>OY728140.1:1942593267-1943843267 GCA_963277665.1 Viscum album | reverse complement strand
AAACTAGATTTTGTATCCATTTTATCCAACATCTATAGCCACTACCCTTATATAGATACCCCATTAAACTTCCTTCCTTGTCTTTTTCTTCAAATCTTCCCAAATTGATGTGTGTGATCATTATATTGCAAGGACTCCCAAAAACTCTAAATATTTAACAGGTGTATTTTTCTTGTACCTCATTTCCGATGTTGTATTTTGTATTTATGGTCTCAATATAAACATGTTCTATATATGTATGGTGGTACATACAGCTTCTCTCTAGAAGAACTTCAAGTTTTGTGTTCATCTAACATAGTCCTTCCTATATCAACTATGTTTATGCTATTTCTTTTAGCTACCTCATTTTTTATAGAGTATATATTGTAATATATTAATTCTTGATTCCATGTTTGGAAATATAACTTTCAATATCATCACAAGTAAACTCCTTACCATTATCTTGTCTTATTTTTTTGATATAGAGACCCATCTCCTTCTCATCTTACCTTTTAATTTTTTTGAACATTTTAGTTACCTATGACTTGTGCTTGATAAACATGAAATTATTCAACTAAGTATAATCATTAATAAATGTAATTAAATATAGATCACCTATAGTATACTTCTGTATCATTGAGCCACATAAATTAGTATGAATAAGTTTAAGGGGTCTATAATATAGAATATCCACCCCTTTATGTGAACTTTGATCCAATTTCACTTTTTGATAGGTTTCACAGATTTCATTCTTTTCTCTCTTTATCTTGGTAAAATATCTCACAATATCATGCTTCAAGGTTTTAATTATAATCCTCTTACCAAGATGGATAATACTTCTATTTCATAGGTTGTTTTTATCTTTGGAAGTCAAGTAACGAGAATTGATAGAATCAAAATTTTGAAATAGATTACCATTGGTTCTTTTTCCTTGAGTGATAATTCTTCCATCATATGTCTTTCTGATGATACATGAATCCTTTTTGAACAAAACCACATGTATCACCATAAATTTGGATAAAATTAATAAAATTGTGTTATATCCCTTCAACAAATAACACATTACTAAACTTTATCTTTTGGGCTTAAATATCTTTCAAATCCCTTTAATTTTTGTGAACAAACATTTCTAAAGGTTACTTATCCTCCTTTATAATTCTCAACGTTGCTTAGAATTTTTTTGTCACCAATAATGTGTTATAAACATCCACTATCAAGAAGCTATGACTTGGTTTTTCTACTGGAGTTCAAAACAACTTTAGCAAAACATGATTTTTCTTCATTGAATTTTTTAACTCCCTTTCCTTTCATGATATTGGATGTTTTTTAAGAAGAATAATGAATCACTTTTTTGAAATATGGCCTTGTTTATCACATATTCCACATATTTATTTTAAATATTCAAATTTCTTATGTGTTGGTAGGTAGGATTAATTCCTAATAATATCTTGCTTACTTTAAAAATTCACTTTCTTTTTCTTAGAATAGCTCCCCCTTGGTTCATGTCTCGTCTCTAGTAGGGATGTGTTATAGCAACATAAGTATGATTTGTGTCCAAACACTCCACAATGCTATAAATTACCTATGAACTTGGATCTTACCAACTGATAATAGCCATGTCTTTAAGATTATTTTTTTTATTTCCATATACTAAGATTTTCTATACATTGTGGGGGAATCTTCTTGGATAATTTCTTTCTTCCTTTGAATTAGAAGATGATTTATCACTAGTCATCATAATCCATACTTGTCCTGAATTTATTTTTGGACATACTTTGTTAGAGATAACTTATTTATTCTAAGATTCATAGAGTATTGAATTAACCTGCTTCTTCGAACCCCTCATTTCCCCAGTTTGTGAGGATTTCTCTTGGACCTCAATATCATTTATGAAATATTTTATAATCTTTTTAAATCAATTTTTTACTTTAATACATTTAAAATGAGTCTTTGACTATTCTTATTCTTTGAGTGAAAGTTTTTATTCAAGTTCATCTAATATATTTTTCATTTCAGCCACTTTTAGTTTGGTATTTTGATTTCATCAATGTAAAGAGTCTCTTTGTTTTCACATTATTATTTTTCCTCAATTATAAATTCTTTTTCTTTCAATATCAGTCTATTTTACTTATTTATATTTATGTTTTGATCAAGATATGATTTTTGTTCATTTTTTAACATGTTATTTATCTTTTTTCATTCAATTTCACCATTTCGACATCAAGAGGAGCCAAACCCTTTTTCACATGAGCCATGATTATAGTTTCATATTCTGATTAGCTACTTGAGGTGGATTTAGATTCATATTCCTTACTCACTAAGCTTATTCTTTTACTTTTAAACAATTTATTCCTGCTTCCATAAAATTTGGTTTTTCTATTAGAGATCTTCCCCCATTTCTTTTTCTGTGGTTTCTCATCATCTGTCTCAGGTTCCAAAAACTTCACTTTAGGACAATTTATGGAAAAATGTCCAATTTTATTACAGTTGTATCACCTTTGTGATAATTTACCTTTACCCCTAAACTTACCTTTTTGAATATTTTTTATACAATAGAAGTAATTCTATTAAAATATTCATTTTCATTTTCATCATCTGATTCACTAGATTCTAACATTTCATAAACTATGATATTAATCTTTCTCATGGATTAAAAAGCCATCTCATCTTTGATCTTATTCTTGAAGGCTGGTATCTTTCACATTTCATATGTAATGAGTATGTTATGTAATTCATCGAGAGTGATATCATCTCTATCTTACAAAGTTGATTCTTTTGGATCAAACCTGTTAGGAAAATTTTTTATCTATTTTTTGACAATAGTTGAAGCATCAAACATTTCACCAAAACCTCAAATATTACTGAAAAATTCATTGAATCTTATGATGTAATCACAAGCATTTTCTTCTTCACCCATATGTATATCTTCAAATTTTCTCCTCCAAATTTTCAATTTGGCCTCCTTGACATCGACATTTCCTTCATAACTGCTTTCCAATTTATCCCAAATTTCCTTGGCATCTTTGAGTCCCATAACCATTGTGTAAAATTTTCTTAAAAGAGACAAAAAAATAGAATTTTGAACTTTACCATAAACTTTCATATTTCTCTTATCAATATAATTCATAAGAATATATTTGGTGATAGGTGGAAATCCAATAGTAACTGCATCTTTAATCTCAAGAATAAGAGATAGAAGACAAGGTAGCATCCTATTATTCGAATTGTGATAGTTATTTCAATCAAAAGTAGGAGAACACCAACTATTGAGAGAATTTATATTATCCATATTCAATAATTAGTGAATCCGAAAAGATGGAACCCACCTTTGATGCCAATTGAAGTTCCCAGAGTGGTATTTCTCCACTATGAAGGGGGGTTGAATCAGTGGTGATTTTTAAAATTTTTCTTTCTTTTGAAATTAACCTTTTTTTCTATTAGGATCATATGCACTCTTATGATTACTCAATATAAATACCCAATCTTGACGTACATGTAAATTACATTACTTTTTCAAAATACTTAATATATGAGAAAAATATACGCCCAAAGATCGTATTAGTCTAGTGCCTTTGGAAACTAAAAAACATAAAAAACAGGTTCATAAATCATCTACATCGTCTCCTCCTTTATCCTTCATAACTAGAACCCCTTTTGAAACATCTTACATATTACCCTTTTTCAAATCCTAGGGTAAAATAAACATGAAAATGGGTGATCTCAAATTCTTAGTAAGGGTAATCATGGAAAATTTCTTACAAAACACAAACATAAGAATATAAAAACATGAATATAAATTTAAAAAAAAACATACCACATTTAACATATACAAAAATCTTGAGTCATGAAATAAATCTTGGTAGAACGTAAGTCACAAATCATAAAGTAATATTAACCAGGATAAAATATCATTGGTATAAAACATGGAATTATGGAAAACAAATAAGAACATAATATGATTTCCATAGTAGCCATGGCATTGCTTGCAAGACCATCATAGTGGACAAAGTCCATTACTGAACCGGTTTTACCTGTTGTACTAGCCATGTATTACTGAACTGAATTTACTTGTAATTAAAGCCATGTATTACTGAACCGGATTTACTTGTCATTCTAGACTTGTATTACTAAACTGGATTTACTTGTCATTCCAGCCCTGTATTACTGAACCGAATTTTCTTGTCGTTACAGTCATGTCTATATCATGAGATATAAATATTTACCCAATGCATTTGAGAGAGATATAGGTCCCACCAATCTCATAGCGAAATCATTCTTACATGTTCCACAAAAACATAAATCATTCATCATAGCATAACCCATGAAATAAAATGGTTTTATTAAACTTCATTCTATCATAATCCATATAAAATAAATGGATTTTATAAAACTAATTTCATCATAAAAATAATAAAATTAAATTAGTAATAGGGATAGAAATATAACCCTATGTCATCTTAGATGGAAAATAATTTTGATAAAATACTTGAAATTAATTCTTGAGGAAAATATTCTTTCTTATTCAAAAACATTTTATTTTCTCAAAATGCCATGCAATTTTAAAAGAAAATAATTTAGTTGAAAATAAACTTGAAAACTTTTAAAGTAAGCTTCATGAAAATAATTCATCATGAAGATGTTAAAATCCGTTCTTGCATTATAAGTTAAAAAAACATTTTTCTCGTACTCTTGCTGGAAAAGTCAAAAAGTGCCTCATATAGAAAGTGAAAGAAAGATTCCTTCCATTCACCAATGAGTAAAATTGATATTCAAAAATAGTATAAGAATAGAAATTATATTATATATTTAGTAAAAATTCACATGAATGATATATATACCCCAGTAAATACTTACGTATAAACAATCTCAAATAATAATGAGATTGTAGAATTATCCCTTACTTTAGGTCAGATTTCTTTCATATGTGTCTGAAACTTATGTATAGTGGGTTTAAACATATTTTTAACTTGTAACATAATCATAATAATATCTATTATAACATATGTGATTCACTTATGACTTTATATTACTTCTTTATTTATTAATTCCATGTTAAATCAACGTTTTGGGTGATAATCGCTTTATTCATCGTACGTGTTTTGACTTGTTATTCTTGATCTTATTACATAGATTGTGATTTAATTACTTAAAGAATTTGAAAAATTATTTATATATCATAAATATTTAGTATATAAATATATATAATAGATAGATAAATGAAATGGAATACACCATTCATTGAGACGGTAGGTCGTACGTACGCATGAATGTTGTTTCGGTTTCCTTATTGAATTGAATATAAGTAAGTAAATGATATATATATATATATATATATCTAGTAAGATTATTATGTCATATATTTCATGATTATTTATTATATATACTTTATAATCATTATTTCATGCTTAATTTGGAGAATAAATATCATCGCATCGTGGAGACGGTAGGTTGTACGTACGCACGAGCGACGATATCATTCACTTAATAGTTAAATGGTATGGAATTTGATGATATATTAATTATACAGAGTAATAATCATGTTATGTTCACTATTTTTATTCATTATACTAATCATTATACCCATCCAAATTAATAATTTTTTAATAATAAATTACACCATGGTGTAGAGACAGTAATTTGTGCATACACATGCATGGTGGTATTGTTTTTCATGTGATGGGTAAAAGGAATAATATGGTTGTATCATAATAATAACAATGTCTCAGCATATATTATATTCTGGATTTATTATTTTATTATGGTAAAAACTTAGTATGAGTAAGTAGAAGAAGAAATGAACTTTGAAACAAGTGATGAAACGTTACCTCTTCTTCAGGTGTCTCCTTTTGATTTGCACAAAAAAACTCTTTAAGTTGGGTTTCTTCCCAAAGGGTGGCCTCTAGGATGAATTGAGGGGAGTTTTTAGGATATTTGGGCAGGTTTCGGTGGATCCAAAGGTCTTTGGAGGTGTGATTAAAAGATAATGAGATGTGTCATTTTATAAGAGAGGGGAGGGTTACCTTTGGAAATACCAAAACTATTAAATTAATATAGATTAATTTTTAATTTAAAATGCCTCTAAATTGAATTATTTTAAATATAAGATGAGGATGGGTTGAAATCCTCTCAACTAATAAAATTTAGATAGGTTTTTATTTTATTTTAAACCTTATCATTTTGATTTATCCTTAATTATTATATTTAAATTTAATTGTGGTAATAATATTCTAAATATTAAATGACTATAAATATTTACTTATGTGTTGTTAGTTTCCCATAATTGAATAATTTATGACATTTTTTACCTTATAATTTTTTAATTTTTAATTTTAAATATTTTTGTGATTTTTAAATAATTTAATAATATTTTATTTTTATAAAATATCAATAGTGTCAATTTTGACACTATTAATTTATTATAATTTAAAAAAAATTCAAAGAAAATATAAAATCTAAAAAAAATATTTAATACACTCCTTACATTTCGTATTCACCTATAAAATTCATGGATCACATTAATTAGTTCATATTGTATTTATTTAAATATTTTTAAAACTATTTATTTTATATTTCTATTAATCAAATAATTTCTATATCACTATTTTGTCATCATTAATAGTAATTATTTAATATATAACAATTCTAAATAAATTCACATAATGTAGATAATTTCATTATATTTTTTGTGACTATTTATGTTTGAAATTTTATCAAGTTTATCACTACATTAAAATTATTATACTTATAAGAGATAGGAGAGTGACATGTTGTCACTTTCTTTAGTTTTAGTTATAATTGCATCACTTTCATGGAAAAAAGTTCATTAAATGAATAAACTCCAACCCATAGGTGATTTTTGTCGATTTAATTAATCCAATACGATTTTGGAAGGTGTTAGGGTAGTTTTATTATCTTTATCATATTATTTGTTACCTTAATTTACCTGATTTACCTTTAACCGTGGTAAATAAAAATTACCATAGTTTCTATTCATAATATCCAAAAACTAAAAGTAACCTATTAACATAATTTGGAACAACTAATTCCAAATATGGAATCCATTTTTAAAAATTCAAAACATAGACATTGTATTAATAAATTTAAAATTAATTCTCGTTGTCAAAATTGGAAAGCGGGTTTTTAAGAAGTAAAAACTATCAAAAGATTAACATGTGTTTATGTCCAATTTAAATGTGAAATTACTTCCAATGACCAACATTGGATCAAATTATAAAAACAATAATCCAATTACACTTTAAATCCAATTAAAAATATAATCTAACTATATAAATAAATTAGATGAAAAGGCAGTTTTGAATTAAAATATAGTATTTTTCACTATTCATTATAATATGAATTTTATCAGAAAAATACCCAAAATTCAACCAAAGTAAATTTAATTTCTTTCTTATAAAGAAGAAGTTTATTTTTTCAAATAGAATATATAAAAGTGTTAAAACTAGATTCGAAATGGGTGTTCCATCAAAGGGCGACACAATTTCATTTTTTAAAAAATATTTCTTTTATCCAAAAAAATTGAACTTGTTCTTATATCATGTCTAGAAAATATATAAGATGAATTTTAATGTTATATAAAATTAAAAATGTGGTTATTAATATTCATAACATCTAGTTTATATCCCATTATATAATAATATTTTAATAATATATCGTTGTTTAGTAAAACTCGGTATTACGTACAAAGCAAGATATCGAGGAAGGTAATTATTACATGTAACGAAAGCTAAGTTAGTGTTGTTTGTAGTGAAAACATCCTTTGATTTTTCCTATAAAATAATCCAAACTTAGTTATTTTATACATTGAACAAAATCTATACTTATTTTTGCATGTATCGTACGCCAACTCGGTGTTGTGTGTAACATACGACAAGTCAGTTTAGTGTGAAAGGAATGTTTAACTTAGTGCATTGTAAGATATAAATGAAAATTTTAATTTATTTGAAAAAAATGGTCCATAAAAACTTTGGGTTTTACATTCTACCCCCCTTAAAATGAATTTCGCACTCAAAATTCATCGGGGTTATAAAAGGATTACTACTTGAAAGTTTCTTTCATACAAACCCACATCCTAAAAAGGAATACTAAAACATCATTTTAAAAGGGAAAGTTAGAAACCTAATGGTTACCTGAAGTAACTCATCACTAGGTTTCCACATAGGAGAACATAGGTGGGAAGTGAAAACATAGATATAGAAGAAAAATATAACTATCAAGTTCTGATGGATAGTGATAGAGAACAAGGTTTGGAGAAAGTTAACAACCAGAAAGCCATAAATCTGTGATGATTTAATGGACCATCTGATTCATCAAATAATAAGGTACTAGGATAATTTTTTTTCAATATCCTTTTCCTATAGTTGAATAATTTTTCATGAGAATAAATACTTACTTGATTTTGGTACAATCTCACCATTGTTCATGCCTTGAACAATTTCCACTTCTTATCTTATTTAAAGAAATGAAGTTGAATTTTTCATTCATGAAGTGTTAGCAGATCATACAATAGAATGATAGTTCATTCCATCTGTATCAATAAAAATTTTAGCACAGGTAATCAAATATGCATAGGTCCAACTATAGTGAGATAATACATTAATCTAACAAACTTCAACCGAAATATAACTTGTACTATCCATTAATGGATAACATTACAATCCTTCCAAAAAATAAAAATATAAAACTTTATAAAGAGGTATACTAAATCAACTTAACATTTATCACCCATATCTCATAAGGTAGTTATTGGTTGTCACATTCCAAACACATTAATACCTTAATCATGTATTCTCTTTAAACATGATAATAACATGAATTGCCATAGAACCTTGCTAAAAACATGCATTTTGTCAAAATTAACTCTATCCACACACCAAAAATACCAAAATATATATATACTCAAACCATGATATCACTTTGTCCTTATATCAGTCATGAGGTCATTAATATTATCAAACATCTCATTATCTTATTATCTCATCATTATGAACAAATCATGTGTTTTCCAAAAATATCTGAATAACTTTTAATGGTTATCAGTATCATTTAACATATACTTTCAAATACTTAAAGACAAACAATAGTGTAACAAAATTTAGATGTTTCTTTATTCTATAATACCATAAAATTACTTATACAACGTTATTATTGATAATCATGTAATCATTTCACTATCTTCTTAAACCATTGACTGCTCTTCGCCATTTTATTCCATAACACTTTTTTCATCTCATATATAATTTGTAGTTTCTTAATCATCATCAACATAAATACTACTCTTATGACCATGATGATTCTCTTCATGAGATTTTCCCTTTGGGCATCGATTTGCAGAATGCTCATAAATTCCACATTTAAAACATTTAATTGTCGTTGATATCTTAGCAATTCCATTATACTTGTCAATTGTGTTAACTAAAACTTTTCCTTTAAAATTATTGTCTTTGTGTCTTTATTTTCCATGCCCAAAGCATCTTCTAGTTCCTTTGAAACATTATCCTTGATGCCTCTTCCCACAAGATTTACATGAGGAAAATTGAACTTTCTTTCCTCTATGATCACCATGAAACTCCATCTTTCTCTTATTAGCTAGGTTAGAAAAAATTCCAAATTTCAAATTATTGATCTTATTATGAGATTGCTGATTAGGCGTAATAATGATGTTTCGCCTTCCAACTCCCATTTCATTTGGTTTCTCATGAAGAATATCATTCCATTGTCCATCATATTCTCCGTTAACATGAATCTTCAAATTTCCAGCCATTTTCTAAAACCCAAAAAAAATAGTTTGAGAGGAAAAAATCATACTAGGAAAACAACATAATAAAGGGGGGTACTTTCAATCTCTAACATCTTAGGTTTAATCCAAGATTATTCATGATTGTAACCATAATTCTAGGGTTGTAAGATATAGTCAAATTTTCCCTTAGGTACATCCCTATACGTGTCTTAGAAATATATCTAGGGATCTCATTAAAGTTTTTTCATCCTAGTTTCCAAAGGTTAACTAAAACTTCACTCTGATACCAACTATAAAGACACAATATTGATGTACATGGACATTACATTACTTTTTTGGAATACTTAATACATGAAAAAAACAGACTCCCAAATACTATATTAGTTTAGTGATGGAAACTAAAAAACATAAACAACTGGTTCATAAATCATATACATCATCTCTTGCTTTATCTTCATAACTAGAACCTCTTTTTGACATATCATACTTAATACCCTTCTTCAAATCATAGGGGAAAAGAAACATGAAAAGGGGTGAGCTCAAATGCTCAGTAAGGGTAAGCATAGAAATTATCTTACAAAAGATAAACATAAGAATGTAAAAACATGAACATAACTTTTGAAAAAAAAACATACCACATTTAACACATACCAAAATCTTTAGTCATGAAATAAATGTTGGTATTACTTAATGCACAAATCATAAAGGATCATTAACAATGATAAAATAGCATTGGCATAAAAGATGGAATTGTGGAAAAAAAATAAGCACATAATATGATTTCTATAGTATCCAAGGAATTGATTCCAAGACCATCATGATGGAAAACGTCCATTACTAATATGAGTTTACTTTATATTCTAGCCATGTATTACTAAACTTGATTTGTTTGTTGTTTCCTGCCTATATTACAGAACCGGATTTACTTGTCGTTCCAGCCCTGTATTATTGAATCAAATTTACATGTTGTTCCAGCCCTGTATTACTGAACTGGATTTTCTAGTCGGTCCAGTCATTTCAATCTCATGAGATATAAATCTTTACGCAATACATTGGATGGGGATATAGGTTCCACCCATCATATAGGGAAATCATTTTTATATTTTCCACAAAAACATAAATCATTCATCATAGCATAACCCATGAAATAAAATGGGTTTCTTAAACATTATTCCATCATAATCCATATAAAATAAATGGTTTTCATAAAAATAATTCCATCATAAACACAATAAAATAAAATTAAAAATAGGGGTAGAAACATAACCCTATTTCATCTTATATGGAAAATAATTTTGATAAAATACTTGAAATTAATTCTTGAGTAAAATATTCTTTCTTCTTAAAAAATGTTTTATTTTCTCAAAATGCCACACAATTTTAAAAGAAAGTAAATTTAGTTGAAAATAAACTTGAAAACATGTAAAGTAAGATTCATGGAAATAAGGCATTTTTAATATGTAAAAATATGTTCATGTCGTATAAGTTAAAAAAATACTTCTCATACTCCTACTGAAAAAAGTCAAAAAGTACCTCGTATGGAAAATAAAAGAAATATTCCTTCCATTCACCAATAGGTAAAATTGACATTAAAAATAGTATAATAATATAAATAATATTTTATTTAGGAAACATGGATGTGAATGATAAATATACCCCAGTAAATACTTATATATAAACAATCACAAATAATAATGAGATTATAGAATTATCCCTTATCATAGCTCTGATTTCTTCCGTATGTGTATGAATATCTTGTATAGTGGGTTTAAAATTATTATTAACTTTTAAAAGAACAATAATAATATCTATGATATCATATATGATTCACTTATGACTTTATATTTTTCATTTATTTATCAATTACACGTTAAAGAAACATTTTGGGTAATAATTGTTTTATTTGTCGTACGTGTTTTGACTTGTTATTATTGATCTTATTACATAGATCATGATTTAATTAATTATAAAATGTAAAATATGATTTATATATCATAAATATTCAATATATAAATATATATATAATAGATAGAAAAATGAAATTCAATACACCGTTCATAAAGACAGTAGGTCGTACGTACGCATGAACGTTGTTTCTGTTTTCTTATTGAATCGAATGGAAGCAAGTACATGACATATATATATATAGTAGAAGTATTATTTCTTATATTTTATGATTATTTATTATATATACTTTATAATCATTCTTGAATGGTTAACGTGGAGAATGAATCTCATCGTGTTGTAATGACGGTTTTTCGTACGTACGCACGAGCGACGATGTCATTCACATAATGGTTAAATGGTATAGAATTGGATGGTATATTAATTATAAAAAATTATTTTCATGTTATATTAATTATTTAAATCCATTATACTCATCATTATACCCATCCAAATTATTTATTTTTTAATAATGAATTACACTACAGCGTGGAGACGGTAAGTCATATGTACGTGCGTATGGTGATATTGTTTTTCATAGGATGGGTAAAAGGAGGAATATGGTTTTACTATAATCATAAAAACATCTCAAAATATAGTATATGATGGATTTATTATTTTATTACTGTAACAAATTAGTAATAGGAAGTAGAAGAAGAAATAAATTTTGAAAAATGGGATAAAACGATTACCTCTTCTTCAGGTGTCTCCTTTTGATTTGCACAAAGGGAGTCCTTAAGTTGGTTTTCTTCCTAAAGTCTAGCCTATAAGATTAAGTGAGGGAATTTGGGAGGATATTTGGGTAGTTTTTGGTTGAGACAAAGGGATTTGTAGGTGTGATTAAAAGAGAAGGAGAGGTGTCATTTTATAATAGAGGGGAGGGGCTCTTTTGGAAATTCCAAAACTATTAAATTAATATAAATTAATTTTTAAATTAAAATTCCCGCAAAGAAGATTATTTATAAGATAATATTTTTATGGTTCTAAAACTTCTCAACCAATAAAATTTATACATGTTTTTATTTAATTTTAAACCTTATCATTTTGATTTATCCTTGTTTATTCTATTCAAATTTAATTGTGGTAATAATATTCTAAATATTAAATGATTATAAATATTTACTCATGAATTTTAAATTATCCATAATTGGATACTTTATGAAATTTATAACTTATACTTTTCACTTTGTAATTTTTAAATATCTTTGTTATTTTTAAATAATTTAATAATATGTTATTTTTATAAAATATCAATAGTGTCAATTTTGACACTATTTGTTTATTTGACTTTAAATAAAATCCAAAAAGAAGATAAATTAGAACCAAAATATTTAATACACTCCTAAAATGTCATAGTCACCTAGAAAATTCTTGGATCACATTAATTAGTTAATATTATATTTATTTAAATAATTTTATAAATTTTTATTGAATATTTCTGTTAATAAAATAATTTCTACATCACTATTGTGTCATCATTAATGGTAATTATTTAATCTCTAAAAATTATAAATAAATTCACATAATGTATATAATTTCAATATATTTATGTAGACTATTTATTTTTGAAGTTTTATCATGTTTATCACTACATTAAAATTATTATACTTACAATAGATAAGAAAGTGGCATGTTGTCACTTTCTTTTGTTTTAATTATAATTACATCACTTTCAAGGAAAAAAGTTTATTAAATGAATCAATTAAGACCCTTACGTGATTTTTTCAACTTTAATTCATCCAATATGATTTTGGAATGTTTTAGGGTAGTTTTATTATCTTTATCATATTGTTTGTTACCCTAATTTACCTGATTTACCTTTAACCATGGTAAATAACAATCACCGTGGTTACTATTCATAATATCCAAAAAAATAAGTGACATATTGACATAATTTGAACTGATTTATTACAAATATGGAATTCATTTTTCAAAATTAAAAACACATAATTTTCATTAATTAATTTAAAATTAATTCTCATTGTGTAAACTGGAAAGCGGATTTTTAAGAAGTAAAAACTATCAAAAGATTGACATGTGTTTATGTCCAATTTAAATGTGAAATTACTTCAAATGACCAACATTGGATTGAATGATAAAAACATGATCCAATTAAACTTTAAAACCAATTAAAAATATAATATAACTATATAAATAAATTAGATGGAAAGGGGGTTTTGAATTAAAATATAGTATTTTTCACTATTTATTAAAATATGAATTTTATTAGAAAAATACCAAAAATTCAACCAAATTAAATTTTGATTTGCCACTTACAAAAAAGATTATTTTTTCAAATATAATGTATAAAAGTGTTCAAATCTATATTTGAAATGGGTGCGCCATCAAAAGGTAGAAAAACTGCATTTTTTGAAAAATACTTATTTTATCCGAAAAATTGATTTTGTTCTTATATCATGTCTACAAAATACATAAGATGAATGTTAATATTATATAAAATTAAAAATGTGGTTAATAATATTCATAATGTCTAGTTTATATCCCATTAAATAATTATATTTTAATAATATATCATTGTTTAGTGAAACTCGGTATTGCATACAACACAAGCTAACAAGGAAGGTCGCTCTTACGTGTAACACAAGCCAAGTTAGTGTTGTGTGTAGTGAAAGCTTCTTTTAGTGTTTCTTATAAGATAATACAAACTTAGTTATTTTATACATTGAACAAAATCTATACTCAGTGTTTTGTGTATCCTACACTAACATGGTGTTGTGTGTAATATACGACAAGTCAGTTTAGTGTAAAAGGAATGTTTAACATAGTGAATTAAAATATATAAATGAAAATTTTAATTTATTAAAAAAAATGGTCCATAAAAACTCAAGGTGTTACACTCTACCTCTCCCAAAAGCAGTGAAAATAAATAGCACAGGAACGCAAGAGTTTTACAGTGGAACGTCCCGGTTTCGGGTGCCGCCTAGAGGCACCCTGTACCCGATTGGTCACAAGGCCTCAAGCACATTTCCTTGAATGCCAGAGGCTACCGACTAGCAATGATGGCCTTAGGTGTGATAGTGGAAAAACTATTCCCTCATTGGAAGAGTAACACAACGGAAATAAATAGATAACAATAGTGGAAGCATTAGTAATACTATATAACAGTAAACATCGAAAGACTGGAAGAAATAAATTGGAGCACATATATAATGATGCATGATACATTTGTTTAGGAAATCATCCAAACACACAAAATGCTAAAATACAATACTAAACCAAAGTACAGGAAAAACAAGTAAACAACTCCTCAACATCGCAAGCCTCAAATTGGTCTCATGCTCTCTAACACCAAAGTAGTCAAGTACCTGAGGTAGAAGGGTGATTTTCCTTATCTAGACCTGTAAAAATATAATCTATTTAGGCCCAAAATCATGGCCCAAATAGGGTGTGATACTAATCCCAAAAGGCAACCACCTGAGGATTTGTGCCTAACAGTTAGTGAATATATATGGAAGGCAATAAGAAAAAAAAAAGCAGTAAACAAGGAATTACTCAAAAGTGCCACTTCGGTGGTGGCGTGGTGGTGAAGGGGAGTGGTACAACAACGCCGTTCTTTGGGAGGTTCAAGGTTCGAATCCTAGGAGTCTGCTTTTGGGGAAAACCTCTCCCCTAGGATCCACCCGTCTTGTCGGGTCACTCGGTCTAAACTGGGCGGGAAAAAATGAGGCGCGGCCCAATATGATGACGGACTGCTTTGACGGACCATTGCTGAGTGGGTTGTTACCCTCTGGGACGCTCTTCCATCTCGGCTGGCAACGGCTCCTTCCCGGCTGGAGCTCTTTCCGAAGTGACCCCTTTGTGGGGAGGGGGGTTTCCTTGTGTAGAGGGTTCGAAAAGGCCATATAGGGAAATTCTTTTTTAAAGATAAAAAATGAATTACTCAAAAGTAAACAGTCCTATAGTTTCAATGTATTCAGTTTTCAAGTATTAAGTAAGCAGCTAATCACAAACAGGTAACCCTCTGGGAAGTACTCACAACCTAACCCCTATGGTTCAACAAAACAACACAAGAAACCCTCTGGGAAGTACACACAGTCTAACCCCTCTGGTTTAGCTTTAGCAAAGACTCTCTAAGGAAGCACTCACCGTCAATTCCACCTATAGTCTCGTATCAGTAACTATAGACACTTTGGGTAAGCACTCAACGTCCAATTCCCCATGTGGTCTTGCAACGTGAAACTACAGACACTATGAGGGAGCACTTACATCCATCCCCCCTATGGTCTCATAATGTAAAAGTAAAAAGACACTCTAGAGAAGCCCTCAACATCCATTCTCCCTATGGTCTACTACACCAGGTTCTCACGGCCCTATGTAAGTTAAACATGCACAATGATATACGGCAGCCAAAGTAAACCTCAAGAACTACTTGGCTAAATAGTCTACAATATATCATATCATGTCAGATAAAAATCACTCAATCCTAACAATACTAGGAATGGAAAACGAGAAGCCTAAAATTCAAGCTAGACCAAATGGTCAATAATAATTATACATGGGAAAAACATTCATAACATGAAAAATTTAACCATATTCACAAACAATTTAACCTATATCCAAACAAACAAGGCATAGTAGGAAAAAACAGGGCTAAAAACCATAAATCTGTAATACCCCATTCAAGGGTATTGGGAACTTTTGCACATATAACTCAAATACTATCTACAAAAAGTCACAAACCACCTACCTTGGAATTGTGAGATTGATAAACATGAACCTCAGTCCTTAAATCTCTCTAGAATGTCATAGATCTACAAAAATGCTAAAAACGTTCAACCGATGATAACTCGTGAAAGAGGATAAATCAAGAGATGAAGTTCAAGAGAAAGGAAGAACTCACTAATGCAATTCCAACACAACCAACAGAGTTCGAATCGGAGGACAGATGGAGAGCTGGGGGCTTGGTGAAGATCTGGTGGTCTCGTTCACTCCCAGACGAGATAGTTCGAGAAGAATATGGTTTTGTCCATCAGATGTGACCCCGGTCTGTTTAATGAAATAAAAAGAAAGTACACAACGTGTAATTTAGAAGTACACCACGTGTATTTGACTTTATTGGCCTCCTCTTTAGGCAGTCTCGATGTCTCCACCCACGGCCAGGTACTCGGTCGTTACACGACCAGTACACGGTCACTTGTGGCAATTGAGTACACGGTGTGTACTTATAAGTACACGGCGTGTAGTCCTAAAATTTCCAAAAAACTCCTCTTTTTCTCAAAAACACCTAGAAAAGAAAAACATACCTGAAAAGAAGATCCAGGTTCTTACATACAAGGTTCAAACTCAATTTAATCTTACTCCTTACTATGATTAGTTAGACTCTCCAGTCACAGATTCACCACTATAATCACAAGCGATTACAACATGCATTTCATCACTAGAAAAGAGTCCCACTGAAACAACTGTTTCACACATCCTATTACAAAGAATGACTATAAAAAACATAAGAAAGAGAACTTTTGAATGTCGATTACTTCTACATCAATTGTTGAAGATCTTTTTTTTAGCCTTCAAGATAAATAAAATAGCATGTGCTCGATTTCTAAAGAACATCATTGAGCTGGTTCTTCCTCAAAATAATACTTTTTAATTCTCAAATATATTCTTATCAAATAGTATGTGAAATAGTCATTATGTATATAAAATAATTATTTCATAGTACATTTAGGTTGTCGCGTACTATATGCACAAAATTTTACTACTTCACATACTGATATCTATACTGTGAGTGAGGAATAATTTTATTAGAAAATATTCTCTGCACTTTAGCGCTCACACACATTTTTTTAATCAGGGAATCAGCCCAGTATTTATAGGAAACTATTCATTGATTATTCGAGCAGTTATCACGTGATAATTTTTCATACATAATGAGCTGTTTAAAGTGGTTTAATAATCTATTCATAGCATGTTCACCGGAAATAATTTTTTATTCATGGTAGTATAACATTTCCATTCATCTCTATATAGAATTTTAATTATTCTTCACAAAGAATTTTAAAAACCATCCTCATATAATGCATGCATATATGCACAACATATCTACATAGAAACTTCATCTGCAATGCATGGTGTACGCTAACTCAACCACAAATAGTATATACCGCAAACTCATCTTTCTATTATGTGGTTTGCAAAGAACACTTACATTCCGTCATAACATTTCATTTTCTATAAAGATACCCATAATAATGCTCATCTGCATAGAATTATTCATCTTCACATATAAAATAAAGCAGAATCTTCATAGCAGCTGATAACCCATTTACATAGCATTTGAATTCTCATCATCATGTTACCGCAAAGCACCATCGCAAAAGAGATTTACCGCATACTACATGGTTGTCTCAGTTATCAATAAAGAACTTATATTCATCTCTGCAAAGCAGTATTCATTATCGCATACTTTAAACTTCTTCACCACATACCACCTGGTTCATCCACAAAGAATTTTCTCATATAGCAACTATCCCACATTGAATTCTTATGTTGTCTTCGTTGTGGCTTATTACTCAACCATTGTCGCTACCTCATGATGTTGGCTAGTGAGGATCAACACCAGTCTCACATCACACACACCATAGGCCTTTGGCCTAGTTGGTTACCAGTCCAAAATATGCGCACCCTCGAGTGTGCACTCTCTTGTTCTTATACACGGGCCTGCCGGTAAATCCCAAGTCCATTATACATGGGGACGCTCCTGTGGGACTATGAATAACCCACTAATTCCTTAGCGGCCATGTGGCCTCCCTAGCAGGCTCTCCTAGGGGGGTTGACTATTTGGGTCCCCCTAAGTATAGTTGATGGCTAGCCTTGGGGGTTGTGGGTTGTCCCTAATTTTTTAAGTAAGGCTATATTAAAATACTTAGAAGAAGTATAGAAAAATATACAACCAAAATATAATTTTCATTCCAACTTCTCAAATTTATTCTTCTCAAATAATCATATAAAATATTATTTTGAATGGTCTTAATTTATTTTCCCATTGTTGTTGAAAACATAATGCAAAACTCCATAGCACATGTATTTTCAAGTAAATATTGGTCCAAACAATCATTGCATTAATGATGGTGAATTGTTCGATCCTGATATCTGATATCTTTATATGGATCCATAACAATTATTTAGACATCACCACTTCATCCAAACTCACCAAACACATACTGAAACACTTTGAAAACAAATGAAACACTTAGGTTCAACATGAACAAACTTAATACTTGGTATATATGAAACAAATTTCTTTTTATATAACTTAGATAGGGAAAATATATTGCAATGTCTAAGTCTCATATGCCATATCCAAGATTCATTTATTTACATAGTTAAACAATTCACTTTCTATTTACACAACAAATTAAGGTCTAAAGTATAAACGTTTTTAGTTATTTTTTATCTAAACGTAAGTAGTTTATCTTTAAAAATAGAGAAATCATTGTTAGGGAAAACAACTAAAAAGGAATCATCATAGAGTTGAAAAATGCTCATCAAATTATGCATCATTCCTTGAACATAGAGAACTTTCTTGATTGGGATTGTTTTTGGATCTTCCGCTGATCCAACTCCAATGATCTTTCATTTAGCAATGTCCCCAAAGGTGACCAATCCTCCAAATACTTTTTATAGTGCATGGAAATGTGAAAATTCACCGCCTATGTGTCTTGAGAATCCATTATCCATGTACCATATTTCACTTTCATCCCTATGGATTTCCTCCTACAAAAATATCAAATAAATGATTTTCTTGGTACCCAAAAACTCTTGGGTCCTACAATGTCATCCAATAAAGATCTGGGAAACCATATTTTTCCAAATTTTCTAGAGTTTACAGAATTAATTTCAGATAAAATTATCATAATAAGATATTTATTTGCACCACTAATCTAAGGATTCCTCAAATAATTACTGTTATCATAATGGCATTTAATACTATATAAAAAAACAAGTAACCCAATACATGATTTGGTTCTTCAATCTAGACACAAAATAGTTTCTATATAACTTAGCTTTTTCACCATTACTTCTAATTCCATATCTTTCTTTTTTGAAAAAATTATTTCTAAGGATTTGATTTAAAGATTCTTCTCACTTAGTAAATATGCTAGAAGCACTTTTAAAGGATTCTACTTCTTCCTATAGTTCTTTAATTTTAGTTTCATGCATAGTGTAACTTGAAGTGGATTTTTTTAGTTTTTATTTCAATTCAAGGTGTTGTTTTAACATGACATATTTTCAACTTAGTACAACATTATGAATATTCTTTAAAGATTTAAGACTTTTTAACAGGGATTCCTATTTTTCTTCATGCATAGAGAAGTATTCAGCTAATTCGTCACTTGAGAAACTTTAAAAATAAGAATCAAAAGAGTAGTAGGTTTTACCTCATTTTCATTTTCCATAAAGAACATGTTTGGTTTTATATTTGTTTGCTCTTTTTCTGAACCATAACTTGAGGAATTGTTGGAGTCTTTATAAACACGTCACATAGCCCTCATAAAACTTCTTACCATTATTCTCATAATTAGTTTTCATTTGGTATTTATTCTCTTTCATTTCCATTTTTAATCCCTCCTCTTTCAGCTACAGGAAATCAGGTCTAATATGCCCCATTTACTTGCATTCATAGAACCATAATTCTTTTAGTCAGTGATCAATCTTTCTGGAATCATTATAAGACTTCTTGAAGAATCTTTAATTCTTATAGAAGATACTGAATTTTTAGATAGGTGATCCTATTCCTATCCATAGTTTTAACAAATAAAATTATTTGAAGATACACAATCATCCTTAATCTCCTTTTTACCATTAAGGGAAGTAGGTTTCATAGTAGTATTCTCCCACTTGATCATTTTGTGATCTTATTCTTCAGCTTGCATTTCAACTTTGTGCATTATTAAATTACCAATTAATTCATTCATTTTTAACCTTTTAATAGGTTTGGATTGTATAATAGCAGTATAGATTCCATTCCACTTTGAGGTTAGAACTATATGAACTTTAACTTCCTGATCTACTACTAGAATTGAAGTTCCCAAGGCAGCAACACTAATAAAAATTCATTCAATATTTCATTCAATTGAGTAATACTTTCTCCATCATACATCCTGAAAGTATCAAATTTAAATTTATCAGTGTTGTACCACTGTATAACATTGTTAATCCATTCATAAGAAACAATTATTGTCTGCCATTTTTAATAAGAATTAGAAAACAGAGCAGCGTGATTGAATTCATCTGGACCAAGTTCATAGGTGATTGCATTCATGGATCTTGAATTTATATCATATTCAGCTTACTTCATAGCATCCCATTTTTTTGGTTCTTCAAGAATTTTATGGGGCATAACAATCTTCATATAAACTTTAAAACTAAGATTCTTCAAATATATGACCATAAAGGCTTTCCAATATCCGTAATTTTATACATTTAAATATAGTGATCTGGTCATTGGCATTCCCACTTTGACTTTAGCCATAGACATTTTTCCTCGTAAATACCTTTGGCTCAATCTTGTAAGAGCTTAATATAATTATTCAAAGAGCACTCCTTTAATACCAATTGTTGTTCAGAATAAACATGAATAAACAAGAAGGGATGATTTTTTTCCTTTTAAAAAAAATTTGATAATTTAAAAATAATCCTTCTGTGAATATTGGAAAGTGATGTAGTATTCTTTTCTTCAGATAAATTTTGCAATAGAAAAGTATAGAAAAGAACACAATAATTTTTATAGTGGTTTGAGGTACAAAGATCACAGAGTCCACTCCACCAACACTCTCTCTGTGAGCTTACTGATTTTTACCAAACATGTCATTTTACCGAGGACCTCTTTAACTTAGTACTAGCAGTTAAAATCATACAACAATACTTTTACAGGTAATTATGGTTCTTTTTCAAGGAACAATAGAAACATGATTTATTATGAGGAGATGACACTCCAACAGAAAAGAGACGATGATTGTTGAAAACAGGTTCATCTCATAGTTTCCCATACAACTGATAGGTGAAGAGATCTTCAAAAGAATATTAAATAGACTTCACTAAATAATCCTCTTGAAGAAATTATGAGTTTCTATAGATAACAATCTAGAAAGCACAGCTCTAGTAGAACAAACTTCTCAGCATTAGAACAGGAACACAATAGTAGATCAAAACATGTATGTCTCGAAAGTGTAGTCCTAAAAACTTCAAAAAACTACATCAGATGATTCAGTAGATAA
Source organism: Viscum album (assembly GCA_963277665.1). Classification (NCBI taxonomy): domain Eukaryota; kingdom Viridiplantae; phylum Streptophyta; class Magnoliopsida; order Santalales; family Viscaceae; genus Viscum; species Viscum album. The sequence continues at coordinate 1,943,821,346 of OY728140.1, read as the reverse complement.
ATACAATAGTAATAGAAACAATAGTAATCTTAGAAAATCTCGACGAAGATATAAAGAAATTTAGCATGCATAATTTCATATAGAAACAGAGAGTTTTTTCAATGGATTGTTCTCTAGGATATCATTTATGATTTCATGCACATCAACAAGATAAATCCGTTGAGAATAAATATGAAATTTGATTTGATTCTGGTCAAGATTATTTGGAAATATCACCAAATAAATCGTGATAGTCAAAATGCTCAACGCATTTGAAATTTGAATTTAAACACCCACTGAAAATATTAACCTCCCTTACAAATTGGAATGATTTAATCCATTATTGAAAAGTATTTGAATAAATCTTCGAACATCTTTCAATGATATAAATACTCCCACAAAACCATTGTTGAAATCTCAAAAAAATCTAGAATTCAAATTTCATTGTCGAATGATTCAACATAGGGATTTCTCTGCGTGTAGAATCATAAAAAGTATGGTTCACAATTTACTATTGTTTCCAAGCATTGGGTTAACTATAAATAAATTTTATCCTCAATTGTAAGGTTCTTCATGAAGTTCAGGTTACCAATCCTAACATTTAGTCCAAACGTAAGGTAGAAAAAGTAACATTCCTTATCAAAAGTTAGGTTCTCAACCTAATACTTACCTTAAATGTACGGATATGAAGAGTAATTCTAGACATCATTAAGACATCCATAATACTTTAAAAATAAAAACTTCATCTGAATTACTTCTAGAATTTCAAATAAAATAAAATAAATATTTCAATTGATATAATCTATAAATTCATTTAAAGTAGCTCCATTAGTATGAAAAATGAGGGTGTTTGTGAGCATCAAAATCAATGAAACATCAAATGAAATTATCGGATCAAAATTAATATGCTCAACAAACATGAGGTTGATCGATCATGTTAAAGTTCGATTGAATAGTTCTTTTGAAATAAAACATCTTAGAATTCTAAGAAAATATTTAGTATGGAAATTATTAGGAACAAACAAACCAGAGCGTAATATCTGTCTTGGTATACCTAGCTATGTTGAGAAGGTTTTCAAGTGGTATTTTTTTGAGCACATGAAACCTATGAATATACCTGTGGGACCTCACTTCAAGGTATCCTAGTCCCAGTCCCCAAGTTGTGATTCTGATGTATCCTTTAAGAATAAAACACCTTATATTAATATAGTGGGAAGCCTTATGTATCCTATGATATGTTTTAGATCATACATTTCCTTTGTTGTATGTACATTGAGAAGGTTTACGGGCAATCCAGGGAAACCTCATTGTCATGTATTAAAGCAGTTGTTGCAGTATGTTTTTATGTATTCTAATCTATGTATTTGTTTTGAAAATACTAGTAGTTATTAGCATGATATTATTGGTTTTGTGGATCCTAATTATGGTGAAAACATTGTGGAACATCTTCCGCAATGGTCTACATGTCTCTGGGGAATATACTTCATGAACTTTGTTATTCCTCACACCTTCATGTAGGCAAATGCAATAGTGGATTTCCCTAATAAAGGGGTTGAATGTAACCCATTTATATGGATTGAGGGAGTTTAATCGAAATTGAATGACCTAGTGCGATGGGATTTTTTTAAAACTAACTTTTAGACTCTTGTAATTTTTTATTTTATGCTATTAGTCAAGGTATTTAGAGCCCTAACTATCATTTCTGATTATGTTGTTAATTATTAATATATATAAATTATATTGTTAATTACTGAATATATTAAGTATATTATTAGTTATTAAATACTTTAATTACTTAATTATTTAATAATATTTTTATAATTAATTACTTATATTTTAATCATATTATTTATTATTGATTGTATTATTAATTATATTAATTGTATTATTATTTGTTAATTATATTTATTAGAACACTAACTCATTATCCTAATTTTTATTAAAAAAAATATTTGTTTCCCTTCTTACGGTTTTTTTAAAATGTTAATCATTTTTTATGCCTTGTGCTTTTTAGCTTATACATTTTAATTTTTTAAACAAAGTTGAATCTTATATTTTTCTTTTGACCACATCAAACATTCCCCCTCTGCTCGCATAGCGCCCATCCCATTGCTGAACTTTATGCTTTATGTTTTTTGTTTTTTTACCACTTATTTTTCATATTATTGCATGCCTCACGCCTTCTTTCTTTAATGTAAGGGGGATGGGGTGTGTGGGGGAAGGTTTTGTCCCGATCCATTTTATCTTATAGAGTATGTAATGTAATGGACCCATATTTTAAAGTAAGGACTCTCTAAAATCAGAGGCCTTATAATCTTAGTATTATATTATGATAACAATTGATGATTCGTAAGTAAACAATACAAATAATTTTGTCAAAATATTATACTATTCAAATAAAAATATGTCAATAAATGTAATTAAAAATAATCATATTAAAATAATCATTATCATTTTTTTTTAAAACAATGACTAACCATTTTTTACATTATAAAAGTATATTAATATATACACCCGTAAAAATGTATATATAATGTTTTTATATACATATGTATGTATATATTAATAAACGGATATATATTTATATTTATATTCTAATATATTTAAATGAATATTAATATATGATATATTTAAATAAATATAAGTACGTATATCACACACACATATATTTTATAAATTTCTTTCTAAAGGGAATTCCCATGTGTGGCCTTTTCGAACCCTCCACACATGGTATCCCCCCTCCCCCATGAAGAGGTCGATGCCCTAAGGTAAATCCCTAGCCGGGGAAGGATCTGTTTCCAGCCGAGATGGCAGAGCATCCCAGAGGGTGATAGCCAGATCAACGATGGTTTTTCAATGCAATCCGTCAGCACATTGGTTCACGCCTCATTTTGCCCGCCCAGTTGAGACCGAGCGACCCGACAAGACGGATGGATCCTGGGGGAGAGGCTCACCCCAAAAGTAGACTCCCAGGATTTGAACAAGATTGAGGTAGTGGTAAAAGAGTTTGAATTTCACAAGGGAGGTCACAGGATCTGGATCTAGTGCACGTGAGGGTGAACAAGTAGTCGGATAGTGGAAAAGTGATGTTAAAGGGGTGTTGTGAGCACTGACAAAAAGGGGTGTGTGAGAGTAGGAGCCGGTTCAAAAAACAATTACTTTTTCCAAATTTTATTATGGCTAACAAAATTGCTTATAAAGACCACATTTATCAACGTTAAAAAAAAGCGATGATAAAAGGTTTATTTATGATCGTTTTATTTTAACGTCAATAAATGTGGAATTTATCAATGCTGATAAATAGTGTCTTTATCAATGTTAAAAAATACTGAAAAATGACACATTTATCAACATTAAAAATGCTAATAAATGATATATTTATTAATGTGTTTGTTTTAGCAACAATAAAGGTGGACATTATCACGGCTTTTTATTGGTAATGATAAAGGTTACCTTTATTAGTGATTGTTTAGCACTGATAAAGACTCCCTCTATTAGTGATAAATAAAAGCATTGATAAATGATGCATTAATCAGAGCTAAAAATAAATGCTGATACCGGAAATCTTCATCAATGTTTCTATTTTAGAACCTAGAAAGGTCACAATGTTTAGCATATCATCAATTTTTTACCACTAACAAATCTCATTTCTAGGGGTTTTAGATGCGTGATATGTATTAGTGAAGGAAGACATTCCATCATCTATGTTCGTCTCAATATAGAGATTTTGTGGATATAAATGAAGATTGTGCAACCTTTGGAGCTAAGCTCCCATGAGTAAATGAATAAAAGGTCAAAGAACACCATTTTAGCGGTCATTCGGATCTCATTGAAGAGATCCACCACTGTAAGGGGTTTATCTTTATTATTCTTTAGTTTCTGTTGCTAAGAAATCTAATGTATCATTCTATTCATGGGTATAGTGTGTGTCTGTATAAGAATACGAAATGTTAACTCATTGTGATGGGTTTCATCATCACTGCCAGGTTTAACCAGCTCGTTCATCAAATAGTTTCTTTGGTCAATTTTACTGCTTTTGATTATACTATCTTGCTTCAGTTTCTTTTAGAATTAGACATCTTAAGGGCAGTGTTCTCATTGTGCACATAAGTCTATAGTGGACGGAAACACATTATATCGCTATATTCATTTTATTTCATGTTTCTCACTTGCAACACGCTAATATTGAATCTTCATTGTTGCCTCTGATTCTTGCTTTCTTGATAAAACAATTCATCTGGCTCCTTTTGTAATTCATCCAACTAGTCTTGGCTATTGCTTAGGGATAGTCACAACAAGAAACCTACAAACAACTGTGGAAACATATATGCACTTGATGTTTAAATGAAAGTTATGATTAGGGCAATGAAGTTGTGGATTTAGTAAGGGTGGAGGCATATTTGGATTGAATGCAACTCTGCATGCACTGTTCAATCAATTAAGAGAAGAAAAACTCTCCTCTCATGGGAACATCTTTTACAATGGTCTCCATAAACTATGTTATTTGTCATACCATCATGGAGCCAAATGTAATATTTGATCACCTTGCTAATAAAGGGGTTGAATTTAATTCATTTTTTTGGATAGGAGTTATGCTGACCCCACCGTTGGTGGTGGGGTGGTCAGGGTTTGGGTGGAGTGTGGGGAAGTTCGTGGAGTTAAGTCCCCAGGCATGCGATTTACTGTAATTTTCTTCCTTACATTGTGATCCATGGTGATGAATGTAATAGACCTAGTAGAGAGATTTACGCCAAACTTTAATGACCTATTGCAATGGTACATTTGTAAAACTCTCATTTTCATACTCTTGTAAATTTTTATTTTATACTATTGGTCAAGGTCTTTGGTTCCGTAACTATCCTTTCTGATTATATTGTTAATTATTAATCTATATAAATTACATTTGTAATTACTAAGTATATTTTTAGTTATTATGTTCTAACTTTAGGACTAGTGTGGGTGGTGTGTGTGTTTAATGTAATTTTACCCCTAATCACATAATATATATATTATTAGTTATTAATTATTTTAATTACTTAATTATTTATTAATATTTGTATTGACACAACCCATCCCCTGGGGCCCATGTTGTGACTACCCCAAGACCACCTTCCAAAGCCTAGGGACTTTCAACTAGCATCAGAAAGGCGAATCCCTATAATGGTTAGACATTGCCTTTAAGCCTGTACAAAAACACATCCAAGAACAAAACAAAAAACAACCACAAAGTAAACTGCTGTAGTAAAAAGTGTTCTGAAATTAAAGGGGTCAGAGTACAAGCCCAATTGTAACTGAAAGAGAAAATGGCTCCTGGAACATCCATCGATGATCCTACCTGTAGGGTAGGTACAGCTCACAATCAGCAGTCAATGCATCTCTCGGGGCTCGTGTCGTGACTACCTCACTTTGTCACGACCCGCCCCTCGGGGCCCGTGTCGAGACTACCCCAAGCCTGCCTTCCATAGGCCAAGGGTTGGAGACTAGCACCGAAAAGGTGTATCCATATAACGGGAAGGTATTGCCTTTAAACCTGTACAAACACACAATCCAAGAACACAACAAGAAGCAACCACGAAGTAAACTGCTGTAGTAAAATGTGTACTAAAAGTAAAGGGGCCAGAATACAAGCCCAAATGGAAAGTACGAGTACAACTAAAAGTGAAAAAGGCTCCTAGAACGTCCACTGAGGATCCTACGGATAGGATAGGTACAACTCACGGTCAGTAGTAATTGTGTTGCATCATGTCAAATGGTCCACATCTGAGCATCGTCCAGTCCTGGCTCCCTCAGTCTTGATCAATGTTGTCTGACATCTGCACAAGACATATCAAGATGCGAGCATAGCCTGTGGAGGGGTGAGAATAACAATACTTAGTAGGGATCTTGAGACCCCCCGAAATTTTCCTAGAGTTCCATAAATGAAAATCCACAAAGCACAATGCAGTAGTCATCAAATCTACTTAGGTATATGCCCATACATATACCTAAGTTATCAAAATATACTCGTCTCATACATGAGGAAACAATAAGGATCCAACTTTTAAGTCATTTGCACAACTGATCCACGAGGGAAGAATACCGCAAAGGTAACGCCGTGAAGGTAAAAGTTCCAAAAGGTAACACCATGAAGGTAAAAGTACCACAAAGGTAACACCATGAAGGTAACACCACAAAGGTAAAAGACTCAGCTCACACAAGGTATATAACTTAAGTACAGAATTACAGATGAATAGTCGTAAATCTAGATCATCTTATTCTATCAAGAGGCTTTACTGCGGACCCATACCGAACCGATATATGATAACCTACACAGGATCGATAGGCGCTGACCCGCACATGATCGATAGATGCTGACCCACATAGGATCGCTAAGCGCTGACACACACATGACCGATAGATACTATCCCACATAGGATCGATGTTCTTTTTTCACGTTATAGCTAGCCACTAGATTCACGCACTATGCACGCTTGATTCTGGGAGGATCCACTCCTCAATCCATCGATCATACCTCAATCTCCAAAGAGGTCAACAAAGAAGTTTCTCAAAGGACCTCCATGTCGTAAGGGTTCCAATGCGACAAACAGCGCGCCAATCGAATGCCCGGTCTGTGACTTATAAGCGTTATAGTACCGAGGGCTTGGTTGGATTTGGGTTCGATCCAACCTGAACATACTCCAAATTTCTCTAAAACTCAAGTGGATTATACCAAAAGTATTGTCTCACTCCAAGGATCCCAAACCCACAGACGGTTCGTCAAACGGACGTCTGATTCATAAGTTATGGGCCTTTAAACAAAACTGGGACAGGTTGGATTCGGGTCCAGTCCGACCAGGCCCGGCCCGTACAGGCCTGGGCCGGCCCGGTTGGGCTAGGCTGCGGACCGGCCTGGCCCACTTGGTCGGTGCGGCCCGCTGGGCTGGCGCGGCCTGGCCCACATAGGGGCACGGCCACCTCGGCTCAGGCGGCCTAGGCGCGGAGGGCCCGGCCCGCTAGGCTCGTAGGGCCCACCCTAGCTGGCACGAGGGGCATTTCCCCCCATTTGAAGTCAGATCAGTGGCACCAAGGGGTGCCGCCAAGTCACCCACGGGACCCACAGGGAGCGGTTCCAAGCCCTCCGTCGTGGCTTCCGAGCCGTTTCCGTTTTCAACGGCGCGTGATGGCGTGCCGCTCACCTCCGCCTGCGACTGTCTGGTGTCGGCCGCCATTGTCCATCATAGCTATATGTCTTGTCCCTCTCTTCGGCGGCGTTCCACTCCGCCTTCCATAGCCAGCCCGAGCTGGATGTCGTATTCACCCGTCGCGGCCTTCTTCGCTGGCGGCGCGCGACAGGGCGCCGCCCACACCGGTCACCAGTGCTTTCATGCCGGTGCCACGCCGACGGTCTTCCGCAAGTCACCGGGTGAGATCTAGTGACTAGTTTCTCTATCTGAAGGTATCAACAGCCTCCTTGGGAATCCCTCTTCGTCGTTAAACCAATCATTCTGGGTTTCGTCCATCTCAAATAAATTTCTCGTGAAGAACACGTCAAATTCCAACAAAAGAAAAAGGGACTGAGCCTTGTTCGTTTGGACTGTGCCCTCCGTGTTATCTTGATAGCAAGAGGGTAGTATAATGATTTAACAACTCTTGAAATTTTATAAGAAGTAAACCATACCTCAAGATCATTGGAGAACGTCCGTATTTGAGGAATATTTGGTGCTTGTCGTTCGTGATTCAGTGGCGCTCGACACCGCTCGCTGGAACTAGTTTGGTCCTCCAAGTGGTTGGCGTCACAGTACTTTACCAGAACTTTGTCGCTTGGTGAAGTCATGCCAATACCCCTCCCCAATATTCATATAAATAGGAGGGGGAAGGGGTGGGTAACGCTATTGGGAATTTATGAGGATTATTTAATTAATAAACCTCCCAAATTCTAACGGTATTGTTACAAAGATTGAGGAGTCAAGTCAATTAATGGCTTGACATGTCATTGGTCCTGCCACCGCCGCTTTTATGTTAAAGGAAAAGAAAAAAAATAAATTTATAATTTTATTATTCTTTTAAATGTCGAAAAACTATCTTTTTCTCCCGACCTAGTGCAGATGAATTGAATGCTTCCTTAATCCAATCTCAGTGCTGCGGATTTAACGGTGCTCTCGGATTTTTAATCCGAGCACCGGTTCAAAAGTTATAAAACGCCGCTTGTATATTTATTAAACGTAACATAAAAAAAAGTTTATAAATTCATTCTAGGCACATTGGGCCTCAGAATAACACATAGTCAATTTTCACAAACTCGTAACAATTTCATATAATTAAAAAAATATTTGGAAAATCTGGGTCATTACATTCTCCCCACCTTAGGGCTTTTAGTCCCCAAAAGCCACAACATTGACTAAGGAAACAGATGGGGGGTACTGAGCACGAATCTGAGCCTTCCACTCCCAAATTCTCTCCTAGAGGTTCCTGTGCTTCCAACAAACGTGCACCAGAGGAATCGATCGTCCACGAAGGACCCACTCCTATTGTTCCTCAATCTCCACTAGAAACTCTGTAAATGTCACAACATCATCAATGTCCAACTCGCTCCAGTCGATAACGTGTGATGGATCATGCACGTACCTCCTCAGATGCAACACATGGAAAACATCATGCACCTGATGCATCTGTGGAGGAAGAGCCAGGCGATACACCACCTCACCAACTCTATTTAGAACCTGAAAAGGTTTGATCAACCTCAGAGATAACTTGCCACCCCATTCAAATATTTTCAAACCTCGTCAGGGTGAGACCCAAAGAAATACATGGTCTCCCTCCTCAAACTCCAAAGGCCTCTATCTCCTGTCAACATAAGACTTATGCCTACTCTGTGTGGTCTTCATCTGCTCCTGGATGATCTTCACATTCCCAGTGGTAGCCCGTACCAACTCTGGACCCATAAGTGCTGACTCCCCTAGGTCTATCCATCATAGAGCTGATCTGCAAGGTCGACCATACAAGGCCTCAAATGGTTACATACTGATGGTGGAGTGATAGTTCTTGTTGTATGCGAACTCCACCAAGTGAAATTAGTCCTCCCAATTGTGGCTAAAATCTAGGACGCAAGCACGAAGCATGCCCTCAAGTGTCTGTATGGTCCGCTCAATCTGACCATCCGTATGAGGATGAAAGGCGGTGCCCAAACGCAGCTGAGTCCTGAATGCCTCCTCTAATCCCTTCCACAACCAAAAAGTAAAACGTGTGTCATGTTCAGAGATGATCATCGATGGAACCCCATAAAGTCTCACAATCTCCTGTACGTAGAGGCATCTCACGCCCTCTACTAAACCCTGCTCTTAGATAGGTGGGAAGTGGGCCGACTTGGTGAGTCGGTAAACAGTCACCCAGATTGAATCATGTCCCATGGACGTACATGGAATCTTTGTCCCAAAGTCCATGGAGATACCATCCCACTTTCACTCTGGAACCACTAGTGGTTGTGCTAAGCCTGTTGAAACCTGATGCTTGGCCTTCACATGCTCACAAGTGAGGCATCGTGAAACAAACTTTTTCTATGCTTTCTTAATCCCTGGCCACCAGTGCTGACGTCGGAGGTCCGGGTACATCTTCGCCATACCAGGATGTACCTTCATAGGGGACGTATGGAACTCCATCAACACCTCCTCTTGTAGCACCAGTGGTACCATGGTGCGTCCTCTAAAGAGGATTTTGTGCTCCCCACCTTCATAAAACCCATCAGGTTCATGTCCTGAGGATATATGGGCACGTCGAGTCTCATAGTCAATGTCCCCAATTTGTGCCTCTTGAACTCACTGAAGAAGTGGGGGAGTGACAGTCATAAACTGGAGGTAAGCGGCTCCATCTCTATCCACAAAGGATATCTGCAACGCGGCTAGCTTCTCTATCACCTCACTCAGTAGTTGTAAACCAAACCTCCAGCTGAGTGCATATGTCACTACGTTACCCTTCCGAAAAGTGTATACTATCTCAAAGTCATAGTCCTAGAGAAACTCCATCCATCGTCATTGTCTCGGGTTTAGGACCTTCTGAGAGAAGATATGCCTGAGATTCTTGTGATCAGAGTAAACTTTAAAATGTTCACCCATCAAGTAATGTCGCCACATTTTCAAGGTGAAAACCACTACTGTTAATTACAGGTCATGGGTAGTGTAGTTATGTTTATTTGGACTTAGATGTCATGAACCATAATTGATCATTGCTTGCTCTTACATCATGACACATCCAAGTCCAGTCCCTGATGCATCGTAGTAGACTACATACCCAACACCCTCTTCTGGTAGACTCAAGATGGGGGGCACTCATTAATCTCTGCCTCAGCACTTGAAAACCCTTTTGGAAACTCTCAGTCTATACGAAGGGTTTTCCCCTCTTCATCAATGCTGGAAAGGGTGTAGCAACTCTTGAATAGTCGGGTACGAATTTCCGGTAGTACTCAGCCAACCCCAGGAAGCTCTGTACCTCAGTCACACTCCTAGGTGGTTTCCAAGCAAGCACAACCTCTATCTTCTCCGGATCCACTGCAACTCCAGCCTCCAAGATAACCTGTCCCAGAAAATGGACCTCCCGTATCCAGAACTGGAACTTTGAGAGCTTACCATAAAGATGGTGTCCTCAAAGTGTATCAAGAACTATCTGCAGATGATAGGCAAGCTCCTCCTCCGATGCCTAGTACACTAAGATGTCATCAATGAAGACCACCATAAAGTGATTGAGGTAATGCTGAAAGATCCTATTCATGAGTTCCATGAACACTGATGAGGTGTTGGTCACTCTGAATGGCATAACCAAGAAATCATAGTGGCCATACCAACATATGAAGGTCGTCTTCTGCACATCCTCATCTCGTACCCTGAGCTAATGATAGCCTGATTTGAGGTCTATCTTCGAAAACAAATGATCTCCCTTTAGCTGGTTGAAAAGGTCATCAATACTCGGAAGTGGATACTTGTTCTTCAAGGTCACCTGGTTCAGGTGTCGATAGTCCACGTAGAGTCTCAAACTCCCATCTGCCTTCTTGGAGAACCAAATCAGGGCTACCCATGGAGAAACACTGGGCCTTATGATCCCTTTCCTCTACAAGTCCTCCAACTGTACTCGTAACTCATGAAGCTCTGTGGGAGCCATCTGATATGATGGTGTAGATATCAGTGTCATGTCAGGGTACAGGTCGATGTAAAATTCTATGTCTCTGCGAGGAGGTAGTCCTGAAACATCATCAGGGAAGACATCATCAAACTGTTCCACCACTACAGGATTGCTCGGACTCTCAACATCAACTACCCCAAGGGTAGGTCTAGCCAACTGATGTGTGATCGGCTGCACCCTTCTCTGGGTAATTACATCATGTGCTGCAAAGGTTCCCTTCTTTCCTTTGAAGGAAAACCTAGTCCCATCCTCATGGAAACACCTCACTTTGTGCCTAATGCAGTCAATCTGAACATGGACTGTAGATAACCAGTTCATACCCAAGATGATATCGTAAGGCCTCGATTTCGCTACTAGAAGATCACAACCGAAGCTCTCGCCTCTTAGAGTAATCTCACATTTCCAGAACAAGTGTGTAATCAACGAATCCCCTACCGTAGGAGTCTCTAATCATAAGGATCGATCCAACAGCTCAATCGGAATCTCTGAGCTCTAAATGAGGGTTGTGACAATAAAAGAGTGATTGGAACCTATGTATATAAGTACTGCAGCTAAGGTGGAGTAGACACAGATCATACCTCAAATCATATCCAAAGTATTGTGGTCATAGGCCCCTGTTTCCTGGAGCTAAGCTCATCCTTGTCCACCTGCTCCCTGTGGTCGGGGTGGACCACCTAGAGGTGGTGGTAGTAGAACCTCGAATCGTCTCCCACCATTTGCTGCATGGCCAACTCCTCTGCCATGTCCACCGCCCTGTGGACCTCCTCGCTCAAACCTATGCCTCTGCCTAGGCGATCCCTCGACTGTCGGATGGTTGTCCGTACGTCGGGTCGGGCAGTCGCGAGCCATGTTACCCAGCCCGCCGCACGAGTAGCATTGTCTTCCCCTCATCTATCCTCCTCTGTCCCGTGAGCCCCTCACCACTGACCCTATATCCTGAGGTCATCCACCAGAATGTTTGGCCCACTTGGGCCCCTGCCTCATCTGTCTACTGCCTGCTGAGAATGACTCTGCTACCTAATGTCTGGTGGTGGCTCTCGATGTCGGTGTATGCTCAGCTAGGAATCTCTCCACCAAAAGCGCACACTCTAGCACCCCAGCCTACGTCGGAATGTTGAGCGATATCATCGATGCTCTAATCTCCTGTCGGAGACCCTACTAAAAGGTATGGGCCCTAAAAAAGGGTCTTGTACCATGTTATTAGAGTAGTAGGAGAGAACAGTGAACCTCGCCGAGTATTGGGCCATAGTCATGTTGCCCTACTGTAAGTGCAGCAGCTCCTGTGTATGCACTGAGCATAGGGTTGCTGGGATGAAATCTGCCCTGAAAGACCCTCAAATTTCACCCATGTGAGGGTTGCCTCGTCGTGTATCTAAAGTGTCAGACTCCACCATCTCTTAGCTACTCCCTAGAAGAGACTGGCAGCTAGGATCTCCATCAAATCAGCTGGAGTCCCAACTAAGTGAAAAACTCTGGCCACAGCCTCCAGCGAGGCCTCAACCGCCTGTGGATCCATCCCACCTCGGAACCTCGGAGACCTCTGCCGCTAAAACTCATGCAACGCGCTTAGTTGGTGTGCACCCTATACTAGTGGGGATGGTTGCATCTGCTTCCCAATGGGTGGTGGTGGTGCTGGTGCACTACCCGATAGTACTATTGTCGTAAGAGGGACTTGCACCAAAGCCTCATCACTCAGTGGGCCGTCATCATGTACTCTCTCGAAAATCCTGGATAGCTGTCTACGTGGAGGAATCTTAAAATAAAACAGGTGTGTCACAGTCAATAAGTTATACCTGGTGAGTTGACTCAAAAAGATCATAAGAAAAACTTTTCAAAAACACACGCAATCAGTGTTTTCATGCACTGATTCAGAAATCAGAATTCAGAGTCCTAGTGTATGGATATATCGGTCTCCGTAGCAACACTGGATTCCCCAAACTGAAAACCGAACTCTTAACACTTAACATTATTACCGCATTGAAAATATTAGAGTCCTAGTTCTTCGGTTGAACCAACTCTTCTAATACCACTTTGTCACGACCCGTCCTTTGGGGCCCGTGTCGAGACTATCCCAAGCCCGCCTTCCATAGGTCAGGGGCTGACGACTAGCATCGGAAAGGCATATCCCTATAACAGGAAGGCATTGTCTTTAAACCTGTACAAACACACAATCCAAGAACACAATAAGAAGAAACCATGAAGTAAAATACTGTAGTAAAAAGTGTACTAAAAGTAAAGGGGATGGAATACAATCCTAAAAGGAAATTATAAGTAAAAATTAAAGAGAAAACGACTCCTGGAATGTCCACCGAGGATTCTAACTATAGGGTAGGTACAACTCACGATCAGTAGTCACTGTGCCACATCACGTCAAATGGTCCACCTCTGAGCATCATCTAGTCCCAGCTCCCTCAACCTCGATCAGTGGTTTTCATCTTCTGCACAAGACACAGTAAGGTGCGGGTGTATCCCGTGCAGGGGTGAGTATAACAATACACAGTAGAGATCTCGAGACTCCCCAAAGGTATCCCAGAGTTCCACAAAGAAAAAACCACAAAGCACGAAACAATATTCATCAACTCTAATTAGCTATATTCTCATACATATTCATAATTTATCAAAATATACTCGCCTCATACATGAGGAAACAATAAAGATCCAACTTTTAAGTCATTTACACAACTGATCCACGAGAGAAGAATACCATAAAGGTAACACAACGAAGGTAACACCACGAAGGTAAAAGTAACACAAATGTAACACCACGAAGGTAAAAGTACCATAAAGGTTACACCACGAATGTAACACCATGAAGGTAGAATACTCAGCTCACACCGGGTATATAACTTAAGTACAGAAGTACAGATGATTAGTCATAAATCTAGATCATCTTATTCTCTCGAGAGGCTCTGCTATGAACCCACACAAGATTGATAGATGTTGACCCACATAGGATCTCTAGGCACTGACCCACACAGGATTGATACAAATTGACCCACAAAGGATCAAGGTTCTTTCTTCATGTTACAACTAACCACTAAATTCCCACACTAAGCACACTTGATTCTGGGAGGATCCGCTCCTCAGGCTATAGGTCGTACCTCAACCGCCACAAAGTTCCACAAAGAAGTATCCTAAAGGAATTCCATGTCGTAAGGGTTCCAACGCAATAGACGGCGCGTCAATCGGACGCCCGGTCTATGACTTATAAGCCTTTTAGAATCGAGGGCCCAGTTGGATTCAAGTTCGATCCAACCCAACTATACTCCAAATTTCTCCAAAACTCATGTGGAGTATACCAAAAGGACATTCCGCTCCAAGGATCCCAACGCCGCAAACAGTTCATCAAACAGACGTCTGGTTCACAAGTTATGGCCCTTTAAGCGAAAGTGGACCTCGTTGGGTCTGGGTTCGATCTGACACAAACGGGCCGACCCGGTTCGAGTCGCCCGACCTGGTCCAGGTCTGACCCGACCTGGTTAGTCTGGACCGCGGCGAGCTCGGCCTGGAGGGGCGCGGCCCGCCCTAGTTGGCACGGGGTGGGGGGGTCTCCGTTCGGAGTCGGAGCAGCGGCACCACAGGGCGCTGCCAGGTCTCCCGCGGGACCCATAGGGAGTAGGTCCTGGCCCTCGCCGCGGCTTTAGAGTCACGGTCATCTTCAGCGGCGCGGGACGACATGCCGCTCGCCTCCGCCTGCAGTGGGCTGGTGCCGGCCGCAACTGTCTTCCACACCTCTATGTCCCTCCCCTCTCTCCGGCGGCACACCGTTGCAAGATGCTCCTCCATCAGCAGCTGGCCCGAGCCAGCCACCCTATTCACCCACCGTAGCTATAGTCTCGGCCTTCTTCGTCAGCGGAGTGCGACGGTACACCACCATCTCCTCCACGGTCGGTCGTTGCTAGCCGTCGTCGTCACCCGCCGGCACCTGTCGCCGATGCTACCGCACCAACGGTCTTCCGCGGGTCACCAGGTGAGCTCTGGTGACTCGTTTCTCCATATGAAGGTATCAACGACCTCCCTGGGACGCCCTCTTCCTTGATAAACCCACTGTTCTGGGTTTCGTCCATCCCAAATAAATTGCTCGTGAAAAACACATCAAATTCCATCAAAAGGCGGAGGAATTATGCCTTATTCGTTTGGCACGCGCCCTCCGCGTTAACTTGATAGCGAGAGGGTAGTATAATGATTTAAAAAATCTTAAAATTAGACAAGAAATAAACCCTACCTCAAGATCATTGGAGAACATTCACGTTTGAGGAAAAGTTGGTGTTTGTCGTTCGTGATTCAGTGGTGCTCGTCACCGCTCGCTGGAACTGGTCAGGTCCTTCAAGTGGTTGGCATCGCGGTACTTTACCAGAAGTTCGTCGCTTTGTGAAGTCATGTCAATACCCCTCCTCAAGCTCCATATAAATAGGAGGGGGATGAGGTGGGTAACATCGTTGGGAATTTATGAGGTTCATTTAATTAATGGAACCCCCAAATTCCAATGGTGTTGTTACAAAGATTGAGGAGTCAAGACAATTAATGGATTGACATATCGTTGGTCCCGCCACCGCCGTTTGTCAATTGTTAAAAAAGAAAAAAAAGAAATAAAATGACTTCATTATTTTATTATTGTTTTAAATGTCCAAAAACTATCTTTTTCTCCCGACTTACTGTGGTCGAAGTGAAGTCTTCCTTAAATGAATCACGGTGCTGTGGATTCAACTGTGCTCTCGGATTTTTAATCCGAGCACCGATTCAAATGTTAGAAAATGCAACTCGCTCGTTTTATGAACATACCTTAAAAAAAGATCAGAAATTCATTACGGGCACACCGGGCCTCAGAATAACGCGCCGTTAATTTTTTCAGACTCATAATAATTTCATATAATTAAAAAAATACATGGAAAATCCATATATTTATATATATATATATAATTAATTATATTTTAATCATATTATTAATATTAGGTATGGAAATTATTAGGAACAAACAAACCAGAGCGTTATATCTGTCATAGTCTACCTAACTACATTGATAAGGTTTTCAAGTGGTATTTGTTTGATCACTTGAAACCTTTGAATATGCCTCTGGGACCTTAATCTATGGTGTTCGAGTCCTGGTCCCCATGTTGTGATTCTGATGTATCCTTTAAGAATAAAATACACTATATTAATATAGTGGGAAGCCTTATGTATGATATGATATGTTTTAGACCTTAAATTGTCTTTGTTGTATGTACCTTGAGCAGGTTTATGGGCAACTCAGGGAAGCCTCATTGTCATGTATTAAAGTGGTTGTTAAGGTATGTTTCTATGTCTTCTGATCTACGTATTTGTTTTTGAAATACTTGTAGTTATGAGCATGATATTATTGGTTTTTTGGATCCTAATTATGGTGCAAACATTGTGAAAGATCCTCCCCGATGGTCTACATGTCTCCGGGGAATATACTCCACAAACTTTTTTGTTTCTCACACCATCGCAGAGGCAAATGCCATAGTGGATTGCCCTAATAAAGTGGTCGAATGTAACCCCTTTTTTTGGAATGAGGGAGTTCCATTGAACTTGAATGACCTAGTGGGACGGGATAAACTCCCACTTTTAGACTCATGTAATTTTTTATTTTATGTTATTAGTCAAGGTCTTTGGAGCCCTAACTGTCCTTTATGATTATGTTGTTAATTATTAATATATACAAATTATATTGTTAATTACCGAATATATTAAGTATATTATTAGTTATTAATTGTTTTAATTACTTAATTATTTAATAATATTTTTATAATTAATTACTTATATTTTAATCATATTATTAATTATTGATTCTATTATTAAATATATTAATTTTATTATTATTTATTAATTATATTGATTAGAACACTAACCCATTTTGCTGATTTTTATTTTTTTTAAAAACCATTAAAAAAAACCTGCATTTCCCTTCTTAAGGTTTTTTTAAAATGTTAATCATTTTTATTTTATTTTATGCGCTGTACTTTTTAAAGAAAGGGCTCTGTAAAATCGGAGGCCTTGTAATCTTAATATTATATTAAGAAAACAATTGATGATTCGTAAGTAAACAATACAAATCATTTTTTCAAAATATTATACTATTCAAAACAAAATATATTTTTTTTAAATGTATTTAAAAATAATCATATGAAAATAATTATTATCCTTTTTCTTAAAAACAATAGCTAAACATTTTTTTACATTATAAAAGTATACGAATATATATATATATATAATCATACAAATTTATATATAATATTTATATATACATATGTATGTATGTATTAACAAACAGATATATATTTATATTTATATTCTAATATATGTAAATGAATATTAATATATGATATATTTAAATAAATATAAGTATATATATCACACACACACATATTTTATAAATTTATTTAAAAATAACTATATAAATACATATAAATATATGAATAAAAGTATGTATGAAAATAATACATAAATAAATAGAAATGTCGTCAAATATATAATAAACAAGATTGAGGTGGTGGTAAAAGAGTTTGAATTTCAAAGAGAGGTCACAGGATCGGGATCTCGTGCACGCGAGGGTGAACAGGTAATCGAACAGTGGAAAAGCGATGCCAAAGGGGTGTTGTGAGTGCTAATAAAAATGGGTGTGTGGGAGTCGGAATGAGTTTTAAAAAATACTTTCTTTTTTCAAATTTTATTACCGCTAACAAAAATTGCATATAAAGGCCACATTTATCAACGTTAGAAAAAGCGGTGATAAAATGTGTATTTATGATCGATTTTGTTTTAACGTCAATAAAGGTGGAATTTATCAACGCAGATAAATAGTTACTTTATCAACACTAAAAAAAATACTGATAAATGTCATCTTTATCAATAATAAACAAAACACTAATAAATGATATATTTATTAGCATTTTTTTTATCACCGATAAAGATGAACATTATCACATCTTTTTCATAGTAATGATAAATATGTTCTTTATTAGTGATTTTTTATCACTGATAAAGACTCTCTATCAGCGCTAAATAAAAGCCCTGATAAATGGTGCATTAATCATAGCTAAAAATAAACGCTGATACCGGCAATCTTTATCACTGCTTTTGTTTTAGCGCCTATAAAATTCGCAACTTTTAAGGATTCTTAGCATGTCATCGCTTTTTTAGCACGGACAAATCTTATTTCTAGGGTTTTAAAATACGCTATCTGTAGCAGTGAAGGAAGAAATTTCATCATTTATGTTGGTCTCAATATAGAGATTCGATGGAGCGCGATGAAGATTGTCCAACCTCTGAAGCGAGGGTGTTATGCATGAAGGAGTCAGAAGTCAAAGAACACCATTTCAACAGTCATTCAGATATCGATGAAGAGATCCACCACTATAAGAGGTTTATCTTTTTTGTTCTTTAATTTTTGTTTCTAAGAAATCTGATGCATCCTTCTATTCATGTGTGTAGTGTGTGTCCGTCTAAGAATACTAAATGTTAACTCATTGTGACGGGTTTCATCATCACCGCCAAGTTTAACTAGGCTCATTCCTCAAAATAGTTTCTATGGTCCATTTTACTGCTTTCAAGTCTACTATCTTGCTTCCTTTTCTTATAGAATTAAATATCTTAAGGGCGGTGTTCTAGTTGTTCACATAAGTCTACAGTGGACCTCAACATGTTATATTTCTATATTCATTTTATTTCACGTTTCTTGCTTGCAACGCACCAATCTTGAATCTTCATCATTGCCTTTGTTTCTTGTTTTCTTGAAAAAACAGTTTATCTGGTTCCTTTTGTAATTCATCCAACTAGTCTTGGCTATTGCTTAGGGATTGCCACAACAACAAATCTCCTAACAACCTTGGAAACACATACGCACTTGAAGTTGAAATGAAAGTTATGATTAGGGCAATGAAGTTGGGGATTCAGTAAGGGTGGATGCATCTTTGGATTGAATGCTACTCTACATGCATTGTTCAATCAATTAAGAGAAGAAAAATGCCCCCCATAGGTGGTTGTGGTGGCAGGGGGGTTGGAGTGTGGGGCGCCGGTCGCGGGGATGAGTCCTAGGGCCGTCTTTCTTTGCAGCGTGCGTATATGAATAAGACCCACCTTTCTAAAGATTAAGAGAAGAAAAACTCTCCTCTCATGGGAACATCTTTCACATTGGTCTCCATAAATGGTTATTTGTCATACCTTCACAGATTCAATAGTTGATCGCCTTACTAATAAAGGGGTTGAATGTAATCCGTTTGTTTAGATAGAGGGAGTTATGCCAGATCCACCGTTGGTGGTGCGATGGTCAAGGGTTTGGGTGGAGTGCGAGACGGTTTGCGGTTTGAGGGATTAAGTCCCCGAGCATGCGATTTATTGCAATTTTCTTCCTTTCGTTGTGTTCTGCGGTGGCGGATGTAATCAACCTAATAGAGAGAGTTTTGTCGAACTTGAATGGCCGAGTGAAAAAGTACATTTGTAAAACTCTCATTTTCATACTCTTTTAAATTTTTATTTTATGCTATTGGTCATAGTCTTTGGTTTTGTAACTATCCTTTCCGGTTATATAGTTAATTATTAATCTATATAAATTATATTGGTAATTACTATGTATATTATTAGTTATTATGGTCTAACGTTCGTACTTGTGTGTGTGGTGTGTATATTTAATGTAACTGTGCCCCCAATCACATAATATATATTAATAGTTATTAATTATTTTAATCACTTAATTATTTATTAATATTTATATAATTAATTACTTATATTTTAATAATATTATTAATCATTAGTTATATTATAAATTGAATTATTATTTATTAATTATATTAATTAGAACACTAACCCATTTTGCCAATTTTTATTAAAAAAACTATTAAAAAAACCTACGTTTCACTATTTTTTTTGATACGTCTCCATATTAAGGCTTTTTATAAATGTTAATCATTTTTATTTTATTTTATGCGTTTTATTTTTTAACTTATGCAATTTACTTTATTTTTCTTTTTTGTAAGTTGTGTTATTCTCTCTTTTTTTACCGGCATCAAACCTGCCCCCTTACTTTGCTCGCTTAGGGCCCATCACTTTCCCCCACTTTATTTTTCATATGATTTCATGACCCATTCCTGCTTTATAAAACTGTATTTAATTGGTTTAATATATATATTATTGATTCACACATTAAAACTCTGCACTAACATAGATATTTGATGACATCACCATCCATTATCCATAAATAATTTCTTTATTAAAGGAAATAAACAAATCTGATACTTAATATAATTTCCTACGTAAAAATATATCAGTGTAATATATTTTAGTAAGAAATTATAATTGATACATAAAAAAATATTAATACATAATATTTTGTAAATCGATGTGTACTAAACTTTTTCTAATATGTAATATATTTCAAATACGTAACATTTTCCACCTAACAAAAATCATGTGTAACATAATTCCAAATTATCTTTAATAAAATCCATTAAATATTTAACAAACATTTGATACATAATAAAATGTTAGCAATTACTAAATGGTATGCTTTCGTGAACCCTAAACACCCTAGAAATGATAAAGGGATCGTGAAAATATGAATCCTAATAATCTTAATATTATATTGATAAAATAATTGATGATTCAAAAGTAAATAGCACAAATGATTTTGTCAAAATATGATACTATTCAAAACAAAACATTTAATACTCTGACATTTTTAAAGGAACTACTAATATGTAAAATCTATTAAACAGAATGTTTATTTGAAATTGTATATAGGTTATCAAATTTCATTTACCAATAACCATATTTATATTTTCTTTGGGATAAGGAAGAATGAATTAATATACATTTGAATTATTAGGTCCAATTAATTAGTCATGAGATTAAAGAATGATTTTAAGAAAAAATTGACTTTTCACCAATTTTTTGTGTAAGTTCATTATGTTTCAAAGTAAAACTTTGAAGTTCAGATATAAGTCTGAAAGTCCTCCCATCGCTGATAGGTTTTCCCCTAGGGTTTCCTGGGTTTAGTCGGTGCGCCGTCGTGCCGTTGGTGTGGGCATCGTCTCCTCAAAAGTCTGTTCTGGACGCACAACGAATCTACACTCGGTGGTGGATCATGTGATCCTCGTGCTTAGGCGTTCCCTAGGCTCTTCGGCAGTTCTGTGGCGTTTAGCGCCGATCGGTGTTCCTGATTTCTTTCAGGGGCCTTCGTGCTCCTCGAGTCGGAGATCAGCGTCGATTGGTGTTTCTGGTTCTTTTTGGGGCATTTGTGCACCTCGTTTCGACGGTTCGGCAACGGATCTGCGACGGCTTCGCCTCACGCCTTGCGATGGTCCTGATCTAGGGCTTGCGAGGCTCGGCTTTGACGAGTTCGGATCAGAGGTTGGGCGACAGACTTATGCGACGACCTGCGGTTCTGGGTCGGTGATTTGCGAAGATGTTGTGAAGAGATAGGTTCGGGTTTTCCACAGGAAATCACACCTTGGTCTTTCAAGAGGGTGAGGCGCTTTTCACGTTTGGTTTGTCGTATTCCTCTCAGCGAGGGGAGTTCTCACGGAGGGGAATGCTCGCGTAGGGTGTGCTCGCGAAGGGCAGGGTCGTGAAGGAGGTGTTCGCGAAGGGGGCGAGGGGGCGAATATCTCAGTTCGTGACAGGGATCTTCTATAAAGAGGGTGGTCAACGAATGGGGTGTTTTCCAAAGGTGTTTCCACGAAGGGAGGGTTGACGCGCATCGTGCTCGCCGCGTAGGGTGTGCTCGCGAAGGAGGTGTCCGCAAAGAGTACGCGAAGTTTTCTATTCGCGAAGGAAAAAAAGGATTCAGTTAAATGGAGTCGGACCTAATGAATCGCTGGTGGAACCTTTCCTTAACTGATAAAGAACAATCGTTAATTGCTACACGGAAGTGTGAAGATGTGTTTCTCTCATAGTGAATGTCCTTGCTTATTGTTGGAAAATTTCTAGCAAAAAGGTCCTTCAATCAGGGAGCACTGAAAAATACTCTGTAAAAGATCTGGCGATTGGAGGACGGCGTTGCTACAAGAGAAGTGGAACCGGTCCTCCTAGTCTTTGAATTCTTCAACGAAGGAGATAAATTAAAGGTCCACAAAGGTCGACCATGGTCCTTTGACAACCAAATCATTCTCATGGAGGACCTTAAAGGCGAAGAAAATTTTCAGTCAGTTAATCTGTCTTGCTCACCTTTCTGGATTCGAATTAGGGGAATCCCCTTTCATGGTAGAACAGAACGTGTTATGCATGAGATTGGCGGACACATCGGTTCATTTTTGGAATGGGACCAGTCTGATCCAATTCTCTAGGGACCTTTTGTGCAAATCAGAGCTTCGATGGATGTTGTGCATCCTCTTATGATGGGCATGTTTTTGACAATTGAGGACTCTGACGTCTGGATTTCCTTTGAGTTTGAAAAACTTCCTATCTTCAGTTTCTTATGTGGGTGCCTCAGACACTTATAAAAGGCCTATGAGGAGAAGAAGGAGGATGGACAAGGAAATGTTATTTTGCAATACGGTCCCTGGATCCATGCAAAAACATCTGGGGCGGCTTTTATTCCGATGTTGAAAAACAACAGGACCACGACAAACTAGCGAAGGCTCTTAATACGCGGGCTGAACCAACTCAGACTAATATAATCATGCCTGGGCCGCCAAATATTTCTTCTTAATGTCATGTGGTTCAACGGACGGATGGAAGGAATTTAGACTGGACACGGATCTCGGTCGAGGCGAGGTAACAACACATGAGTCAGGGGTAGGGGCTGACTGCCCCCCAAGCTAGACCACAACTATTTTGAAGGCCATTTCCTCCCCATCTAATAGGCTACAGCCAAAATGCAAGGAACCACCAGACCTAGGCTCATGGGCACAACAACTATGCAATGACCCACCTGACCCGGTTTCCAGTTCAGATGATGTTTCTCCCAGAGCTACCCCTCAGGCAGTATATGACATGAAGGGGATCACGTTGACAGGTACTATAAAATATCGGACATGGAAAAGATTGATTTGTGGAAATAAGGGTGTGGATTCCCCCAGTTCACAGCCCAGGGACCATAAATGACGCTTGGAGGCATCTCAGATGACCGAGAGCCTGCCAAAAAGGTGGAAAGTGGCAGATGACGGGTGGGTAGTCGATGTTTTAGAGGCGGCGGCGGGTGTGTCCCAGCCTCTCCTAGGGCAATGAAAATCTTATGCTGGAACTGTTGGGGGCTTGGCAATCCCCGAACGGTTCTTGTTCTCCATCACTAGAGTTCCAAATTTTGCCCTGATATAGTTTTTGTATCTGAAACTATGTTTGATAGAAAGGATGCAGGCCTTATGGTCTGGAAGGTTGGGTTCAAAAACGTCTTTCCCATTGGAAGACAGGGACACTCAGGTGGACTTTGCCTCTTGTGGAAGGAGTATCTTGGGGTAAATATTTCTAATTACTCAAGTAACCACATTGCTGTGACGGTTGCTGGCCCAGAGACTCCTCCTTGGTCGTTTGTTGTGTTCTACGGGTGGCCGGGTGGGCATGATAAACACAGATCATGTGCCCTTTTGAAGCGACCGCGTGACTCCCTCCCTGGCCCTCTTCTGATGGGGGGGGGGGGGGATTTTAACGAGATCCTGTCTCTCCATGAAAATGAAGGGAGACATGTGAGGAGTGGTGCTGTGATGAACGATTTTAGGATGTCTCTTGTTTCGAACTCTCTTCATGACCTCGGGTTTTCTGGCTCACCATTTACCTGGCATCAGGGTAGGTCAATGGAGAACCACATGGCGGAAAGGTTGGAATGATTTGTTGGGAATGATGAGGGGACCTCTCTTTTCCTTGTCTTCCCTATTTTCCACCTGCCCCTCATCTCCTCTGACCACTACCCAATCATGTTGTCAACAGTCTCACAAGGGAAACAGAGGGGACCTGAGCGAACCTTTCACTTTGAAAGTATGCGGCTCCAAGATTGTGACTGTGAAAAGGTGGTTCAAGCAGCTTGGGAGGGATCGAATCAGTGCATCTTGTCCAACTTCCGCATTGTTGCGTCTCATCTTCAGAAGTGGAGCTCAGCTAGGTTTGTTAACTTTGCCGACGTATTAAGGAGGCAGAGAATAAATTAAAGTGACTCCACTCAAATCCTTGTTGTGACTCTGTACTTGAAACATCTCTTGGCAGAAAAGAATCTTAATACAGCTCTAAGGGAGAAAGAGAGATTTTGGTTCATTTGGGCACGGGAGTCCCATATTAGAGATGGTGATCAGAACACCAACTTTTTTCACCAACGAACATCTGTGAGGAGAAGGAAGAACCATATTGCTCATATGGAGGACCCCACTTGGAGAGTTGCGCATGACATAAATGGAATTCACTCCATTATTCTGAAATTTTTCAGAAACCACTATTCAGCTAAAAGTATTAGCACTTCCTCATGCCTGATTGGATGCATCCCAAAGTTGGTTACAGAAGACATGAATCAATACCTAGAAAGTTACTTGTCTGAGGAGGAAGTGCTTGGGGCCCTGCACTATATTCACTCTACTAAGGAACCGGGTCCTGATGGGTTTCATTCTCTGTTCTTTAAACTCTTTTGGCATATAGTGGGGCCCGCTGTGGTGGCACAAATGAGGGAGGTGTGGGCTAGAAGATTCTCTCTTGAATCATTGAATGAATATCTTATTACTCTTATCCCCAAATCCCAGTTCCCTCAGAAAATCTCATTGTTTCGGCCAATCAGCCTGTGTAATGTGATTTACAAAATTTTCTCCAAAATTATGGTGCCCAGACTTAGGAATTTTCTCCTGCTGCTTGTCTCAGATAAACAAAATTCTTTCATTCCAAAGAGATCTATTATTGATAATGCTACCATTTCCTTAGAATTATTACACTATATGAAAACGCGCTCCTCATCCAAGCTAGGCACCATGGAAATGAAACTAGATATGGTGAAAGATTATGATAGAGTTGAATGGCCTTTTCTCAAACTTGTTCTATCCAGGTTGGGATTTGGGATGAAATGGATCTCTAATGTCATGAATTGTGTTATGTCTGTCTCTTACAGAATCAATATTAATGGGGTCCCTTCAGCAAGCTTTAAACCGTTAAGAGGCTTGAGACTAGGGGACCCCCTATAACCTTACATCTTCATTCTGGTGGAATATGTCTTTTATCACCTCATCCTGAAGGTGGATGATCAAGGAGTGATCCAAGGTGATACGGTATATAGAAATGGACCCCTGTCTCTCATCTCTTCTTTGTAGATGATAGCCTCCTTTTCGCACGTGCTACCCCGCAAGAATGCGGTGCAGTGCTAAATATCATCAATATGTATGAAAAGGCCTCTGGGCAATGCCTTAATGCATCAAAATCAGAGTTATCTTTCAGTAAAGGCGTCCCACAAGCTAAGAGAGAGGATTTGCAGCAAATGAGTGGGTTTCCGCTGGTTGATAAGCATCCTAAGTACCTTGGCCTCCTGACCCTGGTGGGTAGGTCGAAGAAACAAGTTTTCGGCACGATTGTGGATAGGGTGGATAATCTGATTTGTCTTTGGTCAAGTAGGAAGATTTCCAAGGCGGGAAAGGAAGTTCTAGTGAAGTCAATGGCCCAAGCAATCCCTTCTTATGATATGTCACTGTTTAAATTCCCAGAAACTCTTGTTGATCAAATACACTTCTGGTTGGCCATTTTTTGGTGGGGCTCCCATGAGGGAAAACATAATTCCCATTGGATGTATTGGGAGAAGCTGTGTGTTTCAAAATTTTGTGGCGGTCTCAGCTTATGAAATCTCAAATGGTTTAACGAGGCTCTTTTGGAAAAGAAAGGATGGCGCCTTCTATCCCACCCAAATGCCCTGTTCTCAAAGGAGATGCGAGCTAAGTACTTCCCTCATTCTGACTTCTTGCATGCCCAGCTGGGGCCATTACCGAGTTTTATGTGGAGGATCATTTGGGGAGAAAAATCTCTCATTGATTTGGGCTGCGTGTGGAGAATTTCTAATGGGCATAATATTAACATTTGGAATGATCCATGGCTAGAAGATGTCGTCAATCATAAAGTATCCTCACCGGTTGTTCCTGGATTTGGAGATGAAAGGGTAGATGACCTTCTCGATGACTCACTTGAGGAGTGGGATGGGGAGAAGCTTTGTTGCTGGTTTAATGAGGTGGATCATCAAGTTATCCTGAGTATTCCTCTCACACCAGGAATGGGTATTGACCAGATTTGATGGACTGGGGAACCACATGAGAGACATTCTATTTGTTTGGGTTATAAAATGAGGGTTTAAGGATTGGCTGAGGTCTTTACCGATAATCGATGGAAGTGCATCTGGTCCCTCACCACTCCACGTAATTTTTTTGAGGCAGGTTTGTACTGGGGTTCTTCCAACCCGTGACTTTCTGGTGCAACGAAATTTGGTGGAGGACGACACTTGTCCTTTGTGACTCCATGATGCAGAATCCCCTTTGCATGAAATTCTTGTCTGTAAGGGGTTGGAAGGGGTGTGGAAGGTTTGGAGGCCGAATTTTGGTTTATTCTTTGACCTTTCAATTGGATTGGTCCCAAACCTTTCTAAATGGGTGTCTTCTAAGGAACCAAGAGTGGTAGGGCTGATATGCACAATTGCTTGGTTGGTTTGGACTCGACGGAATGATTGCATTTTCCAGATTAATGGGAACCCTGATCATCTTTGGGTGGATAGAGCATTGTAGTGGATGAATGGTTGGAAGAAATGTAATGTGGGGCATTCTTTGTGCCACACTCAGCGAGTGACTCTCATTTGGCCTCCCCCCGGAGGGTTTCTTCATGATTAATACAGATGTTTCTGTCTCTGCTAACTCTAGGGTTGGTATTGGGCTCATTGCTCATAACAGTTTTGGCTAGATTGTGGAAGCTCAGTGTAGGGAAGTGCCTTACTCATGGATCCCTGTGGTGGTAGAGGCATCAACCATCCTTCAGGGGATTGTTTTTGCCCGTTCAAAAGTTTGGCCCAAGATTCGGGTGGAATATGACTGCCTCGAAGTGGTGAACGCTCTCTCAATAAAAGATGAGGATTACCAGCCTTATGGCCTTATATTGAGGAAGATCTGGTCCCTGGCTAATGGATTCAATGTTTTCAAATTTTCTTTCATCAAAATAGATTGTAATTCGAAAGCTCATCGTTTGCTCGTTTTGGGAAATTTTGGGGCGATCATTGTTGGGTGAACTCGTTCCCTGATTGGCTTTGTAATTCTGGTTTCCTTGATCAGTAATTTATACTTTCCTTCAAAAATAAGTTCAGATCTATATATATATATTTGAAATACATTTTTGTATGAGTTATAACATCAGGGATAAAATACAATTTAGAAAATTCCATGGAATATTTGAAGATGTATGATGTCAGTGTAGTTGAATGGTCTTTTTTCAACTATAGTAATAGGAGATCTCTTTATATCTTTGAGTCTATAAAACATGATTGATTTTTGAAAAGATATCAAGTTCCAGATTTTATAAAATGATATATGTGAAAATACCACAAATCCCTCAAGCGGGGTTTTTATCGCTACCTGAGAGCTTGGTGTAATTTTCATTACTGCCACATTATACAACATGCTACTTGAAAATAACACAATTCATTACATGAGGCTTTCATGTTTTAAGAATATACTATGGTTTAAGATTGCATAATATGAAAATTATGGAAATGACACAATTCTCTCAGGCAGTGGCATACAACCTACTTGGGATTTTTGTATCATTTTTAGAATCATCGTCTTATGAAATATGCAACTCAATAAATTTCCATCAATCACACATAGAAACTATGAGAAGGGTATGAACAAGCTATGAGAAGGAAGAGAATTTGGAGAGGCTTGCAGACAATCGAGGTTTACAACAGGAGGGATCAAATCCCTTTATATAGCGATCCATTATGTGTTTTATTTAATGAAACACGTTGACCATATTTAATGTATCCATATACATTTATTTCCATTGTCATTAATTCATTAAATACTATTCAATTAATATTCAAGCCATTTAATCTATTCATAACAGATTATTATCAATGAAACCGTATGGAATATAAATCACCTACATTAAATAGTCAATTTTATTATTTTAGTTTATATTCAACAATCTCCCACTTGCACTAAAATTCATAAGGACTCTAAGTAAAATTTCACTATGAATCCATCCAAAACTCTTTTGGATATAGTTTCATTGCACTATTCATTTTTGGACAAATACTTTTTCCAAAACTTTATCATTATCTAGAGGGATAACTTTGTGGCCCCATGGGCCTTAGCATCATTGAAAACAAATAAGAAATCGATATTTCATAGATGTAAGAAAAATGTGAACTCTAGAAAAGCATTAGTGCTACTCAATCTACTAAGGGGACTAGTGTGATCCCCATCAAATATACTCATATCTCTATAAGAACTTGTCCACCACTAGATATATCAAATACACTGTATGTATACCTGTATAATCCTTTTGTCCATGACATCGAGTGATCACCAGACATGGAACATGTCAATCTAGTACAGTCAACTCTGTAAAGTCCCTGAAATTTCAAAAAAAAAAATCTCAATTTCTTTGGAATTTTACGAGTCCGCAGTTTATGATGGCACCTGATTCCGAGGCCCGATGTGCCCGGAATCAATTTCTGAAGTTTTGTTCGGGTATGTTCAGTAAACGTACGTGTGATTTTTTCTATATTTTGATCCAGTGCTCGGAATTGAAATCTGAGGACACCGATGAACTCGAAGCACCAATTTTCACTGAAGGAGACCTTTTTCGCAGTTGCGTTTGCTCGAGAGGAGAAGTTAATTTTTTGGAGATTCGTTAAAAAATTAATAAAATTTATGTGCAAATAATTTTTATTTGATGGTGGTTATTTCCTCCAAAGAAGAGTTGGATGTGGGGCCCACGCCCCCACATAACCTCCCATGGGAGGATAATGGTGGTGGGGCCCACACAAGCCCTAACCTCTTCAACTCTCCTCTTTAACACCCATGAACCCCCATTAACTCTTAACCTTCCCCCTCACATTTAATATTCCAACCCACTAATTAATGAATGGAACTTATTCAGTTAATTTAATTCTAGCTTTTGAATTTTAAGAAATCTTTTCAACAATTAAATAATATGGGAGCCTATTATTTGAATGGGTTGGTGGAACTTTGAGAGGATTGGGGAAGAACTCTTGGTGGAATATTTTTTCCACGATGAAGAACACTCCACGTCTCGAAGAACGAGAATCAACTTCTTCTTCTTCCACTTCTTCATCCAGGACAAGATCGCGAGGCAACGCCCACGAGGAACCCCATATTCCTTCCTCTTCCTCCGTGTCAAATTAGAAGACGCTGCTCGCCAACAATGACGCCTTCTCCTCGGACGCACACCGACGTCAACGAATCGATGCCGTCAACGACGAACGCACCCTGAATCGAGGTATGAGGGTATTGTATAATTTTATATATATGATTTATACCCTTGAACTTGGGAATTTATTTGTTGAGTGATTGTTTGAGCCTCTAACTCAGAGGGTACGAGCTAACGAACAAGTCCGGACCCACCGCCATATCGTTCTTGATGCACAGATTTCTTGGCGATGGTTGAACGGAAAGGAAACATTGATTTGAGGCTATCGCAGTTAAGAGCGGGACCCGAGGAGGCTATAGGTGTAGACAGAAGCTAAAATGGACCACCAGAATGACTCTGGTGGCCCGCAGAAGACCGCGGCGGCGCGGCGGCGCCGGTGATTGGAGGCGGTGGCCGGCCACCTGGAGACAACGGCTCCCTAGTGCGCCGCCGATGGAAGACCCGTCACAGCCCCGGCCGCGGCGGCGGTGGAGCGTATCCCATGCCGCATGTGATCCGAGGAGGCTGGGCGGCGCCAGCCTAGCGCCGCCATTATGAAGACCGACGCCCCCCCCCCCCTCCCCCGCTTGGCTAGCCTGGTCGAGCCGCGGCCGGCCGCCGGGCATGACCGCTTGTGCGCGGGCCGGGATGCCTGCCGCGCGGGCCCGGACGCCCTCGCTAGGGCCTAGCCAAGCTGTGCCCTACTGGGCCGAACCCGGACCCGGGTCGGGTCAACCCGGTTCGGGCCGACCCATGGTGGGTTGGACCGGGTTGGACCGGGCCCAGACCCCCCCTCTTCGGACAATTTTCTGTAAATCGCACATAACTTGAGCTATGAATCTCCGATCTACACACCGCCGGTTGCGTAGGATTCCTCAGATTGAGATGGTCGTTTCCGGATATTATACTCAAGGTTCTGGCAAAGTTTGGGTATGGTCGGGTTGGTTTGAACTCAAAACCAACCGGACCCTCTGAGCGGAAACACTTATAACTTAAGGACCGAACGTCCGATTGACGTTCCATTAGTTATGTTGGATTCCTTTTGATGAGACGGTTATTTTGGAATACTACACTTGAGGTTTGGACGTAGTTGGAGTATGTTCGGGTTGGTTTTAGGTTAAAAATGAACCGGACCCCTGGAATAGAAAAGTCAATAACTCTCAGACCGGACGTTTGTTTGACGAACCGTCCGCAGCGTTGGTAATCTCGTTGAGAAACGGTCCCTTTGAGTATACCCCAAGGGAGTTCGGGGTACAGTTGAGATACGATCAGGTTGGTTCGTACATGAAACCAACCGGGCCCCTGGGACAAAAAGGCCAATAACTCACAGACCGGACGTCCGATTGACGTGCCGTTTATTGCGTTAAGACCCCTATGAAGTAGAAGACCTTCGAGATACTTCTTCGTGGGACTTCGTGACACTTGGAGTATTGAATTGTAGCTCGTGGAGCGGACCATCCCAGAGACGAGCGAGCAGACTACAGAGACCTAGTATATGGCTGAGTCCTGATGACTGCTTGTCCGATTCGTTTCGGAGTGACTTGACTAGCCCAGTGGGGAGAACTATTGTGTGAGGTGGTAGACCCATGGAGGATGAGCACTACTTTGTGAGGCGGTAGACCCGCGGTACTCAACAGATGGAGTAACTCTGTAGGCTATCAGGGAGAGCGCTACTGTGTGAGGTGGCAGACCAATGGCAGGGAGCGCTACTGTGTGAAGCGGCAGACCCGCGGTACTCGACAGGAGGAGTACCTCAGCAGTCTAAGGTTATTGAGTAGCACCTCGGAGTCCCGACATGACTATTGTGCTCGACAGAGTAGGAGTTCTCCAGCAGCTGTGGTTTCGACATCATTAATAAAATCCTGGTTTGAGCTGAGTCAATAACCTTTGTGTTTTCCTCATGATTGAGATGGTTACTTGATAACTTAGGTATGTGTATGGGCATATACCTAAGTAATGTTTATCCATTGAATCATACTTTGTGGTTTATCCTTGTTAGATTTTGTGAGACCTTGAGGGTCTCATGGTCCCTAATGAGTATTGTTATACTCACCCCTTGCACGGTATATGCCCGCACCTCGTTGTGTTTGATGAAGACGACAGACAACACTGACCGAGGCGGAGTGTACGAGGACTGGACGGTACCCGGAGGTGGACCTCACAACGAGATGGTGCCCGGATGAGACGGACGGACGTGGAGCACTGAGGAGGCTATCTGTACCTACCCTTCAGGTAGGAACCCCAGAGGACGATCCATGAGCTGCTTTCACCTTCCAACTGTTGTCCGTTTTTAGTTGTACTTACTTTAAGTTGTATTTTTTACTTTAGATTTGGGCTTGTATTATGGACCCTTTACTTTCAGTACACTTGTTATACAGTTTTCACTTAGTGTTTGCTTCCTCTTGTACTCTGGTTGTGTTTTCTTCTAGTTATAAAGGCAATGCCTTCCCAGTTTTAGGGATTTACGCCTTTGGTGCTAGTCACCATCCCCTTGCCTTTGGAAGGCGGGCTTGGGGTAGTCACGATGTGGGCCCCGTGGGACGGGTTGTGACAAATTGGTATCAAATGACATCGGAACCACTGCATAATTTAGGACTCTGATATTTCTTTTCTCTGTAGCAATAGTGTTAAGGGTACTAAGTGTGGTTTTC
Organism: Viscum album; assembly: GCA_963277665.1. Classification (NCBI taxonomy): domain Eukaryota; kingdom Viridiplantae; phylum Streptophyta; class Magnoliopsida; order Santalales; family Viscaceae; genus Viscum; species Viscum album. The sequence goes on along the minus strand of OY728140.1, from coordinate 1,943,789,247 downwards.
AGTTCAGGGAGTCGAGCATTGGTGTGGGCGGCCGATGTATCCATACGCCAGGACCCTGACTTCTTATTTCCGACTCAGTTCAAGAAAACACTGATTGCATGTGTGTTTTCAATAGTTTTTTTTAAGTCAGCTCAAACCCAGTCAGCTCACCAGGTATAGTGTTTTGACCGTGTCGCATCTGTTCCTTTCAAGATGCCTCCCCACAGACGACCAGCTGGGGCCTCGAGAGTTGTACGTACTGACATCCCGAGGAGCGATGAGGCCTCAATACAGGTCCCTCTTCCAGTTGAGGCACCAGTGGAGGCACTAGCGGTACTACCACCCATTGGTCCACTGATGCCGCCAGCCCCAGCAGCAGGCGATGCATGTCGTTTGAGCGCGCTCCATGAGTTCCAGCACCAGAGGCCACCCATGTTCCAGGGAGAGACGGACCCACAGGCAGCTGAGGATTGGCTGGAGGCTGTGGCGAGAGTTTTCAGGCTAGTAAGGACACCAGCAGACTTCGTGGTGATCTTTGATGCCAGCCTCCTTTAGGCAGCAGCGTGCAGAAGGTTGAGTTTGATGCTCCAGATGCATGACGAGGCGACGCTACTCGGGGCAGACTTCAAGATCCTGTTTCGGGTGGAGTTTGTCCCATCCACCCTTCGATCAGTGCAGATATAGGATCTATTGCATCTCCAGCAGGGTAGCATGATGGTGGCGCAGTACTCAGCGAGGTTCACAGACCTCTCGCGCTACTCTACATATATGGTGCGAGACCCATTCTTCAGTGCCCAGACCTTCGAGTAGGGGCTCAGGCGGGAGATTAGAGATTCAATTGTTTCTCACAACATCCCGATGTAGAAAGGGGTGTTGGAGAGAGCCCTATTAGTGGATAGTTTCCTTTCTGAGCAGTCTCCAGTAGTGGGACCCACCACTAGTCAATATGTAGTGGAGTCTTCAGCAGCTTGCAGTAGACAGATGATGGAGAGGTCCAAGAGGACCAGACCAACAGGTGGTCGACCGCACGACTCAGGGTCGGTAGTGCGGGGCACCCAGGGTGGATACAGAGCCTGACCTGCCAGGCAGTGTTACTCATGCGGCGGACAGGGTCACATGGCTCGTGACTGTCCGACCCGCCGCTCGGAAAATCAGCAGATAGATGAAGGACCTCCTAAGTAGAGGCAAAGGTTCGATTGAGTCGGACTATAAGGAGCAGGAGACCGTGGCATAGGAGTTTTTCGTGCAGGTGGTGGTGGACGATGCTTTAAAGTGTTTCCACCACCACCACCAGGAGGTCCACCCCGACCGTAGGGAACAGGTGGACATGGGAGAGCACAACTTCGGGCAGCTGAAGCATATGACTTAAGAGCTTCAGAAGCAGGTGGACAGGAGAGGGACTAGATCCAGGCATGGAGGCCTTTTTTCATGATGCTTCTAGCTTTGTTGATGTCATTTTTGGTGGTTGCTTTGTGTCTTTGTACCTTGAGATGCGGTAATAAAAGACACTTGTCCTTGTGACGTTTGCTTTCCTTCTTCTTTTTTATGTACTAAGAGGTTCCGGTAAAAACTATTGACTTGACCCTCACTTTCGATATTTCTACTGGAGGAGACCCAGTAACCACACACTGATGCCGACAGTGTGACTCAACTCTTGGAGATGAGAGTGACGGTTGGATCTCTTGGTAGTAGCGTTGAGACCTTACGACGTTGTCCATGATATAAATTAGTACCATTCATGTCAGGATTGAATGTATTAGACAAAGGATGTGGTTCATCCAGGGGATGAGACAAGATTTCCCTTATCGGAAAAGGAGGAATCTTAGCAGCTCTTGTAGAACGTAGGCGAAGAAGGGTGAAGACAGGTTCCTACAATTGTCTAGTCTCACCCATTGTTCGTTGAGAGAATGGTTTACGGTTCACAGCAATCTCAATAGTCTCAGGTGTGTCTTCTTTCAGAAGAATCTGAACCTGAGACAACGACGATGGCTTTAGTTCCTCCAGGATTATGACTTCAAGATAGTCTATACTCCAGGGAAGGGGAACGTTGTTCCGGATGCGCTCAGCAGGAGGACTGGTATTCAGCTGCTAGGAGAGGTGACAGGGAAGCTGGCCGCGTTGTTGATCTCCTTTGTGGATAGAGATGGTGCAGCCTCTCTATAGTCACTCCTCCAATTCTTCAGCAGAGTAGGCAAGGTGGCTTACCGCCTGGCCCTTCCACCATAGTTGCACTGGGTGCACGATGTCTTCTACATATCTCAGCTGAGGAAATGCGTGCACGACCCATCACACATCATTGACCATGGGGGGCTGGACATCGATGACGAGGCGAATTTCACGGATGTTCCAGTGGAGATAGAGGATCGACAGGAGCGGGTCCTGCATGAATTATTGATTTCTCTGATGCGCGTTCGCTGGCAGCACGAGAACCTCCAGGAGAGCACATGGGAGCGGGAGGCTCAGATGCATGCTCAATAATTTTTTTTTGTTTTCCCTAGTGTGTCTTGTAGCTTTACGGGGATGTAAAGCCCTGAGGTGGGGGTAATGTAAAGACCCGTAAATTTCAATGAATTTTTGTTCTTAATTTCATTAGAATTTTACGAGTCCCCAGTTTCTCATGGCGCCTGATTCTGAGGCCCGGTGTGCCCGGAATCAATTTCTGAAGTTTTGTTCGGGTACGTTCAATAAACGTACGTGTGGGTTTTTCTATATTTTGAACTGGTGATCAGAATAGAAATCCAAGGACACCGATAAACTCGCAGCGCCAGTTTTCTCTTAAGGAGACCTTTTCCGCAGTTGTATTTGCTCGGGAGGAGAAGTTAATTTTTTGGAGATTCGTTAAAAAAATAATAAAAATTATGTGTACATAATTTTTATTTGATGGTGTTTATTTCCTCCAAAGAGGAGTTGGATGTGGGGCCCACACCCCACATAACCTCCCATGGGAGGATAATGGTGGTGGGTCCCACACGATCCCTAACCTATTCAAATCTCATCTTTAACACCCATGAACCCCCATTAACTCTTCACCTTCCCCCTGACATTTAATATGTCAACCCACTATTTAATGAATGGAACTTATTCAATTAATTTAATTCTAGCTTTTGGATTTTAAGAAAGCTTGTCAATAATTAAATAATAGGGGAGCATATTATTTTAGTGGGTTGGTGGAACTTTGAGAGGAATGGGGAAGAACTCTTGGTGGAATATTTTTTTCCACGTTGAAGAACACTCCACGTATCGAAGAACGAGAAGCAACTTCTTCTTCTTCCACTTCTTCAACCGGGAAAAGAACGCGAGGCAACGCCCACGAGGAACACCATATTCCTTCCTCTTTCTATTTGTCAAAGGTGGAGACGCCGCTCACCAACAACGACGCCTTCTCCTCGGATGCACCACGACTTCAACGAATCGACGCCGTCAATGACGAACGCACCTTGAATCGAGGTAGGTGGATATTGTATAATTTTATATATATGATTTATACCCTTGAACTTGGGTGTTTATTTGTTGGGTGATTGATTGAGCCTCTAACGCGGAGGGTACGGGCTAACGAACAAGTCCGGACCCACCGCCATATTTTTCTTGATACGAGGATTGCTTGGAAATGGGTGAATGGAAGGGCAACGTTGATTTGAGGCTATCATGGTGAAGATCGGGACTCGAGGAGGCCATAGGCGCAGACGAGAGCTAAAACGGACCCCCGAAATGACTCCGGTGGCCTGCAGAAGACCGCGGCGGCGCGGGTCACCGACGGTGGAGTAGATCCCGCACCATGCGGGATCTGGGGAGGCAGGGCGGTGCCAGCCTCGCGCCACCGTTACGAAGACCCCCCCCCCCGCTGGGCCAGCCTGGCCGAGCCGCGGACGGCCACCGGGCCGGACCGCTTGCGCGCGGGCCGGGCCTCCCTCGCACGGGCCGGGCCGCAGCCGCTAGGCTGGGCCGCGCCCTACAGGTCCGTACTCGGACCCCTGTTGGGTCGACCCGGTTTAGGCCGACCCAGGGTGGGTTGGGCAGGGTCGGATCGGATCGGGTCTAGACCCCACCTCTTCGGACCATTTTCGGTAAATCGCCCATAACTTGAGCTACGGACCTCCGATCGACACACCGTCAGTTGCGTAGGATTCCTTGGATCGAGACGGTCGTTTCGGGATATTACACTCAAGGTTTTGATAAAGTTTGGGTAAGGCCGGGTTCGTTCGAACTCAAAACCAACCGGACCCTCGGAGCGGAAACACTTATAACTTAAGGACCGAACGTCTGATTGACGTGCCGTCAGTTACATTGGATTCATTCTCATGAGATGGTTGTTTTGACATATTCCACTTGAGGTTTGTACGTAGTTGGAGTACGGTCGAGTTGGGTTTATCTTAAAAACCAACTGGGCCTGTAGAACAGAAAAGTCAATAACGCTCAGACCGGACGTCCGTTTGACGAACCGTCGGCGGCGTTGGTAATCTTGTAGAGAAATGGTCCCTTTGATTATACCCCATGGGAGTTCAGGGTACAGTTGAGATATGGTCGGTTTGGTTCGTACACAAAACCAACCAGGCCTTGGGACAAAAAGTCTAATAACTCAGAGATCGGGCATCCGATTGACGCGTTGTCTGTTGCGTTAAGAACCCTATGACGTGGCGGACCTTCGAGATACATCTTTTTGGGACTTCGTGATACTTGGAGTATTGGATTTTAGCTCGTGGAGCGGACCCTCCCAGAGACGAGCGAGCATACTACATAGACCTAGTAGATGGCTGAGTCTTGATGATTGCTTGTCCGATTCATTTCAGAGTGACTTGACTGGCCCAATGGGGAGAACTACTGTGTGAGGTGGAAGACCCATGGCAGAGGAGTGCTACTTTGTGAGGCGGAGGACCCACGGTACTCGACAGGAGTACCTCTGTAAGCTATCAGGGGGAGCGCTACTGTGTGAGGCGTCAGACCCATGGCGGGGAGCGCTACTGTGTGAGGCGGCAGACCCGCGATACTCGAAAGGAGGAGTACCTCAGCAGTCTAAGGTTAGTGAGTAGCACCTAGGAGTCACAACATGACTACTGTGCTCGACAGAGGAGTTCTCTAGCAGCCGTGGTTTTGACATCATGAATAAAATCATGGTTTGAGCTGTGTCAATGACCATTGTGTTTTCCTCATGATTGAGATGAGTTACTTGATATCTTAGTTATATATATGGGAATATACCTAAGTAATTGTTATCCTTTGAATCATATTTTTTGGTTTATCCTTTTTTGATTTTGTGAGACATTGAGGGTCTCGGGGTCCCTACCGAGTATCGTTATACTCACCCCTACACGGGCTATGCCCGCACCTCGTTGTGTTGGATGTAGACGACAGACAACGCTGACCGAGGTAGAGTGTACGAGGACTGGATGATACTCGGAGGTGAACCTCATGACGATACGGTGCCTAGATGAGACGGATAGATGTGGATCACTGAGGAGGATATCTATACCTACCCTTCAGGTAGGAACCTCGGAGGACGATCCAGGAGCTGCTTTCACCTTCCAGCTATTATCCCTTTTTAGTTGTATTTACTTTCAGTTGTATTTGTACTTTATAGTTGGGCTTGTATTCTAGCCCCTTTACTTTCAAAACTATTGTTATACAGTTTTCACTTAGTGTTTTCTTTCGCTTGTACTCTGGTTTTGTTTGTTTCTAGTTATAAAGGCAATGCCTTCCCAGTTTTAGGGATTTACGCCTTTGGTGCTAGTCGTCAGCCCCTGGCATATGGAAGGCGGGCTTGGGGTAGTCACGATGCGGGCCCCGAGGGACGGGTCATGACAAACTCATCTTTTCTTGATTCACTACTGGAATTTCGGCTATTTGTGATGAGATCCCTTCTCAAAAACCTTTTTGTGATGGGGGCCCGTCGCAAATAGCCCATTGTAAAAAATGGCATCGCAACTACTATTTTTTGTGACGGGCCCGTCGCAAAAAATATTACTAGCGAAGAGAAGCAGTCACGTCGCAAATAGATTTCTGATTAAATACATTATATATACAAGAACCTGTTGCGATGAGACGAGGGCCTATCAGAAATAGATTTATGTTATCAACCTATTGTGATGGTAAAGTCACCCATCACAAAAACATTTAAAAAATATATATATGTAATCTATTTGTGATAGGGTCCAATCACAAAAGGCCCCGTCACAAATACTTAATAAAATATAAAATAATAAAATAATAATGATTAATTAAAAAATAATATTAATATTATCAAAATAATAAAAAAATATTAAAATTCTCAATATTCACAAAAAAAATATAAAAAAATCATAAATTATTATTATTATTATTAAAATTAACAAACATTAAAAAAATACTAATAATAAATAAATAAAAATATTAAAAAAATATGCAATATTCGCACCAATATAAAAGAGAAAAACTGGAAATAATCCATATTACAACAAATGCTCAATTAAAATGTTTTTAACAAAACAAAAAATCACTGAGGGTAGTCTTCTGGAGGAGCTGGAGAAGCTAGAGGAGATGGTGGACTAAACTCCATCCCTAAAGTAGGATTCAGACGGCATCTGTACTCCATCTGCTCGTGCTGCTTTTGCTGCCATCGATGCATGTGCTCATCGTGATACTGACACATCTCTTCCTGCTGGTTCTGAAAACTCTCTATAAGCTCAGTTTGAGCTCAAAACTGCTCCTGATACTGTGAGCCAGAAGATGATGCCTTTCCATGAGCTCCTCTCGAGTTGGACGCCAACATCACAGCAGAACCATAATAAGTCTCAGGAATCAAATTAGAGTCGATACCAACTACTCGACTCTTCTTGAAAGCATACTGGGTCACCTTCATCCATGTCGCTGCGTCGAAATTGTGGGCACTAGTATGATCAGTCGTCTCAGCCTGACTCTCAACTTGTGTCTGAGAGTCCGCAACCTCATATGACTCTCTCAGTTTCAATTTGAAATTAAAATATTGAAAATATTATACGCAGTTAATTTTCAAACTGAAAAAGAAATAATACTGACCACAATTTGACGCTGACGATCATCTCTAATATCTCTAGTTGCTGGATCATTGTACATCCTCCGATAAACATCGTACTCTGTAATATCGGGATCCTCAATTACCTATATGAATATAAAATAAACTGTTTATATTTAGTGTTATATAAAATATTTAAAAAAGATACTTACTAGATGCTCTCTATGCACACTGAATGTATGACTACTCGCTCGATGCGTCACCTCCTATCTCTCACAGTTCTGCCATCCCAGTGAAGATCTCCTCTGAAATCCACCACTCAACCAGTGTGAACATAATCCATCCAAAACGTGAGATGAAATGTACTCTGGTCGATGAGCTCTACATGACTCATCAAATAATGTCACTCTTGCTTTCTTAATGTTCATCCTTCTCAAATTGTGCAAAAACCAATGGAAACACTCACAAATAGACACCTCTCATGCCTCGTGGATAGTGCCACGCATGCTATCATCAATGTGATACCATAAACCCTATAAATAATTTATAATATCAAGTTATTAATGAAATGAAATTCTAAATAAATATTATTTATTTACGTACCAGCCAATGATTGAACATTCCAAGCCGCACATCAATAAGAATCTCTTCTCATGTGATCCATGACTGAGAAAAATAATTGTTCAGGATAGTGCTCCCCTGTCAACAACTATATGCGCAAAACTGTGAAAAAAGAACAAATAATCAAACAATTAGTATATAAATAAATTAATGAAAGCTAACTAAAATACATAGGTTACCATACATTCGCGTGCGTGGATCGAAACCAAGATGTGAGCATCGCTTGGGGATAGGGTCAGGAATCATCATTCGTGCAAGACCGTGCCCCCTTCTTGTATCCCCTAAACCACCAGTAGGCTGAGGGTCAGATAATCCCAAATCCTCTTCATCCAAAGGTAGCTCAGCCTCCTCCAACTCACAAAATAGATCAGGATCCATCTGAAAGACAAGATGATTATTGTTAGAAGATAATTGAAAATAACTATTACATATAGATATATATTAGTTATTATTATAACCATCATTTAACTGTGTCAATGTTCACATTCATCATCATCTTCATATCTAACGATGTCAATGTCTTCATATTCATCATCGGCGTCATCAATATCCATATGAGTTTCAGTTTCATCATCTCTTTCCTTTTCAAATTCATTTGTAACATCATCATCATCAACATCATCATCGACCCTTAATTGTGGTGTGTCATCATCGATATTCATGTCTCTTTGTAAAAAATATGGATTTTGAGTAGTCTCTTGAAAATTTTCAATTCATTGTACTTCATTGGAAACACATTTAGTTTGAGTAATCTGATTTTCCTGAGATTTCATTTTTATTATGCTCCACCAATAACTCAGGTCTCTTGAAGTAGCACAATACTTTGCGTAACATATTTGATGTGCCTTTTGATCTAGTAAAAATAGTCCATTTACTGCAAGAAGACTTGTATATTTAATATCGACGATTTCATGAATCAGATGAACACGCAAGACTCTCTCAGTATCCAACCACCGACATTTAAACATTGTTATGTAATTTTTCCCTAGATTACACAGTTCAATAATTTCATCCAGCACGTCATAAAAGTCGACTTCAGTTTCTATATGATTCAATCCTCTCAAGAAAACTCCACTATTCATTGTTTTTTTTGATTCCCCATATGCACGTGTATGAAATCGAAAATTATTCACCATATATACATTATAAGATTTAACGATTTTGGATGGTGGGTTACTCAATATACACAGTCGCTTATCAATTTTATCACCATGTTGAGACACCTAAAAATTTGTAAAACAATTATCAATATAATAAATAATAAACTGAATTGATATATTAAACCATTAATAATTTATGTTACCAGTTTTTGAAACCATTGAGATTTTTTTGTCGGTATTCTTTAAGAGCAGCTACTGTAATTTGTGGAAGTTGTTTCTTGATATGATTATCATATAACCTATAAATAAAATAATTTTACTTGTTGTAACATAAATTATAGAATAAGTGATAGAAGCACTCATAGTACAAATGATGTCATTTCATCACAGTTGAGTAGAACATATGTATGAGCTCTGTGATGTTCATCATCTGAAAGCCATCGTTCATGAACTCCACTGACGCTAAGCTCTGGCTGATTAAAAACTGATAATTAATTTTCTATTTAATCATCAAAATTTCTCTCATTCTGTCTCATGCGGTTATGTTTTGAGGGATATTCAGATTCAAAATAATGATAGCATAAAAACGTAATTTCCTCTTGCAAATAAGTTTCAGGAATTGAGCCTTCAAGTGATGCTTTGTTACGTATTTTTTTTCTTCAATTTCTACATACATCTCTCGAATGAGTACATCCATCGAAACTGTACCGAACCTCCACATTTAGCATCATGTGAAAAATGTAATATCAAATGTTCCAGTGAGTCAAAGAATGTCAGTGGGAAGATTTTTTCCAGTTTACATATAATGAAAACAATATCTTCTTCCAGTTTACTTAGTGCATCATAGTCTGTTGTCGCAGCACAAATATCTTGAAAAAAATATGATATGTCTGTTATTGAATCTCGAATCATAGAATTCAACAAACATCTAAATCCAATCGGCATAAGTCTTTTTATTATAATATGACAATCACGACTTTTTAATCCGGTAATATGACATTTTGAAACAATTCAAGTTTTGATCGTCTGCAAATTTGGGAAAGATCTAATCGTACCTTTACATTATCTTTGGTCTTACCTAGTGTATCCAAAACTGTATGAAATAAATTATCAAATCAGTGTTTCTCAATATGCATGACATCCAACATGTGGCGTACCAACAAATTAGATCAATATGGAAGATCCCCAAAAATCCTCCATTTTATCCAATTTGTTCTTTCCCAAAGCCATAAATTTACTGTTGGTTTATTGTTGACCCAAATGTGATGGGAGGTAATGAAAATACAACTGATTTTAACTCTATACCTGAGATCATTTTTGGAAGTTCATCCCTTTCAATTGTGCCTTTTTTGAAATGAGATTTGTTCCTCCAAAAAGGATGATCGGTTGGAAGAAATCTGCCATGATAGTCAAAATAGAAAGGTTTTTTCCATTGACGGTCATAAATGCTTTGTTGTCTTTTATACAGTGTGAACATGATTTTAGACCATGTATACTCCAGCCAGATAACATGCCATATGTCATGAAGTCATTAATCGTCCACATCAATGCAGCTTTTAATATGAAATTTTGTTTCGCAACAACATCATATGTACTAACACCATTACTCTACAATGAATTTAGCTCATCAATCAATGATTTCAAATAAACATCAATGTTATTTTTCGGATGTCCTGGGATTAATAAGGTTAAAAAGATATAGGGCTCCTTCATCAACATCCATGGAGGTAAATTTTACAGAGTTATAAAGATATGCCAACATGAATGCTGACTACCATAAGAACCAAACAAACATAAACCGTCAGTAGAAAGAACCAATCAAACGTTTTGGTCTTTTAAAGCAAAAAACGGATGCAGTCAGTCAAAATATTTCCATGAATCACCTTCAGATGGATGATTCAAGCTTTTATCAGTTGAAATCTTGGTTTTGTGCCATGAAATCCTTGACATTGTGTTCTAAGACAAAAATAAACACTGTAACCTAGGTGTAAGGAGGAAATATCTCAACTATTTTGCATGAATCGATCTAGGCTTCCCCAGTTGAGCTTCTTTATACCTCAATTTTCCACATACGGGACAACTATCCAACGACTCATTTTTACCAGAATATAAGATGCAATCATTTGCACATGCATGAATCTTGTGATAACTAAGGCCCAGATTTTGAATCAGCCACTTGCTCTCATAGTAATTTATAGGCAACACATTTCTTTTAGTAACAGTGTTTTAACTAAAGAAAATATCTGATCAAAAGAGTTGTTTGACATTTCACTATCTGATTTAATAGCCATAAATTTTGCAACCGCTTTTAATTTTCTTATCTTACAACCAGGATATAATGCATCCTCAGCATACCTTAACAACTCATAAAATTCAGATGGTGCCAACTCAGGAGTTAAATCAATACTATCCTAAATTTTAGTTTGTTGAACAGATGGACCTACAACATCATGTACTAAATTTTGAAACTGTGATGGATCCAAAATCAAGTTATTAGTCTCTTCTATGGAACTGTGTTCTCCGTGTTGATAACAAAAAACATAATCTTGTTGAGAACCAAACCCCAAGAGATGTCCCCCAACCTTATCAAATGTGTCAAACTTTCTCAGAGCACATTTTTTATAAGGACACTTAATTGTTCCTTCTTAAACGAGTTCTGGTTTTGATGATGCAAATGATAAGAAATATTTAACACTCTCATTATAAACATGATTTAAACCAGAACTGTTTGAATTTCTATGCTGATTTATCCAAGCACGATCATCTGATAATGACTATTATCGACTTCCTTATTCCCCATTTTTCCACAAAATATAAAATCACTACTGTTTTTGAATAATTTGAAATTAGAAAAACACTATCCAAAAAAATATAAATAATTACAACCACTTCTTAATAATTACCGTTAATTACGGGGGACAAAATTTCCAGTGGATTGACGACTACTATTTTGTCTGAAGACGCATTTACTTGCAACTTTCTCACACTATTTTGTCAGAGGTATGCTTATTCATTCTCATGTGTCGGATAAAAGATCCCCCTTTTCATCAATGAATCTTCTTATTGTAACTATCACTGCTTGAAAACATTATGAAAAATGTGGCCCCATGAATGCATATTCAAAATCGTGCATACGAGATTGAATATGCATATGTACAAGCATAATTTTCATAATTTTTTGAGTCAGTGAGAGTTGAAAGGAGAAGATTCATCGAGAAAAAGGAGTGTCATCAATCCACTAGAAATTGTGCCAAGTTATTATAATTTATTACAATTGATTATATTCCTATTTATTCGTATTTTATTACTAATTATTACTAATTATTGCTAATTATTTCTAATTATCACTAATTATTGCTAATTATTTCTAATTATTACTAATTATTCCTAATTATTAATAATTATTCCTAATTATTCCTAATTATTCCTAATTATTCCAATTTATTACTAATTATTACTAATTATTACTATTTATTACTATTTATTACTATTTATTACTATTTATTGCTATTTATTTCTATTTATTACTATTTATTAGTATTTATAACTAATTATTACTATTTATTAGTATATATTACTATTTATTAGTATATATTACTATTTATTAGTATTTATTATTATTTATTACTAATTATTAGTATTTATTACTAATTATTACTAATTAATACTATTTATTACTAATTGAAAATATTTATTACTATTTTTTTAATTATTACTATTTATTTCTAATTATTACTAATTAGTTTTGAAGTGCACTATGTTGCATTTGTTGTCAATTATGTATGTTGTTGTCAAAAGGTGACATGGAATGGATGGATGTCAAGGAGCGTCAAGATATGAATGTCAAAGGATGTGATGGTGATGGTGATGAATGGAGAATGGCCATGGACCATAGAGTAATGTCACTTATGAGATTCACTAAGTGACTAGGAGATGATGGTTGAAACATTCTCTAGGAATATCAGATGATTGTAGAACTGATCTTAATGTTTCAATACTTGTATCAAGGTGATACTAAGTGACAACACATGAAGAATGAATGATGATGGAGCATCATGACATCAGACGATTGATTAGCTGGTCTTTAAGTTCAAAGAACTTGTATCATCTGGATACAATGTCACAATAATGTTTGAAGACCATGCATTGTCTTCAGAATGCATGAGGAGATGAGGAGATCCATCCACAACCCTTAAGTGGATGAAGTGGATTGAAAGAGACCATATACTATTTCGTAGTGCATGTGAACATGGAGAAGATCCAACTTGATCTCTGATTGGATCAATGAAGAACATTGAAGAATTTGTTCGATTCAAGAGTTTGGTTGAAGAAGAATGGAGGATTTGTAGTGAAGAAGATTTGTGGCTTGGCATATTACATTTGGTTAACATTGTTTTTACACAAAGTCCTAACTATACATAAGAAAAAAATATGCCAACCTCAAGGGCCATCCTTAAGGGTTCCACCCAAGGCTCTTGTGGGACTCAAGGTCACCACGCCCATGGGGATCCCATGGGGCCAGCCCAAGAGGAGGCTGGGGCCGTGTATAAGCCCCGGGCCACGCAGGGGATCAGACCTGCGTAGCCTAGGCGCAGGAGCGCGCCCATGAGCATGCATAGTGGGCGCTAGTGGTGCGCCCGAGTGGCAAGGGTTGGCGTAAGAGCGCACCCATAGAGAACACGGTGCGGGGCGGCCCTGAGAGGGGAGAAGTTCAATCGAAGTGTTGCCGGCAGCGGAACATTGATAAGCCGCGAGAAATCCGTGAAATAATTCGATGTGGGGCGCGGTTAAAAACTCGGGATCTAATCTTAGCCGCCCAACTAATCGCGCGCTTGATCTACACCACTTATCTCATCCGACGCGGCATGATTTAATCCCAGCCGTTGCTGATCATAAAAGATATGATCCTATGTCTTGCGAGTCATCTCCTTCCTCGAGCTCACCCGAGGCAACCCCCGACGTCCCCGCTGAACTAGTGGCGCCTCCGAGTGATGTTTTTGAGTTCCCGGCCACCTCCGATCAAACCGAATGGTCCATGGTGATCGTCTGGCGAAACTGAACATGATCATGCCTAAAAATGGGTGTGCATGCAACGAGGGGAGCATTTCGAGTTTGGACAAGGCAAAAGGAAGTGTCAAGGCCAAGTGGTTCGTGTTTTTCATGAAATAGAAGAGAAGAGGCCATGCATGTGTTCGAAATCGCATGCACGTAAAGAAAGGAGAAGGAGAAGAAGTCCGCATCGAATAGAGAGAAAGAAACGAGATTTTCGGCCCACGTTTAAAGATTTTCAAAGAACCGAAAATCTAGGTGGTTCAAGATTTATATCCCACGAAGGATTTGAGGCATCTCCTTTGCCTATAAAAATAGAGGCCGAAGCATCTTGGAAAGATTTCTGAAACTTTGTGGAGTCCCGCGAGTGCCTTGCCTCGCGAAGAATTGAGCTGCGCGCCCCCTACGCGGCAGAGAAGCCCGAAGATCCCCATAGCTTTGTGAAGACCCTTTTGCACACCCCTTGCGTGAAAGAAGACAAGGAGGTACCCTGCGCGGCTCCCTTGTGTGACAGGAAGTTCCCTCTCTGCCCGCACACTTGCGTGGAAGGAGGAAGGTGCCCCGCGGTGTTGCACCTTGCACACCCGAGGACTTGGGCGCTGCCTTGTGCACCCAAGTGCTTGCGCGACGGAAGATAAGAAGGCCACTTGGACCATGCGCTCCTTGCACCCATTGAACCCTGCGCGGTAGTGGATAAGAGGATAATCACACGGGCAGTGTGTGTGCTAAGTGGAAAGACACACCTACAGGTTGTGTTCTTAACAAAAGAGGAAGGCCGAGACTATACCTTGTGTGTGCACCAAGTGGAGACCATACCAAGTGTGTGTGAAAAGTGTAAGAGCACACCTTGTGTATGTGTGCAAGAAGTGAAGAGAAGGCCAAAGAAAAACAAGAACACTTTGAGTGTGTGTGGGCAAACAAGAACAAGTGAAGTCCTTACCTAGGTGTGTGCAAAGTGTACACATTTAGAAGAAGAAGGAAGAGGAAATACACACTAAAGTATAACACACTTTTAAGTGTGTGAAAAAATTGAACAAAGAGTGTGAAGGAAGAAGTGGTGTGTGTGAAAAACGAATTACACCCTTTGAGGGTTTATCACACCAATGAAAGAGAAGGGGAGTGCATGCTTGCATGCTTGCACGAGCACACATGAACAAGTTGAATCTTCTTGTGTGCATTTGAGTTTTCCAAGACCTAGAGTTGTTGAACAATATTGGGAAGCCATGCAGTCAGTGCATGAGGATGCAGAGATGCCATGCACTCAGTGCATGATGGGAACTGAGATTGAAGCCAGACTGAAGATAAAGACCTCAGCTGCCTGAGTTTTCAGTAATTGAGAAGAGCCTGATCAACGGAAGTGATCAGAAGTCTTGAGCAAGACCAATAGACCTTATCAGAGGCTGTTGAAGATTCTTGAAGAGAGAAGAAGGAGATAAATCATGATCAAGACGAGAAGACCTGATCAAGTGATCAGAAGTGAAGAGCAAGGCCATCAGTATTTATCCCATACTGCTGAAGATACTTGAAGAAGCATAAAGTGAAGAAGAGATACTCGTGTGACTCGAGGAGCCAGGAGAAGCCCCCTGTGAGACTCAGGGTGGAATAAGTCTTTAGTGGGATTCTGGAGCAGGCCAGTGGGACTCTGGTAACACTGTGAGACGTAGTATAAAGACCCTCCTGTGGGACTCAGGAGAGATACAGTGGGACTCTGTATCGACCATTGTAATACTAACAGATTATAATGGAAGAAACCATGTTGGGGTGTTTAACCAACATGGCAAGGACATAGGCCTTTGGTGCCGAACCTTGTAAATCCTTGTGTCCTGTGCCTTTACATTTACTACATCATTCGAGGAAAGGTGAGAGATACAAGAAGAGTGGATCGAGGCTTTAACCATTCATAGAGGTTTAATTGATAAAGAATCAATTAGTAAAATGTTTTAAAGGATCACTGATTCACCCCCTCCCCCTCTCAGTGATCACACTGATCCAGGAACTTCAATTGGTATCAAAGGAAGGTTACCTCTAAAAGATCCAAGTGAGTATTTATGAAGTGCAGATTTGAGGAAGTGAGTGAATACCCTAAAATGGAGATATCTTCCAAGACTCAGAAAAATAAAAAGAAGAAACATGCCAAGAAGATGAAGAAATCCTGTCCTAGCTGTGATGAAGTTGGAACAATGAATGATCATCAAAATGCACTCAAATATCTTCAGATGACAGTCCCCAAGGAAGTGGCAATTTGTATTACTACAGGCATCCATGATCTTCAAGATGAAAAATTACAGCTAGAAGAAGAAGCCAATTCTATGGAAGATCAATTGGCAAAAAGGGTTGGCATAACCAAAACTCTCAGAAAGCTGGTGAAGGCTATGGATGAAATAGTTTCTCTTTGCAATGATAGATATGAAGATACTTGTGAAGAATTTCAAAGAAGCCTTTCTGAGAAATAATTCTTTAAGACAATGGTCAAAGAAGTTTTCCATGCACTAGAAAAACTGCACAGAGTTTCAATGGTTGTCAAAGATGCTCAACTAGAAGAGAAAGTCAAAAGGGTGAAGGAGCTGGACAATTCATTGCAAGAAATGAAGAAAGTTCATGAAGACCAGATGAAACAGCTGGAAGAAAAAGGGGAAGGAAGGCTAAGAACTGTTGAGGATGAGAAGAACTCCATCAACATGAAATGATTAGAACAAGAGGTGATATTGAAAAATCAGCAACCACCAAAAGCCAAAGCCTCCCAGTCAGCTGAAAGGAGAAATGTTGCTACTCAAGTATGCATTGAGGAGGATGATTCTAAAAGAAAGACATCCTCTAATAAAAGGGAAACAACTTCTAAAAAGAAGGTACCATCCATACCATCTTGTACTAATGATTCTAAATGTGTTTCCACAAAAAGTGCAGGATGGAAGAATAACTCTAAACAAGTATGGATGAAGAAGATGAAGACTGATAGCTCTCCTGAAACAGAAAAACAATTCAAGAAAAATTCCCAACAACAAGAAGGACTAAATAGGTCACGATTTGTGGGTCAGTGTTGGTGTTGTAAAAAGTATGGGCACTGTGCAAAAGATTGTTGGTACAATACACTGAATGTAAAAGCACAACGAAATCCCATGCCAAGGGGGAGCAAGCCAGAGGA
Source organism: Viscum album (assembly GCA_963277665.1). NCBI lineage: Eukaryota > Viridiplantae > Streptophyta > Magnoliopsida > Santalales > Viscaceae > Viscum > Viscum album. The sequence goes on along the minus strand of OY728140.1, from coordinate 1,943,772,392 downwards.
AAAGAAGCAGCATCCACAGGTCCAGAGACATATGTTTACTGCAAATAGGTTTGTATTACTTGACAACATCTAGGATGATTGCAAAAGTGATCAAAAAGATACATGTCAATCTCCAACTGTATCCAGAGCTAAAAAGAACAGAAGATCACTGAACCTGGCTAAAATGGAATCCTTGGGAAGTAAGAAGAAAGTTGAAGATGCTCCCAAGAAGGTTTTTTAAAAGTAAAAGAAGTCCTCGGAGTCTAAATCCAAGAAGGGTGATGCATCCAGAAGGACCACCAAGAAAACATGCTTCTACTGTGGAAAGAAAGGACACACCATGGATCTTTGTGAACAAGCCATGGAACTGAATAGAAGCAGACTAGACTCAAAAAGACAATCAATCCAGAAGAAGCAGAAGGGATTGATTAAAAATAAGTTGCCTAAGAAAGGTATCTGAACAGCATCAAAATAACCTTGTGGAATTTCCAAAACTGAGGCCTCACTTCCAAATGACTTGTTAGTCATATGGCCTAATCAGTTGCAACTTGCCAGAGAGCTGCAGAGAGCTGAAGATAATGCACTGGAAATAGCTAAGGCAAAAGGAAAGAAAAATATTTCACATGAAGATCAAGTTTTGTGTGTGAGGTGCAATCAAGCTAGACATACTAGTGATAAATTCATGATATTCATTCCAGCTCAGAAGGGATTCTTCAAAAGAATGAAGATTTCACTAGGAGACTCTAGTGCTCATAAGGCACCTAGAAATAGAGAAGTCACACACAAATAAGTTAAAGAGGTTTTGAGATCCACACCAGCAAAAACATCATTGAAGATCAAAATGTGCAAGTGTGAAGAATGGTGAAAATGGGACATCTCGGTTGAGAGAATCTTCTCAACATTGTTGTTCACATTGATGAAACAAGGAGGTTCCATCATATTCCCTGACCACTTGTATTTACATGTGCTAACATTTCATGTAATTGAAGATGATGATCATTCTCATCTAGAGAGTGGTTTGGAAAGAATGGATTGCACCCCTTGAGGGGGATCCAATCAATAGAAGTTGGGATTCTGAGATTTAATACCATCTTGAGAAAAGTGAAGGTATTCCAATCATACTTTCGTCCCTTGTTTCTTAATTGTATTCATCATGACAATTAAGGGGGAGTATTGATTGAAGAAAAATGGTTGAAAGGGGGAGATTTATCTTTGCAACTGAACTTTCTAATGTGTTTGGTGAAGTATGTGCATGATTTAGCAATTCATTGATATATCTGTAAAATTTCAAACCCCTAAAGCATGATCTCACATGTACAGTGAATGGTGGACAGCATTGAGTTCCTTGGTTACATCACTCTTGTTTTCTACACCGGGTTAGCCCAAGTAGACTTAGAGTTGATCTACTAAAGGTTCTTTGCTAAAGAGAACATGTGACATCATCTATCTCTGCTTGATTTTGAATAAAATTCTTTTCTAAGGGGGGAAGAGATTTTTGAAAGTGAACCACACCACATATTTGCATTTGATTGCCAATAAGGGGGAGAAAAGATTGGCACACATATTGACCCATTCATATGTGCTGAAGAAGTGTATTGACAACAAATACAAAGGGGGAGATTGAAGTGCACTGTGTTTCATTTCTTGTCAATTATGTATGTTGTTGTAAAAAGGTGACATGGAATGGATGGATTTCAAGGAGCGTCAAGATGTGAATGTCAAAGGATGTGATGGTGATGGTGATGAATGGAGAATGTCCATGGACCCTAGAGGAAAGTCACTTAGGAGATTCACTAAGTGACATAGGAGATGATGGTTGAAACATTCTCTAGAAATATCAGACGATTGTAGAACTGATCTTAATGTTTCAATACTTGTATCAAGGTGATACTAAGTGACAACACTTAAAGAATGAATGATGATGGAGCATCATGACATCAGACGATTGATGAGATGGTCTTTAAGTTCAAAGAACTTGTATCAAATGGATAAAATGTCACAACAATGTTTGAAGACCGTGCATTGTCTTCACAATGCATGAAGAGATGAGGAGATCCATCCAAAACCCTTAAGTAGATGAAGTGGATTGAAAGAGTCCATGTACTATTTCGTAGTGCATGTGAACATGGAGAAGATCCAACTTGATCTCTGATTGGATCAATGAAGAACTTTGAAGAATTTTTTTGATTCAAGAGTTTGGTTGAAGAAGAATGGAGGATTTGTAGTGAAGAAGATTTGTAGCTTGGCATATTAGATTTGGTTAACATTGTTTTTACACAAAGTCGTAACTATACTTAAGAAAAAAATATTCCAACCTCAAGGGCTAGCCTTAAGGGTTCAACCCAAGGCTCTTGTGGGTCTCAAGGTCACCACGCCCATGGAGATCCCATGGGGCCAGCCCAAGAGGTGGTCGGGGCCGTGTATAAGCCCTGGGCCACACAAGGGATCAGACCTGCGCAACCTAGGCGTAAGAGCGCGCCCGTGATCATGCATAGTGGGCGTTAGTGGCGCTCCCGAGTGGCAGGGGTGGGCGAAAGAGCGTGCCCGCAGAGAACATGGTGCGGGGAGGCACCGAGAGGGGAGAAGTTCAATCGAAGTGTTGCCGGCAGCGGAACATTGATAAGCCGCGAGAAATCCGCGAAATAATTCGATGTGGGATGCGGTTAAAAACCCGGGATCTAATCTGAGCCACCCATCTAATCGCGAGCTTGATCTACGCCGCTCATCTCATCCGCCACGACATGATTTAATCTCAGCCGTCGTTGATCATTAAAGATATGATCCAACGGCCTGCGAGTCGTCTCCTTCCTCGAGCTCACCCGAGGCAACCCCCGACGTCCCCTCTGAACCAGTGGCGCCTCCGAGTGATGTTTTTGAGTTCCCGGCCACCTCCGATCAAACTAAAGGGTCCATGGTGATCGTCTGGCCAAACTGAACACGATCATGCCTAAAAATGGGTGTGCATGCAAGAGGGGAGCATTTCGAGTTCGACCGAGGCAAAAGGAAGTGCTGAGGCCAAGTGGTTCGTGTTTAGCATGAAATAGAAGATAAGAGGCCATGCATGTGTTCTAAATCGCATGCACGTAAAGAAAGGAGAAGGAGAAGAAGTCCGCGTTGAACAGAGAAAAAGAAACGAGATTCTCGGCCCGCGTTTAAAGATTTTCAAAGAACCAAAAATCTCGGTGGTTCAAGATTTATATCCTGCGGAGGATTTGAGGCATCTCCCTTGCCTATAAAAAGAGAGGCCGAAGCATCTTGGAAAGCTTTCTGAAACTTTGTCGAGTCCCGCGAGTGGCTTGCCTCGCGAAGAATTGAGATGCGCGCCCCCTGCGCGGCAGAGAAGCCCGAAGCTCCCCATAGCTTTGCGAAGACCCTTTTGCGCACCCCTTGCGCGAAAGAAGACATGGAGGTACCCTGCGCTCCTCCCTTGCGTGACAGGAAGTTCCCTCTCTGCCCTCACACTTGGGCAGAAAGAGGAAGGAGCCCTGCGGTGTTGCACCTTGCACACCCGAGGACTTGCGCGCTGCCTTGTTCACCCAAGTGCTTGCGCGACAGAAGAGAAGAAGGCCAGTTTCACCTTGCGTGCCTTGCACCCATTGAACCATACATGGTAGTGGAGAAGAGGAGAAGCACATGGGCAGTGTGTGTGCTAAGTGGAAAGACACACCTACAGGTTGTGTGCTTAACAAAAGAGGAAGGTTGAGACTATACCTTGTGTGTGCACCAAGTGGAGACCACACCAAGTGTGTGTGCAATGTGGAAGAGCACACCTTGTGTATGTGTTCAAGAAGTGAAGAGAAGGCCAAAGAAAAAGAAGAACACTTTGAGTGTGTGTGGGAAAACAAGAACAAGTGAAGGCCAAACCTAGGTGTGTGCAAAGTGTACACATTTAGAAGAAGAAGGAAGAGGACATCAACACTAAAGTATAACACACTTTTATGTGTGTGAACAAATTGAAAAAAGAGTGTGAAGGAATAAGTGGTGTGTGTGCAAAAAGAATTACACCCTTTGAGGGTTTATCACACCAAAGAAAGAGAAGGGGAGTGCATACTTGCATGAATGCACATGCACACGTGAACAAGTTGAATCTTTTGTGTGCATTTGAGTTGTCCAAGACCAAGAGTTCTTGAAGAATATTGAGAAGCCATGCAGTCAGTGCATGAGGATGCAGAGATTCCATGCACTCAGTGCATGATGGGAAGTGAGACTGAAGCCAGACTGAAGTTAAAGACATTAGCTGCCTGAGTTTTTAGTAATTGAGAAGAGTCTGATCAACTGAAGTGATCAGAAGTCTTGAGCAAGACCAACAGACCTTATCAGAGGCTGTTGAAAATTCTTGAAGAGAGAAGCCAGGTCATCCAGAGAAGAAGGAGATAAATCCTGAGTACGACGAGGAGACCTGATCAAGTGATCAGAAGTGAAGAGCAAGGCCATCAGTCTTTATCCCAGACTGCTGAAGATACTTGAAGAAGATTAAAGTGAAGAAGAGCTACTCGTGTGACTCGAGGAGCCAGGAGAAGCCCCCTGTGAGACTCAGGGTGGAAGAAGTCTTCAGTGGGATTCTGGAGCAGGCTAGTGGGACTCTGGTAACACTGTGGGACGCAGTATAAAGACCCTCCTGTGGGACTCAGAAGAGATACAATGGGACTCTGTATCGACCATTGTAATACAAACAGATTATAATGGAAGAAACCATGTTGGGGTGTTTAACCAACATGGCAAGGACGCATGCCTTTGGTGCCGAACCTTGTAAATCCTTGTGTACTATGCCTTTAAATTTACTGCATCATTCGAGGAAAGGTGAGAGATACAAGAAGAGTGGATCGAGGATTTAACCAGTCATAGAGTATTAATTGATATATAATCTATTAGTAAAAAGTTTTAAAGGATCACTGATTCACCCCTCCCCCTCTCAGTGATCACACTGATCCAGGCACTTCAAGTTTTAATTACTATTAATTAAAACAAAATAAAACAACTAATTACTAATTACCACTAATTATTTATATATATTACTAATTATCGTTAATAATTATTAATTATTTCTAATTACTAAGAATTAGTACTAATAATTTAATTTTAATATTACAAATAAATACTGATGACAAAACAATTTAAATCTAACTTAATTACAACTAATCAACAATAATTAAAATTAATATAAAGAAATGAAATAAATACTAAATTAAATAAAATATAAATACCTTTAAAATTGATCTATTATAATTATCGACGGCTTCACAACTTCTTCGTAATAAAAACTAACTCTCAAAAATTTTCACTCTAAAATTAGAGTTTATAGAAGCAGAGGAAGAAAGAATTCAGGAGGAGAGAAGAAAAAACAGATGGGGGTATATATAGGTTATATTAGTTGCGACGAGACTATTTGCAATGAGAATCATGTCGCAAATAACTTCAGCCGCATTAATTACGATCGACGGTTAAAAGATTATTTGCGACAGGGCCCGTCACAAAAGGTAACCTGCCAACACACTATTTGCGATGAGACAATATCCCGTCGCAAATAGGTTTTTACCGCCGCCAGTTATTTGTGATTAGTCCCGTCTTAAATACCCTCCGGGGGACGAACTAGTTGCGACGAGGGATCCCCCATCGCAACTAGTTCTTACCGCCTTCTTGTATTTGCGACGGGCAGTGCTCACCCATCGCAAATACCCTTTCGTGCGAATTGGCATGGTTTGTGCACCAAATCGCACGAATGTTTTTGCGACGGGGCGCCTATTCCCGTCGCAAATAAGTGGATATTTGCGACGAGTTGATTGTCCAATCACAAATAACCCTTTGCAAAGAATGTTTTTTCCCATAGTGATTCTCAGAAATAGATAGACTAAGTCGATGAATACATCACATGTCATTCATCTAACAGATGAGTACATCATGTGCCCCTAATCAAAGCAATTAAACACACCTACTGTGTTTCAACTAAGCATGATCGTACATTTCTTCAGTTTAATTCTATCAAGGTCCATATGTATTCTCTTATCATATAAGTGGAAAAATCTAATCATAGTTTCACTTCAACCGATGACATGACCAACAACATACCCAACCACACCCCATATTAGCAAAGTTCATATGTTGACTTGTGTAAGTAAGGTATCAATGTATGAATGTTCTCATGCTAGAAATCTTGCCAACCTCAGGTAAGAAGGTTGATAATAAGCATACACCCCTAAGTATATCTATGACCATATGAAATTTTGTAACGACCCATATTTTTTATCAATGGAATCCTCGTTCTTATAATTATGTCATATATTATAAAGCTCATACATCACATAGAGAAACCAACGAAAACATTATAAATGAAGAATGAATAAAATAAGCGGTATTTATAGAAATTAAGAAACCTATATCATTGAAATAGTAATGTGACCGTTAGGAATAGTAATCTGGCTATAAGAAAAGTAACATCTCCTATGAAAGTATTAATAAAATTTAGGTATATTAAAAATGAAAATATGATATATTTATAAGTAAATACAAGTTTTAAAAATGATAATTTAAGTGTTCGATATTTTTTTGAAACGTAAATGTCTATTTATAATTTTATAATTAATATAATGTTTTAAAAGAAAATTTATTTTCCTAAAATAGATTTATAAATTAATATTTTGTTGTATTATAATTATAAGATAATTTTATGAGACCTTAATTAATTTTTCAAAGTGTCATAAAATCAGTTATAATATTAATATCAGTATTTTTTTAATAAATGATGATTTTATTTAAAAATTAAATTTCTCATATTTAAAAAATAATTTTAAAAAAATGGAGTCCAATTTTAAAATCTAAAGGTCGAAAAATTGTTAGGGTGATTTTTTGGGATTTTTCAAAAATAGTTAAATTTTTAGTGAATGGTGATATACGCTAATTTACGGTCTTTGACATTATAAGCTAAATACATGAATTTTTGAGTCATGGATGATTTAATCACCCATTAGTTCGAACTCACATGTACTAGCTATAGTACTTAGTCATAAGAATCAACACTACTGATAGTCTTGAGGCAAAATAATAAAAAATGAATAAAATAATAAAAAACACCAATCTCCCCCTATAAATACCACCCCTCACCACCCCTTCTCCTCACACCTTATAATCCTTGTAGCTTGTATAAATTCTACCCTATTCCCTTCCTAAGCCTTTTTCCCACTTCCATGAGCTAATTGTCTCAAAAAAAGAACAAACCCAAGTGCCTTAAGGAGGTTCTCAAGGAGACGACATCCAAGAGGTAAAATCCTCCACCTTTCTCTTTTAAATTACTTCTTTCTTCCACCTCATCCTTTACCTCACTATCCAAAGTGACATGATAACTACAGTATCATACATATACTGTAATTTTATTGTGTTAATCTAATATCCACTTTTGTGGATGACAATTTTTCGTTTTCCATTACCACCTTCAAGGTAGGTCATAAAGACGTTATAATGGTTAAACAAGGTTTTAAAATATATATTATAACTTTTCTCATGTTCTGTAATTAATATATAGACATAATATTATATAATAAAACAATACTAGTTTTTGATGATTGAAAAAGCACCAAAATAATCTAAACGTTTATCATTAACGTTTTATCAAATGAATCATCCTCTTATCAAAAAAAGAAAATGATGTATGAGACCATTTAAATTTATGGAAATGAATTAATACCATATAATTTCACTTTTAGATAACTATTCCAATTCGACAAGAACTTTCATAATTATACATAAGCAAACCGACCTTGAACCATGAAACGAACACCCCCAAAACGATGAAATTAAACACTATAACTCATCAAAATAACAATAAATAAACTTAATCAATTTATAAAAAATCGAATATATGTTGAATGGGTTCTGAATTAAATTATTAATTAATATAATTTGATTATTCAATAAATTAATTGCAAGTGAATAACACTTTCAGTCATAAGGTAAGAGACCTCTTCAAACCTCCAATTTACCTTTGGGTCACGCTTTATAAATATTTACACCAATTTATTTCTTCATTATTCTTTTATAATTCTTCTACATTCTATTTATATGTTAATTTTTTTATCTAGATCAATTTATATTTATTTTATGGCGAAATACATATTTTACAAGGTTATATTCTCAATTCCTCTCGATAAACAAGCCCAATTAAAGTGAACTTCCCATTTTCATACCCATTTTCAAGTACATTCCATAATCTGTTTTAAGCGACCATTATTTTTCTAAAAGCACACATTTCATCATGAAAAACTATCTTGTTTCATTTTAGGTTTTATATAAACAATTATCCATTTCTCATCTTTAAAGACTCTTTAATATTTTCCCTTAAACCGCACTAAAGTGGCTCATTTCTAAAGTTTCTTAAACACTATTGTTATGTGTTTTCACTTTAGTTGGACATCATTTATCATGATCTATTACTATTTTACTTTATGAATGTCTAAGTATGATTTTAATCCATTCTTTCTTATACACCATTATTATACACCCTTTGGGTATGCCTTATGACATGATTACATTACCGAATTCTTTCAATGGGTAACCCTTATGTGTATTATTTACGTTTGATTCATTATGTGGCACAATATCCATGAACATGTTATGATGGGTACTCCCATATTGTGCTTCAATGTATTGGGTAATGTTTAGACTCATGAGACGTCATGTACAAGATTAGGGAGTAAACCTAATCCATAATGAGAATCTATCCACCATGTGATATAGTCTTGGCAGTTATCATCAACTCATGTTTATGCCATGTTATATGTTCCTGCCACATTCCTATGTTTCTATGATCCCATGATCCCATGCTCTATATGTTATGCTTCCATATTTTTATTCATGTATCATTATTTTTTATGTCATTATGTTATGTCATCTAATTCATGTGATGTGCTTTATTTATATGTTTATTTCCTTATTGGAATTTTTAGCCCATCGCTTTGTTCATGTATTCCCCATGTTATCCTATACAGATGCAAGAGCATAAAGAAATTTAGGATCTCATTATGAAGATTAAATAAAAGATGTTTTTTTTATTTTGGTTTCATGCTTTCTAATTAAATACCCAATCTTCCAAATACACTAGACAATTTGATCCTTGGTTTCTATTTCATGGTTAGTTATTCTTAAAATCATGTAATAATATGTGTAAAATGCTTGGGTCTCTATAGTTGGTGTTAGAGGAAGGTCTAGTTATTTTTTAGGATTAGGAACCGAAAACTTTAGTAAGAACCCTAGGTATAATTCTATCCCCATGGATAACCTAGATTGAAATTTAGGGAATCACAATTTAAGATATACTTTTCATTTATAAGTTTATCTTTCTATGTTCAACGTTTTCCTTTTTATATTATTAGCAGCTAAGTATTCAATCCACCTTAATTTTATTTTATTGTTCCTATTTAATGGTGGGAAATAGAAGAACATGTTCCAACAATAAATGTGACAGGCAATGTGAATAATGCCCTAATGAAATTCCAAATTTGATGGGAATGGGAGCTCAAAACTTCAGGATAGTACTAGTACAATTGGATCAAGTTATGAATAATAAATTGAATCACTTGAAACACCCTTATTCTCTTAAGAAAGAGAAAGTTATAGTCAAATCCATTATGCGATAAAGGCCTCCTATATTTAGTGGATCTTATGATCCATGTATCATGGAATAATGGATTAACTCCATTGAGAAGATATTTTATATCCTTCAATGCTCAGAATAAGAGGAAGTTGTGATGGAGGATTATCGTTTTTGATGTTAAAGCTGATCAATGGTGGACACTGATAAAAAAAAGTCTAATGAGGAAATTGATGCCATTGGGAAGGATTCAAGAAAATACTTTTCAATAAATATTTTCCCTGAACTCTCCTTCTTAATATGGAATGTGAGTTCCTCAAACAGAAGAAAAAAGAAATATGAGTCTATCGAGGTGTATAAAGAAAACTTCACAAGGATTTCATAATACACCTCTAGATTTTTCATGAACACTAATTGTAGGTACCCCAAACCTGGGTGCCTTATGAGACATGATATACTAACATTTCAATACATCATTTACAAATAATGTATCATGTACCATTACTACAGAAGATCGCAAGGCTCAGGGTTCTGGGAAACCAGCTGCTTCTGATAAACTTCATTAGTACAAACCATGCTTGAAAAATTTAAAACAAAAGCGTAGGGTGAGGAAATATGCCCAGTAAAGGGTTTTAAAAACGTTTTAAGAAAACTCTTTCTCAAAGCAGTCATTTAAAACACTTCACTAAAACAAAGAATTAACTTTTCTTAAAATGTGTAAATCCTACATTTTTGAAAACCACTTGCACGGAGAGGAAGTGCATACTTAAAATAAGCTTTAAAGAAGACATAAATCAGAGAGAGCAATCATGTGATGAATAGATGATGCATAAATTACAACAAAAATTACTTCAGTTCTAAAAGATTGAGTGCAAATAGGGAAAACATTCATATCCTGATTCATTGGCACATAAAATTCTTATAACAACATACTACACAAGTTACAGTTCATATCTCATAAATTCATTCTCATAGTCAAGAGAATTTTCAACTAGGGGATGTCATGTTAGTTGAACTAACCCCCGGTTGACCATTTATCATCACATGCAGAGGGAATGTATAATGCTGGACTTTGTCAAGAACTTGCATCAAGACCATAAAACATACTTAATACGGGTCAAGGCTGACCGCCCATCCCGTTTCAATGGTAGCACAAGACAAGGCTAACCGCCGAGACCGTCGCACATAACGTCTCATGAGACTCTTACTTTACCCAATGCATTGGAGTGCTATATAATTCCGGGCGCACCCGTCCATAAACATTTAAGTCCAATACATCCATCACATATCTTGTCATGGTCCTAAATTCATAGGGTTTCATTCTTACATTCATTACACATAATCCATTTTACATGCATTTTCATAGTCAGGAAGACAGTACAATCATTGATGAAACTAAGACGTACGTGCTCAAAATCCGTACACATAAGAAATTAACTTAACAATTGAAAACATGGGTTTTATGGAAATGAACATAAACACTTAAACATTCCAAAGCATCATAATACCAAGTAAAAAACAAGGTCGTTCATAACTAATACACATGCTGATAAATGGATATGGTGGATGTTTATTTAAAATTGTGTGAATATACATATATTTATACAGTTAGGGATATAAAGTGTGCAATTAGGTCCATCTTGGGAAGTCATGTATATATGTATACTAAATGCATGAACATATATATAGTTATGTAAAAACACATTTTCACTTTAAATAACATGACCTTTCCTTTGAAAAGCTTGTAATCATCATAAGAAGAACTTGTATTTGAAAACAACATATTGATACAAGGTTTTATATACCTATATATATAAATTTAGGTGCGTCTACACATGTGCATGAGTTTACAATATTAAACCATACTCAATAATAGTTCTCATGTTATACATTAAACAAAATTAATGTTTGGTAAAACCGAATGGAGTTCTTTTACATGAAAAAAATGAATTTGAACATAGTTTTCACAATACCCTTATTAGAATAAAATCATTCTTGCATAAAACATGGTCAATCCATAAATATGAGTATATATATATAAATACATATATACACATGTAAACGTTTATGGAATTCACACAACACATTTCCACAAAACAAAAGCATGAATTGTTAAGAACGCTGATAAATGAAAATTTTCAATTGAAAGAATTATTTTGATATCAAACTAATCTCTAAAATTCATCATACATATAAACATGTATATAAATAGTTTTGGGTATTGTTCTTGAAGTAATAATATTAAAGGGTAAATATAATTTTAATAAATCTACATGTTATATTGTGGTAAATTTTAAAACAAATAAATAAGCTCGTCCTCATATTCGCACATAGATGTACATATACATATTATATAAGCACATGTACATCTATATCTATATGCTTCATATATTTTTATAATTTTACATGGTCATAAATTTACCCGCAAACTCCACGTTTTTCATAGAGCAGAATAAAACAAGGGTTATAAACATAGAGAAGAAATTTTTATATCTGCATATATCATCTTATATATATATATATATGTTTATAAATATATATACTCTAAGCATATATAGGTATATGAAAATACTCGAACCAAAATAAAACAAGTCTCCCGAGTTCCATTACCCTTATTTGGTTCTCCATGCAGGAAGAGAAAGCAAGTGTAATCGGTTCATAAGGCCTTATATACAAATATATGTGTAAATATTTATATATGTATATGTGTGTGAAGTGTATATAGCCATGTACATGTTCATCAGAACTGCTAAAATCAAGACAAGAAAATCTCCCTTACCTTCGCTCGGTGAGGTGGAGAAAACGATGTAGGTGACGACGCTGGATCGGTGGTCGAAGGATCAAAGAACACACGGTGCAAAACCCTCCTTGCCTTCGGTGCAAACCGAAGCTTAAGGATAGGGCCTCTCCTTGTGTGGAGATATCGACAGGGTAAATGTGGTCATGTTGGTGCCAACCCGTGGAAAGTAAGAGGTAGCAGGGTCCACTCGCCGGCCTAGGGAATAAGAAGACGCTACCTATCCTACTAGTACAGCGGCGCGAGGAAGAAGAAAACCATGGGGTGGAGAAAACGGAGATCCGAAGAAGAAGAAAACAGCGGCCAGGATTACATGAGATCTGATCGGATGACCCCTAAGAGCTGTGGCATTAAAAAAAGGACGGTCGCGATGGAAACGCAGGATCGGGCGGTCCAGCTTGATGCAGCAGAGAAAACGTGGCTGTTTAAAAAAAAATAAACATTTGATATTTTATTTTTCTATAAAAAATTGTTATAAACTTATTATTTAAACTTTAATTATTAACAAGCAATTATTGATCTAACTTTTATTATTTTATAAGGAATCAATGGTTATTTAATACACAAGTAAATTACTTAATTCACCCTTATCAAAACCATATATTTATCTTCCTTTATTAATTATCATAATTTTCCATAATTAAAGATTTATATTATTGTTATTAATACAATTCAACGTTTAACATAACAACATTACTAATTATTTTCAAAATCACTAATAAGAGTGCATTAATAAAAATATTAACATTATGAAATACATACGTAAATCATAATTTGACATCATCTCAAAACTTTTAATAAAAGATCAAATTATAAACATTTGTGTTATTATTATTACTTATATTTAATTTAGAGATAAATATAATACATTTAATTTAAATTTTGTCGCAACATATATAACTCAAGAGTTTGAGTACATATTTTCTTAGACAAAGTAAAACCCATCATATTTAATATAATAACAAAATAAATGTTTACTTGCTCAAGTTAAAAACATGTATAATAAATAGTGGAAAAAAATAATATTAATTCACACTGGTTTGCAATATAAAATATAATTCACATCTTGAGAAAACAAGCAATAAATTAATTATATTATTATTGATGTCATTCTTTAAATATTAAAGCAATTAACATAATTAACTTTTTGAACCTTTCGGGGGTGAACAACTCTTATCTTCAATGGTTCAATTGAAAGTTAAAACATTGGAGGATAAGTGGATCATGGGGAAGCCAACGGTTATATTTATAGCCATTAGGTTCCAACGGTCGGATAGGTGTTCTATAAAAAGCTTGATCGCGGGGTATCCCACACTCAAGGCGACTGAAGGAGAAAAAGAGGAGATGGTTCATGTGATTCCTTTGGTGCTCAGTACGGCTGCAGTGGCTTCGGCCATCCCTATGTTTATTTTGATGGATGTCAATGACCCTTACCTCCTTCTCAGGGTTCTTATGGTTTTAAGCGGTCTCCCTATAATTGTAATTGGGTTTTTAATTGGGATTTTTGGTTAGCTAAACTTCTTGTTCGTTCAATGTGAGTTGTAGTCACAAAGATGTTCCTCATTTGAAATAAAAAGTTCTTTCATTCATTTTGATGCGTTCTCTAATTCATTGTTACTTTTATTATTATTTCTTTATAAGATGATTTTTTGTTCAATTAATGGATGATATTGTAAAATAAACTTGTCATTACTCAAAAAATAGTTTCTTGGGTCGTTACACTAAAAGCAATGTGTATCACTTGTTTAGTAGATTAAAGATGAGTCTACAAAAATAATTAGCGATTTGAGACTTTGATGCCTATGAAGAGATTTTCTGTTATGCCCTTAAGGTTTAAATGGAGATCGGAGACTCTCAATGGTCTGATGGGATTAGAGATAAAAAGAGAAAAATGTAGTTTAATATGGGAGTATCAATAGATATATCCTATGATGGAAATAAAACTCAACATCCCACATGTCAAAAGTGTGGGAAGAAGCATCCTTGAAACTATCTAAGGGGAAATAGTATATTCTTAAAATGTGAAAGAGATGGGTAGTAGTCTAATTATTTTTGAAGGGATATGTGGAACCCCACAAATACGGAAGAAGAATGGAAGGTTCGGATCAATACTCAGCCCGTAGTGCAATGTTTCATCTATAAGAAACATGGGCATTAAGCAAGCCAATGCCCTAAGCCAAGGGTTTTCAGAGGTAATAAAAAATAACAACCTCTAAGGTAACAAGGAAGGGAATATGTTATCACTACTGCTGAGGTGGAACCCAAAAATGATGTAGTGATTGGTACTCTAGTTATTCATTCAATAATAGAGAACGTACTATTTGATTCTGGTTCTATGAATTCTTTTATATCCTGCAAGTTTAGTATAACTATTCAAACACCACCTCAAAATAGGAAGGTTGATTTATCTGTGAGAATAACAAATGGGAAAATTACTGCATCTAAAGTATAAAAGTCCTTATCGGTTAATCTTTATCGACTGAACCTCCCAAAAAATCTCCTCTTAATTTCTTTAGTGGATTTTGATGCTATATTGGGCATGGATGATCTTATCTTTATACAAAGTCAACATCAACTGTCGGGGAAGAGAGATCAATCTTCACATCTTGAGGTACCCCCCAATAATGTACACGTATAAGGATGATAATAAATCTATTTCAGAAAAATCATATCAATTGTGTAAATTAATACCTTATGAGTAAGCATATCTAACTCAAATGATTGAGACAAAGAAGAGAATCATGCTCAATGGCATTCCCACTGCGAGGGCCTACACTGATGTGTTCCCTAAATAATTACATGGTCTTCCTCCTGACTAAGAGGTTGATTTATCAATTGAAATTATTCCTGGATCTCTGCCTATATCAATGAATCCTTAGAAAATGACCATCATTGAGTTGGAAGAACTGAAGAAGCAATTACAAGAGAATATGGAAAAGGGTTTTATATTCTTGAGTGCTTCACAATGGGGTGTGTCAGTCCTCTTTATCAATAATAAGGATATATCAATTCACCTATGAATTGATTATTGTGAGCTCAAAAAATCACAATAAAGAACAAGTATACCCTTCCACGGATAAATTACTTGTTTAATCAACTACATGAGACAAAGTATTTCTCTAATTTGGACCTTCTGATAGGATATCTCTAATTAAAGGTGAAGAATAAATATATTACCAAGACCAACTTTTGAACAAGGTATGAAAACTATGAGTTCATGGTGATTCCCTTCAGACTCAATAATTCTCCATCAATTTTCAGGGACTTAATGAAAAGAGTCTTCAAATCTTACATCGAATTTTTTTTGGTAATATTTATTGATGATATTCTAATATACTCTAAGAGAAAAGAGAATCGTGGGGAGTATTTGAATATTGTGATAAAGACTTTACGATGGTAGAAACTATATGCAAAGTACAGTAAATATGAGTTCCGGATGGAGGAAGTATCATTCCAGGGGCGTGTTATCACAAGAAAAGAAATATCCATAGACCCTTCTAAAATAAAGGAAATTGAGGAGTGACCCAAAACAGTATTTTTAACGAAGATCCATAGTTTCCTTGGTCTAGTTGGATATTACCGATGATTTGTGAGGAACTTCTTGTGATTAATAGAAGGGAGTAATGTTTTTCTGGACCAGTGAATGCAAAGGATATTTCAAAAGTTGATAAAGAGGCTTATCACTACACCAGTATTTACACTACTGACAAGTGGGGAACTCTTTATGGTATACAATGATGCTTTAAAGAAGGGATTAGGTTGTGTATTGATGAAAAATGATAAATTTATAGCCTACACCTCAAGATAGTTGAATGTTCATAATAAAAACTATCCCACACATGATCTATTGTTGGAAGTTATGATATTAATGTTAAAATTTTGGTAGCATTTTCTCTGTGGGGAGAAGTGTGAGATATATAATGATCATAAGAGACTCATATATATATTCATACAGAAGGAGATTAATATGCCCCAGTGAAAATGGTTAGAGATCATAATGAATTATGACTGCTCAATCCACTACCATCCTGGTAAAGAAAATAAAGTGGCAGATGCTCTAAGTAAAAAGGATCCTATAGCTTTATCAATTATGAGAATTGAGAAGGATCTAATCTTCTTAGACTTGAAAAGTATGGACATGGGGATCATTAAAGAAGGAATCTCATCAATCCTTTCTTAAATTATTTTCAAGCATCCATTTTATAGAGGTTAAAAGATGCTCAAAGAGATGACGTGTATATTCAGAGTCAGTGTTCAAAATTGATGAGGAATGAGTTGTAAAATTTGGGTCACAATTATGTGTACCATCAAATCACGAGATAAATAAGTATATTTTGAATGATTCACATGGATCGACCTTATCCATCCACCCAGGGAGTACAAATATGCATTGAGATCTCCGAGAGCACTATTGGCGAGACAATATAAAGAAGGTGATCGCTGACCATACATAAAATCCTAGCATGTCAGCAACTGAAGGATAAAAGAAAATGGTATAAAGGGATGATATAACCATTACCCATACCAATATGAAAATGAAAAAACATCATTTTGAACTTTTTCATTGGAATTCAAAATACATCCAAAGAAAATAATGTTATATGGTTTGTTGTGGATCATCTTACAAAGATAGATCACTTTATTGAAATTTGAGAGGATTTCTCACTCAACTAACTTGCATGGATATACATCAGAGAAGTGGTGAGGCCACATAGAGTACGATTATTGATTGTATCCAATCTAGATCTGAGATTTACCTCTAAGTACTTGAAAAATATCAAACATTATGTTGGGACCAAGTTGGATGGAGAAGGAAGTTTGTAGAGTATGCTTTTTGCAGAGTGTTGTCTTTTGTTGTCAAAAGAGTATAAATCAATTCACTTTTGTAAAAGCCTTGAAAACTATGATGTTGCTTTGTTGATTTGTATTTCACAAATATCATAAGTTTGGAAAACTTGTGATGCAAGACTTATGAAGGATAGGGGGAGTAAAGAAGTGTTTTTGTCAAAGGAAAGAAAGTGGCGTGCAAGTGTGGCGCGCAAGTCTATGTGGCACACAAGTGTATATTCACTACCAAAAAACGGGGCAAGGCCAGCACCACCCTTTATCAGTGCTAACAAGAAAGTGCTGATAAAGGGGGTACCTTTATCAGCGCTAAAAAAGCACTGATAAAAGTACCCCTTTATCAGTGCTTTTTTTAGCGTTGATAAAGGTACCCCCTTTAACCGCGCTTTTTTTAACGTTGTTAAAGGGTACCCCTTTATCAATGCTTTTTTTAGTAGCACTGATAAAGGGGGGTCTTTATCAGTGCTTTTTTTAAAATCACTGATAAAGGGTCTACTTCCAAAAAAATCATTAAAAAATATATATTAATATTTAAATATATAGATATAGTTATATTGATATAAATATAATATATAGTTTTTAAATATATTTTTAAATATATTTTAGATAAGTATAGATATACGGTTACACTTAATATATAAGATATTTAGTGAAAATGGCTTATAAAAAAATTAAATAAATATTTTTAACTAATAATTTGCTAATTATTATGGATTAATAGTCATTTAATAACAATTTGAAGACTAAAAAAATTAAAAAAAAATTTAAAAAAAGATCCAAAATATGTTGAAAACATAACTCGAACTTCAAATGGCCATAACTTTTGATCCGGGTGTCCGTTTGAGCTCTACCATATATAAAATCGAAGTCTCCGACGATCTCTACACCCTTGTGATTTGAGGGGACCTTGGTCAAGGTTTTTTCGAGGCCAAAAGAGGCCCAGAAGGCTTCCAAAACTGAGTTTTTAGACTGGATACCCCGATTTTTTAACATTTTGTGTGTTTTCAGTCTCATTTAAGGGGTATTATTGGCTTTTTTGGTGTGGTCTGAATTTATTCCAAGGTATTACTTTCATGTTGATATTATTTCTTTGAAATTGTATCGTTTTTTATAATGCACTGAAATTTATAATCAAATATATAACAATATATACATATTTTTTTATATTCACACATAAAAATTTAATTATAAATATAAATAATAAAATATTTTTACATATAAAATATATTAGTTTTATCTAAATAATAACTAATATACATTTTATTTAAAATACCAATATATAAATATTTATATACTTATATATTAATCTAACTACATATATATATATTAATATAACTATATATATATATTGATATAACTATTTATATATATATATTAATATCACTATAAATATATATATATTAATATAACTATATATATATTAATATAACTATATATTACTATATGAATAAATATAACTAAATATATATATAAATAAATATATTTTTCATTAACTGGAGAACAAATCAATATGGCAGAGTGGTAAAGGCTTTAGGCGCGCAAGGGGGGAGGTCTCGAGATCAAATCATGGTGGAGGCTAGGGCGCGCCCATGGGGGTGGATTTGGGGGGATAGCGCTGATAAAAAGTGTGGGTGTAGCGCTGATATAGGGTGGAGGGGGGGTGCATGCGGGCACTGGAGGGGCTGGAAAGTGCTGTTAAAAGGGGGATCAAGCGCTATAAAAGCCCCCCTGATTGACTGGATTTTTTTAAATTTTTTTAAATTTTTTAATTTTTTTTTACTTTTATCAGCGCTAAAAGAAGAGATGATAAAAGGGGTTTTTATCAGCACTAAAAAGAAAGCGCTGATAAAGGACCCTTTTATCAGCGCTGATAAAGGACCCTTTTATCAGCGCTGATAAAAGGCCCCTTTTACCAGTGTTTTTTAGCGCTGATAAAAGGGGTCTTTATGAGCGCTTTTTGGAGCGCTGATAATGGTTGGAGGGGGGGGGGGGTGCATGCGGGCGCTGGAGGGGCTGGAAAGTGCTGTTAAAAGGGGGCTGAAGCGCTATAAAAGCCCCCCTGATTGACTGGATTTTTTTAAATTTTTTAAAAAAATTTAATTTTTTTTTACTTTTATCATCGCTAAAAAAAAGATGATAAAAGAGGTCTTTTATTAGCGCTAAAAAGAAAGTGCTGATAAAGGACCCTTTTATCAGCACTGATAAAAGACCCCTTTTATCAATGTTTTTTTAGTGCTAATAAAAGGGGTCTTTACTAGCGCTTTTTTGGAGCGATGATAAAGGGGACCCCCTTTTATCTTTGCCTGTTTTAACAGATCTATTAAAGGCCATTTTTAGCGCTGATAAAAGGGATATTTGTAGTAGTGATTGCGCGCAAGTTATATTTCAAGATCATATCATCAAAAAATGACAAAGGAAATAAAGTGTCATGCAAGTTAAAGATTGGAGTGCAAGTCAAAAAGTGGCGCACAAGTAAAAGTGGCACACAAGTATAAGTGCGCACAAGTGTGGCGTGCAAGTATAAGTGGCGCACAAGTATAAGTGACGCGCAAGTGTATGTTGTGCGCAAGTCATATTTGAACATCAGCTTATCAAAATATGACAAAGGAAAGAATGTGGTGCGCCAGTGATGGATAGACGCGCAAGTGATGGAGCGACACACAAGTAGGAATGGCGCGCAAGTGTATATGATGCGCAAGTCACCAAAATGCCTATAAATAGACAGCTAACCTCCTCATTTTTGAATGCTCAACAATGAGAAAATTTACGCTCTGATCGTGCAAGTAGTAGAAAGTGGTGCGCAAGCTGATGTGTTGCGCAAGTAAGGATTTATTTATAAGGCAAACAAGTTGGGTGGCGCACAAGCAGAGTGGCGCGCAAGCAGAAGTGGTGCGCAAGTTGTAAGAGGCACGCAAGTAGGGAGGTGTGTGAAAGAAGTGTGTTATGTATAAGCCAAAGGTGGTGCGCAAGTTGTGAGATGTGCACAATAGTGGTGAACATGTAGTTTGTGGCGCGCAAGCAGGTGACGCGCAAGCAGGGAGTTGCGCAAGAAGGGTGTGGCGTGCAAGTTGTTTGCACCAGGAGGTTCTTACCATCTTCTGGGTAGGAAAGTGAAGAATTGTTTTGAAAGATTTGATTTTTGAAAGTTCATTAAGAAGCACAAAATCATTACATCACCCTATTTGTGCTAAGAGGCAGAACACACACTGTTGAATTGTTTTCAATGTGTTACACGAGTGTGAGGGCATATCCTACTCGTTCTATTCCACATCAAAGGATTGTTTTCTAGTGGATTATGTGTTACTTGATTGTTTCCGTATCATACCAAGGATGTAGCTACTCTTGTTGAGTAGTGGACCTTGTAAATCTTATGTTCCTGTGGTTGTGTGTGTTCAGCATGAAAGAAACTCTTTAACAGGAGGTGAATGTTGTTTCAAAAAGACGTAAACATAAAAAGAAAAAGATATCACTGATTCACCCCTTCCCCCTTTCTGTGATACTTGGATCCTGACTTGGAACTTCACATTCCCTAAACACTAAGTTAAACTTCAGTTTGGATTATCAGCCCCAGAAAGATGGCTAGTCTAAGTAGACTATTCATACAGTGTAGGATATATTGAGAGCATGTTCAATGGGTTACAAAGAAAGATGGGGCCAACATCTACCTACGGTCAAGTTCTATTAGAACAAGAGTTTCCATTCAAGCATCCAAATGATACCATATGAATCCCTTTATGGGAAAATATGCAGAACACATGCATGCTGATGAAGTCGGTGAATGTAGACTGTTGGGACCTAAAATGATGAAGAAATGGTAGAAAAGGTGAAGGTCATTCAATTACACATAAGGGATGCCCAAAGATGATAGAAGAGTTGTGAAGATAATTTTCAATATGACTCAAAGTTTTAATTTAAAGACATGGTATTCCTCCACATATCTCCATGGAAGAGAGTCAAGATATTTGGCAAGAAAGAAAAGCTAAGTCTCTGGTACATCAGCCCCTTCAAGATTCTTGATCGTGTCGAGGTGATGAACTTCCAAATATAACTTCCACCATCCATGACTCAAGTACATGATGTATTCCATATATCCCTCTTAGGTAAGTACATACTAAATCCCTCACATGTTCTGAATTCAGATGTGGTACAACTAAAAAATGATTTCTCTTATAAGGAGTAGTCGGTGACGATTTTGGACCATAGAGACAAGGTTCTATGTAAAAACGATCACTCACCCGGCCAAGGTACTATGAAGAAACCATAAATACAAAGAGGCGACATAAGAACCTAAGGAAGCAATTAAGGAGAAGTACCCACACCTGTTTTCACCTTAGTTTATAAAATGAAATTTCGAGGGTGAAATTTCATAAGGGGGGAAGAATGTAATGACATTAAATTTTTATCAATGAAATTTCCTTTCATATAATTATGTTATATAGTATAAAGCTCATGCATCACATATAAGAACCAACAAAAACATTATAAATGAATAGTTCATGAAATAAGAGGTATTTATAGAAATTAATAAAACTATACTGTTGGAATAGTACTGTGTACATTAAGAATAATAATCTAGCCATTAGAATAGTAACTTCACCTATGAAAGTATTAATAAAATTTAGGTATCTTATAAATTAAAATATGATATATTTATATGTAAATAGATGTTTTAAAAATGATAAATTAAGTGTTGATATTTTTATGAAATGTAAATGTTTGTTTAAAATTTTATAATTAATATAATGTTTTGAAAAAAAAAATATTTTCTTAAAATAGATTCATAAATTAATATTTTTTGTTTTATAATTATAAGATAATTTTATGATACCATAATTAATTTTTCAACGTGTCATAAAATCGGTTATAATATTAAAATCAGTATTTTTCGAATAAATTATTATTTTATTTAAAAATTAAATTTATCATATTTTGAAAATTATTTTCAAAAAATGAAGTCCATTTTTGAAATTTACATGTCAGAAAATGGTTATGGTTAATTTTTGAGATTTTTATACAATAGTTGGTTTTTTGGTGAATAGTGAAATATTATAATTTACGGTATTTGACATTATAAGCTAAATACATGAATTTTCAAGTCATGGATGATGTAAGAACTCATTAGTTAGAAATCACATGCACTAGTTACTGTACATAGTTACAATAATCAACATTATTGATAGTCTTTATCCAAAATAAAAAATAAATGAATAAAATAATAAAAAACACTCATCTCCCCCTATAAATACCATCCCTTCTCCTCACACCTTCTAACCCTTGTAGCTTGTCTAAATTCTGACC
Source organism: Viscum album (assembly GCA_963277665.1). Taxonomy (NCBI): domain Eukaryota; kingdom Viridiplantae; phylum Streptophyta; class Magnoliopsida; order Santalales; family Viscaceae; genus Viscum; species Viscum album. Next base: position 1,943,749,893 of record OY728140.1, on the reverse strand, counting down.
AATTAGCTTTCCAAGCCTTTTCCCCACATCTAGGAGCTTCTGGCCTCAACAAAAGACCAAACACAAGTGCCCTAAATAGGTTTTCACGGAGATGACATTCAAGAGGGAAAATCCACCACCTTTATCTTTTAAATTCTTTCTTTATTTTACCTCATACTTACCCACACTATACAAAGTAACATGATAACTCCAGTATCATAATTATACTGTAATGTTATTGTGTTAATTGAATATCCATCATCATTTCTCTTATATCCTCCTTTTATTGTAAAAATGAAAACATCGTCCGTGATTTGTTGATTTACTGCCTTCGCAGACGATGATTTCTCGTTTTCCATTAACGACTTCAAGGCTGGTCATAAAACCATTATAATGGTTAATTTTTTAAAAATATATATTATAACTTTTTCATGTTTTATGACTAATATATATACATAATATTAAATAGTAAAACAAAAAATATTCGTGATGGTCAAAAAACAACCAAAATAATCTAAACGTTTATCATTAATGTTTTACCAAGTGAGTCATCCTCATGTAAAAAAATGATATGTGAGACCATTTAAATTTATGTAGGTGAATTAATACAATATAATTTCACTTCTGGAAAAATTTTCCAATTCGATAAGAACTTCCATAGTTATACACAGAAAAACCGGCCATGAATCTAAGAAACGAACACTCCTGGAACGACGAAATTAAACTCTATAACTCATCAAAATGTTCATAAATGAAATTCATAAAATTACAATAAATAAAATATATATTGAATAAGTTATGATTTAAATTATTAATGAATCTAATTTGATTATCCAGGAAATTAAGTTCAAGTTCAGAACAATTTCCAACATTAGATAATGGATCTATATTAACCTCCAATTTACCTTTGGGGTATGATTTGTCTATCTTTATACCAGTGTATTTCTTCTTTATTTTTAACCTCTTTATTTGGATTGATGGAGTTCCATTAACTTGAATGACCTAGTGCAACGGGTTTTTTTAACTCTTACTTTTAGACTTGTAATTTTTTATTTTATGCAATTAGTCAAGGTCTTTAGAGCCCTAACTGTCTTTTCTGATTATGTTGTTAATTATAAATATATATAAATTATATTGTTAATTGTGGAAGATATCAAGTATATTATTAGTTATTAATTTTTTTAATTAAATAATTATTTAATAATTTTTTTATAATTAATTACTTATATTTTAATCATATTATTAATTACTGATTGTTTTATTAATTGTATTAATAATTATATTAATTAAATTATTTATTTATTAATTATATTGATTAGAACACTAACCATTTTGCTAATTTTTATTTAAAAAACCAATTAAAAAACCATGTGTTTCCCTTCTTAAGGTTTTTTTAAAATGTTAATCGTTTTTATTTTATTTTATGCACTGTACTTTTTAACTAATATGTTTTAATTTTTTAAACAATGTTGTGTTTTATGTTTTTCTTTTGACCGACTTCAAACCTGCCCCCTAATTTTCTCACATAGAGCCCATCCCTTTTTCGAACTTTATGTTTTTTGTTTTTCTTACCACTTATTTTGCATATTATTGCACGTCCCATGCCTGCTTTATTTAAAGTAAGGGGGTTGGGGTGTGGGAGGGTCGGGTCGAGTCCCAGGCCATTTTATCTTATAGCGTACGTAATATGATGGACCCATCTTTTAAAGTAAGGGCTCTGTACAATCGGAGGACTTACAATCTTAATATTATATTAAGAAAATAAGTGATGATTCTTAAGTAAACAATACAAATCATTTTGTCAAAATATTATACTATTCAAAACAAAAGATATATTTTTAAAATGTATTTAAAAATAATCATATGAAGATAATTATTATCCTGTTTCTTTAAAACAATAACTAACCATTTTTTTACATTATAAAAGTATATGAATATATACATATACTTATACAAATGTATATATAATGTTTATATATACATATGTATGTATGTATTAATAAACCGATTTATATTTATATTTATATTCTAATATATGTAAAAGAATATCAATATATAATATATTTAAATAAATATAAGTATATATATTTTATAAATGTATTTGAAAATGATTATATAAATACATATAAATATATGAATAAAAATATGTATGAAAATAATACATAAATTAATAGAAATGTAATAAAATATATTTATTAGTGTGTTTATTTTAGCAGGGATAATGGTGGACATTATCACAACTTTTTCTTACCAATGATAATGGTGACCTTTATTAGTGATTTTTTTGGGTTAATAAAGACTCTCTTTAGAATCTAGAAAGGTCACAACTATTATGGACGTTTAACATGTTATCGCATTTTTTCCACTGACAAATATCATTTCTAGGGTTTTTAGAGGCATGATGTATAGTAGTGAAGGAAGAAATTTCATCATCTATGTTGGTCTCAATATAGAGATTTGGTGGAGAGCGATGAAGATTGTCCAACCTTTGGAGCCAGGCTCCCATGCGTGAATGAATCAAGGTTTAAAGAACACCATTTTAGTGGTCATTCGGATCTCGGTGAAGAGATCCACCACTGTAAGGGGTTTATCTTTATTTTTCATTAGTTTCTGTTGCCAAGAAACCTGATGGATCCTTCTATTTTTGTGTATAGTGTGTGTCCGTCTAAGAAGACGAAATGTTAACTCATTGGACTGGTTTCATCATCATCTTCAGGTTTAACCAGGATCATTCCTCATATAGTTTCTTTGGTCCATTTTTCTTCTTTCAAGTCTACTATATTGCTTCCTTTTCTTTTAGAATTATTGATCTTAAGGGTGGTTTTCTCATTGTGCACATAAGTCTACGGTGGACCGAAACACGTTATATCTCTATATTCATTTTATTTAATGTTTCTTTCTTGCAACACGCTAATTTTAAATCTTCATCATTGCCTTTGTTTCTTGTTTTCTTGATAAAACGATTTATCTGGTTCCTTTTGTAATTCATCCAACTTGTATTTGTTATTGCTTAAGGACTGCCACAACAACAAACCTCCTAACAACCATGGAAACACATATGCACTTGAAGTTGAAACGAAAGATATGATTAGGACAATGAATATGGGGATTGAGTAAAGGTGGAGGAATATCTTAATTGAATGCAACTCTATATGCATTGACCAATAAATTAAGAGAAAAAAAACTTTCCTCCCATGGGAACATCTTCCACAATGGTATCCATAAACTATGTTATTTCTCACACATTCACGGAGTCAAATGCAATAGTTGATGGTCTTAGTAATAAAGGGGTTGAATGAAATTCCTTTGTTTGGATAGATGGAGTTACACCCGCCCCACCGTTGGTGGTGGGGTGGTCAGGGTTTGGGTGGGGTGTGGGGCAGGTCGCGGGGTCAAGTCTCCGGGCCTACGATTTACTGCAATTTTCTTCCCAACGTTGTGTTCCACAGTGAAGGATGTAATCGACCATGTAGCGGGAGTTACGTCGAACTTGAATGACTTAGTGCAAAATTACATTTGTCAAACTCTCATTTTCACACTCTTGTAAATTTATATTTTACGCTATTGGTAAAGGTCTTTGGTTCTGTGACTATCCCTTTCGATTATATTGTTAATTATTAATCTACATAAATTATATTGGTAATTACTAAATGTATTAAGTATATTATTAGTTATAATGGTATTACTTTGTGACATGTGTGTGTGTTGTGTGTGTTTAATGTAATTGCACGCTCAATCACCTAATATATATATTATTAGTTATTAATTATTTCAACCACTTAATTACATATTAATATTTATATAATTAATTATTTATATTTTAATCATATTATTAATTATTATTTATATTATTAATTGTATTATTAACTATATAAATTATATTAATTATATCATTATTTATTTATTATATTAATTATAACACTAACCCATTTTTTCAAATTTTATTTTTAAAAAACCATTAAAAAACTCCTCTGTTTCACTGTTTTTTTCTCAAACGTCTCCATATTAATTTTTTTTAAATTTTAATCGTTTTTATTTTATTTTATTCTTTTCATTCTTTAACTTATGCGTTTTAATTTTACTTTTTTTTGAAGTTGTGTTATTCTCTCTTTTTTTTGACCGGTATCAAACCGGCCCCACTCCCTTTGCTCGTGTAGTGCCCATCACATTCCCCAACTTTATTTTGCATATGATTGCATGTCCCATGCCTGCTTTATATAACTGCATTTAGTTGGTTTAATATATACATTATTGATTATGTTAAAACGCGTCCCTAACATAGATATTTGATGATATCACCATCCATCATCCATAAATAATTTATTTAATAAATAAATTCCATACTTCATATAATTTCCTACGTAAAAATATTTCATTTTGTAATATATTTTAGTAAGAAATTATAATTGATACAGAAAAAATTATTAATAAATAATATTTTGTAAATCTATGTGCAATAAAAATTTTATAATATATAATATTATTCAAATAGGTAACATTTTCCACCTAACAAAAATCTCAAGTGTACCATAATTTCCAATTATCTTTAATAAAATCCATTAAATATTTAACAAAACATTTGATAAATAATAAAATGTTTGCAGTTACTAAATGTTATACTTTAACGAACCCTAAACACCCTAGAAATGATAAATGGATCAGGAAAATCTGAACCCTTATAATCTTAATATTATATTAATAAAATAATTGATGATTCAAAAGTAAATAACACAAATGATTTTTTCAAAATATTATACTATTCAAAACAAAAGATTTACTACTATTGCATTTTTAAAGGAACTACTAATATGTAAAATCAATTAAACAAAATGTTTATTTGAGATTGTATATTGGTTATCAAATTTCATTTACCAATAACCATATTTGTATTTTCTTTGCAAAAAGGAAGAATGAATTCCTATATATTTGAATTATTAGGTGCAATCTATTAGTCACGAGATTGAAGATTGATTTTAAGAACAAATTGACATTTTCACCAAATTTTAGTGTAAGTTCATTATGTTGCAAATTTAAACTTTGAAGTTCTATATGTATTTGAAATAAATTTTTTTAAGAGCTATAACATGAGGGATAAAATACAATTTAGAAAATTTCATGGAATATTTAAAGATGTATGATGTTTCTATAGTTTAATGGACTTTTTTCAACTATAGTAATAGACGATATTGTTACATCGTTGAGTCTATAAGCCATGAGTGATTTTTGAAAAGATATCAAGTTCCAATATAAAATGATATATGTGAAAATGCCACAAATCCCTCAGGTAGTTTTTTATCGCTACCTGAGATATTTGAGTCATTTTCGTTACTGCCAAATTATACAACATGCTACTTGAAAAAAATACAATCCATTACATGAGGCTTCCATGTTTTAAGAAAATACCATGATTTAAGATTGCATAATATGACAATTATGGAAATGACACAATGCTCTCGGGGAGTGGCATAAACCCTACCTGGGAATTTTGTATCATTTTTACGGTCATCGTCTTATGTAATATACAACTCAATATATTTTCATCAATCACACATTGTTTGTAGACTCAATGATGTAATGATCTCTCATATCACTATAGGTGAAAAAATACCCTTAAACCACAATGACGTAACACTCAATGACATTATCCACGCAGCGAACTTTGAAACAATCAAAAAAAAGATAACACTTATACATGGTAGGTTCGGGGAGGAACTCTTATACAAAGCATGTATTCTCAAAGAATTCATGAATATTTTTAAATATTCTTTTTTTGAAAGAAAACCAAAATTAGACAGATAGACGATTCTAAATGTTCTTTTATATCCCATATTATAATTCATTTTTAAAGGAATTTTTTTGAAATATGTAGATCTTTCAATGTTTCACTTTCCACCATAATGAACATGCACCAAAAGGTGGTAAAACTATCGGGTTTTTGTTGGCCAATATATGGACATGGTAGTGGAAGAAAAACCCAAATATATATGATCTATCTTTCAGAGAATCGACTTGTAATAAATGAAGGTCAAAAAATGCATACCTAGATAGCCAAAGCAATAATCTCCAATGAGTTTCTTTGATGAAGATCACTGGAGCACCAAACAAAAGCTTCCTGCCTCTAAGGGATTACATAGGATAGTGGATCCCGATCTCAATTGGAGGACTCCTGTACAGTTGAGGAGCTGCAAGCATATTCACCGAAGGTGATGAACAAGCTATGGGAAGGAAGAGAGTTTGGAGGGGCTTGCAGACAATCGGGGTCGACAACAAAAGGGATAAAATTCCTTTATATATCCATCCATTATGCGTTTTATTTAAAGAAACATGTGGACCATATTTAATGTATCCATATACATTTATTGCCATTGTAATTAATTCATTGAATACTATTCAATTAATATTCAATCCATTTAATATATTCATAACGGATTAATATTAATGAAACCGTGTAGAATATAAATCACCTAAATTAAATATTCCGTTTAATTATTTTAGTGTATATTCAACAATCCCCCACATTCACTAAAATTCATAAGGACTCTGTGCAAAATTTCATTGTGAATCCATCCAAAACTCTTTTGAATATAGTTTTATTACACACTCTTCATTTTGGGACAAATACTTTGTCCAAAACTATATCATTATCCAAAAGGATAACTGTGTGGCCCCATGGGCCTTCGTAGTGTTGAAAACGAATATAAAATCTATATTTCATAGATGTAAGAAAAATGAAACCTCTAGCAAAGCATTAGTGCTACTCAATCTACTAAGGGGTCGTGTGTGATCTCCATCAAACATACTCATATCTCTATACGAACATGTCCACCACTAGATGTATCATATACATCTTATGTATACCTATATAATCATTTTTTCCATGACATCAAGTGATCACTAGACACAGAACATGTCAATCTAGTACAGTTAACTCATTTTTTCTTGACTCTCAGAAATAGACTGACTATGTTGATGAACACATCACATGTCATTCATCTAACGGCTGAGTACATCATGTGCCCCTCATCCAAGCAGTTAAACACACCTATTGTGTTTCAACTAAGCAAGATCGTGCATTTCGTTAGTTTAATTCTATCAAGGGCCACATGTATTTTCTTATCATATAAGTGGACAAATCCAATATTAGTTTCACTCCAACCGATGACGTGACCAACAACATACCCAACGACACCCCACATTAGAAAAGTTCATGTGCTGACTTGCATAAGTACGGTATCAAATTATGAATGTTTTCATGCTAGGAATCCTTCCAACCTCAGATAAGAAGGATTGATAATAAGCATACACCCCTAAGTATATCTATAGCCGTATGACATTTTGTAACGACCCATAATTTTTATCAATGAAATTTCCCTTCTTATAATTATGTCTTATAGTATAAAGCTCATACATCACATAGAGAAACCAATAAAAACATTATAAATGAAGAATGAGTAAAATAAGAGGTATTTATAGAAATTAGGGAACTTATACTGTTGAAATATAAATATGACCATTAGGAATAATAATCTAGCTATTAGAAAAGTAACATCTCCTATGAAAGTATTAATAAAATTTAGGTATATTATAAATGAAAATATGATATATTTATAAGTAAATAAATGTTTTAAAAATGATAATTTAAGCGTTGATATTTTTGTGAAACATAAATTTTTATTTACAATTTTATAATTAATATAATGTTTTAAAAGAAAATTTATTTTCCTAAAATAGATTCATAAATTAATATTTTGTTATATTATAATTATAAGATAATTTTTTGAGACCTTAATTAATTTTTCAAAGTGTCATAAAATCATTTATAATATTAATATCAATATTTTTCAAATATCTGATGATTTTATTTAAAAATTAAATTTATCATATTTAGAAAATTAGTTTTATAAAATGGAGTCCATTTTTAAAATCTACATATCAAAAAAATATCAGGGTGGTTTTTTGGGTTTTTTCTAAAATAGTTGAATTTTTAGTGAATAGTGAAATACGATAATTTACTGTATTTAACATTATAAGCTAAATACATGAATTTTTGAGTCATGGATGATGTAAACACCCATTAGTTAGAACTCAAATGTACTATTTACTGTACATAGTCATAATAATCGACACTACTAATAGTCTTGAGCCAAAATAATAAACAAATGAATAAAACAACAAAAAACACCAATCTCCCCCTATAAATATCACCCCTCACCACCACTTATCCTCACACCTTATAATCCTTGTATTTTGTCTAAATTTTAACCTATTCCCTTCCCAAGCCTCTTCCCCACTTCCAGGATCCACTGGTCTCAAAAAAAGACCAAACCCAAGTTCCTTTAGGAGGTTCTCAAGGAGACGACAGTCAAGAGGTAAAATCCTCTACCTTTCTCTTTTAAATTATTTCTTTCTTCCACCTCATATTTTCCATCACTATCCAAAGTGACATGATAACTCCAGTATCATTCACATACTGTAATTTTATTATATTAATGTAATATCCATCATCTATTATCTTCTCTCCTCATTTTATTGTAAAAACGAAAACATCATCCGTGATTTGTCGATTCACCGGCTTTGTGGATGGCGATTTTTTGTTTTCCATTTCCACCATCAAGGCATGTCATTAAGAAATTACAATGGTTAAAAAAGGTTTTAAAATATATATTATAACATTTTTCATGTTCTGTAACTAATATATAGACACAATATTAAATAATAAAACAAAACTAGTTTGTGATGATCAAAAAAGCATCAAAATAATCTAAATGTTTATCATTAAAATTTTATCAAACGAATCATCCTCATATAAAAAAATGATATAATAGACCATTTAAATTTCTATAAATGAATCAATACCATATAATTTCACTTTTGGATAATTATTCCAATTCTACGAGAACTTCCATAATTATACATAGGCGTATCGACCATGAACCATGAAACGAACGCTCTCGAAATGACAAAATTAAACTCTATAACTCATCAAAATATCCAGAAATGAACTTAATAAAATTATAAAAAATCAAATATATGTTGAAGAGGTTCTGAATTAAATTATTATTTAATCTAATTTGATTATCCAAGAAATCATTTACAAGTGAAGAACACTTTCAGACATAAGGTAAGAGACCTCTTCGAACCTCCAATTTACCTTTAGGTCACGCTTTATCTATCTTTACACCAATTTATTTCTTTATTATTCTTTTATAATTCTTATACATTCTATTTATACATTCCAAACTTTTGTATCTAGATCAATTCATCCTTATTTGATGGGTAAATGCATATTTTATATGGTTATATTCTCAATTCCTCTCGATAAGCAAACTCAATTAATGCGAACTTCCCAATTTCTTACCCATTTTCAAGTACATTCCATAATCTGTTTTAAGCGACCATTATTTTTCTAAAATCACCCATTTCATCAAAAAAACCATCTTAGTTTATTTTAGGTTTTATACAAACAATTATGCATTTCTCATCTTTAAAGACTTTAATACTTTTCCTTAAACCACACTAAAGTGACTCATTTCTAAAGTTTCTTAACCAATCTTTTTATATGTTTTTAATTCAGTTGAACATCATTTATCATGATCTATTCCTATTTTACCTTATGAATTTCTAAGTATGATTTTAATCCATTATTTCTTATACACCATTATGATACACCATTTGGTTTTTCCTTATGACATGATTACATTACCCATTTCTTTCCATGGGTAACCCTTTTGTGTATTATTTATATTTGATTTGTTATGTGGCACAATATCCACGAACATGTTGTGATGGTTACTCCCAGACAGTTCTTCAATGCATCGGGTAATGTTTAGTCTCATGAGACATCATGTATGAGATTAGGGAGTAAACCTATTCCATAATGAGAATTTGTCCACCATGTGATATAGTCTTGGAAATTATCCTTGACTCAGGTTTATTCCATGTTATATGTTGCCGCCACATTCCTATGTTTCTATGGTCACATGATTCCATGCTCTATATGTTATGCTTCCATAAGTTTATTCATGTTCCATTCCTTTTTATTTCATTATGTAATGTCATCTAATTCATGTGCTATGATTTATTCCTATGTTTATTCCCTTAATAGACTTTTTATCCCATCCCTTTGTTCATGTATTTCCCAGTTTATCCTATGCAGATGGAAGAGATTAAATAAATTTAGGAGCTCATTATTAAGATTAAATAAAACATGTTTTTTTTAATTTTGGTTTCATACTTTCTAATTATGTACCTAGTCTTCCAAATACACTAGACCATTCGATCCTTGGTTTTTTATTTCATTGTTAGTTATTCTTAAAATCATGTAATAATATGTGTAAAAGGCTAGGGTATCTATAGTTGGTGTTAGAGGAAGATCTAGTTCTTTTTTTGGGATTAGAACTAAAAAACATAATTAAGAACCCTAGGGATAATTCTATCACCATGGATAACCTAGATTGAAATTTAGGGAATCACAAGTTAGGATATACTTTTCATTTATAAGTTTATCCTTCTATGTTAAAAGTTGCATTTTTTATATGCTTATAAACTTAGTATTCAACCCCCCTTAATTGTATTTTAATTTTCCTAGTTAATGGTAGGAAATAGGAGAACCTGTTCCAACAATAAATGTGTTAGGAAATGTGAATATTTCCCTAATGAATGCCAAATTTTATGGGAATAGGAGATCAAAACTTCAGGACAGTACTAGTAAAATTGTATCAAGTTATGAATAATAAATTGAATCCTGTGGAACACCGTTATTCTACTAAGAAAGAGCAAGTTGCGGTTGAATCCTTTATGTGACAAAGGCCTCATATATTTAGTGGATATTATGATTCACCTATCATGGAATAATTGATTAACTCCATTCAGAAGATATTCTTTATCCTTCAATGCTTAGAAGAAGAGAAATTTTTGATGAAAATTTATCATTTTTGATGTGGAAGCTGATTAGTGGTGGATACTAATCAAAAAAAAGTCTAATGAGGAAATTGATTCCATTTATTGGGAAGGATTCAAGAAAATAAATTTCAATAAATATTTTCCATGAACTTTCCTTCATAAGACAGAAAGTGAGCTCCTCAGATTGAAAAAAAAAGAAATACGAGTCTATTGGGGGAGTATAAAGAAAACTTCACAAGGCTTTCATAATACACCTATGGATTTTTTATGAACACTGAGAGCAAAGTGGATCTCTTCTTTAGTGGATTAAAGCTGAGTCTACAAAAATACATAGCTATTTGAGACTTTGACGCCTATGAGAAGATTTTCCATTGTACCCTTAAGGTTGAAATGGAGATAAAATACTCTCAGTGGTCTTGTGAGATTAGAGATAAAAAGAAAAAAATGGAGTTTAATATGGGAGTATCAATAGTTATATCCCATGATGTAAATAAAACCCAACATCCCATGTGCCAAAAGTGTGGGAAGAAGCATCCTGAAAACCGTCTGAAGGGAACTAGGATATGCTTCAAATGTGAAAGAGATGGGTATCAGGATAATTATTTCTGAAGGTATACGAGTAATACCAAAAATATAGAAGAAGAATGGAAGGTTCAGATCAACATACAACCAGTAGTGCATCATTTCAACTGTAAGGAACATGGGCATTAAGCGAGCCAATGCCCTAAGTTAAGGGTTTTCAGAGGCAATAAAAAATAACAACCTCCAAGGCAGAATGGAAGGGAATATGCTATCACTAATACTGAGGTGGAACCCGAAAATGATGAAGTGATATGTACCCTGGTTATTCATTCAAGAATAGTGAACATACTATTTGATTATGGTTCTATGAATTCTTTCATATCCTGTAAGTTTAGTAAAACTATTCAAACACCACCTCAAAATATGATGGTTGAGTTATCTGTGAGAATAAAAAATGGGTAAATTACTGCATCTAAAGTATAAAACTCTTCCCCAGTTAATCTTTATGGACTAAACCTCCCAGTAAATCTCATCTTACTTTGGTAGATTTTGATGCTATATTGGGCATGGATTGTCTATCTTTATATAAATCCAACATCAAATGTTGAGGAAGGGAGATCAATCATCACATCCTGAGGCATCCCCCAATAATTTACAAGTGTATGGAGGATAATAAATCTCCTTCAAAATAATCATATCAATTTTGTAAATTATTATCTTATGAGTAAGCATATTTATCACAAATGATTGAGAAAAAGGAGAGAATCATGCTTAAAGGCATGGCTTATGCGAGGGACTACACTGACGTGTTTCCTAAATAATTTCATGGTCGTCCTCATGACCAAGATGTTAATTTCTCAATTGAAATTATTCTCAGATCACTACCTATATCAAAAAATCCTTATAGAATGACCACCATTGAGTTGGAAGAACTGAAGAAGCAGTTACAAGAGAATATGGACAAAGTGATTCATAGTGGGGTGTACCAGTCCTCCTTTTCTGGAATAAGGATAGATCAATGTTCCTATGCATTGATTATTGTGAGGTAAAAAAAATCACAATAAAGAACAATATCCCCTTCCATAGATAAATGACTTGTTTGGTCGACTACATGAGGATAAGTATTTCTTTAATTTGGACCTTCAATCAGGATATCACCAATTAAAGGTGAAGAAGGAAGATATTCCCAAGACCACATTTCAAATGTGGAATGAAAACTATGAGTTCATTGTGATTCCCTTCGGACTTAGTAATTATATATAAATTTTCATAGACTTAATGAAAAGTGTCTTCAAATATTACATCAACCAATTTTTGGTAGTCTTTATAGACGATATTCTAATATACTCTAAGAGAAAAGATGATCATGAGGAGTATTTGAATATTGTGCTAAATATTTATAAAGGTATAAACTATATGAAGGTATAATAAATGTGAGTTCTAGATGGAGAAAGTATCATTCCTGGGTGTGTTATCACAAGAAAAGGAATATTCATGGACCCTTCTAAAATTAAGGAAATTGAGGAGTGACCCATACCAATATATGTAACGAAGATCCATAGTTTCCTTAGTCTAGTTGGATATTACCGATGATTTGTGAGGAACTTATTATGATTATTAAATCCACTAAGCAAGTTGACTTAGAAGGGAGTAATATTTGTCTGGACTAGTGAATGCGAAGGTTACTTCAAAGAGTCGAAAAAAAGGCTTATCACTGCACCCGTATTTATAGTACCGATAAGTGGGGAACTCTTTATGGTATACAATGATGCTTCAAAGAAGGGATTAGGTTGTGTAATAATGAAAAATGATAAAGTGATAACCTACGCCTCAAGGCAGTTGAAAGTTCACGAGAAAAACTATCCCACACATTATTTGGAGTTAGCAGCTATGATATTCGTGTTAAAAATCTGGTGGCATTATCTCAATGGGAAGAAGTGTGAGATATATAATGATCTTAAGAGACTCAAATTTATATTCATACAGAAGGATATTAATATTTTCCAGTGAAGATGGTTAGATATCATAAAGGATTATGACTTCTCAATCCACTACCATCCTCGTAAAGCCGATAAAGTGGAAGATGCTCAAAGTAGAAAGGATCCTGAAACTTTATCAATGATGAGAATTGAGAATGATCCAATCTTCTTAGACTTGAAAAGTATGTACACATGAATCATTAAGGAACGAACATCATCAATCATTTATTAAATGATTTTCAAAAATCCATTTTATAGAGGATAAAAGATTCTCAAAGAGATGACGCGTACATTCAGAAGAAGGCGTAAGCTATCAAAAAAAGAAAAATCCTCAGATTTCAAAATTTATGAAGGAGATGTAAGATTTAGGTCATGAATATTTGTACAATAAAATCATGAAATAAAGAAATATATTTTGAATGATTCACATAGATCGGCATTATCCATACACCCAGAGAGTATAAAGATGTATTGAGATCTTTGAGAGCACTATTGGTGAGATAATATGAATAAGGTGATCACTGAATATACATAAAATCCTAGCATGTCTGCAAGTGAAGGATAAAAGGAAAAAGTATAAGGGGATGATACAACCATTACCCATACCAATATGAAAATGGAAAAAAATCACCATGTAATTTTTCATTGGGATTACAAATACATCAAAAGAAAATAATTCTATATGCTTTTTGGTGGACTATCTTACAAAGATAGCTCACTTTATTCCAATTTGAGAGGATTTTTCACTCAACTAACTTGCATGGATATGCATCAGAGAAGCGGTGAGGCTGCATGGAGTACCATTATCGATTGCATCGAATCCAGATATGATATTTACCTCTATGTTCTAGAAAAATATCCAACATTACCTAAAAACAAAGCTAAACTTCAGTATAGATTATCAACCCCATATATATGACCAGTCTGAGTGGACTATTCATATGGTGTAAGATATATTGAGAGCATTCTCAATGGGCTTTAAAGCAGGATAGGGCCGAAATCTACATCTGCTCAAGTTCTATTACAATAATATTTTTCATTCATCCATCCAAATGACACCATATGAAGTCCTTTGTGGGAAAATATGTAGAACACCTACATGCTGGGATGAATTTGGTGAATGTAACCTATTGAGACCTAAAATGTTGAAGAAATGGTAGAAAAGGTGAAGGCCATTAAGAAACACATAAAGGAAGCCCAAAGTTGAAATAATATCGATGAAGAAAATTTTCAATAAGACTTAGAGTTTTAATTTGGAGACATGGTATTCCTCCACATATCTCTATGGAAGAGAGTCAAGATATTTGGGAAGAAAGAAAAGCTAAGTCCTAGGTATATCAACCCCTTCAATATTCTTGATCGTGGTGGGGTGATGACCTATCAAACATAACTACCCCAATCCATGTCTTAATTAAATGATGTATTCCACGTATCCCGCTTAAGTAAGTACATACCGTATCCCTCACATGTACTGAATTCAGAGGTGGTACAACTGAAAAATAATCTCTCTTATGAGGAGAAGTCAGTGACAATTTTGGACCATAAAGACAAGATTATACATAAAAAGATCACTCAACTGGTCAAGGTACTATGAATAAACCATAAATATGAATAGGCAACATGGGAACCTAAGGAGGAAAAGTAGCCTTACTTGTTTTCACCTTAGTTTGTAAAATGAAATTTCAAGGGTAAAATTTCATAAGGGGGGAAGAATTTAATGACATAAAATTTTTATCAATGGAATTTCCTTTATTATAATTATTTCATATATTATAAATCGCATACATCACATATAAAAACCAATAAAAACATTATAAATGAATAATGAATAAAATAAGAGGTATTTATAGAAATTAAGGAATCTATACTGTTGGAATAGTAATGTGTCCATTGGGAATAATAATCTAGCCATTAGAATAATAATTTCACCTATGAAAGTATTAATAAAATTTAGTTATATTATAAATTAAAATATGATATATTTATAAGTAAATAAATGTTTTAAAAATGATAAATTAAGTGTTGATATTTTTATGAAATGTAAATGCTTATTTATAATTTTATAATTAATATAACGTTTTAAAAGAAAATTTATTTTCACAAAATAGATTCATAAATTAATATTATTTTTATTATAATTATAAGATAATTTTATGAGACTGTAAATAATTTTTCAAAGTGTCATAAAATCAATTATAATATTAAAATCGGTATTTTTTGAATAAATGATTATTTTATCTAAAAATTAAATTTATCATATTTAGAAAATTATTTTCTTAACATGGAGTCCATTTTTGAAATCTAAATATTGAAAAATGGTTAGGGCGATTTTTTGGGATTTTTATACAATAGTTGATTTTTAGGTGAATAGTGAAATATGATAATTTACGGTATTTGACATTATAAGCCAAACACATAAATTTTTGAGTCATGGATGATATAAGAACCCGTTAGTTTGAAATAAAATGCAATAGTTACTATACATAGTCATAGTAATCAATACTATTGACTGTCTTGATCCAAAAATAAAAAACAAATGAAAATAATAATAAAAAACACCCATCTCCCCCTATATAAATACCACCCCTCACCACCCCTTCTCATAACACCTTCTAAGCCTTGTATATTGTCTAAATTTTAAACAATTCCCTTCCCAAGCCTCTTACCCACATACAGGAGCTTCTGTTCTCAACAAAAGTCTAAACCCAATCGCCCTAAGGAGGTTCTCAATGAGATGACATTCAAGAGGGAAAATCCTCCACCTTTCTCTTTTAAATTCTTTCTTTATTCTACCTCATAATTTCCCACACTATCCAAAGTTACATGATAAACATAGTATAATGAATATACTGTAATTTTATTGTGTTAATTGAATATCCATCATCAAGTCTCTTATATCCTCCTTTTATTGTAAAAATGAAAACATCATTCATGATTTGTCGATTCACCGCCTTCGTGGACGATGATTTTTTGTTTTTCATTAATGACATCAAGGCTGGTCATAAAACCATTATAATGGTTAAAAAATTTTTAAAATATATATTATAAAATTTTCATGTTCTATAACTAATATATATACATAATATTAAATAATAAAACAAAACTGGTTCTTGATGATCAAAAAACAACCAAAAAAATCAAAACGTTTATCATTAATGTTTTATCAAACGAGTCATCCTCATGTAAAAAAAGAAAATGATATATGGTACCATTTAAATTTATGTAGTTGAATTAATAAAATATAATTTCACTTCTGGATATTTATTCCAATTGAACAAGAGATTCCATAATTATACATAAGATAACCGACCATGAAACCATGAAACGAACACTCCCAGAACGACAAAATTAAACTCTCTAACTCATCAAAATGCCCATAAATGAAATTAAAAAAATTATAATAAATATAATATATATTTAATAAGATATGATTTAAATTATTAGTGAATCTAATTTTATTATCCAATAAATTAATTGCATGTGAAGAACACTTTCAAACATAAGATAAGGGATCTTTTTGAACCTCCGATTTACCTTTAGGTTACGATTTCTATCTCTTTACACCAATTAATTTCTTCATTATTTTTATATACATATTCTAAATTCTATTTATATATTCCCTAATTATGTATCTAGATCAATTATCTTTTATTTATGGTGAAATATATATTTTATAAGGTTCTATTCTCAATTCCTCTCGATAAAAAAGCCAGATTAAGGGCGACATCCCAATTTCTTACCCATTTTCAACTACACTCCAAAATCTATTTTAAGCAACCATTATTTTTCGGAAATCAGTCATTTAATCTTGAAAAAAAATCTTAGTTCATTTATGTTTTTGGAAAAACAATTATTCTTTTATCCTCGTTAAATACTCTTTAGTATTTTCCCTTAAACCACACCTAAGTGGCTCATTTCTAAAGTTTCTTAAACACCATTTTTACATGTTTTAATTTTTATTTGGACATAAATTATCCTGATATATGCCTATTTTAACTTATTAATTTTCAAGTATGATTTAAATCCATTCTTTCTTGTACACCATTATGGTACACCCTTTGGTTATGCCTTATGACATGATTATGTTACCCATTTATTTCCATAGGTAACCCTTATGTTTATTCTTTATGTTTGATTATTTACGTGACAAAAATATGCATGAACATGTTATAATGGGTCTGACTAGATAATTATCTAATGTATTGGGTAATGTTTAGCCTCATGAGACATCATGTATGAGATTAGGGAGTAAACCTAATCCCTTATGGGACTGTCCACCATGTGATATAGCCTTGACAGTTAGCCTTGACTCATGTTTCTGTCATGTTATATTTTTCTAACACATTCCTATGTTTCCATGATCCCATGATCCTATGCTCTATATGTTTATTCAGGCTCCATACCTTTTTATGTCATTATGTTATGTCTTCAAATTCATGTCCTATGATTTATTCATATGTTTATTCTCTTACTGATATTTTTAGATCATACCTTTGTTTATGTATTCCCTAGGTTATCCTATGAAGATGTAAGAGCTCAAAGGAAGTTAGGAGTTCATTATGGATATGAAATAAAAAATATTTTCATTTTGGTTTCATGATTTATAATTATGTACCTAATCTTCCAAAGACACTAGACTATTCGATCCTTGGTTTTTATTTCATGGTTAGTTATACTTAAAATGACGTAATAATATTTGTAAAAGGATAGGGTCACTATAAATTCAATGAGATATGATTTCATGAATCAATCAAAGTAATAATTCTTTTCTTATTACCTCATGAATCTGTATTTTATATCTCATATACATCTCTTTGTAACAAATACAAGAATCTATTCAAGCTAACCTTTACATATCGTCACAACCGATTATACTCCCTGATGATCATCAGTTAAGGACAACTAAAAGTAGTAATTTTAGGGGATATATATCATTCAACTATTCATGTAAAGTAAATTGCAACACACATGAATGAATGAAAAATTGATATTCCCTTTATTACAATTATATGATATGTTTACAACCATTACAAAAAATTTCTTAACTGTTTAATTTACAGAGATTCTACATTACTATCATTTTGTTGTTAAAGTAATGTTTTTTTAACATTACATCCATAAGTAATTTTTGTCTCATCTCGATGTGACTATCTAATAAAATACTCACACTATCCTCTTACTAAGTAACATTTATGAAGCAAGATGGTTTGAATAATGGAGAGACATAGGAATCATATTCTTTAAGTTTAACACTTTGAACTTATATTCAAACTCCTTACCTTCATAACATGAAATTTTATAATGTTATCTTATGTTTTCAACTTGGAACCCTTTCTATGCTTAACATCATAAACAATTATGAAATTATACGATCAAAATTTCTCCTTGAGGTTAATGTAACCATTCACATTTTTATCAAGGACATCCTAAACTCTTTGAGGATAAAGTGACATTCACTTCCTTATGTTAAACACATGTAACCATTTTAGTTTCTCTTTACCATAATTTCCTAAAATTTTCATAAAATAAATTGAATTTAACTTTGTAAATGATCTGGAATAATAGTGATATTAACTTTATCATAGCAACTAAAAGTAGATATTTACATTTTCTTTATTATTATACCCTAAAAATTCTTTCAGGATACCAGATATAATTCACTTTCTCTGATGATAACAAAATATAACTCTTTACATTTATTTATCATTACATAATCCTTTAGTTAATAGAGATATTCACTTTCTCACTATAACTAAATGAAAATATTTACATTTTTTCTTTACTTTCACACATCCTAACTATTTAGGATATTAAATTAAGAATCAATTAAACTTAAACTAGAAAAATATTTTATTTGTTAACATTGAACTTCTCCAAGTTCAAATATACCCGCACTAGCCTCTTATGGTGGGGGTCACTAAATAGTGACTCTATTCATGGAAGTGCATGTGTTATATGATAACTCACAACTCAACTTATTCCTCATAACATAACTATTATATATTTTGAAAAATCACCTTATGATGTTTAAGGAGTTTTAGATCCCCATAATGATTGTTTAAATGTTAAACAATCAATGAGAGAATGTCTTTTTTTTGAAGAAGATGAGAGAATGTCTTTTAAGAGAAGATTCCACATTAAAAATAGTTGTAACTTTTTTGATGTGTTTCAATTATGGGCATATAACAACCGATAATTTTCATACATATATATTACATATAAATAGATTAATATTCTTTACATAACATAACAATCCATGCCAAAATATTATAGGTATAATATCTTTGGAGACTTGTAAATCTAAATAACTGGTTCATAATAGTTATACATCATCTCCCACTTAGATCATCATAACTTTCATCATTATTATACATATTATACAAAAAACTTTCTTCATAACATGGAAATGGAAATATAAGAAAGGGTGATATTTGATGTTTAGTAAGGGTAAACATGGGAGTCATTAGTGATCATATAATCATAACACAAGAAAAATGGCAGTATAACATGAGTTTAACATTTGAAAACCATACCTTTTATATCATAGATCATAATATTGAGTCTTAGCATAAATCACGGTAGTTTATAATCCATGAATCATAAAGGAATCAAAGAAAATGAGCCCTGAGATCATAATATGGGCACAATTAATGGAATTGTATCATACACACAGGTATAGAAAATATTTTGCTTAGTAGTAAAGGCTCTTTTCCAATAATATAATAGTGGAATGTGTTCACTCTCCAAACCATCACAATAGTCAAGGTTCACTCCCAAGATTATCATAGTGGAAAAATTCTCTAATGAACTGGTTTTACTCCCCATTCTAGTCCTATTTATCTCATGAGATATCAATCTTTACCCAATGCATTATAGGGAGATATAGGTCCCACATATCACATAATGAATATCATAAATATGGATGTCTTAATATCATAAAAAATCCATCACATTAAATCCCATTAAAATAAATGGGTTTCATAAAAATTTCATCATGGAATAACCCATGGAAAAGAAATGGGTTTCATAAACATTTTATCATGGAATAACCCCAGAAATAATGGGTTTCATAAACATTTCATCATATAATAACTCATGGAAAAGAAAATGGTTTCATAAACACATTTCATCAAAAAATTAAACCGTCCAGTGAAAGAATAAATATGGAATCCTTGGATCATATCCTAAGTATAATAAGTTAAATCAAGGGTTTTTTCTTTGATGAATAGAAATTCCATTAAAAGATCATTAAAATTCCACTTCAGCAATAGCATAGTGGTGAAGGAGAGGGGCACATCAACGCTGTTCTTTGGGAGGTACAAGGTTCAAATCCTCGGAGTTTGCCTTCGGGCTGAACCTATCCCCTGGGATCCACTTGCCTTGCGGGGTCACTCAGTTTCTGACTGGGTAGAAAAAATGAGGTACAACTCACCTGTACTGACATATTGCTTGACGAATCATCGTCGCCCGAGTTGTCACCCTCCGTGATGCTCTGCCATCTCGGCTGGAAACGACTCCTTCCTAGCTGGGGCTCTCTCCAGAGTGACCTCTTCGTGGGGAGGGGGGTTTCCTTGTGTGGAGGGTTTGAAAAGGGCACACATTGAAATTCATTTTTTCTAAAAAATAAATAAATTAAAATATCATTAAAAAATTCTCAAAGAAAACAACCTTTCCATTTTGAAATCACTTCATTAAAATCTAAAAATTTATAAAATATTATGGAAAACACTTTCTTTGAATATAACCACAAAGACTTATAAATGATGCTTCAAAGAATTGTGTGTTCATGATGGAAAAAAATTCTTGTCATACTGTATAAGTTAAATGAAAACATTCATTTCACATTTTTAAAAAAAATTCAAAAGTACCTCATTTGGAAAAAGACAAGAATATTCCTTTTAAACCATTTTGTAAAAAGTAAAACAATGGTAAAAATGATTTTTTAATAATCATAGGACAATAGTAAAAAACTTATTTAAAATATGTCATGACCCCATCCCTACAAAGATACCACAATGAGGGGAGAGAGATAATGACCCCTGAATCCCGCCTCCAATAGTCCTTGGGTTGACAACTAGAACCAAGGGTGTAAAAATATCATGTATGGGAGGCATTAACCTCTATAATAATGTAGGATCATAAGATAAGATGAATCATTCATAATAAACTCCATGAAATAATATAAAATAAAGATAAACCATCCCACAATTCATGTATAAATAAAAACGATACATATATAATTCTCCAAAGTATGTACCCAAAAAACAAAGCTAGAGAAGTGACACAATAACTATCCAAAGGCAAGACCTAGTAATATCCATCACTATCCACGTAATCCTCCTGGAAACCTGAAAATAATTTATATACCTAGTGTGACCATACAAGTATACTCATTAGGAATACCAAAGTCTCTCATGAACATGTGAAAGAAGCATACTAATGCACTCGTGAGAAAACTGAAGAACCAAAAACACCTAAACATGCCATCTATCCATCCCAATCTCACCAAGGCATGATAACCAAACAACACAAGCTAAGTAATATAATACAATAAGAAGCATATCAATAAAGGGTACCCCGAACCACTTTCCCACTGTTATGTTGCTCTCACACCCCAACATCATACATCATGGCACTCCCATATATTCTATATTCCACACCAACCCACAAGCACATTCACATCCCATCACACCTACAGACACCTAGGCCATCGCCCCACAAACACAGTCACATCTTGTCTCGCCCATAGACACCTGGGCCATCACATCAAAACCACTGCCACAACCAGAGTAGTAGGATATTGTGAAAATATAGGAAATCAACATCGGGCCATCCTCCTACCATGTACCACCCCTACTAGAAGACATTCCACAATCACAATCATAACACATATCGTCCACAAACACATGGGCCACCTCCCCACAAGAATGATCACATCTTTCCTGGAAATACCTAGTCTATCAAAACCAAAATCCAATGAACTAACATGCCTCTATCCATCACAACATATGAAATACCTACCTTGTTTGGAAGAGAGAGTAGGAAATAGTGAGTACCCAACCATCTGTCCTCCTCATAGGATGTTAGGAAAAACACCCCCATGTGACTATGTAGGTGTCAACACATTGTGATCAAAGTGGGTGGGGTGTGTATAGAAATAACAAGGAATATACATGTATATATATATAACCACACACAAGACCAACCTATGGGTTCACAACCAAACACTAATCAACTCACAACATCACCACTTTTACTTCCACCTTTAAATGTATAAGACCACACAACAAGCCACAAGCCCCATTTCTCATTTCCAACTAATTCCATTATCCAACCCATTCATTTCATTATTTAGTATCAACTGCATTTAACCAAATAACCAAATATTTATTTATTTATTATCAATTTCCATCCCAATAACCAAACCAAACCCCATCAATTTCAATTTTACATCATTAAAAAATTCCATTACTACTCGAGAATCTAGTAAAACACAAACACAAATCGTATGAAATTCATCATCCCCATCGTACCATCACATCACCACTCTAAAAGCACACAAAAAACCCACCTTACCTCCCCAAAAGAACATCCAAACAACCACATATCACAACTAACTCATCATACCCATCGTACCATCACCTCACTGCCCCAAAAACACGACCAAACAAAAACCACCTCACTACCCCAAAAGCACAGCCAACCAAACACATATCACCCCATACCCCATCACAACCACACATCACTTCCCCAAAAGCATGAATGCACATCAAAATAAATCAAGGATCATTTCATAGATTTAATAAAGGTATTTTTTCACATTCCACTTTATTTTAGGGGTGATATCACATATTCCATAAATCCTAGGGCAACTGTTTCATTATCCAACTATAAGTGGTTAGTTAATTTCCATTTTAGGGTGATATCACAACAATAATAGCAGGCATAATAGCCACAACACATGTCATCCAGCACATACAAAGCCCCCAAAAACCACAATTTTTAGATGGGCATCAAGATTATACAATCACAACATCAAAATAAAATCAAAGCTTTAAAATAAATCAAAACAAACCAATTTACCCTCCAATTTCAATTTAACCAATTTTTTATATTTGATTAATCTAGAGCAACCATAACCCCTAGATAAAAAAGTGTCAACCCCTCCCAGATGATACACAATAAAGAGAAACAAGAGATTCCTTACCTTAAATAAGCTTTCCAACTCATTGTACACCACAAAGCAAATAAGAAACACCCACCAACTAGAACCACACCATGAGAAACCAACGATCAACCTATACCACACTAATGGATCGTCAAACCATAACTCAAACACATAAACCAAACCAAACCAAAATGGACCACCATAGTGAAATACCAAATAATAATAGAATAAAACCATCCAAGAAAGGGCGGAGAACCTACCACAAATTGCCAATGACGATCTACCAGAACCAATAGAATAAAGAGGGGAGAAGAGGGCCAGAAGGAATCATTGGGGAGCCTAGGTTTTACCCAAAATGAGATAAGAATAGGGTATGGTTGAATGAATTAAAATTTTGTTTAAAAAGAAATTAAAACCCTATATACCTTAGTTTACATTTCATTTAATCATTACATGGTGTGTAATCATTGGGTTCCCAAAAAATTTCAACTTTCGTTTAAAATCATGTCGCCTTGAAGGATTAAATATATGAATTTATTAAAAATAATGAATCCCATTTACAAAACATGTAACATTTTCTTGGAACACCCCTTAGATACATAAAATCCACGAACCACCTGGATACACAATCTATGAACTACCATTACATTTTGTGTAATACATTTACATGGTGTGTAATTTCAACAACAACTCTACTGTATCTCCAACCTCCACAAAAAACTCCCAGAATCTCCTTAAAAACATCCAAACACCAAAAATGATAATGTAATGTATCTTTAAGGCACATAACATTAACAAATATTTATAGAAAAAATTGGATATGGAAGAAAAAATGTTTTTTAATCAAAGATAAAAATGAAGTCGATTTTCCTTAAAAACACATTTTCAGTATCTTATGTACTTGTGGGGATGAAAATGAAAGGAATACATTTATTTTAAATAAATAAAAAAATTATAAGAAAATTGATGAGTTTATTGAGAGGTATATAATAAGTTTTTATCATAGTAAACATAATCATAAACAATCTTGATAAATAATGAGATTGCAATAAAAAACCCTTACCAATTTGGTAACTTTTTTATCATAAGACCCATGAAATAAATATTCTTATATGGATATGTAAATCCCAATTATTTTCATAATAATAATAATAAATGAAATTCATGGTTAGTATATACACCACATAAAATAAATAAGTGGTGAATACATCATGTATCTCATAGAAATAAAAGTGAGACAAATACCCCTTAACTTAGGTCTGAATTCATTTGTACAAGTTAGAAACCCATGTATAATAAATATAGGTTTATTATAAATATATTCCAAGACCATAATAATATTTATTAAACCATATATGATTTACTTTTAACATTTTATCACCTATTTATTAACAATTCTTCATTAAAATCACTATTCTAAGAGATAACGATTCATTTTTCATGTAAATTTTGGTTTGGTAGTTTTGTCCTTATAATTTGATCATATTTTCATCATATAATTTTTTTAATCATGTTATAAATATAATATATATTCGTTATATATATATATATTATCATCCCTAAAAATTATGGATAGAAAAATGAATTACAATATTCATGGTAAAAAAATGGAATGAAAGAAATGTTAATATTAATTCACCTTTAAAAGATAATTATTATATCATATATATCATATATATTCATAAAATCATCTTAATTACCACACAAGTAAAATATAAATGAAATAATAATCACATTACTTCATGGAGGTGGTAGTCTATACATACGCACAAGCCACGTTATTGTTTTCAAAGGATTGGATGGTAATAAGGTAGAAATGATATTATTATCCCAAAAGTATAATTATATAATAAATATTTTATATAAATATTAAACCCATCATAACACCCATCAATAAAATATGGTGATGAAAAATGAATTGTATTGCTATGTGGACAAGGTAAGTCGTATGTATGCACGAGCGATACTCTCACTTGAATTTGATGGGAAAGAGGGTTTATAATGGTGTTTTCATAATCATAATAAAATTTCAGTATATTTAAGATACTAAATTTATTATTTTATGAATAATATAACAGATTTATAGGAGGTAAAAGAAAATTTTAAAATAAAGTGATCGGTTAAGGCGATTACCTATTCTTTGAAATGACTCCCTTAGATCCTCTATAAAGGGCTTCAGGGTTGGTCTTTTGGGAAGAAAACAATATCTTGGATATTTCTATAGAATTTGAGAAGATAAATTTGTATAGTTTTGTTATGTTAAAGTCAAAAATTTGTGTGAATAAGAGAAAAGAGGGGTTCCCTTTTATAATTGAGGGGAGCAGAACTCTTGGAATTTCATAAAATATTAAATTAATATAAATTAATTTTGATTTCAAAATGGATCCAAATTGATAAGATTAAAATATAAGATGATTTTTATTATAAATTTTCTAATTTAATAAAATTTTGACAAGTTTGAATCAATTTTTTATCCTTATCTTTTTGTTTTAACCCCTCGTTGACCCTTTTCACAATTACCATAATATTAATTTTTTCTACTATTTAAGAGTTAATAATATTACTAAACAATTCCAAGAGACCCATGAATGTAACATAGTTTATGTTTAATACCATATCCTATTAATTTTGATTAATCTTACATTTTTATGAATTTTATATCATTTAATTAAACACTATTATTTATAAATTATCATTAATTTCAATTTTAGATTTATTCATTACTTCGACATTAATAACATCAAGAAAAAAATGAAATTCAAAAAAATTATTTTAATAAAACCATAAAATATTATATTAATCTTTAAAATTCATTTAAAATATTAATTAGTTCAAATTATATTACTTTTAGTATTTTTTATATCATTTATTATATTATTCCATTAATTGAATAATTACAGCATCAGTATTGTGTAAGCATTTAAGAAAATTATTTGTTCACTAAATATTAAAATTAAATTACCATGATTAATATAAATCATTTATATTTAAAAGTAAAATTTATAATTGAACATATACTATGTTTGTATCCATGCTAAAAATATTATAGTTATTAAAACAAGAGTGTGACATTTATGACTTTTCTTTATAAAAAATATTATAAAGTTCAAAATCACATCCAAATAGAAAAAAATTCCATATAACGAAATATTGGATGAGTATTGAAAAAATGAAATCATCCAATAAAATTAATAAAAGTTTTAGTTCCATTTTCTAGTCATTATCATTTTATATTAATCCTAATTACCCAATTTACCATTTTCCTTGGAAACATAAATTACTAAAATTACTATTCATAAGACCCAAAAATAAAATTATATTATTTTCCAAATTTGAACCTAATGATTCCAATTATGGGATCATTTTTTTAATATTAAAAAAATAAGTTTCATAATTTAATTTAAAATTAAACCGAAAAAATATGATGAAAAACAGTTTTTTAGAAAAATAACTTTTTAAAATATAAAATGTTTTTATAATAATTCAATTGTAAAATTAATTTCAACAACCACAATTGAATTATTTTAGTTCCAATTATGGGGTCATTAGTCATAATCACAAGGTTTTACATTATATATCTTATTTCAATTGGTTTCTTATGAGTACAATCATTCTATTGTCCATAAATGTGAATCCTCATGAATCTATCCATTGACTAAAACCAAAAAGAATAGTGCAAGAAACAATAATCATAGTGAGAAACCATATAATCATTAAAAATAATTTATATGATGTCTAAATCATGACATCTTGTTCTATGAAACCTTAGTTTCAACCTAGTTCATTCATGATCATTACCAAAACTTTTTGATTTTAACCTGTACTTAGAATTATACTCAGGGTTCTCACTAAAATTTTCTCATCTTAATTTCAATAGGTTAACTAAAAATTTATCTAATACCAACTATAGTGACTCATAATTTTCATACACATATATTTCATCTAAATATATGAATATTCATTACATAAAATAATGATACATTCCAAAATCATATAGGTCCAGTATCTTTGGAAACTTGAAATCATAAAAAACTGGTTCATAATATTTCTACATCATCACCCACTTATATATTTATAACTATCACCCTTTTTAGACATATAATACATAAGAAATTTCTTCATAATTTGGAAAAGGAAACATAATAAAGGGTGAGATCCAATGCTCAATAAGGGAAAAAATGGAAGATATCAGTGATCATATAACAATAACATGAGAAAAAGGGTATGTGAACTTGAATTTAACATTTGAAAACCATACCCTACATATCATATATCATATTTTTAAGTCATAGAATAAATATTTATAGTTTGTAAGACATTAATCATAAATGAATTAAAGAATATGATCCATGAGAGCATAATATAAGCATAAGACATAGAATTATATAATACACATAGGAATAGAAAATCCTTTTCTTAGTAGTCAAGTCTCTTTTCCAATACCATCATAAAGGAATTAATTAACTTACCAAACCATCCTGGTAGTCAAGGTTTACTTCAAATACTATCATAGTGGAATTCCCTTACTGAATTGGGATCACTCCCATTACAGTCATGTTTATCTCATGTGATATCAATCTTTACCCAATGCTTTGGAGGGAGATATAGGTTTCAACCATAATATAATTAAAATAATACATATGTGTGTGATAAGATCATAAAACATCCATAATATCAGAACCCATGAAAAGAAATGGGCTTCATAAAAATTTTATCATAGCATAACCCATTGAAATGAAATGGGTTTCATAAACATTTCATCACTTAATCACAACATAACCCATATAAAAGAAAAGTGTTTAATAAAAATATTTTGATCATAAACATAAAACATATAGAGAAATAATAAGGATGGTATCCCTAGATCATATCCCCAGTAAATCATAAATTAAATAAATGGTTATTGTCATTGATAAATAGAAATACCATTAAAAATCATTAAAAAATCTTGAGGAAAATAACCTTTACTTTTTTAAATACCTTATTTAAAATATAAAAATTTCTAAAATATTATATAAAACACTTTCTTTGAAAATAACCATGAAAACTTTTAAAGGAATACTCAAATCATTGAGTGTTCATGATGGTGGGAAATTCTGATCGTACCATATAAGTTAAAAGAGAACATTAGTTTCACATTTTTATAAAAAAAATCAAAAAGTACCTTATTCATAAGATGAAAAGTAAATTCATTTTAATACATTTTTTAAAAATTAAATCACGGGTAAAAATTATTTTTAAATAATCCAGATAAATAATGAGATTGTAACATAAATCCCTCACTAATTTGGTAACTTTTAAATAATATTCCCTATGAATGAAATAAAATTATATAGATATGTAAATAAATAATATTTTTATAAGAATCATCATAAATTACATTCATGGGAAGTATATTCAACCAATTAAATAAATAAATGGTTAATATGTCATTTATCTTGCATAAATGAAAGTGATATGAAAACCCCTTACTATAGGCTTGAATTCCTTCGTATGTGTTCAATACTTATATATAATAAATATAATTTTATTATATATATATATTAAAGGACCATAATAATATATATTAAACCATATATTATTTAATTTTAACCTTTTATTACTTTTTTTTAAAATTTATTTATTAAAATAACTATTCAGAGTGAAAATTGCTTTGTTTTTCATGTATGTTTTGGTTTAGTAGTTTCGGTACTTATACGTTGATTATAGATACATAATATCTAAAATGTTAATCATGGTATAAATATCATATATATTAATTATATATATATATATATATATATTTATAGTCATTCATAAAAGTTAGAGATAGAAAAATGATTTACACCGTTCATGGAGATGGTTAGATGTACACATGCATGAACACTACTTTAATTTTTCAACAGATAGAATTAAAGAAAGGTAAATATTAATTTAACATCACAACATCATTATTATATAACATATATCAAATATATTCATTAAATCCATCCTTATTTCCATCCAAGTAAAATATAAATGAAAAACGAATCACATCACTTCATGGAGATGGTAGTCTATCCGTACACATGAGTGACGTTATCATTTCCCAAAAGAATGGATGGTAAGAACATATAAATCGTATTATCATTAAAAAGTATTTTTTTTATAAATTTAATATATAAATATTAAACCCATCATAATACCCATCCATAAAATATAGTGATGAAAAATGATACTTTCACTTCACATTTGATAGGAAAGATGGTGATAACGATGGTTTCATAATCATAATAACATTTAATTATATTTAAGATACTTAAGTTATTATTCCATAAATAATATAACATATTTTTATGAGGTAAAAGAAAAATTTAAAAGAAAGTGTTAGTTTAAGGAGATTACCAATTCTTTGAAACGACTCCCTTAAATCTCCTCTAAAAGGATCTAGGGTTAGCCTTTTAGGAAGATAAAAACCTCTAGGATGTGACTAAGGAATTTGAGAATAGAAAATTTCATATTTTGGTTAAGTTATAAGTCTCGAGTGAAGTTAATAAGGGAAATTAGGGTTTCCATTTTATAATTGAGGGAGGGGCATTTTTGAAATTTCTTAAAATATTAAATTAATATAAATTAATTTTAATGTTCAAATGGCCCCAGACTGATAAGATTAAAAGATGAAGGTTAGTCAAAATCATATTATATAATAGAATTTGGACAAGTTTGGATCAAATATTTACAATCATCATTTTTTTAACCCCTCTTAACCCTTTTGACAATTATGGTAATATTTAAAATTTCCACCCTTTAAGGGTTAATAATGTTAATATAAAATTAGAAAAAACAAATAAATATACCATGGTTGATGTTAAAAACCATATCCCATTCTTTTTACTGAACATAATATTTTTTTGAATCTTATATCATTTAATAAAATATTATTTATTTTAAAATATCATTAATGTCAATTCTAAAACTATTTTTTACTTTGACATTAATAACATCAAGACAAAAAATAGAAACAAATGTTTTAATACAACCATAAAATGTTATATTCATCCATAAAATTCATGGATAACATCAATGTTTTAAAATTATATCAATTTTAATATTTTTAATATCATTTATCTGATTATTCCATTAATTGAATAATTACCGCATCAATGTTGTGAAAACATTTAGGTTAATTATTTATTCACTAAAAATTAAAATTAAATTAACATGATTTATATAAATCATTTAGATTTAAAATTAATATTTATAACCAAATATATCAACTCTTATAATTCATGTTAAAAATATTATTGTTATTGAAATAAGAGTGTGACGTTTATGACTTTTCTTTACATAAAATATTATTAAGGTCACAATCACATCCAAACAAAAAAAAATCCCATATAATTGAATCTTGGATGAGTATAAATGAAATGGACTCATCCAATAAAAATAATTTAATTTTTAGGGTTTTTTTTAGTCCTTATCATTTTATTTTTAACCTTAATCACTCGATTTACCCTTTACTATGGTAGCATAAGTTACTAAAATTACTATTTATAATGTCCACAAATAAAATATCTTTATTTACCAAATTTTAACTCTATGATTATAATTATGGAATCTCTTTTTTCAAGATTCAATACATAGAAGTGGTATAATTTAATTTAAATTTGAACCGAAAACACAACGAAAAACATCTTTTTTGAAAAAATGCCTTTTTTAAATATAACGTTTTTATAATAATTCAAGTGTAAAATTAATTTCAAAAATAATAATTGGATTATTTAAAATTAAAATTAACTAATTAAATTTTGAAACTAATCCAAAATAAAATTTTACTATATAAATACTTTAAAATAAAATACAGTTTTCAATAAGAAATCTTTCTTTTTGACTATTCACTGAAAAATAAAACATTTCAGAAAATTATCAAAAACCATTAGATAATTTTTATATTATGATTTCAAAGATGAAATAATTTTTATAAAAATAAATTTCTAATTTTTTTGAGAAATTTATTTATATTTATTTTCTCACGAAAATCAATAGAAAACATTTTTGAAGAATACATTCTTTTGAAGAATAAAATGGATTTAATAAAAATTGAGTTCTTATTTACTAATCATAAATCAATATATTAATATTGAGTGGGAACTTTATATGAATTCCAAAAAGTATTTAATAATATTCATACTCACTAATTTTAACAGTTATGCTATAGCAATCACATAATAATATTTTAATATTATAGTATGGTTCGTTTAAACTTGGTGTTTCATGTAACACAAGCTATCGAAGAAATTAAATTTATTTGGAAAAAATATATTGCATAAAATCTTTCTATTTTATAGGAATAAATTCTTTGATATGTTTTGGAATCCAAGGAGTGTCCTTATAGGATATATAAAGAGTTCTATATAGATGAGGTTGTATGAGATTCATTCAATAATGTGTGTGTTTGTGAAACCACAAGACCAAATTTCTTAATCTCTCTTTTCTTTAAATCTGACATCCTGGTAGGCCTTGAGAAAGGGAGAAATCATTCCTTAGTTCTATGAGATTCACAATAACTTATGGATACTATAGGTGTAAAGTTTCCTTTGGATACTTCATCAAAATAATCATAAAAAACAACAAACATGAAGAAGGAGCCTGATTTAATTAGAGAAAAGATTTATGTTTTATTAATATTAATTCAATTCAAATGAATGATTGGATATTGTAGAATGTAGGTTTTTTTTCTTTTGTTTCCACTATGTTTAAAAAAGGATTTTCTCAACTAAAACCCAACAGTGGTATCAGAGAAAATGTTTCCAAGTCAACCAATTCACTTGCAGTCCAATTGAAAAATGGGTGATGTAGTGCATCTCTACTCTCAGGAGCTTCATTATAGATTCAAAAAGTTTCATGACTTAATGTTTCAAGTTAATGGTGTGATATGATAGATTATGGTTGTTATATTATACAAGTTCATATTAAGTATATTATCCCAGCCCTTTAGTGGTACCAGGGGTACCCCAATCATTGTTTTCAAGGCCAAAATTTTTTGAAAGGCTTCCAAAATTGAGTTTTTAGTTGGGATATCCTATTTTTTTAATATTTGATGTGGTTTTAGATGTATTTAAGTGGGTTTTCATATTTTTTCACTGGAGACTGAATTTATTCATAGGGATTACACTCATATAGATATTATGGTATTGAAATTTTAATATTTTTCATGTTGTAGTGTTATTTATAAATGAATATATACATATTTTCATACATTTACATATAAAAATTTAATTTTATTAATAGATATTTAAATATATATGTAAAAATGTCTTTTTAAATATGGAAACCATTAATAAAAAATAATTATTAATTTTATTTAAAATAAAAATTTATCCATTTTATTTATAATATAAAATGTATGAATATGTATATACGTATAAAAATGTATATGTATTAACAAACACACACACACATATATATATACATGTATATATTCTAATACATGTAAATAAATATTAATTGATAATATCTAAAAACAAATCTAAAAATTTATATTTATATTTATATATAGACACACAGACACATGTATATATAAATATAAACACACACACAAAAACATATTTTATAAATGTATTTAAAAATAATTATACAAATATATATAATTATATACAAATATATAAATATAAACATGAACACACACACACACAAATAAATATAAATATAAACGCTCACAAATGAACACATACACACAGACAGATTTTATAAATTTATTTAAAATAATTATATACAAATATATAATTAAATATATGGATAAAAATATGTATCTAAATATATAAAAATAAGTTGATATATCATAAAACATAGAAAAAAATAACATGGAGTAGTGGTAAGGGAATAAAGGCACGATGGTTGATGTCTCAGGTTCAAATCTATCTAGGCGTGCACAGGCGGTAGGGATGGCTGTTAATGGTAGGGGTGCAAAAGTTAGTGGGGGAGCACTGATAAAGGGGTCTAACAAGCACATATAAAGGAAAACAATAGTGGGGAATTTTTGATAAAGCGGCACTATAGAGTGATGATAAAGGTGGTATGGTGGGCGTTGAGTTCTGAAAACAAATTATTTGTGTCGATAAAACCTACTTTTATCATTGTTTTTTGAGCGCTGATAAAGGGGACATTTACCAGTGCTAAAAAAACATTAATAAAAGTTACATAGATAAAACCCCCCTTTATCAGTGTTTTTTTGGTACTGATAAAAATTGACTTTATTAGTTCTTTTTCTAGCACTGATAAAAGAGATCAACTTTTAAAATCACTTACAACATCAATGTTTCTTTCAGTGCTAATAAAACCATTATTAAAAACTATTATAGGGAACATCTATTGTTGTGATACTTTACAGATAGAAAAATTATATCTTCAAAATCCATCACAATGTAGCTCAGTGGTATCTATCCTTACGGATCTCGGTGAGGTATCGATTTTGAGCCTCTCTAAGTATTTTCCTATATTTATGTGTTGCAATATTTTCTTTGTAATGATGCCCCTTTTCCCCCACATCGATATAAATATATCTTAAAAATATTAATAATTTCAAATAATTTTATTATACCCAAAAATAAAATGTAATCTACACCTTCAATAATCAAAAAAATAAATAAATAAATTCGTTAAAAACATTTGATACATAATATAATTTCATTTATTAAAATATCACCACATAAAATATTTTATCCAATGCATAAGAAATTATATTTGATATGTTAGAAATTAGTAATACATATTATTTTGTAAATCGATGCATAAGATTTTTTTTATAATACATAATATTTTTCAAATATGCAATATTTTCCACTTAATAAAAATTTCATGAGTAATATATTTTCAAATCATCCTTAATAAAACCATTGTAATTTTTAATAAACATTGGATACGTAATAAAAGGCTATTAGTTATTAAATTATAGTCTTCCATGAAACCTCAACATCCCAGAGATGATAAAGGGCACAAGAAAATATGAGACCTTAAAATCTTAATATTATATTAATAAAACAATGAAAGAATCAATAGTAAATAGTAAAAAAAATTAAAAATATTATACTATTTTAAAAAAAGCTATATGAATCGTACATTTTTAATGGAACAACTAATATGTAAAATATATTAAATAAAATGTTTACTTAAAATATTATATTAGTTATATAATCTGATTTGACCATATTTATAATTTAATTGGGATAAGGGAGAATAAATACCTATATATCTAAATTATTTGGTCTAATCAATGAGTAATGAGATTCAAGATTGATTTTCCTACAAAAATGAACTTTTTTCACCAAATTTTAGCGTAAGTTCATTATGAAGAAAAGTTAGACTTTGAATTTTAGTTCTATATATTTGAAATAAATTCTTTCAAAATAGATAATGGAGAATATTGTATTCAGAAAATTTCATTTAATATTTGAAGATATAGGTTATGAACAAATGTGATTAATATTTATTAATTTTAATTGTTGTAGAGTTTAAAATATCCAAGATGCCATCGAGTTTTTTGTCTCTGTAGTTGAATGTTCTTTTCAACTATTGTAATAAAAGATATCATTACCTGTTTTTGTTTATAAAATATAATGACCCTATACTTTTACACATATTATTACATGATTTTAAGTATAATTAACCATCAAATAAAAACCAAGGATTATAAATTCTAGTGTCTTTAGAAGTTTAGGTACATAATTAGAAAGCATGGAATGAAAATAAAAATATATTTCATTTAATATCCATAATGAACTCATAAATTCCTTTGAGATCTTACATCTATATAGGATAACCTGAGGAATACAAGAACAAAGGAATGAGCTCAAAATCCCATTAAGGGAATAAACATAGGAATAAAGTATAACAGATGGGTTATAAGTCATAACATGATGACATAAAAAGGCACGAAATATGAATAAACATATAGAATCATGACATATAGAATATGGGATCATGTAATCATAGAAACATAGTAATTTGGAAGCAATATATAACATGACATAAACATGATTCATAGCAAACTGCCAAGACTATATCACATGGTGGACAAAGTCCCATAAAGAAATCAGGTTTACTCCTTGTCCCAACAAGATGTATCATGAGAATGAGCATTACCCAATACATTGGATAAATATTTTCACACACCCATTATAAAATTTTCATGGATATGTGTTCCATATGAATAATAAAAAATAAGGAATACATATATGGGTTACCCATAGAAAGAAATGTGTATCGCAACCATGTCATAAGGAATAACTAATGGGCGTATCATAAAGCTTCCTATGAAAGAATGGATTTAAATCATTCAAGGAAATTAATAAGGGGAAAATAGGAATATATAACGATAAAAATTATTTCCAATCTAAGTGAAATCATGTACAAAGAGTGTTTAATAAAATTTTAGAAATGAGTCACTTTAGTGCGGTTTAAGAGAAAATATAGAAGAGTCATTAAAGCGGGCAAAGGAATAATTGTTTTCATAAAACCAGTAATTAAATAAGATATTTTTTCATAAAAAAAAGAGTTATTTTAGAAAAATTTTGGTGTCTTAAAATATATTATGAAGTGTACTTTAAAATTGTCAAGAAATTGGGAAATTCCCTTTAATCAAATTTACATCTCTGGTGGAATTGAAAAGGGAACCTTATAAAACATGTATTTCCCCATAAAATAAGTATTAATGGATATGAATAAATAAGTTTTGAACATATACACATAATATATAATAATTAAATAATAATAATTAAGAATTACATTGGTGTAAATAGAGAGAAAGCATAACCTAAAATTAATTTGGAGGTTCAGAGAGAATCCCTTACCTTATACCTGAAAGTGTTATGCACTTGTACTTAACATCTTGGATAATAAAATTAAATCCATTACATAATTAATTCAGAACCTATTATGCATGTATTTTATTTATAAAAATTTTATTAAGTTCATTTATGGGCCTTTTAATGACTTATACGATTTAATTTCATTGTTTTGGGATCGTTCATTTCATGATTTTATGATTGGTTCCCTTTATTTCAATTATTGTAGTTCTTTTTAAATGGATGAAAATAGATATAAGTGAAATTATATTATATTTATGCACCTACATAAATTTAAATAGCCCCATATGTCATTTTGTTTCATAAATTTTAATGATTCATTAGATAAAATGCTAATGAAGAATGTTGGTTTATTTTGGTGAATTTTAGATTATCACAAACTAGTTTTGTTTTATTATTTAATATTATGTATATATATTAGTTCTAAAACAAAAAAAAGTTGTAATATAAATTTTACAATATTTTTTAACCATTATAATGGTTTTAAAACCATCCATGAAGGCTGTAATAGAAAAAGAATAATTGTCATCCATGAAGGTGGTGAATCAACTCATCATGGATGATGTTTTCATTTTTAAGATAAAAAATAGAAGAGAAGAGATTTGATGATGGATATACCGTTAACTTATTAAAATTATAGTATATGTATGATACTAGAGTTATAATTTCACTTTGGAAAGAGGAAGAAAGGATGAGGTAGAAGAAATAAATTATCTAAAAGGAAAAGGTGAAGGATTTTACCTCTTGAATGACGTCTCATTGTGAACCTCCTTAAGGCACTTAGGAATGGTCTTTTGGTGAGACCAGAAATAATATAATGTGGGAAAGAGTCTTGGGAGAGTAATTGGGTATAATATAAGTAATCTATAAATCTTATAAGGCGTGAGGAGAATAGGTAGTGAGGGGTGGTATTTATAGTGGGAGGAGAAATGTGTTTTTGATTAATTAATTCATTTTTTTATTATTTTGTCTCAAGACTATCAATAATGTTTATTATTGTGACTAAATACAGTAACTAGTTTATGTGAGTTTGAAATAATTGGTTCTTACATCTTTCATAACTTAAAATTCATATATTTGGCTTAAAATGTTAAATACAGTAAATTACAGTATTACACTATTCAATAAAAATTCAACTATTTTAGAAAAATTTCAAAAATTTATCCCAACCATTTTTTGATGTGTAGATATAAAAAATATACTCCATTTTATGAGAATAATTTTAGAAATATGAAAAATTTATTTTTTTAATTAAAATAGTCATTTATTCAAAAAATATCGATTTTAATATTATAACTAATTTTATAACACTATGAAAATTTAATTAAGGTATCAAAAAAATTATATTATAATCATAAGAAAAAAAAAATACTAATTTATTAATCTATTTTATGAAAATAAATTTTCTTTTAAATAATTATATTAATTATAAAATTGTTAATAAACATTTACAGTTTACAAAAATATCAACACTTAATTCATCATTTTTAAAACATTTATTTACTTATACCATGATATAAATATATCATATTTTCAATTATAAGATACATAAATTTTATTTATAGTTTCTCAAGTTTGGTTATTATTATATTTTCTAGATTACTATTCCTAATAGTTACATTATTATTCCAATGTTCAAGTTACTATTCCATTGGTATATGTTCCTTAATTCTTATAAATACCTCTTATTTCTTTCATTATTCATTTATAAAGTTTTAATTGTGTTTTATATGTGATTTTATTTGATTTATACTATATGAAAAAATTTTAAGAAGGCAATTTCCATTAATAAAATTTTGAGTCTTTACATTCTCTCCCCTTTATGAAATTTCACCCTCAAAATTTAATTTTACATACTAAATTGAAACACATGTGAGGGTACTTATCCTTTATCACTTCCTCTAGTTCCCATATCACCACTTCAGGCTTATGGTTCTTCCATAGTACTTTTACCAGGTGAGTAGTCATGTTGCATAAAAATTTATCTCTACAGTCCAAGATCTTCACCCGTTTCTCTTCATATGAGAGGTCATTCTCCATTTGTACCACCTCAAGATTCAGTACAAGTGAGGTATCTGGTCTATACTTCCTCAATAGGGACACTTGGAATACATTTTTTACTTGAGACATGATAGGTGGAAGTGCTAGTCGATATGGCACAACTCCGACACGATCAAGAATCTCAAAGGGGCCAATATACCTAGGACTCAACTTTTCTTTTCTGCCAAAATCTCATGATCCTCTTCCATGGATATATGCAGAGTAATACCATGTCTCCAACCTCAAACTCTAGGCCCCATTAACAATTTTCTAAATACTTTTTTTCTTTCAAATTTGGGATTCCTTAATGTGCTGCTAAATGGCTTTCTCTTTTCCTAACATTTCTTTGACCATTCTAGGTCCTAGTAGCTTATGTTCACCGAATTTATCCCATCATGTTGGTGTTCTACATATCTTAACATAAAGGGATTCATATAGAGTCATTTTGATGTTTTATTAAAAACTATTATTGTATGAGAACTCAACCAGAGGTAGATGTTGGTACCACCCTATTTTGAAGCCCATAGAACATGCTCTCAATATGTCTTCTAGTGTCTGAATAGTCTACTCAAACTAGCCATTAGTTTGAGGATGATAGGCCTTACTGAAGTTCAAATATGTTTTTAAATCATGTTGGATACTTTTAGAGAACATAGAGGTAAATCTCAGATCTTGATCGGATACAATCGCTAGTGGTACTACATACAACCTCACCACTTATTTTATGTATATCCATGAAAGTTGATGCAATGAGAATTCATATCTAATTATGATAAAGTGATCTATCTTTGTAAGAAAATCCATAAAAATCCATATATCATTGTTTCCTCTGGATGTCTTTGGAAGTCCAGTGACAAATTCCATGGTCATGTTTTCCCATTTCCATATTGGTATGGGTAATAGTTGCATCATCACCTTAGACTTTTTTCCTTTCAGCCTTCACTTTCTGACATACTGGGCACTTTAATGTATATTCAATGACCTCCTTCTTCATATTGTCTCATCAATATTTCTATCGAAGATCTTGATACATCTTTGTGCTCCTTGGATGAATAGAGAAGGTTGATAAATGTGTTCCATTCAGAAGCTCTTTCTTTATCTCTAGATTGGATGATACTCATAATCATGACTCAAATCTTACAAATCCTTCCTTATCAATTTTAAAATTTTAGGATTTACCATTTTTGATAGTTTCCACATTTTTTTTTGAATTTCTACATTATTTCTTTGAGCATCCTTTATTTTCTCCTCGAGGGATGACTAAGCAATAATTTGAGAAAAGATTGATGACATTCCTTCCTTAATGATTCCCATGTCCATCCTTTGAAAATATAAGAAGATTATATCCTTTTAAATTTTCATCATTGACAAAATTGTAGGATCCCTTCTACTTAGAGCATCTGCTACTTTAGTTTTCTTACTAGGATAATACTGGATTGTGAAGTCATAATACTTGATGAGATCTAACCATATTACATAGATTATATTAATATAATTCTATGAGAATATATATTTTAGGCCCTTATGATTAGTATATATCTCACACTTCTCCCCATATAGATAATACTGAGAGATTTTCAATGTGAAGATCACTATCACCAACTTCAAATCAAGTGTTTTGATAGTTTTTATCATGAATTTTCAACTTACTTGAGGAGTAGGATATCACTTTGTCATTTTTCACCAGTAAATTGACTAATCCCTTATTTAAATCATCACCATATACCACAAATATTTCCCCACATAAAGGAAGTGTGAGTATTGGTGGAGTGATAAGTCTATTGTTCAACTCTTTAAAGCAATATTTACATTAACTGGTCTAGACAAACTTTACCCCTTTTTATTTATCAAGGTTAATGAGTTTGAAAATCATTATAATTTCTTCAAAAATCATTGGTAATACTTATCTAGACTAATGAAACTATATATCTCCATTATAGATATTTTCCGGGGCTACTATTCAATTACCTTTGTCTTGAAAGGGTCCATAAATATTCCTTTTCTGGTGATAACATGCCCTAAGAATGATAATTCCTCCATCTAGAACTCACATTTCTATACTTTTCACAAAGTATCTCCCTTACAAAAGTCTTTATTATAGTAATAAAATTCTCCTCATTATCCTCCTTACTTTTGGAGTATATTAGAATATCGTCGATAAAGACTACCATAAATCTATTGTGATAATCTCTGAAGACTCTATTCATTAAGTCCATCAATATTTCTAGATCATTAGTGAGTTCTAAGGGCATCAATATGGACTCATAGTGTCCATACCATATTCAAAAGATAGTCTTGGGAATATCTTCCTTCCTAACCTTTAATTGGTGACATCCCAACTGAAGTTCCACCTTAGAGAAATACTTGGTCCCACGTATCTTATCAAACAAGTTATCTATCAATGGTAGAGGATACTTGTTCTTTATCTTTATTTTTTCGAGCTCACAATAATCAATGTAGATGAATATTGATCCATCCCTCTTTTTGATGAAGAGGAATGGCCCTATAGCGATCCTCAATTTTTATACATTAACATTACATAAATTTTTTAAGAATACTTAAAACACTAAACAAACAGAATTCCAAACACCATATTAGTCTAGTGCCTTTGGAAACATGGAAACATAAACACTAATAGATAAATGATCTACATTATCTCCCACTAGGTTCTTCTAGACTAGAACCATTATTAGATACATCAAACATAATACATATCTTCATAACCTAGGGAAGGAAACATAAAAAGGGGTGATATCAAATGCTCTGTAAGGGTAAACAAGGGAGATGTATAAGCATAATAAAGAGCATAAGGGTATGAGAACATGTTCATAAAAATATAATATCATACCTCACATATCAAAGATCATATACATGAATCATGGAATAAATCTTAGATGTTCATAAGACATGAACCATAAGGAAATAAAGAATATAAGCCACAAAATAATAACATAAGAATATAACATGGAAATTTGGAATACACATAAATATATATAATTATTTCCATATTAGTCAAGACATTGTTGTTGAGACCATATT
Organism: Viscum album; assembly: GCA_963277665.1. Lineage (NCBI taxonomy): Eukaryota > Viridiplantae > Streptophyta > Magnoliopsida > Santalales > Viscaceae > Viscum > Viscum album. The sequence goes on along the minus strand of OY728140.1, from coordinate 1,943,708,443 downwards.
AGTAGAAAAATTCTTTTACTGATCTCGGTTCACACCCCGTTCTAGCCCTGTATTACTAAACCAAGTTCACTCCTCATTCCAGCCCTGTAATACTAAACTATGTTCATTTCCTATTCTAGCCATTTAATATTGATCTGAGTTAATTTCCTATTCTATCCATTTCTATCTCATGAGGTATAAATCTTTACCCATTGCATTGTATAGAGATATAGGTCCCACCCATCTCATAGTAAAATCATACATAAATGTTCCACAAGATCATAAACAACCATATCATAACCCATGAAAGCAATGGGTATTATAAACATGTAATCATATCATATACTTTGGAAAGATACAAGTTTAATAATCATTTCATCATAAAAATAACCCATGAAAAGAAGTGGGTTTAAAAAGCATATAAACCATGAAAGAGAAACAAGTTTCATAAACACCGTGCCATCAAAACATAATCCATTCATAGAAATAATATAAATGAAAAAATTGAATAATTTCCCCATAAAGTCACGAGTAACACCAATGGATGTTATCTTAGATTGGAAATAATTTTGAAAGATCTTTTAAAAACATTTCTTGAGGAAAATATCCTTTCTGCATTGAATATGTTTTTTAAAACATAAAACCTTTTCAAAAAACTTTTTATTTGAAAATTTCTTTGAAAAATTATAAAGGAAGCATTAAAAACTATAATTTTTTTAAAAACCTTTTCCTTGAAAATGGGCTTCAAATATATTTTGAAAATATTTTTGAGAATAATTTTTAAAACATGGTTTTTGAATACAATAGATTTCCGACCGAAGTGAGAGACATTCATATTTTACTTAAAAACATTATCATAAGAACCAAAGAGTGAAAAAATGGTAATAATACATGAGGAAATATTGAATAACTAGAGGATAAGAAAATTAATGAGCATTCTTCTGATATGGATCATATTATTTCATCAAGGAAGTATAATCATTAACAATCTTGAAAAGAGATGAGATTGTTTCAATAAACTCTTACAACATGGTTACTTGGGATCATAATCTCCATGTAAGTGAAGGAAATTATATGATACTTAAATTATCATGAAATGAATTATTTTCCTGATATAACTTGTAAAATTTAATTATATATACCTTAAAAATAAATTAGGTGTATAATAAAACATGAGTCTCAAAGAAGGAAAATTGAGAAAAAACCATTTTACCAATTTGGTAACTTTTGAAAGTTAAACCCCATGAAAGAAATATCATAAAATGAATATGTAAATAACCGTAAATTTAACTATAATATACATATAATACATTCATGGGATGTACGTACACCATACAAAATGAAAGGGTTGGTTAATATAGTATGTATCTCACAGAAATAAAAAGTGAATTGAAATCCCCTTACCTTGTGTCTTGACTCTTGTCATAATCATTCAAAGAACCTGTATAATAAATATAAATTTAGTAAAAATATTTTATAGAACCATATTATTATATCTAATACCATATATGGTTTGATTATATGACCTTATATTATCCTCTTATTAACCATCATATGTTAAGGTTTCACTATAGATGATATCTCTTTGTTCTTCACATGTGTCTTAATTTGTTATATCTTTCATCCTTATACTTATATCATCATTAAATAATGTAAAACATTATATAATTATAATTTATACTCAGTATATTTTTATTATAATAATCAATATAATATATAATAATGAAATGGGATACACTATTTATGGAGACGGTAAGCCGTACGTACGTATGAACACTGTTTCTATTTTTGTTGTCGCATTGAAAGAAAGAAAGAAAATGATATATATTTATGTATATAATATAATTAAATTATAATTATAATGTTATATATATTATATAAGTTCACTAATAATATCCTTAATACATTCCATGTAGTGTGTGAACGAATCACATCGCTTTGAGGGGGTGGTAGTCCACACTTCCACGAACGAAATTATCGTATTTACACCAAAATAAAAGTAAAAAGGATATATGTTATAAAAAGAATACAGAAGCTTAAAAATATAATAAATATAATATATATCATATATAAACATATTTTTTATCATAATTTCCACCATGATAGGCGATAAAGGAAAAATTAACAATCATCATTTAGTGAGGTGGTAGTTCACCGTACACGTAAACAACATGTTTGTTACGCATTAGATAGAGGTGTGTGTAAGTGTAGGTTGAAACTTTTTCATAAATATATCCTAGTATATTTAGGATAATTATATTTTTATACAATAATGAAATAAATATATTGTATGGGGTGGAGAAGGAAAATAAAATAAAGGAGTTTGAGAGAAGTTGTTACCTCTTAATCCGGTAACTCCTTTGGGTTTGTGCCAAAATGTTTCCTTGGAAGAATTTATTCCCAATAGGAGGCTTCAATGAGGAATTTAGGGATTTTGGAAAGTTTATTTGGAATATATTGGTCTATAATAAGTGATTTTATAGTTTTTAAGAAGAGGGAGAGGTGATGAACTTTTATAGGGAAAGGGGAGTGTCACTCTTGTAAATATTTGAAGAGATAATTCCACCTACATTTTTCATATTAAAAGTGGATATAATAATGATTTAAAGATGATAAAAGGAAGTATAGGGTCGAAATTTGTCTATAAAATGGATATTTTACAATTTTATATGTCATTTTGGGCCTTAAAGGTTATGGTTTAGTCCCTTGTTAAGCTTAATTTAACCTTAATTGATGTAATTAATTTTAATAAAATTCACTAATATTTTTGGTAAAAAACTAAGTTGAAATTATTAGAAAATATAAATTATGATGATTAAAAATATGGAATAAATTTTTCCAAATTCAAATCACATAAGTGGCATAAATTAATTTAAAATTAACCCCATAATCAGGTCGACAATGCGGGTTTTTAAAGTAAAAATGATCAAAAGTTTGCTAAGTTTTTATATCCAATTTCAACGTGAAATTAATATAAATAAACTAAATTGTATTAATTGATAAAAATATTATCTAAATAAACTTTTAAACTAATTTAAAATAGAATTTAATCTTATAAATAAATTATATGAAAAAGAAAATTTGAAATTAAAATCTGGTATTTTTCCCAATTCATCCTAAAATAAAGTTTCTTAGAAAAATCACAAAAAATAACCCTAAGATAATTTAGACATTAAAAATTAAAAAATGAATTTTATTTTATAAAATTCAATTTATAAACGGTTCTAAAATTAATTTTATTATTTTTTCACATAAGGGCATTAAAAAAAGTTCATTCTAGAAAACAATATTTTTAAACACGTAAGGACTTTACCAAAAATCATATCATTCATTATCAATATTTTTTATTTATATAAAAAAATTAAAAAAAATATTTTAAAGTTATTTATTACTTTCATATAACTATGTTTAATTATTATGTTATAATTATCTCATTTAAATAATTATAAAAATAAAATATAGTTTCGTAGAAACAACGATGTTGAGTGTAACGTACGCCAAGTCGGTGTTACGTGTAACACATGATAAGTTGGTGTTCTATGTAAAATACACCAAGTTGGTGAATTTTAACGTATTCCAAGTCTATTCCACATGAATGGAATGTCTGACTTAGTTTATTTCAAGATATAAAAAAAATTAATTTATTTGAGAAAAAAAAGTCCATACAAACTCGGGGTGTTACATTATACCCCCCTTAAAATGATTTTTCCCTCGAAATTCATCACTTGGGTAAAAAATGATCATACTTATTCTTCACCATATCCTCAAGTTCGCATATAGCTACCACTAACTGATGATCTCTCCACAAAACTTTAACCATGTGAGTGGTATTGTTTCATAGATCTATCTCTGATTGGTCTAGAATTTCAACCAGTTTTTCTTCATAGGACATATAATACTCCAACGGTATGGCCTCTAAGTTTAGTAAATGTAAAGAATAATGCATGTACTTACTTAGGAGAGATACATGAAACACATCATGGACTTGAGAGAGATTTAGAGAATGTTGCAAGTTATAGGCTAACATCTTTATATGATCAAGAATCTCAAAGGGACCAACAAACTAGTTATTAGTTTACCTTTATTTGTGAATCTCATAACTTTATTATAGGGTTAGATTTTTAGAAAAAATATTTCACTAACTTCAATTTCTATGTCACATAAGTGGTTATCAACATAACTTTTTTTTCCGACTTTGAGCTGCCATTATATAATTCCGAATGGTTCTAACATTCTATTAGATTTCTTCAGTGATCTCAGGTCTCAATAGATTTCTTTATACAACCTCAACCTAAGACATTGGATATCTAAATTTATTTCTATAGAGTTATTCATATGGTTTCATCTGAATTCTTGAGTGAAAGTTATTTTTTAATGAAAAATCAACTAGAGGAAGGTGTTGATCCCAACCACCTTTCATATACATTGAATAAGATATCAACATATCCTCTAGGGTTTGAATTATTATTTCAGATTAACCATCTATTTGATGATAATAAGTAGTGCTGAAACTCAATTCGGTGTCAAGTGTTTGTTGAATAATTCGCCAGAAATTTAAGGTGAAACTCAGATCCCAATTTGATATAATGGAATATAGTACTCCATTTAACCTTAGTACTTCCTTAATGTATATCCTAGAAAGCTGATCCAGAGAAAAGTATTCTCTAATATAGAAGAAGTGTGATGACTTATTATGTTGATCGACCACCACCCATATATAATTAAACCCTTTAGAGGTTTTGGGCATTTCAATGACAAAATCCATAGTGGCGTTCTCCCATTTCCATTCTGGTATGGGTAATGGATGCAACATCCCTTTATACTTTTTTCTTCTTGTTTTAACTTATTGGAAACCCAAGAACTGAGATATAAACTTTAGTATATCCATCCTTATGACATCCCACCGAATGTATTATTTCAATCCCTTATACATCTTTGTACTTATAGGATGAATAGAGAATGAAGAACTATGAGCTTCCTCTAACATACCCTTCTTCAAATTTGGTATGAAAGTAACACATACACAGTTCCTAAACCCCATTATTCCATCATGATCAAGTTTAAAATAAGGAACATTTCTAACTTACTTTTACAACTCTACATCTTCCTTCCGTGCCTCCTTAATCTTCAACTTGATATAGGGTTTAACATTCATTTGAGAAAGATAAGATTTTCCCCCTCCTTCAGGATTTCTAGATTCATCCTGTGAAAATCAATAAATATTGGATCTTTTGTGATCCTCATCATGGATAAGCTAGGATTACCCTTCAAACTTAAAGCATCGATCACCTTGTTCACATTCCCATGGTGGTGATGTATTGAGCAGTAATAATCCTTTATTATCTCTAACCATCTTTTCTATAACATGGTCTACTCCTTCTATGTGAATATATATTTTAGAATTTTATGATCAATATATATATATATATATCATAATTTTCTCTATAAATATAATACCTCTAAATATTTAATAAAAAAATTACTGCTACTAACTCTAAATTAGGAGTTGGGTAATTTTGATCATGAATCTTCAACTGTCATAAGGCATAGGCTATAACCATGTTAATATGCACAACAAAACATCCAAATCCTTCCTTTCATGCATCTCTAAAGATTACAAACCCTTCTCCACTATAGGGTAATATAAGAATAGGTGTACTGACAAACATTCTCTTCAGTTTCTTGAAATTTTCCTCACATTCATCTATCTAGAGGAACTTGACACCCATCTAAGTTAACTTGGTTAGAGGATTAGATAGTCATGAGAAATTATCCAAAAACCGTCAATAATATTAAGATAAACCAAGAAATCTATGGATCTGAGTCACTTTGGTTGGTCTAGTATAGCATTCAATAGCCTCCATCTTTGACGGATCTACAACTATACCATATATTGAGATTATATGACCAAAAAATGAAACCTTTTGTAACCAAAATTCAAAATTTTTTAAAATTTACATATATCTTCTCATTCCTTAAGGCCTTTAGTACAATTATAAAGTGATCTTCAAGATCTTCCATTCTCTTTGAATAGATAATTATATCATCCATATATACTACTGCAATCTGATCGAGGCAATCTCTGAAGACTCTATTCATTAAATACATGAAGATAATAGGGGAATTAGTAAGACCAAAAGTCATCACTATATATTTATAGTGCCCATAACATGTATGGAATACTATCTTGGGTATATAATCTTTCCTGGCCCTCAATTATTGATATCCATAATGAAGGTCAATCTTAGAAAAGTATTGATATCCTCACAGTTGATAAAACAAGTCATCAATACTAGGAATATGATACTTGTTCTTGATTGTGATATTGTTCAACTCCCGATAATCAATATACATTCTCATTTATCCATATTTATTTTTCAAAAAAATAATGGGTGAACCCTGAGGTGATACACTTGGCTGAATGAATCTCTTATCACGGTTTTCTTGGAGTTGCTTCTTCAATTCCTACAACTCAATCATATTCACTCTATAAGGAGTCTTTAATATTAGTGTTGAATCAGGTATGAGTTCTTTTGAGAAATCAACTTCACATTTTGGTGGAAGGATAGGAAAATCTCCTCGAAAGGCATCCACAAAATCCCAAACAATAGGCATATTACTGATGTTCATTTTCTTCCCAACCATTTGAGATAAACAACCCTTTTGAATGGGAATTAATAGCCATACAATAGATGTAATCTATATAGGAAGTTCATAACTATCATCACATTTATCTATGATCATAGGAGGGTTTTAAATATCAAACATAAATTCCATTCCTTGACATTTGATGTGGGATTTATGTTGATAAAATAAATCCATTCTTAAAATTACATTAAATTATACTAAAGGAATAATGAAAAGATTTGTAGGAAGAACATTCCCACAATCTTCAACTGGAGTGGGATCATAGTCTTGAGATGAAATAATCATACCATTAAGGATTTTCACTATTAACTCTATGTATAATTGTCTTGGTGGAATCATAAAACCCTTAGAAAATTCTTTAGATACGATATAGTGGGTAAATCCATAATCAAATATGACATTTGCAGTTCTATAGTGGATGGTAAGTGTACCTTTCATCACATCATTATTGAAACCCTAATAAAAAATAGTGATTGCATGATATTTCCCCTTATCCCTTGGATTAATATGTTGTCGACATTGATCATCACCACCGACCCTTGGGTTTGGGAATTGGTTATCATAATTCACATTCTCCTTACACTTGTAGAACTGAATCGTGGGAGGTGCATTCTGTGCATCTTTCTCTCCATTACAATTTTAGGCTAACTTCTTCTCATCATTTCAACAATAAATTTACTGGTGACCTTCCTTTACACACTTAAAAAATTTATTATACTCCTTATTTAAATTTTCTCCATGCTTCTTCCCACAATTATAGCATAAATAAAATCTCATCTTATTTTCTCAATTGTTTTTAAATTTTCCTTTAAACACCATATTCATCTTCTTGTCCAAACCATGAGATTGATATGTGACTCAAAACTCCATTCCAACCTTGATTTCATAATTCACATTCCCTTCATATCTACTAAAGTCTCTTATAGATAACACTCTTCAAATAGTTGGATTTAAGCCACTGAAGAACCTATCAACTTTACCTTCAGGTTGGACGGTAATTACTGAAGCATACCTTGAAAGTCTTGTTAAATTAGCCTTGTAGGTACCAACAGACTAATCGTCCATTTGCTTCAACTCAAGTAACTATTTATCCATCTTGGTATTAAGAATTTGAGGAAATTACTTATTAAAAAATATGTTCTTGAACTCATCCCAATCCATGGATTCAATCTCATATTGCTTCCTTGTATTCATGATTGGATCCCACCAATGATCTACTTCACCTTCTAACTGATAAATAGGTAGAATTATTTTTTCATGCACTGAAGAATAATGAATGGATAATATCTTTTCAGTAGCACTGATTCATTATTCAACAACAAGTGGATCAGAAGACCCTCTGAAAGAAGGTGGACATTGCCTCATAAAACACTCAATAGAATGTTGTTCTCTCCTCTCCTTCATTGGCCCAAAGGCCATCATTTTTATTGATTTTTTATAATACACCTTTCAAGGGGTGAGTTGAAACCCTTACAAGGCCTGTAGGTGTAAGTATTACATGGCCTGTAGTCCTTAGAGGAATTCATTTCCCGTAGGCTTCAAAAATTATTTATAACCTAGACTAACAACATGGAACTGCTCCTCCCCATCATCTTCATCGTGAAATCAACTCTCCACCTTCGCATGGCTATTCGGCTAGGCTTTCCCATGCATGGACATGCTTATTCTAATAGAAGGTTCCATACCCTATCATTATTGCAATCCATTTAGCTTATCCTATGGTGAAATATCCGTGCTCATCCTCCTTCTGAAGCTTGTTAGTTGTAGGTTGTCGGGTTTGCATCTGCACTAAAGGTGGCCCAAAGGCCCTGAGGCGGCCCAAAGGCCTTAGTGACCTGAAGTACTAGTTGGTAAAGAGGCCTTAAATGACACATGGACCAAATCGGTGGCCCAAAGGTCCAAACGGGGGAATATTCCCAACTGCTACAGTGCCAAATAGTTCCTGCTACAGATCCCACTAGAGTGCTTGCTACAGTACTGCACAATGCCCTGCTACAGTACTACTACAGTACCTGCTGCAGTCGGCTATAGTACCCCCTGTTACAGCCCCCCTATAAAATTATCCTCCACCTGAATTTGATCCCGGGTCGCCTGGATGCACTTAAGGAGTCCTCACGAACTGGGTTAATCCTCATGTGCTTGTTCTCTCCTTTTCTTATTTGGAAGTTGACCATGATTCATACCTTGAGAAAGATGTGTGATCATAACAATGGGGTTTTTCATTCCAACTCCCATAACATTCTGTTTCTCAGGAGGATAATCATTTCATTGTCCATCGCAATCACCATTAACATGGTTCCGTTAAGTTCTGACCATTGACTAAAAATAAAAGAATGTAGTAAGAAACATTTATCATATTGAGGAACCATATAATCATGAAAATTCACTTATATTATGTCTAAATTATAACACCAACCTTAATCTATGACACATTAGGTTTATCCTTGGTTATTCATATGAAAATTCTATTTAAATACTTCGTTATGGTTCATGAATTCCCAAAGCATATCCCCTGAGAGTTTCAAACCAGGTGTGCAACAATGACTATTTTCGTTTACTAGATTACCTTGAGTCAAGCTCAGAACATCTTTCTAGAGTTGTTACCCCTAGGCACATCTGTTCTAGAGCCACATCCACTTGTAGTATTTAGACATGGATGTATTTCTTGAAAACCACTCACTATATCCTTTAAAAAACTTTCAGGACATTTTCCTATACTTTTACTTATCCTTAGACTTATCCTTAGACATGTCCTTAGGGTTCTCACTAAGGTTTTATCATCCTAGCTTCCAAAGGTTAACTAAACATTTGTTCTAAAACCAACTATATCAACCCTCACTTTTCATACATTAACATTAAATAAATTTTTCATAATACTTAAAATATTATACAAATAGACACCCAAAGACTTTATTAGTCTAATATATTTGGAAACATGGAAACATAAACACTTATACATAAATGAGCTACATTATATCCCACTAGTTTCTTCTTGACTAGCTCCCTTCTTAGACACATCAAACATAATACATATCTTCATAACCTGGGGAAAGAAACATAAAATGGGGTGATCAAAAATGATCAAAAAGGGTAATAAAGGGAGATATGTAATAATAATCATGAAAATAAGGGTATGATAACATTACCATGAAAATAGAAGATCATACCCTACATATCAAAGATCGTATACATGAATCATGACATAAATCTTGGAAGTTCATAAGACATGAATCATAAGGAAATAAAGAACACAAGCCATTAAATCATAACAATGGAATAAAACATGGAATTTTGGTAGACACATAAGCATATATAATGATTTCAATAATAGTCAAGGCATTACTGCCGAGACCATCTTAGTGGACCATGTCCTTTTCTAAACCTGGTTGACACCCCATTCCAACCCTGTATTACTGAACCAAGTTCAATCATCATTCCAGCCCTTTAATATTGAACTAAGTTCATTCACTATTCCATCCATGTAATACTGAACCAAGTTCATTTTCCATTCCAACCATGTCTATCTCATGAGATATAAATCGTTACCCAATGTATTGGAGGGAGATATAGGTCCAACCCATCTTATAATGAATTCATACATACATGTGCCACAAGATCATAAATAACAATATCATAAACTATGAAATAAAATGGGTATTATAATAATATCATCATATCACAGCCTTTAGAAAGTTATAGGTTTCATAATCATTTCATCATAAATATTACCCATGAAAATAAGCGGGGTTCAAAATCATATAACCCATGAAAGAGAAGTAAGTTTCATAAACATCATGCCATAAAAATATAATCCACTTAGATAAATAATATTAATGAAAAAATTAATTAATTTCTCCATAAAGGAATGATTAACACCAATGGATGTTATCTTAGATGGAAAATAATTTTTAAATATATTTTAAAATCTTTTCTTGAGGAAAATAGCCTTTCTTCATTGAAAATGATTTTTAAAACATAAAACCTTTTTGAAAACCTTTTTATTTTAAAATAGATTTGAAAACATATAAAGGAAGAATTTAAATACATAAAACATTTTTTAAAATCCTTTTTCATTGAAAATGGGATCCAATGATCTTTTGATAACATTTTTGAGAACATTTTTGAAAACATGGTTTTTGAATACAATAAATTTCCAACCGAAGAGAGAGATAGTCAAATTTTACTTTAAAAAATTATATTAAGTACCAAAGAGTGAGAAATAGTACTAATACATGAGGATATCTTGAATAACCAGAGGATAATAAAAGCATCGTTTAATTAAAAATATTATCATGAGAATATCATCGTTTAGTGAGGCCGTAGTTCATCATACACGTAAACGGTATGTTTTTTACCATTTAGATGGAGGTGTGCGTAAGTGTAGGTAAAAACCTTAGCAAAAAGAAATACTAGTATATTGAGGATACTGGAATTGTTATGAAAGTATGGAATAAATATTATGGAGGGGTTGGAGAAGGAAAATAAAATAAAGGATCTTGATAGAAGACATTACCTCTTAATTAGGTAGCTCCGTTTAGTTTGTGCCAAAAGGATTCCTTGTAAGAATTTATGCCCAAAAGTAGGATTCAAGGAGGAAGGGAGGTATTTTGGGAATTTTATTGGGTTGATATTTGTAAAACCTAAGTGGTTTTAGGGGTGTGAATAAGAGGGAGAGGTTGTGATATTTTATAGGGAAGGAGGAGTGACACTCTTGTAAATATTTGAATAGATAATTCCGTCCACATTTTTCACATTGCAAGTGGATCAAATAATGATAAAAATACAATTAAAGGGAAGATAGGGTCAAAATATGGTCATAAAATGGAATTTGGGCAAGTTTATAGGTCGTTTTGGGCCTTAAGGTTATGGTTTAGTCCCTTATTAAGCTTAATTTAACCTTAATAGATGTAATTAATTATAATCACTTTCAATAATATTTTTGGTCAAAAAATAAGTTGAAATATTATAAATTATAAATTTTTATGATTACAAATATGGAATCCATTATTATAAATTCAAATTATAGAATTGGAAAAAATTAATTTAAAGTTAATCCCACAGTCGGGTCGACAATTCAGGGTTTTAAAGTAAAAATGATCAAATGTTTACTAAATTTTTATCCAATTTCAAAGTTTAATTGATCTCAATAACCTAAATTGTATTAATTGTTAAAAATATTATCTAATTAAAATTTTAAACAAATTTTAAATATAATTTAACCTTATAAATAAATTAGATGAAAAATAATTTTGAATTAAAATTCAGTATTTTTCACTATTCATCAAAAAATGAAGTTTCTTAGAAAAATCCCAAAAAACACCCTATAATAATTTAGACATTCCAAATTTAAAAATAATGTTTATTTTTTGAAATTAAATTTATAAATGAGTCTAAAATTAATTTTATTATTTTTTATAGGACATTAAAAGCATCACATTCGAGAAAATTGTATTTTTAAACATATAAGGACTTCACCAAAAATTATATCTTTAATTATCAATAGGATTTATTTATATAAAAAAATTTAAACAAAATTTTAAAAGAAGTTGTTAATATTAAAATAAATAAGTTTAACAGTAAGGTTATAATTATGTCATTTTAATAATTACAATAATAAAATAATGTTTCATAGAAACATTGATGTTGAGAGTAACGTATACCAAGTCAGTGTTGCATGTAACATACACCAAGTTGGTGTTCCATGTAACATACACTGAGTTGGTGATGTGTAACATTTTCCAATTCAGTTCTATGTGAACGGAATATTTGACTTAGTGTATTTCAATACATAAATGAAATTTTAATTTATTCAAGAAAAAAAGGTCCATAAAAACTCAGGGTGTTACAGGCGCAACCCATGGTGAAGCACTCAGGTGTATATAACCCTTGCCTATTTTCTCTTGTAATTGATTATTTAGTTCTTCCAACTCAATAGTGGAAATTATATACGGTGTCTTTAATATAAGAAGATATCTAGAAATAAGTTTAATTGATAATTCAACCTCTCGGTCAGGAGGAAGATTAGGAAATTCTATAGGGAACACATCAGTGTAACCCCTCATAATTGGAAAGTCTTTGAGATTTATTCTCTCCTTTGTCTCAATCATTTGATAAATATATGATTTCTCATAATGAAATAATATCCACACTTGAGATAATGATTCTGAATAAGATTCATCCTGATCCTTACACTTATAAAAAATTGGTGGATGACTTGAGATGTGAAGAGTGATCTCCATTTCCCGATAGTTGATGTTGGATTTGTATAATGATATCCAATCTATGCCCAAAATAGAATCAAACTATACCAAATAAAGTAAGACAATATTTTATGGGAGATTTATCCCACCAACATTAATTGGGGAGGAGTTATATACTTTGGATGTTATAATTTCCCCATTTACTATTTTCATAGATAACTCAACCTCCATATTTTGAGGTGGTGTTTGAATAGTTCTACTAAATTTTCATGATATGAAAGAATGCATAGAAATAGAATCAAATATTATGTTCAATATTCTTGAATGAATAACTAGTGTAACTTTCATCACATCTTTTTTAGGTTCCACCTTAGCAATATTGATAACATATTCCCTTCCTTGTTGCCTTGGAGTTTTTTTTGTTGATTTTCTCCAATAACCCTTGGATTAGGGAAATGGATCACATAATTCCCATGTTCCTTAAAGTTGAAAAACTACACTATAGGATGAGTGTTGATTTTAACCTTCCATTATCCCTCCACATTTGTGGGATTCTTCCTATACCTTCGGTAATTATTAGCCAGGTTCCCCTCTCTTCCATATTTGAAGCATCTCTTAGTTCCGCTTAGGCAGTTTCCAGAATACTTATTCCTACAATTTTGACACGTAGGATATTTGGTTTTATTTGTATCATGGGATTAATATATTTATCCTCCCATATTAAACTCCATTTTTTTATTTTTTATTTAGTTCCACGAGACTATTGAGAGTCTTTGATCTCCATTTCAACCTTAAGGGCACAACAAACAATATCCTCATAGCCATCAAAGTCTCGAATCACCAATACTTTTTATTGACTCAGATTTAGTGTACTAAAGAATAAATCCACCTTAATTTCAGTTTTCATGAAAAATATGAAGGTGTATCATGCAAGCCTTGAATAGTTTTCCTTATACAACCTAATATACTTGTCTTTCTTTTGATTCAGCCCTAGGAACCCCCTTTTCATCTTAATTTAGAGAGTTTAGGTAAAATATTTATTGAAAAATATTTTCTTGACTACATCCCAATCCATGGAATCAGTTTACTCCTTATACTCTATGTTTTTGGTCAGTTTCCATCACTAAACAACTTCCCCATCAAATTGAGAGACTTCCAGTATGACCTTCTCTTCTTCTAAGCATTGGAGGATAGAGAATATATTCTCAAGGGAGTTAATCCATTATTCTGTGATAATGTATTAGAAGTTCCACTAAAGATGGGGGGAATTTGTCACATAAAGGAATCAACCACAACATTATATTTATTAGAAGAATGAGGTAATAACACATGATTTATGTTATTATGCATAACTTAATCCAGTTGAGAAAGTACTGGCATGATGTTTTGAGCTCCCTTTCCCATTAGATTTTGGCATTTCATTAGGGTAATTGTCACATTTCAAATCACATTGAATGTAGGTAAGAGTTCTCCTATTTCAATCCATTAATTAAGAAAAAGAGATTATAATTAGTGGGGATTCAATACTTAGATAATAATTATATAAAAAGGAAACTTTGAACATATAAAGATAAACTTGAAAATGAAAAGTATATCGTAACAAGTGTTTCCCTAAGTTTCAATATTGGTTATCCATGATGATAGAATTATGCCTAGGGTTCTTAATACAGTTTTCTAATCATAATACCCAAAAATAACTACACCATCATTTGATACAAACTATAGAGACCCTAAACTTTTACACATATTATTACACTATTTTAAGTATAATTAACCATCAAATACAAACCAATGACTATAAAGTATAGTGTCTTTTAGAGTTTAAGTACATAATTAAAAATCATAAAACCAAAATAAAAACATATTTTATATAATCCATATAATGGGATCAAAAATTTATTTGAGATTTTATATTTACATAGGATAACTTGGGGAATACATGAACAACGGGATGATCAAAAAACCCAATAATGGAATAAACATAATAATAAAGTATAGAACATTGGTTATAAGGTGAAAAATGATGACATAAAAAGGAATGGAACAAGAATAAAAATATGGAAACATTACATATAGAATATGAGATTATGTAATCATGGAAATAGAGGAATGTGGCAGCGAAATATCACATGACATAAACATGAGTCAGGACAAACAACCCAGACTATATCACATGGTGGAAAAAGTCCCATAATGGAATCAGGTTTACTCCCCATCCCAACATGATGTATCATGAGACTAAACATTACCAAATGAATTGGAGTGTTATTTGGTAACAACCATCATAAAATGTTTATGCATATGTTTTCTACATGAATAATCAAATATAAGGAATAAACATAAGGGTTACCCATGGAAAGAAATGGGCATCATAATCATGTCATAAGGCATAACCAATGGGTGTATCATAGAGGTGTCCATGAAAGAATGGATTTAAATCATAAAATGATATTCATAATGAAAAAAAAGGCATAGATAATGATAAATGATGTCTAAAAAAAGTGAAAACATGCAAAAAGAGTGTTTAAGAATCTTTTAGGAATGATCCACTTTAGTGCGGTTTAAAAGAAAATATAAGAGTCTTTAAAGACGGAAATGACATAATTGTTTACATAAAACTAGTAATTAAATAAGGTTTTTTTTAATGATAAAAATATTTATTTTAGAAAAATATTGGTGGATTAAAACATATTATGGAGTGTACTTGAAAATGGGTATGAAATTGGGAAGTTCCCATTAACTAGGTTTGCTTAATGGGAGGAATTGAAAAGGGAATATTATAAAACATGTATTTCCACATAAAAGAAGGATGAATGGATCTAGATACAAAATTTTGGAACATATACACATAATATGGAATAATTATATAATAATAATTAATAATTACATTGGTGTAAGGAGAGAGAAAGCATAACCCAGAGGTAATTGAGAGGTTCGAAGAGAATCCCTTACCTTATGTATGGAAGTGTTATTAAATTTTTCTTAATATCCTTAATAATAAAATTAATTAAATAAATTAATTAATAAATAACCTATTATACATTTATTTTATTTACTATAATTTTGTTAAGTTCATTTATGGCCTTTTCGATGAGTTATAAGAATCAATTTCTTTGTTCTGTGTGCATTAGTTTCATAATTTTATGATTGATTCCCTTAAGTTTAATTATGTGAGTTCTTATGAAATGGAATAACAAATCAAGAATTGTAATTCAATGACATCGATTCAAATCCTAAAATTTAAATCTTCCCATAAATCATTTTTTAATATATGATAATGATTCATTAGATAAAATGTTAATGATGAATGTTAGTTTATTTTAGGAGAATTTTCGATTATCACAAACAAGTTTTGTTTTATTATTTAATATTATGTATATATATTAGTCAAAAAACATAAAAAAGTTTTAATATACATTTTAAAATATTTTTTAACCATTATAATGATTTTATGACAATCCATGAAGGCGTTAGTAGAAAAAGAAAAATCATCATCCACGAAGGAGGTGAATCGACAAATCAGAGACGATGTTATCATTTTTAAGATAAAAAGAGAAGAGAAGAGATTTTATGATGGATAAAAAATTAAAATAATAAAATTATAGTAAATTTATGATATTATATTTATCATTTCACTTTGGATAATGGAGTAAATGATGAGGTAGAATAATTAAATAATTTAAAAGGGAAAGGTAGAGGATTTTCCCTATTGAATTACGTCTCCTTGAGAACCTCTTTAAGGCACTTAGAAATACTATATTAGTGCGACAAAAAATAACATAAAGTGATTAAGTGGATTGAGAGAGGAATTGATAATAATATTAGAAAAATAAAAAGCTCACAAGGTGTGAGGAGTGCAAGTGGGGGGGGGGGGTATTTATAGTGGGAGGAGAGGGGTGTTTTTGATTATATAATTCATTTGTTTATTATTTTGGATCTAGACTATAAATAGTATTTTTTATTGTGAATAATTACAGTAACTAGTTTATTTGAGTTTGAACTAATGGATTCTTACATCATCCATGAATTAAAAATTTATGTATTTTTCTTAAAATGTTAAATACTGTAAATTATCGTACTTCACTATTCAAAAAAATTCAACGATTTTAGAATAATCCAAAAAATTTACCCAAAATTTTTTTGATAGACAGATTTAAAAAGTTGAATCCATTTTATAAGAATAATTTTATTAATATTATAAATTTTAATTTTAATTAAAACCATCATTTATTTTAAAAATACTGATTTTAATATTATAACTAATTTTATTACAGTCTAAAAAAATAATGGAGGTCTATAAAAAATTATCTTATAATAAAAAAAGAATAAATATTAATTTATTAATCCATTTTATGAAAATAAGTTTTCATTTAAACAATTATATTAATTATAAAATTATAAATAAACATTTATATTTGACAAAAATACCAACACTTAATTTATCATTTTTAAAAAATCTATTTACTTATTCCATGATATAAATATATCATATTTTCAATTATAAGATACCTAAAGCTTGTTTATACTTTCATCGGTGTGGTTACTATTCTATTTTTCTTAATTACTATTCCTAATAGTCACATTTCTATTCCAACAGTCAAGTTACTATTCCATTGGTATAGGCTTCTTATTTCTATAAATAACTCTTATTTCATTTATTATTCATTTATAATGTTTGTATTTTATTCTATATGTAATTATATGCGATTAATAATATATGAAATAATTATAAGAAGGGAATTTCCATTGATAATATTTTAGGGTGTTACATAAATAGTGAGTGATTTCTGAAAAGATATCAAGTTTTATATTGTATAAAATGATATTTGTGAAAATGACATAAATCTCTTAGGTAGGGTTTTTTATTATGGCTTGGGAAGTTTGTATCATTTCTGTAAATGTCATCTCATACAACATGCTACTTGAATATAATACAATTCAATAGTTTATTATACTATTTTTTAAGAATATACTATGGTTTAATATCGCATAATATGAAATTTATGGAAATGACACAATTAATTATATTTGTACATGGCATAAAACCAACATAAAATTTTATGTATCATTTTTATAGTTATCATTTTATGAAATATACAACTCAATATATTTTCATTAATCACTCATTGTTTGTAGTCTTGATGATATAATAATATCTTCTATCAACATAGGTGAAAATATACCCTCAAAGTACAATGATAGAAAACTCAATGGCATCATTTGGGATGTAAACTTTGAAAAAAACAAAAAATGATTACACTTATTCGAAGCATGTATTTTTAAAGATTCCATGAATATTTCTAATTGTTCTTTTGTCTGTCATTTTATTACTAAATTTAAATGAATTTATTTTAAATATATAGATCTCAACTTCAATGTTTCACTTTCCACAATAATGAACATGCATTGATTTGTGGTAAAATGACTCTATTTTTTCTTGCGATTCACTATTCAATCTAAAAAATAATTGATTGAACCTAAGAATTCAAATATATATGCAATCATTTTTATCTCCTATATAATAGAGAAAAATTATTATTTGTGTAAATTTTTTATAAAAAGTATATATTTATATATAAACAACACATATTTTTAATAGATACTACATTTAATTGGATTATTCACAAATAGAAGAGTCATATATTGTATTTTATTAAAAGTACAATATTTATATAAAAATACTTGTACTAATTTATTTTTAATTTTAAATTATTTTATTAATATAAAATAAATATTTTCATGAGTATTATAAATAATAAAATATTTAATTTTAAAATTAAACTATTTTTTCCAACTATAAGTATATTGTTCTTCATGAAACCATTGTGTTGTTCACAATTTTAATTGAAGGACATCATAATTCATAGAGAAATAAGAATATCTGCAAATCTATATATGCATGTCTATTTATTTCTTATATTAGTTATATTCTGATATTAATCTCTACTTGATAATAATTTCATTTTTATATATTTTTCACAATATTAATACAATATCGAATGTGTTACATAATTATCAACGTTACACTATCTTTTTTTTGTAATTTTTTCTACTTTTGAAAATTTATCAAGTATAAAGTGTTTCATTATGTATGCTATTAGTTTTTTTTTCATTTTATTATTAATTGTTTGGTGTAAATAGGTTTTTAATATTTTTCTTGTATTCTATTATAATGATATTATTATTGTTATGTGATGTTGATGATGTTGTTGTGCCACTGATCTTTTAATTTTTATGTTGTTCTAGTGTTTCTATACAACAAACAATGTATTAATAAATTGAAATATATTATGATTATTTATAATATTAATATTATATAGCCTTATATATTAAGGTTTTCAAAATAATAAATATATATATATCTTATGATTGCATAAAGTATATATAGGGATATATATGATGGTTATATTAAGTGACCATCATATATTTCATTCTCTCTATACTATATATGACAGTTTTATTGAATAACATTATATGTTGTTTATTATATATACTATATAGTTAGATAATAAAGGATGGTTTTTAAAAATAACATGTTATATATATATAATGTATCTATGTTTATGATATAGATATGCATAGATGATGAAACCACAACATGTTGGTATTAACCAAGTCATGGTTTGCACTGAAGTAAACTGTGCTATAGTGAGGGTCACTACATAGTAGTTCTATGTATAGAAATGCATGTGTTATATAATTCCTAATGACTCAAATTATTTCTCATATATTAGCTATTATATATATTTTTAAACATCATTTTATGATGTTTAAGGAGTTTCAAATCTTTATAATTATTGGTGAAATGTTAAATAATCAATGGGAGAATAAACTATATATTGTAATGAGTTGCAAAATTTTTAATTTTTTTGAAATGTTTCAATTATGGTTGAATATATTTGTGTTTTTTTTGGAATCCAAGGAGGGTCCATGGAGTTTAAATAATGAATTTTAATCCATATAGATGTGGTTGTATGTGATTTTTTGGATAATGTTGGTGCGTGTGAAACCCCAAATTCAAATCTATTGATCTCTTTTTCCCTTAACTATGAGGTCCTCGTAGGCCTTGAGAAGGAGAAAAATACTTCCCAAGTGTTGTGAGATTAAAAATATATTATGGATATCCTAAGAGTAATTAGTCATTTGGATACTTCCTAGATATATTCATCTATAAAAACAAAGATGAATAAGTATCTTGGTTTAATTTAAAAAATATATTTTTCATTAGTATTTATTCAATTGAAATAGATTATTGGATCGTAAAAAATTTAGGTTTTGTGGTTTGTTTCCACTATGTTTGAAAAGGTAATTTCTTTACTAAAACCCAATAGCGGTATTAGAGTAATGGTTAAATATTTAACTAATTATTTGGAATTCTCACAAATAAAAAATGGATGTTGAAGTGCCTTTCTCCTCCCACGATAATCATTATGGATGAAAAGAGTTTAAAGGGTCAAATTGTAAATTTAATGGATTGATTCTTGGGGTAGAATGCAACATCAATCCACTAGATACAGATCCTTTATATGCAATTCATAATAGAAAAACAGGCTCTAGATTCTCCACTGATTAGATGCCACCCCCAAATTTGATGTACCAGCAGATAGTAAGTCGAAACACCCTACTCCCCATTCCAAAACACACATAAAAAACACACACACCAAATAACTTGAAACAAGAATTAAAGACGATAATAAATAAATAAATAAATAAAGAACACCTCGGTTTTACATGGTTTATAAAATTATGTCCTACATCTATTGGATATCATTATTGGCATCTTTATGAAAACATTCAAATGATACAAATATTACACACCCAATCAACTATAAATCCTAATACCATTTTACTTTTTTTCCATAAATACTACACACATGTACAGGTGGTCCCATGAAAAATTTATTATGAGGCCCAACTGGTTATCCAGTTTCATAACCATCCAAGTTTCTTGGATAACCAATAATTGAGTCTTGGTGATTAATGATCCCCTATAGTATTGGTCACAAAACCAATGAAGCTGATGAACTTTCCACTTATCAATACATGTATATTGAAAAAAACCACAATCTGACCATACTAGAACCACTGATGGTCTTCCCTTTACCACTGCACTGATCATTAGGCCAAGCCATCTTTTGGAGTCTCTGTATCCAGTAGAAAAACAACTGGGGAACTAAAATACTATTCACATCCCAACAATCACCCAATTAAAGACTGTTTCAAGGATACCATGATAAATATTTAATAGTAAGGCACAAGAAATCCATCACTGATGCAATGTATCATCCTCCTTCCCTTCATCCAAGTCCAACCAAGGTATAGTGCTGCCTTATAATTTCTTAGAACTAACACCTTGGTGAACATGTTCACTAGATTCTACTTCCTGTAAATATTTTTTAGCTCCAACTCATTGTACTCCAGTAAAATCTGAATGAAATGATACTTAAGGTTTATATTATTTATACAATCATAAAAAAGGATTCCAATTCAATTGAATATTTCTTTGACTATTAAAGAATAAAAATCCACCTTCCTATCTCTATCCAAGTTCCACTAAAAGATGACTCAACTATATCATCTCCATCCCTTCTTTTTTTTGCAATATATCCTACTTTTTTGGATAAAAATCTACCACCATTTTAAATATTAACATCAAACTCACTATTTTTCCTCTAATTATTAACAAAAAAAGCTATTATAGTATTCCAAGTATGTGAATATACCTTAAAGTTTTCATCAACATACCCATGGAAATGATCATATATATTGAAACATATGGTTGAATCTTCTATTTCTTTGAGTTACCAGATGATCTATTTCACATCTTCCCAATGTTCTTTCCACATATTTGACATGAATTGACTAAAAACTCCCACTGCATGTGCAATGTTTGGTAGAGTGCACACCATGGTGTACATAAAACTTCTTATCAATGATGAAAATTACCCCTTTTCCATGTGTTTCTCTTCATCATCTATCTTTGGCGACTTGTATTTTTAAAGATTGATGTGTTTGAAAATCCAAGTTATGAATGGATTGTATCCAAACATACCGAATATACCAATAATCTTATGTACATAATATATATGAAATAATTCCAATCTCCATGATTTCATGTATTGTTTGATTATCATACCAAATATATTCTTCACTTGTTTGAGATATTTCATCTTGAAACTTTTGGACAAGTCATGTTTCATATCTTGAATCTTTTGATGTTTGGACCAACTAGAAACATGTCATCCACATACAAGATAAACAAAATGAAACTAAAATTTTTAAATACATTACAGTAGCAACAATGGTGCATGTTTCTATGTATGAAACATTTTTCTGACATAAAAACATTAAAATTCTCGTTACACTATATTAGTGCTTATTTCAATCCATATATACTTCTATAATGCTTTCACACCAAGACCTCACTCTATTAGTCTATAAAATCCATTGTCTTTTCATGTATATTTCTTCCCCCAAATATCTATAGAGAAATGTCATCTTTATAACCATTTTTTCTAAGTAAAAATCATCATATGTAACTAATATGAGCACTATCTAGATGGTCATGTGCCTGACGTCCAGTGGAAATGTTTTAGATAATTCAATTTGCTCCTTTTTTTGAAACCCCTTCACAACTAACTAAGCCTTGTACTAATTATTCCCATTAAAAACTTCATTTATAATAGAAAACCATTTTTTTTCATGCTCTTTATTACCTTTTAGTCAATCCATTATCTCCCAAGTTTTATTCGAATATAGTAAATCCAACTCATCATAAATATATAACTCCCACTATCTAGAATCACTGAGATTTACCACCTCATTTATGTTATTTAATTATCCTCTTTAAATTAGAAGCTACCAATGAAGGTCATGAACCAACCTATAAACTGGTTGTATGAAATTATAAAACCTCTAAAAATCACCATATTGGAGCCTTATCATTCTTTACTCCCACTTAATCCTCATTATCCCTTGATCTCTCTAGTACAACTTTTTTTCTTATTATCATGAACTTCTATTCTACGATATGATTCTCTTGCATGTGTGTCTGTTGGTTATCCTAGTTAGATCCACTTGATTTTTTAGTTTATTTTTTACTACAACTCCATTCTTTGTAATGTTTTGGTCTTTATACAGGACCTACTCATTGAATAGAACATTCCATCTTCCAATGAATTGTCTCTTAACATAACCCCAATTTTGGTATCCAAAGTTTTCATCTCCATATCCAATAAGGAACCATATATTGGACTTTTCATTGAGTTTATATCAATCCTTAACATCCACATATATATTTGAAAAACTTTTGAAGACTATGAGGTGGTTGAGATCTATTGATTTACAAAAACATGGTGATTCTAGTATTTCCTTACTCATTGGTTCTGGTGAACATCGATTAACTAAGTATGCTACATAGCTAGCCAATTTTATTAAAACATCCTTAAAATATATTTAGTGAAACCTCATGATCCATTCCTTATCTATTAAATTATAGTTCATTATTTCTATTATTCTATTCTGTTCAGTCATTATAGGTATAATCATCTAAAGTATTATCCCTCCATGCTTTCAAAACATCTAGAATCTCCTTTTTCTATACTCACTACTATTTTCCAACCATAAGCATTTCATCTTACTTCCAGTCACATTCCCACCTCTATTTATTTCCACTAAAAATCAATTAAAATACATCATATTTGTGTTTAATAATGTAACCCATAACTTCCCTATGGAATCATCAATGAATGTCACAGATAATTATCACCCACTATAAGATCACACAAGGGATGTCCCCCAAACATCCCTGTGAATATGCTCTAGCTTATGAATATTGGGTGTACGTGCACTCTGATTGAATGAAACCTTTAATTTCTCCTTCATTATAAACATATGAAAACTTCTAAATTCTATATGGTCAAGATTCAATAGGAATTTCATTGATAGAAACTTTATATTTTTCTCACTAAGAATACCGAGTCAATAATGCTATAACTCAGAGCTATCAGCTGTTATATATCCCACAATTGTCATTTTATCTAATTATCTTGTTAGATATAACATTATATCCATTAAACCTCTATCCAGAACCATTGAATAATGAGTAATCTTATATAATTCATTAGTTAACCTCATTTCAAACCCTACCCCATTCAATTGAACCATGGATTTTATATTTTCCCACAAACCATGTATTTCCAAATTTCCCTTAAGATCAAGGTGACCTATTATCTTCATCCAGATCATTACATTCCCCTTAACCATAATTTCTAGAGTCTCATAGTCTACCAAATTAACCTTATTGAAATTTTTATATAATTTTTTTGCATTCATCCTTTATCTTCCATGGAGTGGAATTATTCTCTAGAATCAATGATCCATAATTCCACCCAAACATGTAAACTTAGTAATATGATACTACTCCATTAAAATACAACAAAATTAACTGATATAGAACTATTAGATGTTTCCCTTATAGAGTTTGACCTTATTTACTTGTATTCCTTCTTAAGATGGCCACTCTTTCATTAGTGCCAAAATGATGGTACATGACCGACCAACTTTCCTCAGATCCATACTCAGAACTTATCATCCAACCTCCTCTAAAATCTTTTACAATTAGGTGATCTTACTCTTCCATGTGCATTGAAACCCCCACTATATAATTATTTAACTTATCTCCACCAAAGGTATTTATTCAAGATAATCCTTCAAACAACCTCAAACACTAAGTTAGGCTTCTAAAAAGAGTTACGCATAGTAGTTACGATCAATTTTGAACTCTCTAGAAGAGATGACAACAACAAAAATTCCAATAAATCTTCCATGAATTTCACATTAAAATATTTGAGATGAATTTTAATTATGTTAATGTCATTAATATGATCTTCCACACACCAATATTCTAATAACCTCATAAAAATAGTCTCCATATCATGAACACATTGTTCATTACTGAGAGTTTCTCATAAATGTCTACTAGAGTCTTCATAAACTCTACTAATGTATTCCCCTCATATATATTAAAGTCTATATTCTGAGATAATGAAATCCAAATATGTCTAAGTGCCTTTTTATCCACCCTCTCCCATTCCAAATTATCTATCTTCTTGGGATTGATTCTATTAGACATATGTTCTAGATCTTTTTGAATGAGATAATCCATTATCTACATCTTCTAAAATACAAAGTATTTCCTATTTAACTTATCAACATAAAACTTACCATCATTCGATGCCATCTTTCCGATTTACTAGTAAACTACCACTGAATCGAAAACATAAAAGGGAAAGAGAAGGATACTTAAGTTCTTTTCCAAGTGTGATTTTGTAAAAGTGGGTGGCCTAAAACCAAATTGAACAATACGTTTTGACTACCATATCATGTATACTATGAGTTATGCATGATGTAAAATTTCCATAATAGCGTTAATATTTCCAAATCCACTATTTACATGGTAATTTCCATAGATTATTTTTGTATCAAAATGTTATTATAGTTCCCAGGCTATAATTAGAACCTTGAGATACAATTAATTTAATCTTAAACATATTTTATATGGTATAGAAACATTATAATGATTGGACACAGATGATGTATGACAATTAGGTGTCAGGAGTTCATAAACATTGAGACTTATTCTCATGAAGTTTGAATTTGGTGATCTTGAGTAGATGAGATCATAAGGATAGACGCATTGTTCGCACTCCTTTTTTTTCCAGGGGAAATGAAAATATTTTGAAGATAACCTCAAGAATGTTAAAGAGATTAAGATCCTCATGAAGAATCAAAGAAACTTTCCCAAGCTATCCTATGCACAGCCCCCTATGTATTAGAAGTATTGTGAAGCCCCCTATGTGGTACTAAACGAAAAGCCACCCCAACACTGGGAAAATGCGCCATGGACCATTGAGAGGTAAATAATTCAACTAGGGTCCTCTATTTTTTATAAATAGGACCCCAAGGATCCTCATTTTCACAACTAGAAAATAAGAAGAAACATTGAAGTTATGGTCACACATCCCCTCCACCCTGGTACCCCAAAATCCCTCAGGTATCCCTCTACAACCCGATAAAAAGTGGGAATTATGTAGGATAGTGGGATCAAAGTCCCTCCTGGGTCTGAAATACAAGACACCTACATGAGGAAACTATTTCTCCCTAGTGGAAAACCACTTGGAAAGGCCCCTTTTCTAATTAGGGACATACGTAAGACCCATATGAGGACACCTGATGATACCTATGGTACCTAGGATAAATCCTTTCCTAAGTATTATTTTTCAGGTGGTCCCTTTCCAAAGGCATATCCAGCTTGTGTAGGCCTACCCCCGGCATGAATTATTTCTAGATCCTCCCAGGACATGTGATATGCACCCTTGCTCGCGAAAATAGGACCCGTGTGAGCCACCATTGAGAACTCTTTCAAGACAACAATGGAATGTCCCCTTATCCTTTGGATCTTTCATCTGAGGGGGAACAAATTGGAACTTACATCTAAGCCTCCAGACTTGAAAAACCATGTAATGAGGCACACTAATGTGTCTCCCATTTTGGCATGAATTCCTTCGATCAAAGGTGTACCACACTTGTCCTACCTTTTGCGAAAGTTACTCAAGTTTTATGTGAGTATGCATTCCCTTGGTCACGAGGACCCTGAACTTAGGGGTGGTTTCAGGTAACTCCAGGTCTCTGATAATAGGGTTAGGACCATGACCTTCCGTAGTTGTATTTAATAACTAGGGCTTTGAGTTCCAGGAGGGGAGTGTGAGTATCACAACTTCCTTTCCATTCAACATGGAATGAGATCCTCCTATTTCCCCCTAGAACCAGTTTTAGGGAATCCCCCCTGGATTAAGTCCCTATCCTTTCTTTCAGGACCTCTCCTAATTTATTCCTTTCTTCTTTACAATTCCAGGATTTTATGATGGGAGGGAAGGGACACATCACAACCCCTTCTTCTTCTCCCAATATCACCACCCTCACCCAACAATGAGAGAAGGATGGTGTGGTTTAATTGATATTCCACTTCCTCTTGTTTCTCACACTGAGAATAATTTACTTGATCTTAGAGATTGTCTATGATTATGTCAAACACATGATCCCAAAACAATCAAGGGAATCCGTCTGGGAGTAATCCCCTAATCCTTATATAGGAGGCATCAATATTGCTCCTATTCACCTACCTATGTCATAGTCGGATATATCATCAGACGTAACTATCCCAGTTACCAAAATAAAAAAAGATACAAACACATTCAAATCCTTTTCTCTTTACCTTTAGTATCCATCACTCATCCATCAGCAGATAGAGTAGATTGCGTGATTCCCTAAATTTATCGCTTCCTTTTGTTTCTCACACTAAGCATGACTTTTTTGGGTTTAAATGTTGGTGGTGATCATGTTATCCATATGATCCCTAACCTTAGGGAATCCTCCTTAGGAATAAGCCCTGAAATCCAAACTTTTGGCATCATTTTATGTGTAAGCCCCAACCAATCATCGACCTCCTACTTCGTATAAGCCCCAACCATGTAACTATATAATCACCATGTAGACCTCTTATTTGCTGTAATACCCAACTATATTCAAACTCATATTAATGGAAATCCTCTTAAATAATTATCCCCAAATCTCAAAGAGACATACCCCCTATTATAAAAACTTTTATAGGGCCTCTATAGATTCTAGTTCTCACAACTAAACTACCTAGGATTTTATTTTCATCCAAATGGGATATGTAGGGAGCCTCCCGGCGGTTTAAACACAACACCCCAAATCAACCCTATTATTTCTAAGTCACATTCCCAGTTGGGCCTTATTTAACATGGGAATATATATCCCTTCTAGTTTCCCTGGTCCACTTCGACATAAGCCCCAAACCAATATTTGACTAGGAACCACTCACTTAGACATCCTTGCTACATGACGCTGAACTATATGGTTTGGTTCTTATCAAATAACCTTAAAAGGTATGATGTGTCCCATTTAGTGGCACTAAACTACATGGATTATGATTCCATTCACATGGATACATAGGAATCCCATTTTATGGGTCTGATCCTGACATCAAAAAAATTCCCATCTCCCTGGATGACGATATAATCTAGATCACCCCACTATGTGGCTGAAAACTAGCATCATTGTAATAACGAATAAGGAATATCAAATTAGTACATAAGTGGATACCATTTATAGAGAACCTTAGATACATATAGATATCCCCATTGATGAATAACCTCAGATACATATAGATGATTCTAAGTTCAATACATGCTAATAATATGTTTCTAATTCAAGGGAGAACCACATCTTACTCAATAATTAATAAAGGATTCACAAACATATCTTAAATTTATAATATATCCCAAGAGTAGGAAACTATTCCCCCAAAAGGGTATTATTAACCTAACTTTCCATCCTCTCAACAAATGTGAGTTCTTATGTATCATTGGAAAAACTCCCCAATGAGAACCCGCATTTGGAAAGTAGGTCCCCATTAATATAGAACTGTTGGGATTTTCTGTTTCCATGAATAAACCCATTGGAAATCATTTGAAAATAGTAAACTCGACCTGAATTATTTCACAAAACTCAAACCCTTCCGTTTAATCATTGGGAGACACATTATTATTGGAAACAAAAAATGGTGAACTAGATGTGAATCCATAACCAAGATGATGGTATCACCCACCTATTAGGCTCCTTTCACTCTCAAAATGAAAGAGGGTTAAACAATAAAACCAATCATGCATGTGTTTGTTTAAAATAGATGATGATTTGAAAGGGTTTTCTTATTTGTGTTTGTTATATATATATTTAGGCACTTACCGCAGGATCTCCCTTAAATCCAAATAGTGTCTTACCAACTCTCACAATTGTATGCCTTGACTACTATTCATCCCAAGTCTTCATCCAAGCAAAGGAAGCTGTCACCAACCCAACATCTTCAACACTAGGTCTCGAATGAACTATTCTAGGAGTATTTCTATAATGGTACAATCCCGACCCTAGAGGATTCTCGATATGTACTCCATCTCGCAAACCCCCACTGATCATCCAAACAATGATGACTGGGGATTTAGAAGCAGAAAAAACCTATTTTCATCTTCAACCATTTCAGGAGTTTATCCCTATAATACAACAAAAATCCCCTCTCTTATCTTAGGGAGGTGGATCAAGATGCCACATATGACCTCATCTATGAGACACAAGGGCCCTTTCCGAGGTATCCTAACAATAGTCATTGCCACCAACACTGCATGGTAGTGAACCCTAAAAAGGATGGGGGATCCATCCTTAGTAGTACGACCTAGGTCACTCAGATCCAAGCACACAAGATGGACCAATGGGGGAAGAAAAAAGCTAACAGGGAGTAGGGCCAAACCTGTGTCACCTTTGGAGAATCCCACCAATCAAATTTAATGAAAAAATGTGAGTAGGAATATGCACCCACCCACACTAATTCAAATGTCCAGAAGACTCGTCTTGAAACACCCTAGGAAACACGCCATTCAAATATGGTGTCACACAACAAGCAGGAACATACACCTCCATGCACTAGCCATGTCTTCTAGTAGTCTCAATTGGTAGTGTCCCAATAAGTCTACCATTCTAATTTAGTGGAAACTTATGAGCAGGCATAAACATTTTACCACATCAATAAAGCATATAGCTACCTCGCCTAGTGGTATCCAAATAAGTCCATCGGTAAAATTTGACAAAAAATCGTGAGAAGGTTCACAAACCTACCTGCACTTATCAAGCCATCTAGAAGCCTCATCCAGAAGAACCTGGAGAAGTCATTAAGAATTTTCTATTGATGAATCGGGGACATAACCAATTATTTTCTGACACACCAGAGTACTGTCATTATTCACTAGTAGGAAGTGGAGACTAGAGCAGGTACATACCCCTACTCCAGATGCTGAATGGGTATATTTTCCTATTGTAGTCACTCAATTTACCAAGCTTATCATTAAAATGATGAAAGGGTAGATGTGCAAATCCTAGAGACCTGCCAGGATATCATAATAGAAAAATAGGTAGTGACCAAGGGATGGAAACATAACTCTATCCCCACAAATGGGGATACTCACCAACATTTTAGCTTATAGAAGACACATACCTCTAATCCTATATAGTAGGGATAATGTAAACCCCCCCCCATGATATATAGAAAACTGAATCAGGATCATACACCCATTCCAATAGGAGGTAATTGTCCCATTCCAATGGCCACTCCAAGTTAGGATAAAACTCTAAGATCCTGACCATTTTTAGGGATTTATTGAGGTATTTTCAGGTACAAGTTTTCCTTATTTTGAGTATATCTTGGTTTGGTTTTACCTTGGGGTGTTTTTGGGTGAAATTGGAGAATTTTGGAAGGAATAGGTGAAGTGCACAGTTGGTGCATAGTTTTCCCAAACAGCTCACCCAACCTAAAAAATCATGCAACCCCAAATAGAGGGGATTTACATGGTTGTCACATGGTTTTTCAAACCATTGAACCTCTTAGTATTAACTGTTCAACACCCCTAGGTGAGGGGTACAGTTACGGTAAACCATGCACCCTGTATAGGAAACTGTGTGTATAGGTTTAATTATTATGGGAAAATTGGTTTTAAAATTATCAAACCCCCAAAACTCACCCAAAGTTGACCCAAATAGACCCTCACTCATTTCCCCTGATTTTGAGAGTTTTTTGGATATATTCCAAGGCATTATAATCTTCTTTCTTGATGAATAAATTCCTATATTGAAGATATGCACCACTCCCGGTAAGATATTTTCATCCTGAATAGTTTTATCTCTCTATTATCTTTCTCTCATCATTTGAAGGGATGTTTTCCTCTATAAGGAGTGGATATTGATCTAGGTTTCCATTTATCTAATCCATTTGATCTTAAATCTTTGTTTTAAATTTATATGTCGTTCTTCTTGATGATCTTGGTTGTTTATCTTCAATTAGAGATTTCAATTGGAGAGCATCAATAAATGATGTTGAGGTAGGCAGTCTAAATTCAATTCCTATAGTCTTGAATTTCAATTACATTCTTGAGTTATGAAATTCCAATTAGAACATTTTAAAATTTAATATTGAGTTGAATAAATTAATTGATTAATTAATTTATGGGATCATGAAATTGATTAATTGATTTTCCATGTGATTACGAATTGAGTTGGATATGGGAAAATTGTATTTTTGTAAATGTGATTATGCAATTGGTGGAATTGGATTAATTAATCAGTTAATTAATTAATTGAATGTTTTTTTGGAATTGATGTTGAATTTATATTGTGTGATTGGTCAATTAACGTGATTATGAATTAATTGACACTGGGAATTATGAGATTTTTAGCTTAACCTGAATGGATTAAGGGTGAATTAGTTTTAATTTTATTTGTGATTAAAGTGATGAACCAAGATTTTTTTATAATTTAATTGGTACCCAATGATTATAATGTTTACAAATAAGGTTAATGATTCTTAATACACTTTAGCGATGATTTAGTGGTAAAGAAGGGGGTACAAAAAATGATGGCTTTGGGAGGTGCATGGTTCGATTCTCGAGAGAACAGTCTTGGGTGAATTTCTCCTTCTCTCAGATCCTCTTATCTTGTCGAGTCACCCAGTCCCTGACTAGGTGGGAAAAATAAGGCACAACCCACCCTTGCTGGCATATTGGTGTGTTGAACCTTCAATGATCTGGATGTCACCCTTTGAGATGCGCTTCCATCTCTTCTAGAAATGGCTCCTTCCCGAATGGGGATCTCTCTAGAGTGACCTCTTCATGGGGAGGTGTGTTCTCTTGTGTAGAGGGTTCAAAATGGCCACACACAGGGATTACCTTTTCAAAGGAAGGTTAATGATGCTTAACCTTGATGTTTATGAAATTGTGATAGTTGTGATATTGAGATATTTTAGATTGAATGATATAAGTGTGTGGGACATAGACTGATGCTTGAAAATACCATATGTAATTGATTTATATACACATGTGGGACATGGACTAATGCTTCAAAATTCCATAGTGATAAATGAATTTTAGTTTAGGGATTGATGATTCAAATATAAATGGTGTGTGAGATATGGAGTTCTAGGCCCAAAATGATTGCATCAGACTATGGTTCTAATTGGATGTAAGATAAATCGAATTCATATACAAATAGTATGTGATATGGAAAGGAATCTGACATGAGCCGGAGAAGGTATTAAGGGTTTGGGTGTCCTCAGGAACCTAGTGGTTTATGTTGTTAGTTAAAAAATAATGAATTGTGATAACTGTTTACTTTATACATTGTAATTTGTTATTTATACAACTACATACACTGTTAGTGACTGGATATTGTTTTATACACCATTGGTGGCAACCTAATGAGTTTTACTCACACCCTACTCGGGCTACCTGATCGGTTCCCGAATCGACTTCATGTTTTCAGGAAATGATAAGGGAAAGAGACATTTGTTAGATATATGCTATTCGATGGAGAATGGATGAGGGAATTGAACTTGGTTTTAAGAACCTCTTGGGAGTTATCGGTGTATTTATTTTCGGTTTTTCATTTGAAAATTGACACTTATTTTGGAATGACTTAGCTACTATTTTGGTTTGGATATTGTATTCCTATTTTTTTCATCATTTGATACAAGTTTGTATGGTTATTGGTTATATCATTTGGTTATTATTATTTATTTATACTATTGTGCTAATTTGATTAAGTGGGTATAGTTTCCCCAAATTATTCATATTATACCCTCATTGCTAGTTATCAACCTTTAGCATATGAGGAGGCACACTTGAGGTCATGTAATCAACCTGCTCGGGGCATCAGTGTGTGGCACTCGAGTTGGGACATTAGAAATTGGTATCCTAGGTACAATTTTCTTTCCTTTCCTTTTTTCTTAATATTTGGGAAAGGTAAACTTGAGACTAGGAGGAGTCGGGCCTTGGAAATGAGCTTTTTCATGAGAATAGCTAACCCATGTAAGGGGGAAAAAACTAAGTACCTAGGGTGGGATTATTGTTATCAATATGTTATATTATAGTTAAATGCTATTTCACCTTGAGTGTTTCAATTTTTTTGTGATGTTATTATCTCTAAGATTTTTTGAAATTTGGATCATGGCCTAGTATGGCATGAGCGTTGATTATTAATGAATTATTCTAGACACTCATGAATTATTGTAACATGCATATTTTAGGCATTCATAGAAAATCATGGTTTGGAATGAGTTTTTTATGTGAAAGTTCTTTTCTTGATTATGTGATTTTTAAATAAAAAAGGCTCCTAATGTGAATTAAAAATTTTCAAATGATAAAAATTTGTAAAAGGTGTGTCTGATGTGAAACTTGAATATGAGCTTGTGTTTACCCTTTTTAACCATGACCTAGATGTAGGATTGTTAAGGGAAGTGATCGTTCCTCAGTTTTGATTGTGGAGGGGCTTGTGGGATGACCTGTTGTGACTTTATGTGAATCCCCACAATTGTGTAAATATTGTTAATTGTTTTTTGATACATGTTTTTGGAATTGTAGAAATATTACCCCATGATGATGCTTATTGAGAGGATTATAAGAGGTTATGGATGGAGTTGATCCACTAGTAGTGGATCCTGAGGCACATATATTTCTAGGCGAGGAAGTCACAAAGAAGTTCCATGAGAACTTTTCTCACTTCATGTATTCTAAAGAAAGTGATCTAGGGAAGGCTGTGATGAGTATGTGTTGGGAAAAAATCCCTCAAGGTAACTTTGCAGAATTTTTTGGGTTGATTGTGTTTGTTGAAAAAGCATGATTTCATGGATATTTGTCGAGTTCCCAAGAAGTTGTTGACAATCCTTGTTGACAAAGAACAACGACAAAGGAAAGGACGATCTGGAGGCGGTAAAAAAGAGTAGTACAAGGTGGTGTCGTTTCCCAGTTTTTGCCAAATTTTTGGGGTCCAAAAATAGGAGTTTGGTGAGCATCGCGAAAATAGGATTTCCATGAAGAGCATAATTTAATATGGAAAAGGCATGAATTTCACGAAGATAGGATGTATGGATTGGATTTCGTGAAGACCAGAAGAATGGAGGCGGTGAGTCTTCATGATTACATCAAGCTTCACGAATGGAAGAGGCTGAAGTGCATCGCGGCGGTGAAGGGATTTGCGAGGGAGCTTCGCGGTGAAGGAGCGAAGGAATGTTGATGGTGATGCTTCACGACTACGTCAAACTCCGTGAACAGAAACTTGCCATGTTGC
This sequence comes from Viscum album, assembly GCA_963277665.1. NCBI lineage: Eukaryota > Viridiplantae > Streptophyta > Magnoliopsida > Santalales > Viscaceae > Viscum > Viscum album. The sequence goes on along the minus strand of OY728140.1, from coordinate 1,943,674,373 downwards.
TTCGCGATTTGGACAGAATTCCGGATGAAACTTTGGAGCTTCGCAATTTGAGATGACATGGCGTTGACTTCGCACAGAAGGGACGAGGGTTGGTGGAATCGCCTATAAATAGAGGCCGACCCCTGGAGAGAAGTAGAGAGAATTTTCAGAGAAAATCCTTTGCTCTCGATTTGCGAAGGTGGTTCGCAGAGCCAGTGTGCTTCGCAAAAGAGGAGCTTCACGGCGGCTATTGTAGCTCCGCGAAACCCGCGTGCTCTGCGATGGCTTATTAAGATTCGTGAGGGACGTTGCTTTGCGATGGCTTGAGATTCGGGAAAGTGCTTCACGATAGAGCTTCGCGAAAAGGCAGGAGCTTCGCGAAGGCTTGTTTGAGCTTCTCGAAATTGGGAGCCTAGAGAAGTAGGGTGCTTTGCAAAGGTGTTTCCAAAGTGAGTTGCCGAGTGGTCAGAGGCAAAGTGGTATTCATCAGTGGATGAAAGTTGGACTATAACAGAGCATCCATCAACAGTTAAGGATGCATGTATTCATGCAGATGAAGAGACCTACAGGTCTATAAACTGTGAGTGAATCCCTTCACAGAGCAGTGAGCTTAGGAAGAGGGAGAAGGTGATCCTCTCCACCGGCAGTGAGCCAGAGAGAGAGAAATAGGGAGTGACCCTTGGGAAAGCAGTGAGCTGACCCTAAACTTTGTAAAGGCAGTGAGCCTGGGCATAGAAGTGATCTAGCCCGAACTTTGTATCCACATCTAGTGAAGATTAGTGGAATTCAGCACGACCGACAACCTGTCAGTGTATGCTCCTTGGACGTAGCCCAATGAGGGTGAACCAAGTAAAAATCTATACGTCTGCCTGCTAATTTGCCTGCATTTCATTTAATGCATCATTATCAGATAAAGAAGAAATTAAGTGATCATAACATACACACAAGTGCAAAAAAGTGACCCTTGTAACAAAGATGTCAAGATCCAGTGGGGCAGGAAGAACTTTGAAAAATAATATCCATACCCTGATTCACTCCCCCTCTGAGGGTATATAGGCCCCTATTGGTCCTAACAATTGGTATCAGAGGGATAGGTTGCTTTTATCAGATTTGTTTTCTCCGACTTGGTGTAGTTGATCTGTGTGTCTAAAGAATCAGTCTGCTCTTATCTCGGTGAGCCATGGCAAGGGAAAAAACATCCAAGAAGAAGCAGAAGTCAGGTGGTATTCCTCATTGTGGAAGTGTGTATGGAAAAAGTGTGATTCAATTAAAAGAATCAAATAGTTTGCTGAAGGAAGGTCTAGATGAATTTGACAGGGAAAATATTGATTCACTGAAGCATGATGTAGGAATGAGTGAAGTACATGAACTTCAATGTGATATTGAAACAAGTGATGGTGAAGAAGAAAAAATTGAAGGAAGAATAGATATGAAAGCTGAGTTAGAGGCTTCTGTTGAAGAGATATATGTTTGGAGATCCAAAACCAGGAATGATAACAAGGTGGTTCATGATGCCAAAGTCTATATGTAGTAGCAGGAAGAAGAGAAGTCTGAGTTGATGGATAAAATTGAGAAACTCAAGTTATCAGCACCAGAGAACTCAGAATCAGTTTGTGAGTATAAGCATAAGATTGAAGAACAAAAAATGGAGATCGATGGATTGAATAGAAAAGTGAAAGATCAAGTCAAGTGCATCGAAGAACCTGATATCCCAGGTTATGTTGGAAACACCGATGAAATTAAGTCTAAAGACATTCGTATCCAAGCATTGGAAATTGAGGTGAACAAGCTAAGAGGCTTAAATAAAAGGATTATTGATGTGGAAACTAACCTGAAGGAGATGAATAATTCTCAGGGTGAGGAACTACAAAAGCTGGCTAAAATAAAAGGAAAACAAAAATCTAGTGATTATGAAGAGAGTCAAAAGTCAGATGAAGTTCAGAATCTGAAAGCCAGAAATGTTGATCTTGCTACACAGCTATCTGAGCTAGTTTAGAAGAATAGATATGCTATTTCTAAAGAGAAACAATAGAATATTTTCTCAGCTCAAAGACCAGCAAGTTTTGGAAAAGCTGGTATTGGATTTGATAAATCACCTCCCATGCATGATAAGAAGAGAGCTATGAATAACTCCAGAAATGGAGAAAATCATGTAGGTTCTGTAGATATGCCTAAGAGGATAGCTACAAAAAGAATTGATGACATGTGCTATTTCTGTGGGATTCATGGACATACATCAAGCTTCTGTTTAGAGGCTCTGGAATATAATTCAGGCTGTGAAAATAGAAACTTTGATAAATATGAGAATAAGAAAAAGCATCATGAGAAAACAGAGAGAACAGTCTCTCAGAGGAAAGCATCCAATAGATGCAATTACTGTGAAAAAATGGGACACACCATGAGTATGTGTCAGGTTGCTCAAGAGCCCCGTGTTAGAAGAATAAGTCAAGGTGTATCAGCATCTCGACATAGAAGTGACTAAATGAGGTATGCCTTTGATGGAAGATGTTTTATATGTTCAGATTATGGGAATTTGGCAAGAAATTGCACCTAGAAGAACACAAGAAGGGAAAGGGAACTCGAAAGGAGATTCTCGACTGCAATGATGCATAATGAGAAATTCTACACTGAGAGACAAAGTGGAAAGGATAAGAATAGGCTTAGAGCCTCAGGGTAATCACATGGAGCTGAACGAAAGGTGTATCAGTCACCTCATCTGTTATACTCAAAACATCTCTCAAGGAGAGAATGTGAACAAACCTGGAAGATTAAGGGGAGAACTACTCCAGCTATGATAAAGAAGAATAAATGTTCAATGGAGGAATCACCACCAGTGAAAAAGAGTGTGGTGACTCAGACATCTGATAAAAGAAAGATGAATAAAGAATGTAATGAGAAATTCACAGGTCATTTTCCACAGTGAAAACTGGAAGAAGATGCAAGATCGTTGCAATGGTGGAAGAAGCAAGGGAGGATGGAAAGAAAAGATATTCCTGCTCAAAGTAGGAATCAAGGGAAATGGAATTTTAGTGGAACATCAAATATGTAAATGTGTACTAGTGGGTTTAAACCCCAAATGGTGAGAAAGGCCAGGCCTACAGAACCTTCATATCAGAAAAAGACTCAGCATGCAGGTATTGAATGCTTAGTCATATGGCCAGAGTAGTTGAAGTTGTCCTTGTAGCTGGAGGAAGCACAAAAGGAATGTGATGTGCTCCATGAAAGAATCAAAGGGTTGACCCATCAGGATCAACCACCATCCTTGTCTTGAGGATTCAAGAAACATCCCCTCTCCCTATGTATGAAAATGCAATTAACTGATGATTCATGTGTTTCAGGTTCTAGGGAGATACTATCCAAGGGGAAGTGGCATCTAAGGATGCAAAGTGGATATGTGATATGATCTACAGTTTCAATCGATTCAAATCAGGTACCAGAGTTGAAGAAGAAAGGGAGCAATAGGGCACAATAGAATGTGATTGTGTTGTTAACTTTGTCTCCTGTTTCCTACACTGAGTTTCAACTGAGTAGGCTTAGAGATTTTGTTAATGGCTCAACTCTGAGTGGAAGATGAGAACAAATGATGAAGGAGGAATAGACTAGTTATGGGTCTAAACTGTTGTGCCTAACTACGGGAAGAGTTGCATAACACAGGGGGAAAATTCTATATCATAATCAGATGCATGATCTCAATATGATATGAAGGATGAATGTTTAAGCTCATGAAGAATGAGTGGTGGAAAAGAAGCAACACATAGGTTTTCATGATTATCAATTGTGTTCTAACCATGTGGTATCAGCTGACTGCTTTCAAGATACCAAGAAGCTGCGAGGGAAAATCAAAGGCGTGTCAACAAAAATATGAGAGAAGAAGTTAAAAGAAATGACATTAGTGAACAGTGGCACAGAGAAAATTAGTTGAAAGGAATGATGCCACTGAATAATGAGTCAGTGAACAACTTCCTGATTAATGTGTTGAGGAAGTAAGCAGCATAGGGAGAGCATAAGTGGATCATACTGATTCAGAAGAAGACACTGATGATGAACAAGAAAGTGTCAAGTATGTGTCTGTGAGGAAGCCAAAGAGTCGAGCTGAAATTGATAGGCATAATATCATTGGTGATCAAACATCTCCAGTTCAGACTCAAAGAATGAAATCATCACAGCAAACATCGTTTTTATCTCAAGTGGAGCCAAAATGTTTTCCCGATGCAGCTGAAGATTAAAACGGGGTTCAGGCTATGAACGAAGAGCTTGATCAGATTGAGAAGAACCAGACATGGGAGATTGTTTCGAGGCCATCAGACAAGAATGTCATCGGGACTAAATGGGTCTATCGCAACAAGATGAATGAAGATGGCATAGTGATTCGGAACAAAGAACGACTAGTGTGCAAGAGGTACTCCCAGATCGATGGAATAGATGTAGATGAGACATTTTCACCAGTTTCAAGGCTGGAGACAATCAGATTGTTTTTGGCAATAGCAGTGCAACAAAAGTTCAAAGTGTTCCAGATGGATGTCAAATCCACATTCTTGAATGGGGTTCTAGAAGAGGAGGTGTACATTGAGGAACCAGATGGTTTTCTCATTCACGAGGATGAGAACAAAGTTTACAGGCTGAAGAAGGCATTGTATGGCCTGAAACAAGCACCAAGAGCATGGTACTCAAGGCTTGATCAGTACTTGAAGAAGCTTGGTTTTCAGCATGGAGGAGTTGATTACAATCTCTATTTCCATAATGATAGTAATCAAAGGATGATGCTATTGGTTTATGTCGATGACATAATATTTGGCAGATCAGATGAAGCTCAGTGCAGACAGTTTTCCAAATTCATGAAAAATGATTTTGAAATGTCAATGATTGGAGAGCTAAAATTTTTCCTTGGTCTACAGGTGACACAAGGAAGGAATGGAACATTCATTTCTCAATCTAAATATTCCAAGGAGGTCCTGAGAAGGTTTGGAATGGAAAATTCCAAGGATATGAAGAGTACAGTTGCCACCCGGATAAAATCATCGAAAGATGAATATGGAAAGGAAGTTAATATCACAGAACACAGGTAAATTATTGGAAGTTTGTTGTACTTGACTACAACAAGGCATGATATTGTTTTCACCACATTACAAGCAATGAGATATCAGAGTAATCCCAAGGAAAGCAAAATGATTGCAATGAAAAGAATACTTCGGTATATATAGGGCACATTGGATTTCGGCTTGACATATACTGATAAATCTCAGACAGAGTTATTGGGCTATACTAATGCAGACTGGGCCGGTTCTGTGGATTATAGGAAATCAACGTCAGGTGGTGCTTTCTATCTTGGTAGATTGTGTATTTCTTGATTAAGAAAGAAGCAAGATTGCATTTCGTTGAGCACCGCGGAAGGTGAGTATATTTTGGGCACTCAAGCATGCACCCAACTATTATGGATGAAGTAGTAGCTTGAAGATATGGGAGTTGAAGTGATGTCTCCGATCGGAATCCAGTGCGACAACTCAAGTGCTATAAATCTTAGAAAAAATCCCGTCCATCATTCAAGGACAAAGCACATTGAGATTAAGTATCATTTTATCAAGGAGAAGGTTAAGTAGGGAATCGTGAAGTTGAAGTACAAGCCTATAGAGCTACAGGTTACAGACATTCTGACAAATACCTTACCCAAGGAAGATTTTGAGAGACATCGACTAGATCTGGGAGTTCAGTCGATTCCCCGTGCTTGAAATCGTGTGGATGTGGAGACCCCCCCTATCCCCGAGGCATGATGTCTTTTTCCCTAATGTGCTTATTTGTGTTCTATACTCTGTTACAGACTTTAAAGGAGTGACCTTTGGGTTCGTTGACAAAGGGGGAGAAAATAGTGTTTGTTAAAGGGGGAGAAAATAGTGATTGGGAGAGAGTGTGGCTATTTGAGAAATCATGACAGATACGGGGAGAAACTGACAGGTGGGGCATCCAAAAAGGGGGAGCAAGGAGAAAGGGGGAGGGTGTTTTAAATCTGACGATTCTAGAAGTGATCAATCAAAGAATAGATATCACCACATCAGAGGATCGTGATAAAAGAGGAACAGTGGTGTTGGAATGGTGAGAGAAGGTTTCCAGCTATCACCAATTGGGAACAGTGTGGTTCAACAATTGGTATCAATTTAATAATTGGTATCATGTTGGAATCGACAATTGGTGTTTCACATGAAGTGATTTATTGATGAACTTTTCATACTACTCTTGTTTCTCATGCCGAGCATTGCTCATGTGGGCTTAGAGTACGTGTTAATTGAATCCTTGAACACTATTAGAATTGCAAGAGGCGAATGGTGGTAGCAACTGGAACAAGACTCAGTGAGGTATCAACGTGCAAAAAATCATTCCGAGAAGAGTTATGATGAATTGTCAACAAATCCAAAGGGGGAGATTGTTGGGCAAAAATCCCTCAAGGTAACTTTGCATTTTTTTTGGGTTGATTGTGTTTGTTGACAAAGAAGGATTTCATGGATATTTGTCGAGTTCCCAAGAAGTTGTTGACAATCCTTGCTGACAAAGAATGATGACAAAGGAAAGGACGATCTGGAGGCGGTACAAAAGAGCAGTACAAGGTGGCACCGTTTCCCAGTGTTTGCCAAATTTTTGTGGTCCAAAAATTGGAGTTTTGTGAGCATCGCGAAAATAGGATTTCCATGAAGAGCATAATTTAATATGGAAAAGGCATGAATTTCGCGAAGATAGGATGTATGGATTGGATTTCGCGAAGACCAGAAGAATGGAGGCGGTGAGTCTTCATGATTACATCAAGCTTCGCGAATGGCAGAGGCTGAAGCGCATCGCGGCGGTGAAGGGCTTTGCGAGGGAGCTTCGCGGTGAAGGTGTGGAGGAATGTTGACGGTGATGCTTCGCGACTACGTCAAGCTCCGTGAACAGAAACTTGCCGTGGTGATTCGCGATTTGGACAGAATTCTGGATGAAACTTTGGAGCTTCGCGATTTGAGATGACATGGCGTTGACTTCGCGCAGAAGGGACGAGGGTCGGTAGAATCGCCTATAAATAGAGGTCGACCCCCTTGAGATAAGTAGAGAGAATTTTCAGAGAAAATCCTTTGCTCTCGATTTTCGAAGGTGGTTCGCGGAGCCAGTGTGCTTCGCAAAAGAGGATCTTCGCGGCGGCTATTGTAGCTCCACGAAACCCGCGAGCTCTGCGTTGTCTTAGTAAGCTTCACGAGGGAAGTTTCTTTGAGACAACTTTAGCTTCATGAAAGTGATTCGCGATAGAGCTTCGCGATAGAGCTTCGCGAAAAGGCAGGAGCTTCACGAAGGCTTGTTTGAACTTCGCGAAATTGGGAGCCTAGCGAAGTAGGGTTCTTTACAAAGGTGTTTCCAAAGTGAGTTGACCAGTGGTTAGAGGCAAAGTGGTATTCATCAGTGGATGAAAGTTGGACTATAATAGAGCATCCATCAACAGTTAAGGATGCATGTATTCATGCAAATTAAATGACCTACAGGTCTATAAACTGTGAGTGAATCCCTTCACAGAGCAGTGAGCTTAGGAAGAGGAAGAAGGTGATCCTCTCCACCGGCAGTGAGCCAGAGAGAGAAAAACAGGGAGTGAATCTTGGGGAAGCAGTGAGCTGACCCTAAAATTTGTAAAGGCAGAGAGCCTGGGCATATAAGTGATCTAGCCCGAACTTTGTATCCACATCTAGTGAAGATTAGTGGAATTTGGTACAACCGTCAACCTGTCGGCATATGCTCCTTGGACGTAGCCTAGTGAGGGTGAACCAAGTAAAAATCTTTGTATCTACCTGCTAATTTTCCTGCATTTCATTTAAAGCATCATCATCAGATAAAGATGAAATTAAGTGATCATAACATACACAGAAGTGAAAACAAAGTGACCCATGTAACAAAGAGGTCAAGATCCAGTGGGGTAGGAAGAAATTTGAAAAAGAATATCCATACCCTGATTCACCCCCCCTCTCAGGGTATATAGGCCCCTATTGGTCCTAACAGTATGTCTGATATGACATGGGAGTTCCAGTTACAACACCCTCTTACATTCACCAGAGAGGGTGGACCACAAGTAGTTGAGTTTTTGATTGAGTCCATCAAGAATATACTTGACCACTTAGAGACTTCTGATGAGAAAAAAGTCAAGGTGACAACTTATATATTACGTGATCAGGTGAAGCATTGGAGGGATGTCCCGAATCAGGATGGATATCTAGAAAATGTGGAGTGTAAGGACTTTAAATAGATGTTCATAGATCAATTTACCTTGAGATTCTTAGGTTATAGTGATTAGTTGAGTTTATGAGGCTGAGTCAGGGGAGAATGTCTGTGATGGACTAAGCTGGATGCTTTAATGAACTGCATCACTTTGTTAGAGAATTTTCGGGGGATAATACTATGTTGGTGAAATAATTTTAGGATGGGATTAGATATTAAATTAAATCCTAGGTGAATATATTTTAGTTGAAAAGTTTTTAGTGGTGGTGAATTAGGATCTCATTTCTGAGGGGAAATCGAAGGAGGATTCTATTGGAGTACACATGATTTTAGATGAAAGGTCAGAAGGTATGAATTCTATGTGAAGGAAGTTTCATTATGAGAATGTTGACATGATTAGTGGGAATAATATTTTCTAGGGGGAAGGATCAGTTACACAAAACCTTACTTGGGTGACCTATCACTAGTGTGGTTCGTCGGGTCATTTTCATAGGCAGTGCCCTTGACCACCGATAAATTGCTAATCCTATGGTAGGATGGGTCATTAGTAGAGGTTCTTCAGGAACCCATGAAATATGGGTAATGATAGAGTATCTAAGAAGAACCAAATTACAGAAATATGATATTTTACACCGTATCAGTATTGAAGTTATAGTTCTATTGGCCGTGGTGGTCGAGGTAGTGGATGAGGTACTTCTAGGAAAGAGCACCCATAACAGTAGGGTGGTAAAACTCAGGGGACTCAGAATATATCATAGGGAACAAGGTAAGTATAGTTTCATGCATTTCGACCTATAATTGTGGATAACAAGGCTGGACCATCAATAGTTAGAGTTACTATTATTGTATCTTCTACACTTTCTTGTTCCTTATTTGATATTGGTGGCTCTCATTATTTTATATATTCCCAACTTGTGAATAGTTTTAGCCTAGTGGTGGATTTTATAAGTGGTGTTATGATGATAGATACACCTCTGGGAGTACGGTTGAGAGACATCTTCCTATGAAAGGGGTATTCTATCGAGGTTGGAGAATATTGTTTTCTTTGGGATCTTTACATCCTTGACATGTGATGATTCGACCTAATTATGGGTATGGACTAGTTAGTAGAATACCAAGCCGACAATTATTTCTACCTAAGGAGAGTAAATTTTACATCCCCTGAGGGTCACAATTATATTCACCATGGAGAGTGGCATATCCAAGTAGACCGTGTAGGGCTAGTTCATCAGTAACTGGGGGAGCTCACTGCCCATGTTTCTAGTATATTGTTGGATGATAGAGGTGGAAAGAGGGATTTATTTACACCCATAGTGGAAAGGTTCTAGGATGTATTTATTGATGAATTCTTAAGGCTTCCACCTGATAGAGCTATGGAATTTATGATTGAGCTCATGCCTAGGGCTGAGCCAGTATCTATTCCACTGTACAGAATGACACCGACGGAGCTTCAAGAGCTCAAGACTCAGCTGAAAGAGTTTTTGGTTAAGGGTTTTATTCATTAAATTATGTTTCCTTGGGGTTCTATAGTATTTTTTCTAATAAGGATGACATAAACTTGCACTTATGTGTTCATTACCATAAGTTGAACTCGATGAAAATGAAGAATTAATATCCTCTTCCACGTATCGATGATCTATTTGACCAGTTGAGGGGAGATTATTTTTTCGCCATGATTAACTTGAGAACAAGGTTTTATTAGTTGAGACTTAAACCTTATGATATACGAAAGACTACTTTAAGAAGCAGTTATCACTACAAAAAATTAGTACATTAGAGGGGGTTATTTAGAGGAGGTTATAAACAACCCCCTCTAATTTCATTTTCTATATAAATAGAGTAGGTTCTATACAATCCCCTCCAATCATAGAATTTAGAGGGGGTTATGAACCCCCTATAAATTCATTTTCTATAAAAATTAGAGGTGGGTTATTTAGAAAACTCACTAATTATCAAATTTAGAGGGGGTTATGGACCCCTTTAAATTTTTTAACATTATTTTTCTAACATCCACTTGGATTTTAGAGGGGGTTCAAAACCCCCTCTAATATATTAAATTAGAAGGGGATGAATACCCCCTATAACGTCTTAAATTAGATCGGGTTCAAAACCCTCTTCTAATTTCTTAAATTAGAGGGGGTTTAAAACCCCCTCTAATGTCAATAAATTTGAGGGGGTTCAAAACCCCCTCTAATGTCTTTAAATTAGAGGGGGTTCAAAACCCCTGAAATTTAAGAGATTAAAGGGGGTTATGAATGCCCACTATTTTTAAAAAAAAATAACTTCCATAATATATATATATATATATGTATATGTATAATTGAAACATAATATATAAATGTATTTAAATACATTATATGAACATATTTTATAAAAAATATTTATATGGTTGTATTTAATTGTATTTTTTTGAGATAATTTAATTGTATTTATATGTATACAAAAATACAATTGTATAATATTATGTACATTAATACATATTTATTTGTATAAATTTTATTTCATATGATATTAATTATTTATAATATACAATCATAAAAATGTTATATACATATATACATAAATATAATTTATTTAAAAAACATATCATATAAAATATCAAGCTTGTAGTTTTTATAATTTATATTATAATAATAATAAATATATTTTTAAATAATATGTTAATGCTTTAATATTATATAAAATTAATATTATATGAAATAGAATTAATATAAATATAAATATATTAATTTACACAATATTATACAATTATATTTACTAAAATACATATATATAATGTACATAATAATAAGTATATTCATTGAAATACATTATATAAATATTTTTATAAATTGTATTTTATACAATATTAAGTATATATTTGTATAAATTGTATTTCATATAATATTGATTTTATATAATATATATATTAATTATATATAATATAAAATTGTATTTTATATAACATTATATAAATATTTTTATAAATCGTATTTCATATAATATCCATTATATATAATATAAATATTTTTATAAATTTTATTTCATATAATAATAATTATATATTAATTATATATAATATTATATTGTTTATACAAATAAATATTTATATTAGTGTAAATAATAATAAATATATGTGTTGAAATACATTATATAAATATATTTTTAAAGACCTTATAAAAATATATTAAGTAAATACTTATATATATATATTATTTAAATAAACATTTATATAATATATAAATATGTATTTAAGTATATAAGTAATTTTATTAATATATTTATAAATATATAAACATATGTGTATATACATATAAATATATAGTTTATATAATTTTATATATAGGTTATATATTTAAATGCATTTAAATATTTTAGGTAAATAATAATTGTTAGAATACATAATCAAATTTATATAAATATATTCATGTGTGCATAAGTAATAATAATTGAATTTTCATAGTGGTAACAGGGGTTGGGCATGCGGCGATGCGAAGCCGCTAGTCTACGGTTTGAATTCGGCTGAAGATTAATTTTACATGGTGACGTGTTTGCTTGGGATAGGGAAGCATGGGTGGTGGTCTGCATGCGGGTTGTGGGGGAACTATTGGGTGCACGAGAAACTAGAGGAGGAGAAGGGAGGGGCCCGGGGGAACCATAAGTGAATGGCAGGAAAGGGATGGAATGTGAGGAGTATAACTGAAGGGTAGAAAGGGAGAGGGACGTGCGTGGCATGGGAAAATGAAGGTGTGAAAAGGAGGGGGACGTACGGGGTGGGGTAATGTTGGAATAAAAAATCCAAATTTAGGGGCAATTTTAACCTGCCCTAAACTTGTACCCTCAAATCAATTAGGGGCAATTCTAACCACCCCAAAATTGAAACATCATTTAGAAGCGGTTTAAACCCCTTCTAAGTGGGATCTTTCTTGTCGAATTATAGTAGCATTTGAAGGGGTTTAAACATCTTCTAATTAAACTGCCTCTAAATTTTATTGAGATATACCAACAGTTGATGAATACCATCGCTAATCATACATTGTATCCACCTTAGTAGTGGTTTACCATAACCACCACTAAAGCCTTTAGAGGGGGTTATAACCCCCTATAAATGAAAAAATAACCTCTTCTAACAACATGATTTTTATAGTGTATGGACTGTATGAGTTCATTGTTTTTCTATTCATGATAAAGAATACTCCGGTAGTGTTTATGGAATTGGTGATTAGAATCTTCCACCTATACCCAGACCAATTTGTGGTAGTGTTCATGGATGACATCTCAGTGTACTCCAAGACTCATGATGATCATTACCAGCATATTGATATCATACTAAGTACACTGAGAGAGTATCTGCTATACTCCATGCTATCTATGTGTCAATTTTGGATTGATCAGGTACATTTATTGGGTCACATTATCTCGGATGGAGGTGTGTTAGTGGACCCATATAAAGTTCAGGTAGTGGTTTCTTTGTAGTATCCTGAGAATGTTTTCGATATCTATTGATTTATGAGGCCAACATGATATTACCAAAGGTTCATCAAAGCATTTTCCCATTTTTTAGAACGACTTTTAGGATTGACCAAGATAGGGATAAAGTTTTAATGGTTTTGATAATGTGAGAATTATTTTTAGGAGTTGAACAATGATTTGAATACTACATCGGTACTGATCCTACCTAAGCCAGTTTAGGATTATACAATGTTTTGTGATTCCTTTTGTACCAGTCTTAGAGTAGTGTTGATGCAGGGAGGTCGAATTATGGTGTATGGGTCTCAACAATTAAGGCCACATGAATGGAATTACCCTATGCATGACCCCGATTTGGCATCATTGGTTTATCATTTGAAGTGTTAGAGGCATTATATTTTGTGTGAGAAGTTTACTATGTATACAGATAACAAGATCTTAAAGTACATCTTTTAATATAGAGATTTAAATATTTTAAAGTGGATGTGGGTTGAGTATATGACATCATTTGATTTTGATCTAGCATATATGCCCAAGAAGGGAAATAGTTTTACTGAAACTTTAAATATGAAAACTCAGGCTCGGGCAGTTTATGAGTCTAGTGTTGAGTGGAAAATGATTAATTTACTAGCTGAGATGCTTGTTGTGGTTCAGGAGGGTCAAGAACAGATGAAACTCATATGAGTTTCAATGGAGTATACAGATAACTCCTGACTGCACGAGACCTTCACCACAAGACCTGTGGCTAGGGCTCTAATAGATGAAGCATATCTTGACTCACAATCAGACACTTGAATTCATCTTATCACAATGTATTCTTCAGGTGATGCTTCATGAAAAAATTCTCCAAGTGACCTAGAGAGCCACAACAATGACACATCTTTAGAGGGATGTTAGATGAAAGCTTCATGTGCCCAAACTGGCCACACTAGTGGCACACCACTGAACGATCCAATGAAATGGAAGTTAGAACCACTGTAGAGGAATCTACCGAAATATATCCCTCTCGTACACCCTACTCTCCAGATGGGGAACCTTTATGAGTAACTAGATTATGATGGATTTCCAACCATCGGCGCTCTAGTGACCAACTATGCTAAACACAGCTCATCCACCAGGTTCTCAAAACAATGGTCCCTAGAAGGGAAGACTCGCTCCGTGATCTCTTAGAGAATACCCCCATTTAAGAGATATGTATTCATGAAATCCTGCGACACTACCTCCGAAGAAAAGGATACAAGTTCCTTGAAATGGTCGAATTATGTTTTCACTGTCCATTGGCCTTGTTGAATGTGCATGAGCTCTTCCCTTTTCATCGTCTTAACCTCTTTAGGTATAAACCATCAGACAAAGATGGATTTATAGACATCCCAAATGATCCCAACATGCATTGATGGTGGGGAAAATAACTCTCATTCTTCCAAATATGGACCCTCAAAAAATCACAGGACATCTCAAAATCTAACAAAATCAAGAGTTCCCAACATCCTCAAAACACACTTGACCTCTTCAGACCACATAACTACCTTTAACGGACCCAGATCACTATTAAGGACAGAAAAGTTTCTGAGAAGGACCAAAAACTGGGCATGAATTATCAAAAACGTTGGTGAAATTTCTGGGTGGCATTTTCTGAACAACATATAAAACACGAAGCTAAAACCGATATCTAATCAAATTATAATTAAAAGTAACATTCATGAGCCAAAACTATCAACTAAAAAACCAAAAAAATACAAATACAATCCAAAAATTACATATTCATTTTAAATTTCAAAACCGGCTTTTTTCAAGGACACTTTCTAAATACCAAATCCACTTTTCAAACCAAATTCAATTTCCCAAATAATTTACCCATTTAAATTCACTTTAGATAAAGAAGTTCAAGCCTTTAATTCTGAGTACACTCCTCAGTATTCCCATGAACTATTGCACATATATTCAACCAATTTCATTCATACGCACCAACATGCACTTCCCATACATTCCCTACACGTGAAAATGTTCATAAATAGTACGCAAGGTTTAACCCAAACCATTCCTCTACCAATTCCAAACAACCATCACATTTTTAGACCAATAACTGTAGGTTTTAAAACAAATTCAACGAATTGAAATTAATTTAAAAGAAATCATTATCCTCTCAAAACCTCTTTTTCATTTTCAAAATCTCACTCACACCAATCATAACCAAGACAACACTTAAGTTGCATCAAACTACCGGTGTGAGGGACTAGTAGTCATGCTTAACCTGGCGAAATGGTAGTGGGCCATGCCCCAAGTAAGCGTCAAAAACTAAGAGGAACTTAAACCATGTACTTAGACTCTAGATGGGTCACTACTCCATGTGAAATCACTATGTAGCATCATTTTCCATCTATTGTCATTACTCAATCCCAAACAAATCATAATGAGACAAGGACTCATTTCCTAAACTACCCTTGGTGGCTTGAGGTTCAGAATGGGTGAGGGTTCAGGAATTACTTCCTATACCTACCTATCAAGTCCAAAAAGTCATAATCTTCATCTACCAGACATTCTAAATAATAAGGGCCTCCATTGATTCCATTTTTTCATGAACCAATCCCTGGTTGACACTAAATCGGTCATCCAAGCCGGTCCACAACATGTCCCGAGGGGCATTCCCAATCCCCCCAGGATGTAAACCAGTGCCGAGCATCAAAATTTAATTGCTAAGAATGATTTATCCCATTAGAGATAAATAAATAAATAAATAAGAATTAAAAAAACAAAAAAATTAAACTGAACTCAAGCAGCGGAAAAAGAAATAAATAGAACAGCTCCAATAATGATCAAATCAGCAAAGAAAACCTGAGCAAAGGAAACCTACAAATGAAATGATAAAATAGGAGTGAACATTAAAAATTCTCAGTAGGGTTTCTAAGATAATCCACAGAATCCATGAATCTCACTTCCCAAAACAATCCAATGACACAATTTTGAAATACAACTATAAAAGTAGGGTTATCACATTTTTAAATAAGTAACATGATTTTTACCTTTCAAAAATCCAGTGAACTCTATTTGCTATTTCAATTAAACCATTTTTTATTTTATAAACAAAACTCGAAAAAAAGATAACAAATCTGGGCCAAAATAATACAGGTAAATAATGAAAGATGGAAATAAAACAGTATGACAGAAAGCAAACAAGAAATGTAAATAAATGGGTACCCATGGGTGAACCTAAAAATCCTTAGAAGACCCCTAGACATACTCGGTTTTGGGACCACCTACCAGCGTATATTGAAACTCCTAATTCTATAACCAACTAGCTTCCCTAAAACTGACCAATCTAGTGGAAAATACCGCATGACCTAAAAAAATCTAGTGGGTACCAACCCATCTAGTCGGGGTTGATTATAAACCCTAAATTGATCATCTAAAAGACGCCTATGAACCCATGGTGGTTATAATAGTACTGTGTAAGTAGGAGTACCTCACATGCATGACATATCTCACCACTCTTGCGCACTCCAAACACAGACACTCCATATGATAACCCATATAGAATATCCCCCCTATAGAGGTGCCCCAAAAATATATATACATCATATAATCGAAGGTTCCTACCGGGCCTCCATACCATTTAACATTTAAACCATTTCATAAAATCTTCAAAGTTGCCAATCAAGCATACACTTTCGCAAAAACATGATCTCCTTTAAAAGCTAGTACAAACATTACTCTTGGGTTAAATGTGTCAAACATGACTTTAACTACACATGCCTAAAAGTATTTCCCAAAACATCACAAAAACGCCACTTTTTTACTTTAGTGAGCCAAACGGGCATATACTCAATGATTTAATTTCAACTCACTTCATAAACCACACAAAGAACCTAAATTATTTTAGAAAGAAAGAATTGTTTTCACAGAAGTACCACTCATTTTTCAAATAAAACCCAAACGCACACTGAAACACGTTGCAATCATGATTTTCATGTCAAACATCATTTAATAAATCATTCACTCATTTAATAAAAAAATTTAGGAGGACTAAATAAATTCTTACATCACGACCTCACCAAGTTCACAGGAGAATTCCATTTTCAAAATAAAATTTAGACCCTAACACTTAAAAGCACTTCTTTCACACCTTTCAAAAACTAACTCGCACCACTCGAACAACCAAAAGAAACATTTTCACAATTAAATAAAACACTTTCACAATTAAATAAACTACTATGAAAAATAAATAACAATTTTAAGAAGAAATACATTGCCTAGAACAAAGAAAATTACAAAAAAAAATTTGTGACTAAATACACATTGATGTCACACCAAAACATAGTTTGCAGTACTTTCCCAATTAAATACATTAACTAAACAGTTCAAAAAACATTATCAAGTGAGACACTACAAGTTTTTATCAAAGTATGGACTTCATATTACATGACATGCTAAAAAAATATGTCAATACATATTAAACCTAATTTAATGGTGATTTCACACCCAAAAATTTAATTATAGGACATGCTAAACCAATTAAACAGGTAAAAAGGTTCATCAAATAATATATATATATGAAATCACATACACACACTCAAATAATTATTCAAAAAATATTTTAAATAGTTTTAACTAACACTAAAACATGGAAATAGATTAGGTAATATACTTATGGAGATGAAAAAAATATTTCAAAAATTATTTAAAACACACAAGTTTCATGAGTTGTGAGGGAAAGAAAAATTTGGAAAACACCTACCTCAGAGGCATGAAAACATGAATCCACTTTCGTGAAAGGTAGAACCGATCCTTGTGGTCCCTTCTCACCCCTTAAAACAAAAATAAAAACACACAATCAACACCCAAGATTTCAGGGTTTAGCCAACTTCAATAAAACACTAAATGTAAAACGATAATTACCTAGGCGGAGGTCTCCGAGTTACTGGGTCATGTGCATGGAAGGGATTCGCCAGACAAATTATAGCTGAAAAGAGGAGGTTGGGTTTGTTGGAGGATCACCTGGAAGGGGGGTGTCGTGCTTCTAGAACATGCCAGATGGAGGGGAGGTGTGGTGCGATGCTGGTTATATCAAAGATAGGGCTTGGTGATGGCCGGAGAAAGGGAGAGCAGGAGTGCAGGAGGTCGTAGCCGGCCTCACCAGACTGCGGGAGGCCAGGATCAGCTGCTGCCAGAGCAAGGCACGAACTGAGGTGGCCCGATGTCGGCTTCTAGGGGAGTGATAAGGCTGGATGGGGGTAAGCATGAGGTGGAGGGGATCCATGGAAAAGGGTAGTGTGGAGGAGACCTAGAGCCGTGAGGGTTGCATGAGTGGGTGAGGAGGAGGTGTTGTGAGGGTGGTGCAACGAGGACCTGGGTGGGATGAGGGGCTAGGTAGGGCGCTGGAGGGCCGGAGTGCTAGGTTATGTATAGTGGAAACCAAATGTAGGAGGTGTGAGTGCGACATAGGAGGTAGCAAGTGTAGAGGGTGGGGGGCGGGGGGTGCCAGGTAGCGCTATGTTTTTTTTATTATTATAATAATAAGACTAATAATAACAAAACTAAAAATAGAAATAATGATAATAATAATAAAATAATAATTATATCATTTCTACAATAATAATAGATTTAATGATATTTTTTAATCAGTTTTATTAAAAAAATTTAAAAAAATAATAAAATTTTAATGGAGGCATTTAAACTAATATTAATTGTTATATATTTTCATAATGAAATCCATAATTTTGTTAATGATAATAATAATAAATTGATTAAGAAAAACCTTAACAATATTAACATTAATAAAAACTTATTAATTATATTATTAATAATTACAAAATAACATTATTATTATTACAATTTAAACATTTAACTCTCTTTTTTATATAAAAATTTATTTATTTTGATCGTTACACATTTGCACATGCACTCAGGATGACGACAGGGATACCACCACTATTCGGTGACCGTGCATGGGTCTAAAACCCACTAAAAATGTTAAATGATAAAAAATTTAAACCGGCACCCAGCCCAGACCTTGGCGCAAGGACCTGGAGCCTAGAAATAATAAAATAAAAATAAATCCAAAGGTCAGGGTGTGACAAATTCCTATCTTGGATTGGGATGCTTGCTAATGAAACTGTGGGTGATGATTTTTTATGGGTATATAAAGTTACATCCCTATGACCGTAAATATGCCACCCATGATCTGGATCTAACAATAGTTGTGTTTTTGATAAAGTTTTAGTGACGTTACCTCATTGCGGAGGGATTTGTGGTCTTCAAGGATTATAAGAGTTTGAGGTATATCTTTTCCCAGTATGACCTGAATCCATGATAGCATTGGCGGATAGAGTTCCTTCATGACTATAATTTTGAGATCTCCTACCCCTTAAAGATAGGGAATGTTGTGGATGATGGTTTGATAAAAAATTCATAGAATGATGTTTTTTGGGAATCTGTGGATGCTTGGAGAGAATTGGGGGATTTGAAAGATATTCATTTAAATTAAAGGGTGGATGGTGGTATAGGCTGTTTATTTTATATAACGTTACATTCTTATCTGATGCAGTAGTTAGAGGAGTCTCATTGGGGAGACTCATAGGTAGAGGCGATGCATGATTGTGTTGGATATGGTGATACTGGTGGGGGGGGGGGTGGTCGGAGGATAGTTAGAAATAGATTTTGTTTCAAGGAAGGCTATTTTCTTCCATGGCAATGTGTAAGGGAGTTGTTCTTGAGTTTAATAAACCACATTTGGTGGTACACCCATGATTTTCCAAAATTTACCATGGGTTGAGGGAGTAGTTTTGGTGGCCTAGAATGAAACAAGAAGTGGTGGAGTTTGTGGCTAGGTGTCTAGTTCTATACTAGGTAATGATTGGGAATCATCTTCCTTGTTGTTTATTGCATCCATTGGATGTTCCTAAGTGGAAATGGGATGCCATATCAATAGATTTAATCACAAGTTTTCTTAGAACTCAGGGAAGCTATGAGGCTATATTAGTGATTATTAATTAGTGGAAAAAATTAACCCACTTATTTGTTATCAAGGATCCAGGCACAATGGAAATTTTTTCTAAGAGGTATGTGGATGAAGTGGTTCGGTTTCAAGGAGTTACAAGGTCTATTGTCTCGGATTGGGACACATGTTTTACCTCCTGATTCTAGAGGGGATTTCAGAATGCTTTTGGAACTTATTTATACATCAGCACTTCTATCTACCCTCAAACAGATGGTCATAAAAACCAGACTATCCAGACACTAAAGGATATGTTATGGTCATGTGTCTTAGAATTTAGAGGATCATGCGAACAAAAACTGACCTTGGTTGAGTATTATTATAATAATAGCTATCACTCTACCATTGTAATGTCCCCATTTGAAGATTTTAATGAATGATCATGTCATTATCCGTTGAGTTGGACTGGGGTTGGGGAGATAACCATTTTTGTCTCGATGTGGTGCATAGCATTACCAAGAAATTATAGCTTGTTAATGAGAGGTTGAAAGATGTACATGACCGACATAATTCTTATTCTGATGTAAGAAAGAGGACCTTGGAGTTCGAGGTTGGGGAACACATGTTCTTGAAGGTTTCCCATTGATATGGGAATTATTGATTTAGAAATGGGAGTAATCTTTCTCACAGGTCTGTCGGGACCTTTTAGGTGTTTTGGTGAGTTGGCAAGGTAGCTTACTAGTTTTCAATTCGGCCTCAACCGGACCAGGTCCATAATATCTTCCACATATTTAAAATTCATCAGTATATTCAGAATCGCTCTCATATCATTGACTGGGGAGAGTTTAATATTGAGGATGATGTGATGTTTGTGGAGCAGATAGTAGGGATTTAATAACTTCAAGAGAAGGTGCTTCATAGATGAACCATTCCCCTATTTCAAGTGATATAAAGGCATATTGGTTTACAAGAGAGTACTTGGGAGTTTGAGGTGCAGATGTGTGCCCATTACCCAGAGTTGTTTTTAGTTTTTTTTCTGTTTTTATTTTTGATGTGATGTTAGGACCCTTTTTGGTTTTTGAGATGAGTTATTTTCCTTTTTTTTGTGATGTGGTGGGGTTATGTGTGATAAGATCTTGACATATGAAAAGGGGAGTAACAAATTCCTAATTGAAATTCATTAAATACTGTCTAGTTAAATCCGTGTGGGAGAGTCAGTGCTACCTGGACCAGATAATATCAGGACATGGAGGATGGAATTCTATGATTCTTGTATTTAGGATGGTGCAGTTAGTTGGTTATAAAGGTTCTTGGTTTGGGTTGTGTGGAGGTTGAGATAGTTGTGTAGTGGTGATGTGGCTGATTTGTTTTGTGAGAGGATAAAATTTTTAGTGGTGGTTTCATGATGATGTAGTTGTATGGTGTGTTTTGTGGACATTTGAGTTGGCATGTTTATCTTGTAGTATTATTTGAGGTATGATGGGATCCTCGATAGATATCTGCTGGTGTGGTTTTTGGACCCCTTTTTCCTTATGAATTTTGTTTCAGATTCATAAGGGTGAGAATTATTTGAGAGGTATATGATGTAACTGTTCTTTCCCTCTCAGTCTATCACGTTAACAGTTCTGAGCACTAGAGGTGATCGAGGGAGGTTCCATTAATTTTTAGTGTAATTTTGTGGTGAAATAGAGATGATATAGGAAATACAGATCATGTAAGTGTATTACATGACAAGAAAGTTGGTATCACATATTTTCCATGGACGGTTCATGATATGTAGGTTTTAGGGGTTAAATAATTAAAATGAGACCCAACTTTTCTGTGGAACCTAGAATCTTGGGATCATATAATGTGAAAGGGGATTACACATCAAGTAATTCCCTAAAAATGTACATTTTGAAAGGATTTATCCACGTAGGTTATTTCTCAAACCCTTTAGAAGAACCTACATCTCTTGTTCTATATTATTCAGTGATGATTTCCTCGAGAGTTTGAGATTACTTTTGACGAGGAATGATTATATTCTTTTTATCTTCAATTAGTGGTGATTTGTCCTCTAGTTCTCATCTGTTTTCTTCTGTTCTTCTCCCTAGTATTTGTTTCAGTGATGTTGTTTTGGATTGGGGTGTGTGTTGTGTTTAGTTTTGATGGTATTTTGGTTTAGTGTAGTTTTATCCGCTATTACATGTAGTGAAGTTGTATTTAGTGGGAGTTATTCTTCGCCATGCAGTGAATAGTTAGTCGAAAAATATTCTTGAGGTAGGGATTCTCTCATTTATATTTATTGTGTATCATGAAGGATGGGTTTTATTTTGTGTATCTACAGATTATAGTTTTTCTGGTTTAATCATTGATAATGAATTGGTTAAATTGGAATTGAAGGGTAAAGGCATATGCTTCACATGTTTTTATAGCCTTGATATCTTTGGGATACTATGATTTTTCGGTCTTGGTTCCCTACTAAAAATTGTGGCCATTGTGGGATTTTTTGTTACTGGATATATGTGTTGTGTTTTCTACATTAGTTGTGATTGTTGTGATATCACCCTAAATTGAAATTTGATAATTACTTATACTTTCCTTATGAAATGGTTACCCAAAGATTTTGGTTTGTGTGATAACTCCCCTAAAATAAATTGGAATGTGATAAAAACCATTTTATAAATCTGTAAAAATGGAGCTTGATATGTTGTGATGCATGGTCATGCTTGTGGGATAGAGGAGTGTGGTTTCAATGGGGGGTATTGAGATATATTTTATTTGTATGTGTTTTTGGGGATGTGAGGTGAGAGTTTCAGGGATGAAAGGTTTCTTGTGATATATGGTTCCTTTCTACAAGATGCCCAGGTAGTGATAGAATATATGGATGTTAAAATTTTTTGAAATGGCATGGGTTAGTTTGGTTAATGGGATGGAATTTCTTACTAGAAAATTTAATGATGGGTTATGTGATTAAATGTGGTTGATGAAAAATAATAAAATGAATGGGTGTTAAACGTAGAGAAAATATAAAACCAAATTTTATTATCAGGGCTCTCCACATTTTGAAATGATTGTTGTAGATACTAATAAATTCATTTAGAGGTGGAAAAAAGGTGGTGATGTTGTGAGTTGGTTATTTGTTTATGAAACCATAGGTTGGGCTTGTGGGATTTTCTCTATATATTTTTTTTACACTGTACATTATTTTGATTTCAATATGCACCCCACCCATGTTGAGAACTATGTATGAAACACCCACATTGTCACACAAGGGTGTGTATCCAAACATAATTGTGGGATGATGTATGGATGGCCACCTACTATCCATGCTCCCTCTTCCAGGTAATGATTACCCAAGATTCTTCGCGAAGGATGTGATGAGATGTGGTATCCTAGGTGTCTTCTAGATGATTTATGATGTCATGTACTTAGTGTCTCTAGGACGAGTTATTATGTGGTGTCCCAGGTGTCTTCCGAATGAGTTGTGATGTGATTTATAAGGTGCCATCAGGGTGAGATGAGATGTGTCATGGGCCAATGTGTGTGCATGTGATATGTGCTATGTGTCCAAGGGGTGTGTAGGAGGGATTAGTTGTGAGGCCTAGGTGTGTGTGGGTAGGATGTGATGTGGTATATTCAGAAGAGGTGGGTGGACTAGGATGTATTTCTTTAGGGAGTGAGAGTAGTTAATCAGTTGGAAAGTGGTGCAAGGTACCCTATCACCGATGCACCTTATATTATGTTATATTACTTGGATTTCGTTATATGGTGAGTGTTCTTTAATTAGGTCAGGGTTGTAGTTATTCTACGTATTATTTTATGATTGGTTTTGTTATTTTCTCATGGTTTAATTATTATTCTCCTTCTACTTTTGAAAGAGATACGTTGGTTTTCCTACTAAGTATACCTATATTCTCACCCAATATATATAAAACTGTTTTTAGGTTTTTAGGAGGATTTTGTGGACCATGATGGACATTATTTGTTATTCCTCAGGGCTATTGCTGTATTGTTTCTATAGTTATGTTTTTGAGTACTTACTTTGGAGAATATTATTTGTATCAGTTCTATTTAAACATGCATTGTGGGATGGTTTTTAGTTTTCATATATATATTTCATGGAGTTGGTTTTGGTTGATATATCCTATCTATTGATCTTGTTCCCTTATAAAGGGTAATGCATCCCATATTATGATATTAGTACACCCTTGGTACTAGTCAGCATCCTGAGGCCTAATAGAGGGGGGACTCGAGGGGTCATTATCTCCCTTTCTCGGTTTCCAACACATGAGGGTTATCTTTGGAGGGAGGGGGTTGTGACAGATACAAACCAAATATAAGTTCCAATAATTTCTTGGACAAGAGAGTTTTGAAGCCAGTCAATTGTGTTCATGTGATATTCATTAAAAATAATGATCAACACAAAAATCATCGATAGATGATGATGACATAGATGAAGTCATTGTTCAATATACTATGCAAAATGAAGTGAATGGAGAAATATATGTTGATGACCAAGTGTATTCTTATTCTAGTGATGATTCTACCAAATTGAGAACCACTAAAAAATTTTTAGAATAATAAGAAATATAATTACGGAAATATGACTAGATATTAGTATTAAGGGGTGTAATCAAGAAGAAAAACTAGAATTATTAGTTACACTTTTCCACTTTTAAATGTTTAAACTGAAACTATTGGTGAAGATATGGAGAACAAGGAATGGATTAAACCCATGCATGAAGAAATGAATAAAATTAAAATGAATGAGACATGGGAGGTTATACTAAGAGATTAATAGAAAAAAGTCATTTTTATAAAATGGGTGTTCACAAATAAGCTGAATGAAAAAGTTGAGGTTAAAATAAATAATGTTGGATTGGTTTTCATATACCATTAAAATTTTAAGGAATATACTTGGATTAATTATTTTCATATTTAGACTATACACCATCAAAATATTTCATTCTATTACAACATAAAGAAAATAGAAAATTCATTAAATTTATGTAAAATATACTTTCTTCACTATTGAGTTGAATGAGGATGTTTATGTTGATAAAAATGAGAGTTTTTTCATTTATAAAGATGGAAGTATGTTATGAAAACAAATAAAGGCTCTATATGGGTTGAAAAAAGTCACAATATTTTGGTAATTCAAGGTTCATGAGTATTTTAAGAGCATGAAATTCAGAAAATGGTAAGTAGAAAAAAATTTGTACACGACTATAAACAATACAACACCACTCATCAGGATTGTATATGTTTGTGATATCGTATTTCTTTTGATGAAATTATTATTTTCTTTACAAGTATCTGATGATTTTGGTCATGTTTTTATCTCTCCATAAATGTATACCAAGAGAATTTGAGAAGATTTAGCTAGTAATAATAGAAAAGCATTTCTCAAAAAATTACATTAGGCCCATGTTTAATTACGGATAATTAAGTACAAGATATTAATGGGAAAGAGTTGTAGACATTAATTACTAGTCTTTTTTATTTTACTACCTCATGAATGGAAATTGTCTTTACTATCACAGTTTGTTCTTGGTAGCAGTCAAATTGAAAGGATTCACACATGTTAATGAAAAAACAGGATTTTTAGGTATATCCAAATCTATAATATTATGTCATTTTATATGAAAATAAAGTTGATATTGAATTAAAAGGAATTATAGATTCTGAATGGGCCGGTCATGATAATGACTATAAGTCCACATATATAGGAGAGTTATACATTAGTGGAAGATGTGTGGCTTGGAATTATAGGAATAAATCCACTATTACTTTTATTACCGCTTGGGTTGAGTATTTTGTTTTATAATATGAAACTACACAAATGATATAGATAAAGAATAAAATCTATGATATAAATGTTTTTTATTAGTATATATTTGTAAATGATTGTGATAATAAAATATGATAAAATTGTCTTATGAACTAGGATGACATTCATGATAAAATAACATATAAATAGAATATCATTTCTTGAAGTAGAATGTGGTTGAAGGAATATTGATGTTTTATTTATTCCTTCCACTGGTATAAAAAATAGCTTTCACATTTTGGTTTTAACATCATTTATTTAAATAGCCTACATTAAATCCCTTTCCTGATGGGTTTTTACATTTAATATTTTAAAATAAACTTTAAAAATTATGTTTTAACATTGATCAATATATAAATGATATTAAAACCATCTATGATAGGAGTTTTACCAATGGTTATTTAAATAACAGAAATTAACAGTAAAATTTATCATTACACATAAGTCATTTTTCTAATTAATAAAAGTACGCATTTATCTTTTAAAATCCTTTCTAAAATTTATTACCCCACTGGAAAATTTTAAAAAGATATACCCATTTTCAATATAACTATTTATAAATTTTTGATCTACCCTTCCTTTGATTTGTATCATCATTTCATATATTCTTATTTTAATGTTTTATCCATGGTATTTATAATCACCCTCTCCTTATATAATTTTTTATGAATATTTTTTCTAATTGATATAATTTTTTAAAGAAAAGTTTTCATGATAAAGAATATATCTTCAATGAAATGTGAAATTATAAATATTTTGTATGATATTTACCAACTAGGGTTTAAAATGTGTCACCATCCACATATTTGGATTCCTCCTGAGTTATTTCCTCAAAATAGAATGAAAATCAATAAATAATATTTTGAATCAAACGACACTACAACAATCTTGGAGTTGAAGTCAAATATTTATGTTTAGTTTTATTAGTTCGATTTTTTATTTTAAATTATCTATATTATCTATGTTGTATTTCACTCAAAATATATAACCTATGTTGAAATTTTAGAAAAAATTAGACACTTTAATTGTTTTTTTATAATGGGAATTGAACGTAACTTATATCATCAGTTATAAAATATTGATGTTATAAGTGAATTTTGACACCAGTTCTAAAAATAACCACTTTTTAATGTCCCGACTTTATCAAAACAAAGATTTATATATTGTTTTCAAAACCTATGTTAGAACTATATTCTCAACATAAATTATTACGAAATCATATAAAAAATATATGTAAAAATTTATTTTTTAACTTCTGTTCTATGGATAAAGTTCTTGATTTTCTAAAAAACATCTCCAAATAGATTTATGAGAAGTTGAAATAATTATTGGGTATAAATCCATTACCCAAAAATATTTAGATATGTTTTTGAGACTATCTGCCACTTTTAGTTAGGTATTTATTTGATATAAATGAGGATATGTGAGTTTTAGGGGGATGAATCTCCTTGCACATACTCATTTTTAATCGAGTATGAAGTTTTAATTCTCTAAAAATTGGTGTAATATGATTAATTGTTTTCAAAATGATTTGATGACTTAATTAATCTTTCTTATTTTCTACACTGATATAGTTCACAAAGAGTTAAATATGATTAAATCATGATTAAATCTTTGAGACATAAGATACCACCCTTAAATATAGTTCCTTTTTATTTATTTTAAACTAGGGGTATTAGATAAAGAAGTTGTATTTAAATTCATGATGATGTACCTATATAAGGGGATAATTTTTTAGAATATTAATCAATATAAATGTTAATAAGTATTGAAAAAAATACAAAGGGGGATATTTTTACTTCCATGGATGATTATCATGTTTTATTTTTTTCCAGTCATGTCATGAGGCTCGATGTAACACACTAACCATTTTTTAGGAATAAATTAAATACATTTAATGTTGAACCTTTTTTATTTTTGGTTTTTTTGGGTGTTAGAGGGTTCAGGGGTTGAAGGGGCTCATGTTTTGGGAAAAGAGGTTGTTTATAGTGAATCATTCTAAGTATAATTTTCCTATGAGAAGTATAGTGGGGGACCACTAGTGTTCTAGGGGGTGTGTCAGTGAAAACTACCACTACCAACAAGAGTATGTTGGTTAGGTGGTGAAACCTGATTGGTCCCACTAATGTTTTGGTGGGTTCCTGTCTGAGTTCCAACTATTCCCAGGTAGGTTTTTTTATTTTTTAAATTTAATTTAATTAAATGGATTAATTTTTGTTTAAATGAGGTTCCTCCCTCTTTTTAATCCATAAAGTGTGCACACCCTTCCCCCTCCTTCCATATCCAATATTCACTCCATCAAGATATATTTCACTTATTCACCCTCAAATACTCATATTGTGTACTATATGGGAGATCCATGGGTAATTCTCCCTCTCCACTTGTTTCCATTCTCGGTTTTCCATACTGTTTCACTATGAATCTATGGTTACGACCTAAATAGGATTTTACCTTGATCTGTTTTATTTATTTAGTTTAAAGATGAATCAACCAAGGATATTTGATGAGAATGAACCTACCAGTCCTAATTATATATCCCCATTATTTTCCAATTGTTTAAATTTATTTTCATACATCTTATGAAATGAGTGAAACGTCACCTTATTTTGTATCCTCTAAAACTGAATTAAATTACTATCTTTAAATTCCTATTATGTGAGTGGAATATATAAATTCATTACTGTTCTACATGAGGTGTGAATTAACACCATTAGTTATTAATGACCAATTAACTTGTGAGATATATCATAAAATAAAGAATATAAAACCAAGATGAGTTCCTCTAAATAAAAAATGAATATAAGAGCCTCACATAGTGCCCTAGTGTACTCCTTGGTGTTATTTGTCATGAGTTATAGATATGGATGTGGTGATATGGTCTAGGAACATGTCTTTGAGATAAACATTGGCCTAAATTCACTACCCATGATATGTTTAATTGTTATAAATTTTTATATTGTGCTGAAATGATATAATGTTCATTTTTGTGATTTTTTGGTATACGGTGTCACCTCATCCACCTGAAGCTAATTGATGGGGGTGTTTCATCCACCCTTAGTTAATTATTTGTATTTCAACCACATTTAATCAGTAGGTGGTTCCTTATCCACCTAAATGGGGTCATATATCCATAATTCACCCAATAACTAATGGAATAGTGGAACCTGATCCACTTTGGGATGTAATAATAGTCCCATATCATCTATATGAGTTTCATGTTAGTGGAGCATCATCCTATTTTTTGAGCTATCTTGGTGGTGCATATTCTCCTTAAGAACCTATATTAGTGGTATACCATCCACATTGTCTATGATGTTAGTGGTGTAATGGTCACTTGAGGTGGTTTATTAGTGTTACACTATTGTTGACCCTCAGTTTTCTCAAATCAGATGGAAAGATTATGAATATTATCCCAAGTATTAGAGGGGTGAAGAGTCTAAAGAATGATTAAGGTAACTCTATTAAAATAGGCTAGTATACACCAACCCTATGCACCGTGAGTCTGGTGTAGGCCCAACCTTCATGGCCCAAAATCATCAATCAACCATGCCTGTGACACCTATTAAAATCATTTAAACTTTTGAATTGAACAATGCATAAGTTTTTTCAAATCCTACGTGTGGTACTTACACAAGGATCTTGAACTAGTAACTACATGGGAGACCTCCTTTAACCACGGTTCCATGTTTACCTATAAATAGGACCATAGTGATCCAAATTTGATAGAATGTAAAAATAGAAGAAGACTCCAAGCTCTGGTCTAACATCCCCGTTTCTTAGGTCCTCTATAATCATGCATGAAGATCTATGAGACCCTAGATAATATGTAATTAATGGGTTTATTTGGATTAAGGTACCTCTAGGTTCAGAAGCATAATAAACCTAATGGAGGACATGTTCCACCTAGTGGACAAGAACTAGTGTAAAGGCCCCTTCCCAAATCCAGGACCTGTGAGAGACCCTTCCAGAGACACATGAGGAGACCCTTGGTGCATAGAGTAAGGCCTCACTGAATCTTTGTTTCCCAGTTGTTCCATAGCCCAAGGCACCTCCATCTTGCACTTGCCTACCCATGCACAAAGCACAACCATCTCCTCTTAGTTTACCCTGAATAAAGGGATAAAATTCCTTTGGATCCCTTTATGAGGGGGACTAAATTAGAGCAAAAAAATCCTCCTTATATACACAACGATGGAGAGAGACATGCCGATATGTATCCAATTCAGTTATGAATTATTTTAATCATATGCTCCCTACACTTGTCCTATCTTATGGGTACGGTCCTCGGGGTGGATGTTGCAGTGCATTCTAATGGTCATGAAGAACTTGACCCTATATGCGGTTCTTGAGATCTCTTGTTCTTGGATACTAGGGATTCGAATAGGATTCACCCATGTCATCTCTAAGACTAGGGAACCCTAATTCAAGGAGGATATGGGGAGGATCACAATTATATCTCCCTGTGATGGTTAATGTTGTATCCTAATCTCTTTTATAGAACCAGGATAAGGGAATCCATCATGGAGTAAGCCCCTATCATATCTTGTGGTGAAGTAAATAGATAGGTAGTATGATATGAAAAAATTAGATATGATGAAATATAGGAGATGAGAAAAATCAAATCCCTTTATTCTCCCATAGACCCACCCTATTCCACTAGAGGATGAAGAAAATTGTAAAGTTTATCAGAGATTCCACATACTCTTATTTCTAATATTTAATCTCGAATCACTTGGGCTGAGATTTTAGCTAAAATCCTAACATCCATATGGTCAGATACATGTCTTGATAGATAATATTTTTCCAGATATTCCTCTCACCTTCCCAGAGGTCTTCCATTGGCGTGGGTCTTCAAATCCATGTATCAAAACACGCAAGGAAATCCTCCATGGTGTAAGTCCTATCAAAACCTTCACATCACTGTGATTCAAGACATTACTCATGGACCCACTAAAAAGGTCATCCTATTAAATGGTGTAAGCCCCAAATCATTCATTAATTATCTAAATGGATCTTATCCCCTACGAGAATAACCTTTAGAGGAACTCAATAGGTGTGGGTCCTCAACCAAACCACACTATGTGGTCTTTTATTTCTTTCCAAATGGGATACATAGGAATTACAATTTAAGTCCAAACCCAATACCCCAAAATGAACACTAATTCCATCTAGTCCATATTATTAGTGGGGTTTTATCCATCATTGTAACCCGTATCCCTTCCAGGTCTCTTGGGATGCTTCTGCATAATCCCCACAGAAAAATTTGATTAGTCACCTTTCACCTTGACATCCTTTTTTCATGACATTAAACTGTATGATTTGGTTCTCAACACATGACCATAAAAGGTATTATGTGTCCTATTAAATCAAAAAAAAACAACATGGGTTCTGATTCCTTTCAAAAGTATACATAGTAATCCCATCTCTAGGCCTGATCCCGACATCAAATCAACTCCCATAACTCTATATGATGATAATCTCTAGAGCACCCCACTGTGTCCCATAATTTGAAGAGCATTTTGCTGTCAAAATGAAAGAGTTCCAAACATGATAATAAATTATAAATGTTTTCATTTATGAAGATGCTTCTTTGATAGGGTTTTCTTATTTTTTTGTCACCTATATTTCAAGAACCCCAGAAAAGAACTCCCTTCGATAAAATAGTGTGACACCATCTTTAGAAGACATATGCCTTACATACCATTCATGTTGGATCCTCATATAAGTACAGGACATCATCAACAATCCTAATTCTTAAATACTGGTTCTCAAATGAAATGTTGTTGGAGAAATGAAAAAAGTTTACCATCCTGACCCTATAGGCTAGTCGATAGGAACTAAAGCTTTTGAATCCACCCAGTTTCTGAATCACCGATGACCAGTAATCTAGAAGTAGGAAGCAACAATATCCATTTCCAACCATTTAGGGAGATTATCCATAGAATGTGGCAATAAAATACTCCATTATCTTAGTTAGGTAGTTCAAGAGGTTAAAAATAAACTCACCCAAAAGACACATGGGTCTGGTCAAAGGGATCCTTTCAGTAGTCGTTGACACCAACAACTCATGTTAGTGAGCCCTCAATATGAAGGGGGTGTTGTCCTCAGGAGTAGGACCCATGTCATATTGAAACCAATATACAAGATGGACTACTGAGGGAAGTGACAATTCAATAGGGGAAAGGATATTACTATGCCCCCTCTAGAGAAAGCCCCTGATCATTTTTTTGGAAAACAGTGAGCATACACAAACTCCTTCCAATAATAATAATGCTGACCAGTAGAATTTTCTGGAAGCATCTAGAGAATCCCTCAAACAAAATAAGATGAAAAATAATGGTCAAGAAAAAATCCTTCCTGGACCCAGAATTTCTTCCATTCAAATTCAATGTAAAAATATGACCAGGCATAATGATCTACCAATATAGACTAATCCTACCAGAAAACTCATTTGGAAGTATCAAAAGAAGAAAGTTAATAAAATTTATAAGTGAATCATGAGTAAGTGAAGACACCTACCTACATCTATCAAACCTTAAAGTAGCCTCATCAATTATCATTCAATTAAATCATCCAATAAGTCCCGGTAACATATAGGGGAATAACCATACCACTACCCCTACACCAAAGTACTATCAGTGTCCAAATAAAGGAAATGGTGGATAGGAGTAGGCACAAACCCTTTATATAGCCACAAAATGATCACATAACCTCATTCTAGTTGTTAATGTTATAAATAAAGTACTGAAAATGTGGAAAGGGAAAATGAAAATTTCTTCCCACATCTTATAGAACATCTAGGACACAAAAAAAAACAATGGAAGTGGTACAGGTACAAATACAAAATATATCCCCATAATTTGGATGAATGAAAAACATTTCACCCTCTAGTAGGAACACACTTATTATTTCATATAGGAGTTTCATGGAAAAAATTATCCCATGATATTATAGAAAACCAGATTGGGTCCACACCCCTGTTTCAAGTGGAGGTAATCGGCCTGTTCCAATGGCCACTCCATGGCTGGCATAAAGCCATGCCAAAATTCTAGAAACCAATCATAAAATTTTGGTAGTGACATGGGATTTAGTTAACAAAAATTTCATACATGAAAACCACATTCCCCTATAATTGGACCCATCCAATCATAAGAATATATCAAAAAATAATCCTAACAATAGAAAAATAAAAAATATATAGCGAATATAAAATCCCTCTCTAATTAATGATGGTGTTTTTTTTGAAATCCTCAGACACTTATTTGGGGCTTCTCAAGATCCTACTCCCCCATTAAAAATTTAAAAAATAGTTGTAAGGATATTGGAGGTCCTCCCTTGAAACTTCATAGTGATGGCTTGATTCATCTCTGTCATGAACCAAGTCGGGTCGCCATCCGTCCTGATGCCCGACCTGGTCCACGACAAGGCCCGAAGGGCGTCCCCGATCCCCGAGGTCTGGCAACTAGTGCCAGGCAT
This sequence comes from Viscum album, assembly GCA_963277665.1. NCBI lineage: Eukaryota > Viridiplantae > Streptophyta > Magnoliopsida > Santalales > Viscaceae > Viscum > Viscum album. The sequence continues at coordinate 1,943,641,506 of OY728140.1, read as the reverse complement.
CAAAACATGCAGTTGGGAACGATTTAGACCAGAAAATAAAAGACAGATAAACAGAAATAAATAGAACAAAACGAGTAAACAGTAACAGCAGGAAATAAAATAAATATAGGAAACTAGACATTCATCCAAGTAACCCCATGGGTCACCATCAAACTTATAACCATGCTTGTTCGAAGAGAGATCCAAGTCTATAACCTGAAACTGAAAAGTAAAGTAGACATGAGCACTGAGATGCTGAGTAGGAAAGCCCAGGAATAACCACGCCCTATGCACTTACCTTTAAAAAGAAATCCAATTATGATAGTTTGAAAATAAGATATAATAAAATAATGTTTCTTGTTTTCAAATTCATGTAACGAGTTTGAATTTTCAGGTAAAGAATTTTACTCCCACTAAATTTTCAAAATAGGTTTCAAGCATGCATTAACATTTCAAAATGGAAAGAAACCATTTTGGTTTAAAATATAGTTTTCACAAACAAGACATCAAGTATGAAACATTTGTAAAGAAAGTTACATCGCTAGCAGCATGTCACAAATGAGCACCATGGGTAATCCCTATAGGTAGCTAGAACATGTGGTAACCTAAAGACCTCGTACCTCGGTGAAACATGGCTTAGAAGACCACGACCCTCAAGAAAACGTGGCTTAGAAGACCACAACCCTCAGAAAACGTGGCTTAGAAGACCACGACCCTCAGAAATTCGTATGTTTACTTAGTATTGTTGCGTCACTCCTGCTAGACAAACCGGGACGAACCCATGTCGTGTCATCTAGCGTACTAGTCCTGGTCACCCACCTAGATACCTGGGTTTCCAATTGTGCTCTATTTCAAGTGGTGGTGAGTTTTTTTTATCAAGAAAACATATATGTACATAACAATTTATTTTTCTAAAACTCATTCAACCTCTCACCACCGCTCTCCCTCCTTGAGCGCATTCCCCCTCTTTCACATCACACAATGCATACATATCAAATTAGGCATATGATAACACATTCAATAATAAAAAATCATTTTTCTAAAACCAAGGGGGACGTGCCTCAATAGAGGTTTTTCTTTTACATAAAACATTATTAAGATGTCAAATGGGTTTAATTACATAAAGGGAACATTTTTTTTACAATCATCAGCCAAAAGGCCAAACACATTTGGAAATACACCTTACCAATTCAAACCCACTAAAGAGATTAATTTTCAAGAAAAGTCACTTAAGAACAATGGAGTTTGAATTACTTTTCAATTTCCAAAACAAAGGAATAATCATTTCTAGATACCGCAATCAGATTTCATAGCATGTCTATATAGAATAATGTGAAACATATATTTAAAACAATCATGATATCATGAATTTCAAATTAAAAGCATAGACATTGGGAACTTACTGCAAGACACGCAGCTTTTGACGATGGCAGCCCGAGACCGCTTCACCTACACACATATACATTTTCATATATATATATATATATATCTTTTGATCCATGCACATATTCCCCGTGCCATGAGGGAACATGCGCAAGGAGGATATGTATATATACATGCCTACCCATGTATATATATGTAGGCATTTGTTATCAACCACACGAACTCACCATGCGACGACCAATGCACTACATGATAATTTAATAAATCAATCAAAACATAATAAAACATTCCCAAGATGCAAAACCAGACCTCGCCCCAAAGACACACTCAATTTCACGTAGGAAAATCCAGTTTAAAAATCAAATGCATACTTAATATTTTTTATGACCACTTTCGCACCACACACTTAATTTAATAAATCAATAAAACCATTTATGTAACACTTGAAAATTAGCACTATACAATTTACAACAAAAACTCACCCGATTTCATATCAAAGCACCACTTTAAAACCATCCGCACGTCATAACAATGGAAAAACATAATTCGCATCATTTATACAAATTAAATAAGCCACTTACACAATTTGTAAAACATCCTAAAAAGGCATAATAAGGAATAAAGAAACAAAACACCCAAACACATATTGAAAACCAATTTCCAAACCAAACATACACCAAAAATCAAACTGCACAATGCAACAACAACCAGGAACCTTAAAACAACTAAAGAAATTAATTGAAATGATGCGCAAATCATAAACGGGCAAAAACCCTTCCCCGAAAACCAACCGGTAGACTGAAAAGACCGCAATCCGCCTCGCCTTCGGCGGTGGACACCATACGCTCACCCAAGAGGTCCTGAGGGAAATTCCGCATCCTCTTACAACGATAGAAACAAGAACGAAAACGGATTAAACACAATACCTACACATGGGGGTTTGGCCAATTTAAATTAGGGAAAAGGGGAGGCCAAAAATCGGCCAAAGAAGGAAGGAGGAACTAGAGATGAGTTTACCTTGAGACCCTAATGGGAAACGCCCAAAGAATTGGAGGAAATAGGGGGAGAGGCCGACCGTGGGGGGCTTCGCGCGTCGAAGGGGAGGACCCCCTTTGGGTGTCGAGCGGGTCTGGCTGAGAGAGGAGAGGGGAGAGATCCGGCCAGAGGAGGGGCCAGCTGGAGCACCGGCAAGGGAGGAGCTCGCGCCGGCCAATGGGGGGGGGGGGGTTGGCTAGGGTTAGGGAGAGGAGAGCCGTGCAGGGAGAGAGAAGGTAGAGGAAAGAAGAGAGGAGAGAAGAAAAAAGCAGAGAGAAGAAAAAAAAGAAAATAAAGATAAGGAGAAAGGAAAAAAAGGAAAAATAAAAATAAAAATAAAAATAAATTATGGTATATAAAAACAAAAATAAAAATCTAAACCAACTACAAAATAATAAACCTAATAATAATAAACATAATAATAATCCCAATATTATTATTATTATTATTATTAACACAACTCTCAAAAATATTTAATCATTTTTTTAATTTCATTTTATATTTGATTATCTTACTTAATTTTAGTTCCTTTATCATTAAATTAGTTTATTTATTCCTTTAAAAAATTGTGTAGTCACACAGCTCACATGTCGTCAATCATGCGGTTGAGCGAACTGCATTCGACCCATGGCAGCCAGCATTGACCGCTTACAAGGTTAAGTTGCGTGCTTATCACGTAGCCTTTATAACCCGCACACAAGTCGCGCGTCCACTATGTCGGGGTGTGACAATTCTCCCCACCACAAAAACCATATGCCCCCATAAAGTCACCCAGCCAATCGAGGAATCAAACTCGAGTTCGAAATTGAACGAGGCCAACAAAACACGAACTCAGTGTGACATTTCACTCCATCAGTCACACCCGACCAACTTTGAGAGGAACTGAAAAGAGAAGAACCGTCACGAAATGAGGAGGGTTCTCCCCACCACAAGAACCTGACTAGCACAACCGACATTCATATTGTTAGCATGGGATAACTCTGGAAGTGCTAACTTGATTCAAGAGGGAACCGCCACAGAGACCAAACCTCGAAGAAGGCACTTCAAGATTCATGGTGGGTCTCCCCACCATTTAAGAACTGACCAGCTTAAGACAATTAGCACAGACTAATACGAGAAACCCAACACAAACTGACCCATGAACTCTCTGCATAAACTAGACCCCCACCACATGGGGTAATTGACGAAAGACCCCTAACTGAGTAGCGGACCAACCCCTATTCATAATTTCCCATGACGAAAGTTTCTCCAAAATGAGCACATCCTAAAACATGAACGGGTCACTAATGGAGCTGGCCACACTAGAGATATAATCATCTTGAGACTCACAACCATAAATAGACAACTCCAAAGCTCATATTTGAGGAGGCACAACTATTAAAATTATAAGAAAATGATACCACCACACCTCCTTACTGCCAAAGTGGGGTATTCAAGGAACAAAGACCACAATGAGGCAACGAGGCCTCTATGTATCTTATAACAAAACAAAACCTTCAATGACGAGGGAGCTACAACAGAGAAACTAAAATCATCCCTATTCAAGCACTGACAAAGAAGTTTACTAAGGCGACCCGCACCCCACGATTCTTGACAGCGTGAAAAGATTCACTCCGAGACCTGTGGTTGGAGCTCTGATGTCTTGAATCATCTTCTGCCCCACAGTCAGGAGCTAACATCCCCTGGTCGAGACTCCTTCTGAAGATTCCATAAGCAGATCCTCTCCAAGTGTCCCAAATGGCACATCAACGACAAATATTCGAAGGATGTCAACAAGGGGACATAAAGTACCCAAACCGACCACACCATAAACGAACAGAAGAGTGGACCAACTAATACAATATGGAGTTGACAAGAACATTTGTCTGAGACGAGTTCCTCTGGCTCGCTCTCACATAATGGGGAACCATGCCAAACACCAAAAGGAATTGTTCCTTGAGAAAAAGACGAAGACCCCACACAAGAGAAACTTTAACTGATTCTGCGACGATATCTTTGGAGAAAAGGGAACCAACTCCTTGAGATACCCAACATAGGCCTTCACTATCTGTTGGTCTTTCAAGACACTCATGAGCTTTGTCGCTTCCCTCACCTTCACTTCCACAAATATAAACCATCAAACTAGAGTGGTCCTAAACACATTCCAAGACATCCCATCATTCAACGACGTCAGAATTTTCTCCCACACCAATCCACTGTTGAACCCTCAAATGAACTCGAACCAGCACGAACTCGCATAGATTTGGGAGTTTCCAATAACCTTAAAACACCAACATTTTGACAAAGTGAGTCTGCTACGTTCGATAGATCACAATCACCACGTAAGATGAATAATCATCAAAAAAAAAAAAGAATTCAATTCCACCACTCCGCTAAGAGTCTGGGTTGAACCAACAACTAGAAGAGACTCAATAGAAACCTCTCGGACTTTTTCGGGAAGCATACTCAAAAACAAGAGGCACAAATCCGTATTAAAAATTCATCATAAATTAAAATTTCACACCTCAATCACAAATTAAAGCTCAAACTCAAATCACTATTCAAACCAAAATTCAATATGTCAAATCCAAGAACCCACGAAAAAAAATACCCAACACGAAAAGAGAATGCTAAACAATTTCTCACTCACTTTTAAAAACATTTAAATTACCTTTTTGGAACCCATTTTTTTTTAGCAAAAAAAACAACTTAAATTTCCACCATTGGTATTCCATGAAGTCTCACACATACATATCCATGTGCTATCTGAGGCACCCATCCACTCACATCACCAATTTCTCCACTTGCCACATGCGCACCTCAATGTATGTGATCACTCATAGGAATACCAAGGGTCAATTCAAGACACTTCTCATTTTCAAAATAGATCATTCGGCACAAAGCACAAATTCCCAACCAAAACTTATCATTAAAGCAATACATTTCCAATTTCCAAAACATTTTCCAATTCACATTTCAAAAGTGTTACTCAGATCCCAAAAAAACATCCAAAACCCCTCTCATTTTCCCTTTTAGAACCACACATTCATTAAAAGAAAACAATTTCCATTTCAAAACCACTTTTCCACTTTAACTCCACATTCCCATCTAAAAACGCCTTCACAAAAAAAGAACATTTTCATTTTTGAGATCTACTCACACCAACCAAAATGAAGGTCAAACATAACTCACATCAAAATTTCAAAAAACAAGAAACTAGTGGCTATGCCAACCCGGTAACATGGCTTAGCAGACCATGTTCTGAGTGAGCATTAACCACATGATGTGACTTGAATCGTGCACTCGGGTTGTACATGGGTTGCTACTCCATGAAAATCAGTCGTGTAACACTGGTTCACCTCCTTATTCATCCCTCATCCACACAGACCAATCCAAAGAAGAAAATTCAAACCCCATACCTCCCTGGAAACTCAAGTCTTGGGATGAGCAAGGGTTCATGACTTCCTTCCCACACCTACCTCTTGAGTCCCGACACACCTAATCACCAGGCTACTTAACACCCCAAATAACAAGGGCACCTCTGATACCATTTTGTTACGAACCAAGTCGGGTCTACATCCGACCCAGTGCCCGACCTGGTCCGCGACAAGGCCCGAAGGGGGTCCCAGATCCCCACGGGCTGGCAACAAGTGTTGGGCATCAAAACATGCAGTTGGGAACGATTTAGCCCAGAAAATAAAAGACAGATAAACAGAAATAAACAGAACAAAACAAGTAAGCACTAACAGCAGTAAATAAAATAATGATAGGCAACTAGACATTCCTCCAAGTAACCCCATGGGTCACCATAAAACTTATAACCACGCTCGCTCGAAGAGCGATCCAAGTCTATAACCTGAAACTGAAAAGTAAAGTAGACGTGAGCACTGAGATGATCAGTAAGAAAGCCCAGGAATAACCACGCCATATGCACTTACCTTTAAAAATAAATCCAATTATTCTAGTTTGAAAATAAGATATAATAAAATAATGTTTCTCCTTTTCAAATTCAAGTAACGAGTTTACATTTTCAGGTAATGAATTTTACTCCCACTACATTTTAAAAATAGGTTTCAAGCATGCATTAACATTTCAAAATGAAAAGAAACCAGTTTGGATTAAAATATTGTTTTTACAAACAAGACATCAAGTATGAAACATCTGTAATGAAAGTTACATCGCTAGCAGCATGTCACAAATGAGCAACATGGGTAATCCCGATAGGTAGCTAGAATAAGTGGTAATCTAGAGACCTCGTACCTCGGTGAAACATGGCATAGAAGACCACGACTCTCATAAAATTCGTATGTTTAGTTAGTGTTGTTGCATCAATCCTGCTAGACAAACTGGGAGGAACCCATGCCGTGTCATCTAGCGTACTAGTCCTGGTCACCCACCTAGATACTCGGGTTTCCCATTGTGCTCTATTTAATGTGGTGGTGATTTTTCTTTATCAATCAAACATATATGTACATAACAATTTATTTTTCTAAAACTCATTCAACCTCTCACCACCACTCTCCCTCCTTGAGCGCATTCCCCCTCTTTCACATCACACAATGCATAAGCATCAAATTAGTCACATGATAACACATTCAACTTAAAAAAATCATTTTTCTAAAACCAAGGGGGGCATGCCTCAATAGAGGTTTTTCTTTTACATAAAACATTCTGAAGATGTCCAATAGGTTTAATTACATAAAGGGAACATTTTTTTTACAATCAACCATCCAAAAGGCCAAACACCTTTGGAAATACACCTTACCAATTCAAAACCACTTAAGAGATTAATTTTCAAGAAAAGTCACTTAAGAACAATGGCATTGGAAATACCTTTCATTTTCCAAAACAACGGCATAATCGTTTCTAGCAACATCAATCAGATTTCATAGCATGTCTATATAGCATAATGTGAAACATATATTTAAAACAATCAAGAAATCATGGATTTAAAATTAAAAGCATAGACATAGGGAACCTACCTCAAGACATGCAGCTTTTGACGATGGCAGCCCGAGACTGGTTCACCTACACACATATAAATTTTAATATATATATATATATATATATATATATATATATATCCTTTGATCCATGCACATATTCCCCATTCCATGAGGGAACATGCACAAGGACGATATGTATATATACATTCCTACCCATGTATATATATGTAGGTGTTTTTTTTTTCAACCAAAGGAACTCACCATGAGATGACCAATGAACTACAAGATAATTTAATAAATCAATAAAAACATAATAAAACATTCCCAAGATCCAAAACCAGACCTCACCCCAAAGACAAACTCAATTTCACGTAGGAAAATCCAATTTAAAAATCAAACGCATACTTAATCTTTTTGAAGACCAATTTTTCACCACACAATAAATTGAATAAATCAATAAAACCATTTATGAAACACTTGCAAATTAGCACTATAAAATTTACACAAAAAACTCACCCGATTTCATATCAAAGCACCACTTTAAAACCATCCGCAAGTCATAACAATGGAAAAAAATAATTCGAATCATTTATACAACTTAAATAAGCCACTTACACAATTTTTAAAACATCCTAAAAAGGCATAACAAGTCTTAAAGCAACAAAACATCCAAACACATATTTAAAACCAATTTCCAAACCAAACATACACCAAAAATCAAACTGCACAACGTGACAACAACCAGGAACCATAAAACAACTAAAGAAATTAATTTAGAGGAGGCAAAAATCATAAACGAGCAACACCCTTTCCCCGGAAAACAACCGACAGACCGAAAAGACCACAATCCACATCGCCTTCGGTGGCAGACACCATACGTGCACCCAAGAGGTCCTGAGGGACCTTCCACATCCACATACAATAATAGAAACAAGAAAGAAAACGGATTAAACACAATCCCTACACATGGGGGTTCGGACAAATTAAAAATTTAAAAAATAGTTGTAAGGATTTTGGAGGTCCTCCCTTGAAACTTCATAGTGATGGCTTGATTCATCTCTGTCATGAACCAAGTCGGGTCGCCATCCGTCCCGATGCCCGACCTGGTCCACGACAAGGCCCGAAGGGCGTCCCCGATCCCCACGGTCTGGCAACTAGTGCCAGGCATCAAAACATGCAGTTGGGAACGATTTAGCCCAGAAAATAAAAGATAGATAAACAAAAATAAATAGAACAAAACGAGTAAACAGTAACATCAGGAAATAAAATAAATATAGGAAACTAGACATTCATCCAAGTAACCCCATGGGTCACCATCAAACTTATAACCATGCTTGTTCGAAGAGAGATCCAAGTCTATAACCTGAAACTGAAAAGTAAGGTAGACGTGAGCACTGAGATGCTCAGTAGGAAAGCCCAGGAATAACCACGCCCTATTCACTTACATTTAAAAACAAATCCAATTATGATAGTTTGAAAATAAGATATAATAAAATAATGTTTCTTGTTTTCAAATTCATGTAACGAGTTTGCATTTTCAGGTAAAGAATTTTACTCCCACTACATTTTCAAAATAGGTTTCAAGCATGCATTAACATTTCAAAATGGAAAGAACCCATTTTGGATTAAAATATTGTTTTCACAAACAAGACATCAAGTATGAAACATTTGTAAAGAAAGTTACATCGCTAGCAGCATGTCACAAATGAGCACCATGGGTAATCCCTATAGGTAGCTAGAACATGTGGTAACCTAAAGACCTCGTACCTCGGTGAAACATGGCTTAGAAGACCACGAACCTCAAGAAAACGTGGCTTAGAAGACCACAACCCTCAGAAAACGTGGCTTAGAAGACCACGACCCTCAGAAAACGTGGCTTAGAAGACCACGACCCTCAGAAATTCGTATGTTTACTTAGTATTGTTGCGTCACTCATGCTAGACAAACCGGGACGAACCCATGTCGTGTCATCTAGCGTACCAGTCCTGGTCACCCACCTAGATACCTGGGTTTCCAATTGTGCTCTATTTCAAGTGGTGGTGAGTTTTTTTTATCAAGAAAACATATATGCACATAACAATTTATTTTTCTAAAACTCATTCAACCTCTCACCACCGCTCTCCCTCCTTGAGCGCATTCCCCCTCTTTCACATCACACAATGCATACATATCAAATTAGGCATATGATAACACATTCAACTTTATAAAATCATTTTTCTAAAACCAAGGGGGGCGTGCCTCAATAGAGGTTTTTCTTTTACATAAAACATTATTAAGATGTCAAATGGGTTTAATTACATAAAGGGAACATTTTTTTTACAATCAACCAGCCAAAAGGCCAAACACCTTTGGAAATACACCTTACCAATTCAAAACCACTTAATAGATTAATTTTCAAGAAATGTCACTTAAGAACAATGGAGTTTGAAATACCTTTCAATTTCCAAAACAAAGGAATAATCGTTTCTAGCAACCGCAATCAGATTTCATAATATGTCTATATAGAATAACGTGAAACATATATTTAAAACAATCATGATATCATGAATTTCAAATTAAAAGCATAGATATAGGGAACTTACTGCAAGACACGCAGCTTTTGATGATGGCAGCCCGAGACCGCTTCACCTACACACATATAAATTTTCATATATATATATATATATATATATATATATATCTTTTGATACATGCACATATTCCCCGTGCCATGAGGGAACATGCGCAAGGAGGATATGTATATATACATGCCTACCCATGTATATATATGTAGGCATTTGTTATCAACCACACGAACTCACCATGCGACGACCAATGCACTACATGATAATTTAATAAATCAATCAAAACATAATAAAACATTCCCAAGATGCAAAACCAGACCTCACCCAAAAGACACACTCAATTTCATGTAGGAAAATCCAATTTAAAAATCAAATTCATACTTAATCTTTTTGATGACCACTTTCGCACCACACGCACAATTTAATAAATCAATAAAACCATTTATGTAACACTTGAAAATTAGCACTATACAATTTACACCAAAAACTCACCCGATTTCATATCAAAGCACCACTTTAAAACCATCCGTACGTCATAACAATGGAAAAACATAATTCGCATCATTTATACAAATTAAATAAGTCACTTACACAATTTTTAAAACATACCAAAAAGGCATAATAAGGATTAAAGAAACAAAACACCCAAACACATATTGAAAACCAATTTCCAAACCAAAGATACACCAAAAATCAAACTGCACAATGCAACAACAACCAGGAACCTTAAAAAACTAAAGAAATTAATTTAAATGATGCGCAAATCATAAACGGGAAAAAACCCTTCCCCGGAAACCAACCGGTAGACTGAAAAGACCGCAATCCGCCTCGCCTACGGCGGTGGACACCATACGCTCACCCAAGAGGTCCTGAGGGAAATTCCGCATCCTCTTACAACAATAGAAACAAGAACAAAAACGGATTAAACACAATACCTACACATGGGGGTTTGGCCAATTTAAATTAGGGCAAAGGGGAGGCCAAAAATCGGCCAAAGAAGGAAGGAGGAAGGAGAGATGTGCTTACCTTGAGACCCTGAGAAGATACGCCCAAAGAATCAGAGGAAATAGGAGGAGAGACCGACCGATGGGGGCTTCGCGCGTCGAAGGGGAGGACCCCCTTGGGGTGTCGAGGGGCTCTGGCTGAGAGAGGAGATGGGAGAGGTCCGGCTGGAGGAGGGGCCAGCCAGAGCGCCGGTGAGGGAGGAGCTCGCGCCGACCGAAGGGGGGGGGGGGGCTCGGCTAGGGTTAGGGAGAGGAGAGCCGCGTGGGGAGAGATAATGGAGAGGAAAGAAGAGAAGAGAGAAGAAAAAAAGAGAGAGGAGAAAAAAAAGAAAAGAAAGAGAAGGAGAAAGGAAAAAATGAAAAATGAAAAATGAAAATAAAAATAAATAAAGGTATATAAAAACCTAAATAAAAATCTAAACCAACTAAAAAAAATAAACAGAATAATAATAATAATAATAATCCCAATATTATTATAATTATTATTATTATTAAAACAACTTTAAAAAATAATTAATCATTTTTTTAATTTCATTTTATGTTGTTTATCTTACTTAATTTTAGTTCCTTTATCATTAAATTAATTTATTTATTCATTTCAAAAATTGTGTTGTCGCACAGCTCGCATGCCGTTAAGAACACGGTTGAGCGAACTGCATTCGACCCTTTGCAGCCAGTGTTGACTGCTTACAGGGTTAAGTTGCGTGGTTATCGCGTAGCCTTTATAACCTACACGCAAGTCGCATGTCCACCAGGCCGGGGTGTGACAATGTCCATAATCAGATCGATCTCGAGAGCCCATCTCCTGATGAGAGCCATGATAGCCCTTTGTATATCAGGAAGTTTAAATAATAGGAATGTATTCAATTTGATGTCGTCCACCCTAAAGGTCCTCCCTAGGGTATATACTATAGGAGTTATCCTTAGAGTCAAATGTCAATCCATAATGGTAGTACTTCCCATAATAGCATATGCTGTAATAGATCTCTCTGTAGTAGCATTTAACTTCGTCAAGAGGGACATTCCTTTAGTGATTTAATGATGAGAAAGCCCTCCTACTATGAGGAACTTGGAAAAATGAGGCCAGTCATTTTTTATGCCTTTTCATTGATAAGTGGAATCATTTATCATCCAAAATACATCCCAAAGAAACAATCATTATATAAACCATCCTTAGATCGTATGCCTTCCAATATGACAGTGGAAGTCCCTACCAATCATACTATTTATGATAAAGCCATAGGAAAGTGTCCCCATTGGTCTCTCTAGGTTGAGTAAACTCTATAAAAAGATGAAGAAGACATGTTGAACATGAGGAAATAACTAGATAAAGATGATATACCAGTCAGATTATTACCTTTGGACACTCCTAAATACATCCCCCTAGAGAAGTTAAAAGATGATTCTGTGCACAAAGTACGCTTTAGTATATGGACCACTCTTCCTCACTTAAGAGTAAAGGTATTACCTTACAATGAATATCTAAGCCATTTCGGGTTAATAGAAGGGATACACCACTAAATTTACTTCTAATATCTCCTAGATGCACGATATACAAAATTTGGGAAACAACAAGGACCCCTTTAGCGCACATATCTCGACAAGTTAAAATAATTATCTCAGATGATCAAACATACCCCATCTAGTGTTAATATCATATGATGGGGTGAACATAGATTTTTTTCACCATGACACCAAATAATCTAATTCCCTATAGGTAACATTGTATAATTTTATAGCTTCAGGAAAACATAAAAAAGTTGACTTTTTTCAAAGAATAAGTTATGATATAAAAAACAGGTCCTGAATGACTCCCATCGATGTCAAACCAGAGGACATCAAGATTTTGATATAATTTTACCTCAGGGTTCTGAAAACATTGAGCAAGAAACCTACTAGACATAATTCAATTATCAAATAGAAAAAATTTCATAGATAACACAAATTTATTTAGAAGTATGTAGTTCAAGTGAAAACCATAGAATTCACCCAGCCCATGTTAAAACATGACTCCATAAAATCAAGAAGGTAGCCATAGTAGTAGCATACAAAACAAATCAGAAGCAACCCAATACCATGATGTTGATGTATTTTTTAATAAAACAATTGATTTTATAAAATTAAGCTTTAAAGGTTGTAGAAATAGAGCACGAATAGTACAATCCCATAGAGATAAAAACTTTTTTTTTGAACAATATCCTCATACTCAATGGAATTAAGCCATATACCTATTTGGGGGACCACCGTTGAATGAATCCTTCCAATTTTTTCAATATCATGATTAGGTATCCTTTTTGGTAACACACATGAATATTTTTTTTTGAGATTTCATTTGGGTTACCATTCGGTAAATGGATTCAAGAGAACTTGTGAAGGGGAGGACAAAGTATTTTGGAGGGGGAAAATGGCGGTTTCATAAGAGATTGGTGAAATTCCTACATTGCGTTAAAAATTGGTGAATTTAATTCACAAAACCCCTAATGACCAAATAAAACACAAGGAAAATATAGAGATCCAGGAAAATGATGTTTCAGTTCATAATAGAGTCCACACTAAAACGACCGAAGGAGGTGTACGTGTTGGAGATGGTGCCCTAGAAAAAAAATTCTATGTAATTTATTATTCCCTATATTAATATTTTTGAATATTAAAAAACATATTATCAAATCATGATGGTTTTTATTCAAAACATAATATGTGATAATTTCTAAGAGTACCTATTACACTAAAAGTTCATAGTAGTTCCTTACTATGATGAAAACCCAGAAGTCTTACGCCACCATTCTTAAATATATGTTCTATACCCAAATGATATCATTTGAGGGAAACAAATGATACCATCTACATGGGGTGGTGAATCATATGACATTAAAGGACCTTATCCTGGTTTGTGACCTTGGTAATATCAAGTTGGATATTATTAGAATGAGACCCACTAGTAGAAAATACACATTTATTTGTGTCATTGGATGCTACTATCTTCAGAAATGTGTATTGGTCATTAGAAATTAATATTATTACTATTTAGTATTATGAGTTGATTACGTTAATGAATTGATGAAAACCTTGATGAAAAATGTTTATGGTGAGTTAGGATACGTTTCGTGTGTCACGAGTAACTTTTTATTAATGAATAATGTGTGAAATGATTTTCCCCTTCTATTCATAAATAGAAGTTGATATCTTAGGCCCTTTTTTGGAAATGATACATCTTAAATAAATCTATTACCATTATAGCAATCCAATATTAGAAAACATGGATATTACATCAATTTAGATAAATATTTATTACATTAAAAAATACTTGCCCGAGGACAATATTAATTCAGTTTATTCAGAAACTTGAAAAAATATATTCTATCATTGTGAAATATCTTAAAAATCTCCCATAAGATCTCAAACAATAGTAAAACTACCTAAAAACTTTCTTTATAACATGGGGAAAGAATACATAAGAATGTGGTGAGATCAAATGCTCTATAAGGGAAAATAAATGAGATATCTAAACATAATTATGAGCATAAGGGTATGAGAACCTGATCATGAAAATAGAAGATCATACCCTACATATCAAAGAAAATATACATGAATCATGGAATAAATCAAGAATGTTCATAAGAAATGAATCATAAATTAATAAATTACATAAGCTCTGAAATCATAACATAGGATTAGAACAAGGAATTTTAGCAGACACATAAGAATATATAATGATTCCCACGGTTGTCAAGGCATTCATGCAAAGGCCATATTTGTGGAAAAAGTCCTTTAGAGAATTGGGTTTACTCCCCATTCCAGCCCTTTATTACTAAACCATGTTCACTCAACGTTCCAGCCCAGTTTTACAGGAAGGTGTCCACTTATCATTCTAGCCCTGTATTACTAAACCGAGTTCATTTTTAATTCTAGACCTGTAATACCAAATCGAGTTCATTTCTCATTCCATCCCTGTATATCTCAAGAGATATAAATTTTTACCCAATGCTTTAGAGGGAGATAAAGGTCCCACCCCTCTCATAATGAAATCATACATACATATGACAAAAAATAATAAAAAATCATATCATAACCCATGAAATTAAATGTACATCATAAAAATGTAATCATATAATAACCTGTGAAAAAATATACACGTTTCATAATCATTTCATCAAAATCAATAACCCGTGAAATAGAAACAAATTACATAAACATATAACCCATGAAAGGGAAAACAATTTCATAAAAATATAACCCTCTAAAGAGAGAAGGATTTTATAAATACCATGACATTAAGCATAACTCATTCGTAAAAATAATATTAATGTAACCTTTAGATCATTTCCTAGAAGGGCATGAGTAGCATCAATGGATGTCATCATAGATGGAAAATAAGATTGAAATATCTTTTAAAAACATTTTTGGAGGAAAATATCCTTTCTTCCTTGAAAAATAATTTTTAATACATAAATCCATTTAAAAATAATTTTCTTATAAAATACCCTGAAAACTTTTAAATAAGACTTAAAATCATTAGAAAAAAGTTTTCCTTGAAAAATTTAAAATAAGATTCATAATATTTTAAAAACCTTTTTCTTTGAAAAAACATTTAAAATATTAAATAAATCTAAAAAATATTCTTAAAATCACTTCCTTTAAAATACTTTCATAAATTATAAATAAGGATTGGTTTTTTTTAAAACAAATTTTAATGAAAATATATCAAAGAATCTTGAAATCTTTTGGAAAAAAAATTTCCTTACAAAATTACTTTTAAAAAAAATTATTAAAAATTTTCTATTTAAATATGGAAAGTAAGCGTCAAAGAATTGATAGTAGGTAAATCCGAACATGTTGTACGAGGTAAAAAGAACATTCCTTTTGGATAGTAAAAATGTTAGAAATACAACTTGTTTTGAAAGGTACAATAATATTACTTTGAATATGTTAATAACATATACAAATACTAAATTTTTATTTTATATATTATAGGGTAATGGTGAAATATTATTAGAAACACTTTTTATAAAATCTGGTTTTGAAAAAATATAGATTTCTGACTAAATAAAGGGTAAAGTCAGGATTTCTTAAAAAACACTTTTTTAACTCTCTTATGTAATAAATAGTAGATAAATGGTACCAAATACATCAATATATCATGAATAATGAGTGGATATAAAAATTCATTAATTTTCATGAGATTATTGTTATAGTATATCATCAAAGGAATCATAAACTTAAGCAATATTGAAAAGCAATGAGATTGTTTCATTAAACTCTTATCATGTAGTAACTTGGGATAATAATATCCATGTAATAAAATGAAATTACATGAATAATATAATATCATTAAAATATGGAGATTATAGATATATAAATTAAAATTTATGTATATACACCTCAAAATTAATTTATTTTCATAACAAAACATGAGTCTCAAAGAAGAAAAATAGAGAAAATATTATTTACCAGTTTGATAAATTTTGAAAATTAAACCCCATGAAATAAAGGCCATATAATGTATATGAAAATACCCATAAATATAACTATAATTATCATTTATTACATTCATGGGTGGTATACACACCACACAAAAGGAATTGGTGGTGAAAAAAGCATGCATCTCACGGAAATAAAAAGAGAGATGAAATCCCCTTACATTATGTCATGAATCTCATCATACTCATTCTAAATGCCTATATAATAAAACAGAAATTTATTATAAATATATAAAATAACAATATTCTTACTTCTGATATCATATATTATTTGATTGTAACTTTATATTACCCACTTTTTAACAATTCTATGTTAAGGATTCACTTTGGGTAATATTCACTTTGTTCTTTTCATGTGTCTCAATTTGTTATATATTTGGTCCTTAAACATATATCATGATTTAAAAAATTAAAATATGATATAAATATAATTTTTATCCATTATATTTATATTAAAATAATCTATAGAGTATAGATGTTTGAAAAGGAATACACAGTTCATGGAGATGGTAAGCCGTACATACGCATAAACGCTATTTCATTTAATTTTTGTATTGAATGAAAGATAGTAAAAGAAATATATGTATATATATATATAAATAATTATTAAAATAGATTTAAAATTTAATCTATATCATATATATTTACTAAAACCATCTTTAATACATTCCATATAGTTTATAAATGAATTACATTGCTCTGAGGGGGTGATAGTCCACATTTCTTCAAACAAAATTATCATTTTTAAACCAAGTGAAATGTAAAAAGGTATCTGTTTTTAAAGGAATAAAGCCGATTAAATACATAATAAATATAATACATGACATATATTGTTATAATTTCGATCATATTTTCCACCACGAGAGGCCGTAAAGGAAAACGGATAATCACTGTTTAGTGAGGCGATAATTTGTCGTACAAATAAACATTATGTTTGTTACCCATTAGTTAGAGGCGTGTGTAAGTATAGGTTGAAAAAATATCATAAAAAATCCTAGTATACATAATATACTGGAGTTTTTATACATCCATGGAATAAAGATAGTGGATGAGACATATAAATGAAATAAAAGAAAGGAGTTTGAGAGAATATACAACTTCTTAATCGGGTAACTCTTTTTGGTTTATTGAAAAAGGCTCCCTTGGATTGATTTTTGACATGGGGGAGTATTTTATGTGTAAGGTAGATATTTTTGTAAATTTATTGGGTAGAGTTTGTGTGATATTATGTGGTTTGAGGTCCATGAAGAAGAGAGAGAGGTGGTGGACTTTTATTGGAAATAGAAAGGAAACACATGGAATTTTTGAAAACAATTTAGGTGTACACATGTTTTTCCATAATAAAGCCATTAAAAAATAAGAAAAATCAAAAATTTAAGTTTAATAGATGAATAATGTCCATAAAATGGGTTTTGGACAAGTGTATCAGTTATTTTGAGTCATAAATTTAAGGTTTAGTACTTTATTAACCTATTTTTTCTCTTAACTGTTGTAATCAATTTTAATCACATTCACTAATATTTTTGGTAAAAAGAAAATATGAACCCATTATAATGAATAAATTGTTATTATTCCAAATATAGAATCCATTTTTCCAAGATCAAATCATATAAGTGGTAGAAATTAATTTAAACCTAATCCCCTTGATGAGACACAACTGTGAGTTTTGTAAGTAAAAACGTTCATACCTTTTCTTAGTCATTATACCCAATGTCAAATTCAAATTGGTTACAATGAGATAAATTTTATTAATTGATAAAAATTTTATACAATTACAATTTTAAAACAATTTAAAATATAATTTAACGCTATAAATAAGTTATGTGAAAAAATAGTTATGAATTAAAAGCACGTATTTATACTATTCATTAAAAAATGATGTTTATCAGAAAAAATAAAAAAAATTATCCCTAAGATAATTTAGAAATTATAAATTAAAAAATAAAGTTTATTATATCAAAAATTTCTAAATGTGTCTAAAATTAATTTTATTATTTTTCACAGGAGGTTATTAATTACACTTCATTTGAGAAAATAATTTTTTTTAAATATATAAGGATTTCACCAAAATTTATATATTTCATCATTAATATGTTTTATTTATATAATAAAATTATGAAAAATATTTAAAAAGTATTTATCACTATTCATATTACTAATTCTAATGACAAGAGTATTATTATATCATTTAAAAAATTATAACAGTAAAAAGATGTCTCGTATAAATTCAGTGTTGCATATAACGTACACCAAGTTGGTGTTGTGTATTACATACACCAAGTCGGTGTTTCATGTAATGTACACTACATCATAAGATAACATTAGTGTTATACATCATCAAGATAAAATTTATGTTGTGTGTAGTGCATGATTAACTTGGTGTTGTGTATAATGCACAACAATCACGGTGATTTAATTTAAAAGAAACTATTATCAGTGTTATGGGAAATGTAAAATATTGAAAAGGTTTTATTAATTAGAAAAAAATAATTCACAAAATCTCAGGGCATTACATTCTACCTTGTTAAAATTAATTTCTCCCTCAAAATTCATCTATGTTATCATTTGTTTAATACTTGAAAGTTTCATTCCTAGAAACCCACATCGTAAAAATATATAATAAAAATTACCTTAAAATGGACACTTAAAACCATAATGGTTACCTAAAGAAACATATAATTAGGTTTCCAAATAAGATAACATATGTTGGGAGTGAAGATTGGACATGGAAGAAAAGCATAAATATTTATAGGGAGTGATTGAGGTTATCAGTCACAAATAAGCGAATGATCCATGAAAATTTGAGGTCCTAAAATTCATAAATACGTGATGATTTATAAGGTCAATAGTTCAAAAGAAATTAATTTCTTTGGAAAAGAGTTTTGTTGATCATTATCTTATATTTTATTAATTATTTTATTTACCAATAATATAACGAAATATACTTACTTTATAAATTTATATAAACAAAATTTAATTCTTTGGTTGTGATTTTAACTATGTCTAGTTCATTAATTACTTCAAGAAATGGATTTCCATAAATTAACATTAATGCATGAATCACTAAGATAAATTTTTAACAGATATTAAGGACCATAAAATAATTATATCTATTTTTCTGTAAATATTCTTAAAAATTAATAAGGTTAAAACATTAATATCTAATCATAAAAATTAATACTACTGTTTCATCCAAAATAATTATTAAACAAAAATAATTATGCATTAACCTAGACATCGTGTAGGCCTTTGGTAGGCATTAATCCCATATCATCATTCAATCATGGGTTCCAGACCAATGTCCCTATCATAATTGATTGGTTGTCACCTAATATACATGATGTTCTTTTCTAAAACCACACTAATATAATTCTCAAAATAATTAATATGGCTATCCTTGAAATATGTTTTATCACTAAATAACCTTTTAACCAATGTTTCGAATACAATATCAATACATAAATTCTTCCAACAAAGTTTAAATTAAACTTTTCATGAATGGTTATCCTTATAACCATTATAAAAGGTAAAAATGAAAAACTTTAGAAATAATATCATGACATCAACTTAACATTGACTCCCTTGTATATCACAAAGTAGCTCTTGGTTATCAAATTAAGAAAATGTGAATACCATCATCATATATTCTCTTTAAACATGGTAAAAACATGAATTACCTTAAATAATTTTGGAAAACATGCAAGATTCCTTATTCCATAGATTACTGGATATATTCCATAAATCCATGAAGTTATTAAATTCATCCACAATATTATGAACTACTTGTCAATATGTCCTTAATTAGTTCAATTGTAATCTGTACCATACACATAACTTTTTCATATCCCACATATCATTATTCAAACAACATTATCATTACATAAGTAACATAATAAGGGTTATATTTACCTTAATCATGTGTTTTCCATGGAAATCACCTTACCATTATATCACTTTTTTATTCCATTAGAACCATTGAACATGTTATTTTAAATCCATAGCTAAATATATAAAATAAACAATCATTATATATTTCACCATTCATATAACATAATTCTTGAATCCAAATACACAAAAACATTTATCAATCCACTTCATCCTTATTCCAATAATAAGGGTACTTCATCCTATTATAAATACCACTTTCCTTTCACATTTCATCTGCAGTCTCTTCATCATCAGAAATGTAACCATTACTCACACCACCTTGTCGATTATATTCAAGAGATTTACTATTGGGAAATTGAGTTACATAATGAATATTTATTCTATACATAAAACAATTAACCTTAAATGTTGTCTTATGGAGGCCAATACTCTCATCTATTTTATTAATTTCACTCTTCATTTTTTTCATTGTAGTCCCTTAGTTTGTTTCTTTATTTTCCATAGTGAAAACATATTTTTGTACCTATGATACATTTACTTAGGTTATTATTTACACATTCTTAACACAAATGAAACCAAATATTCTTTCCTCTATGTCTTTATTTCTTGAACTCTCATCAAACTCGTTCTTTCTCTTCCTCAGGGAATATGATAGTTTGTTAAGGAACACATTGTTAATCATGTTCTGCGAAAAATGATTAGGCATGATCAAAACATATTTCAATCCAGTGATCATACCCCTTGATTTCTCATCATAAAATCATCCATCACATTCAATGTTAATCCAGTTCCTTCTAGTTTCCTCTATTTACTAAAACCAGAAGCATAGTGTGACCATTACTTATCATTTCAGAAAACTACATTGTTAAGAAAATACTTTCTTATAAGATGTCTAAATCATGACACCTTACTTAATATATAAAAACCTATGTTCATACTATGTTTTTCATATCCAACTTATACTTAAATCCTTATTGATGGTTTGTGAATAGTTTTGTGAATTCCCATAGCATCTCCCCTGATTTTTTCAAATGAGGTTTGAAGAAAGTCTCGTTGTCATCTACCGGATTACCCCGATTTAGGATAGAAAAACCTTTTCAAAGTTATTTTCCCTAGGTAAATCTATTATATATCCACATCAACTTGTAATATCTAGACATGGATGTATATATAGGAAATGAGTCACTTTATCCTTTACTAAAATTACAGTATATTTTCTTAGATGTTAACTCATCATTATAATTATCCTTAGAGACATCCCTTGACATATCCTTAGAAATATACAAAAGGACATCACTAAATTTTTCTCATCCTAGTTTGCAAAGTTAGAATAAACCATTCCTATGACACCAACTATAGAGACCTAGTGTTAACATATATGGATATTACATCATTTTAAATGAATATTATGTACATTACAAAAATACATGATCTAGGGCCATATTAATTTAGTGTATTTGGAAATATAGAAACAAAATCTTATATCCCAGTAAAAGATCTTCAACACCTCCTATAAAGATCTCCAAATTTTGTAATTATACAAAAAAAATTATTCATAAGCTAAGGAAAGGGAAAATAATAAAGAGGTGATATCAAATTCTATGTAAGGGTATATAAGAGAGATATATAGGTATAATAATGAGCATAAGGGTATGTGAACATGATAATTAAAATAAAATATCATACCATTCATATCAATTATCATATACTTGAATCATGGAATTAATCATGGCAACTCACAAGACATAAATAATAAGTAAATAAATTAAATGAATCATGAAAGAATAACAAATGAATAAAACATGGAATTGTGGCAGACACATAATCATATTTAATTATACCCATATTAGTCAAGGCATCACTTCCAAGACCATATTAGTGGACAAAGTCCTTTACTGAACTGGGCTCACTTCTCATTACATCCCTGTATTACTAAACCAAGTTCCTCCTTTTTCTATCCCTGTATTACTGAACCAATTTCAATTCTCTTTCCAGCCCTGTATTGCTAAACCAAGTTCGTTTCTCATTCCATCCAAGTAATACTAAGATAAACCAAGTTCGTTTCTCATTCCATCCCAGTAATACTAAAACAAGTCCATTTCCCAATCCATCCATGTATATCTGATGATATATAAATATTTAACCAATACATTAGGTGGAGATATAGGTCCCACCCATCTCATAATGAAATCATGCATACATGTGCCACAAAATCATAAACAATCATATCATAAAACATGAAATTAAATGGGTATCATAAACATGTAATCATTTCGTAAACTTTGGAAAAAGTTATAGGTTTCATTACTATTTAATAAAAAGAATAAATTGTGAAAGAGAAACAGATTTCATAAACATATAACCCATGAAAGGGAAAACGATTTCATAAACATATAACTTGTGAAATAGAAAAGCATTTCATAAAGACCATGACATTAAGAACAGCCCATTCATAGAAATAATTTAAATAGAAACTTTAGATCATTTCCTAGGAGGGAATGAGTAACATCAATGGATTTCATCATAGTTGGAAAATAATTTTGAAATATCTTTCAAAAACGTTTCTTGAGAAAAAAATCCATTCTTATATAAAATAGGATTTTTAATACATAAAACCATTTTAAAATATCTTTCTTAGATACCTTGAAAAATTATAAAGAAGACTTAAAATTATTTGAAAACCTTTTCCATTGGAAACACATATAATAATCTTCAAAAAATGTTTAAAAAATATTTCATTGAAAACACTTTGATAATTTATAAAGAAATCATGAAAATGTTTTGAAATCTATTTCAGAAAAAATACTTTGAAATCATATAAATAAGGCTTGAAAACATTTTTGGGAACCATTTTCCTTGAAAACACATAAAAGAAGCCCAAAAACATTTTGGGGAAAAAATTCCATGAAATTTACTTTAAAAACAAATTTATTAAAAATTACCCTTTAAAAAATGAAAAGGAAGCTTTATGTAAATTAAAATGGGTAAATCCTTACATGCTCTATAAGGTATAAAGAACATTCCTTTTAAACGATAAAAAGGTTAGAAAAATTCCTTGTTTAGAAAGTGAAAATAAGATTCCATTGAAGATATTGGTAAAAGATAAAATGGGTAAAAATTTGTTTTAGAGATTATAGGAGAACGATTCAATATTCTTGGAAACCCTTTTTAGAGTACATAGTTTTTAAGGAACATATATTTCTGACTAAAGAGAGGTTAAAATCAGGATTTCTTAAAAAAACTTTCATAACTATCTTATGTTACAAAGTGTATATAAATTTTATAAAATACATGAATATATCATGAATAACCAGAGCATATGAAAATTCATGAATTTTATTGAGATATGTGTTATATTATTTCATCAAGGGAAGTATAAACATAAGAAATCTTGAAAATCCATGAGATTGTTACAATAAACTCTTAACACTTGGTAACGTGGGACCATTCTTTCTATGTTAGAAAAAAAATAAATGAAGCTTAATATATAATGAAAATATGTAGATTCCTAATATATAATCTAAAATGGTAGTATATATGCCTCAAAATGAATTTAGGATCATAAGAAAACATGAGTCTCAAAAAAAATGAGAAAAAACTATTTTACTGATTTTATAACTTTTGAAACTAAACCCAATGAAATAAATGTCATTAAATGGACATGTAAATACCAATAAATTTAAATATTATTATAATTTATTACATCCATGGGTTGTATACACATCACAAAAAAGGAATGGGTAGTGGATAAAGCATGTACATCATGGAAATAATAAGTGAGATGAAATCCCCTTACCTTATGTCTTAAATATTGTCATAATCATTAAAAACTCATGTATAATAAATATAAATTTGTTATAAATCAATAACAAAATAATATTATTAATTATAATATCCTATATGGTTTGATTACGACTTTATATTAACTACTTTTAAACAATTATATGTCAATGTTTCACTTCGGGAAATATTCTGTTTGTTCTTCGCATGTGTCTTTATTTTTTATTAATTTGTTACTTATACTTATATAATGATTTATATAGTGTGAAACAAGATATAAATATAGTTTAAATTATTTTTATGTGTATTATAATAATCTATAGAGTATATAAGTATGAAATGGAATATATTGTTCATGGAAACGGTAAGCCATATGTATGCATGAAGGCTATTTTAATTTATTTTTTGTGTTGAAATAAAGAAATTAAAAGATATATATGAATATATATATATATCATTATTAAATTAGATTTATGTTATCATATATTTCATATATATTCATTAAAACTACCCTTAATATATTCTATGTTGTGTATGAACGAATCACATCATTTTGTGGGGGCTACAGTCCACACTTCCTCAAACGAAATTATCATATTTACACGAAATGGAAAGTAAAAATACATGTGTTGTAAAAAGAATAAAGAAGATTAAATACATATTAAATATAATATATTATATATATAAACTGAGTGTCCATAATAATGTCCACCATGAGAGGCAGTATTGGAAAAATGAACAATCATCGTTTAGTGAGGCGGTAGTTCACCATACATATAAACAATATGTTCATTACCCATTATATGGAGGTGTATGTAATTTTAGGTCTAAATAATAGAATTAAAACATCATAGAATATTTAATATAATCATATTTTCATAAAATCATGGAATAAAGAGAGTGGGGGGGGGGTGTAGAAAGAAAATAAAAGAAAGAAGCTTGAGAGAATATGTTACTTCTTAATCAGGTAACTCCATTTGGGCTGTGAAAAAAGGATTCTCTGGATTACATTATGTACAATGGGACACATTTAGGAGCAATTGAGGTATGTTTGTAAGTGTATTGGGATGTGGATTTATGAACATTAGTGGTTTTAGAGGTGCTAAGAAGAGGGAGAGGTGGCGGCCTCTCATAGGGAAGGGAATTGACACACTAGGAATTTTTGAAAAAAAGTTAGGTGTACCCATATTTTTACTCAGAAAAAGTAATATAAAACTATAAAAACTCAATAATGAAAGGTGAATGGAAGAATAATTTCCAAAAGTTGGGTGGTGGATAAGTTTAGTCACATTCATTAATATATTTTGTAAAAAATAAAGATGAACATATTATAAATAATAAATTATTATAATTATAAATATTGAATCCATTTTTCCAAATTATAACCACTGAAGTGGATTAAATTAAATTAAAATTAACCTCACTGATGAGATAATATTGTGGATTTTTAAAGTAAAAATGTCAAAACATTTTCTAAGTCTTTATTCCCAAATTTAAAGTGAAAATTATTCCAATAAAGAAAATTATATTAATTTTATATAAATATTATCCAAATAAACTTTGAAACAAATTTAAAATAAAATATAATATTTTAAATAAATTTGTGAAAAAATAAGATTCGAATTAAAATCTAGTATTTTTCACAATTCATCAAAAAATGATGTTTCTCAGAAAAATCCCAAAAATTCAACCTATGTTAATTTAGAAATTATAAATTCAAAAATGAATTTTTTTTTATCAAATTAAATATCTAAATGTGTATAAAATTAATCTTATTATTTTTTATAGAAGGTCATTAAAAACATTTCATTTGAGAAAACAAAAATTTTAAACATATAATGAATTTATCAAAAATTATATATTTCATCATCAATATGTTTTATCTATATAAAAACATTATAAAAAATATTTGAAAAATAGTTATCACTATTCATATTACGAATTATAATATTTAGATTATAATTATATGATTTAAAAAATTATAACAATAAAAAGAGGTTTCAAAGAAACTTAGTGTTGCGTGCAATGTATTCCAAGTTGGTGTTACATATTGTGTGTAATGTACACTAATTATAAAAGATAACCTAGGTTTTCCATGTATTCAATATCAAATTTATGTTTTGTGTAGTGCACGATTAACTTATTTTTCATATAAAACAAGCCAAATATAGTCCTTTAATATAAAATAAACTATTTTCAATGTTACATGAAATGTAAAATATCAAAAAGGTTTAATTAGTTAAAAAACATTTAAAAAATCTTAGGGTCTTATATCCATGATATTCTATAGGCAAGTTCATTTTCTGGGAAGTCAAAGAAAGATACATCGAGTACATAGGTTGATGGAATCGACATGAATCCTTTTTGATTAGAGATATCATGATAAAGTGATTATATTACATGGTAAGCATCCATATGAGATATTATGTTGTGGAAACATTAACTTCTTTCAATATGGGTGACTTTTCTTGTTACTAGATTCTATCCTTGGATTGTAGGTTTCTTCACATAATTCCCCTATGATATTTTCCTAGTGGGTCACACATTAAGTGTATCCAAAATCTTAGTTAAATAAAAATTTTATTATTTATTATTTAACAAGTTGAATAAATATTATCCCTACATCTAGTTTAATAATTATTCATATTTTCTTGATCACATTTATTCCATCAATAGTTATTAGAGAGAATATAATGTGAAAATAATATTTAATAAATATTTATTCTCTATTAAGTAAACATAATATTTATATAATTATTGCATAATGATAGAGTGAAATTTATTTAACAATTAAATATTCAAGATTAAAGTTCTGATAAATATTGTTGTGGAATGGAAAACATACTTTAATAGTCCAATAAAAAATAATAAATATTTAATATTATTTTATGAAATAATATTTAATTTATTTTACAAGTTAAGAATATCTCAATAAATAATAATATTATTATTATTTGACATGGTATTCCATAATGATTAAATAAATAATAAAGGGACTCGTGTAATTATTTGTTTTAACCATAGTAGTATATATACCTAATTATATTATTTTATCTAAGAGATAATTCATTTTGTTCGGTTATGAACAACAGATTTAGATAACTCTCTAGAGCCATAGATAGCTCCCTTACCTAAGAAGACTTACAATAATGGAGACCAATCTTCCTCCACCTCCCACAATAAATCCAAGAGAGATCCCAGAGAAAGCTTTAGAAGTAGTTGTTGAGGCCATCAATGGCGGAAGACACAAGTGATAGGATCTGCTGTGCTAGAACCTAGAGATTTGTGATAATTCATTTTGTTTGGTTATGAACAACAGATTTAGATAACTCTCTCAAGCCCTATATAGCTCCATTCCCCAAGAACACTCCCAATAATGGAGACTGATCTTCCTCCACCTCCCACTGTAAAGCCAAGAGAGATCCCAGAGAAAGCTTTGGAAGCAATTGTTGAGGCCATCAATGGCGGAAGACACAAGTGATAGGATCTGATGTGCTAGAGCCTAGAGATTTGTATGATGATGTTCGAAGATTTTTGGAACATGTGTAGATCACTGCTAGAGGGAATATACATTGATCCCTATAATAAAATGACCACACAATGAATATCTATCATCAGATTCATTAACAAATAAATAACTCTATCAAAGTAAATCTTTAACTAAATAAATTATTTATAAATAATATACCATGAACCTCTCTTTGGTTCCGACATTCTATCACTCATATATTTATTTTATTTAATTATATTGATCACAATGTTAAACATCATGCAAAATCTAGGATTAATCACCGATTTTGAAAAAAAATAAAGGTTAGACATGACCCCTCACATGCTTCCACTACCCCCAGAACCTTTAGTGTGTTCCCATAACTATAGGACTGCTCTGAATTTTGGTATTCTTTTAACAACTCTATTTCTACCTCCTCAATGAGAATCCACCAAAGAAATGGGTAAAGGTAATATTGCACTTCACCCACATCCCATAAAGGATAAAACCCCAAAACATGAGGAAAAATTTTCTCAGAAAGATTAATAGATGAAATAATTGAGAAGACAAAATGTAGAACTACTCTGATGCAACATTCCTACCCGATATGTTCCATAAACATATCCTTAACTTTCAATCCCAACCAACATAAATCAACAAATAGGGTTCAATACGATAAACAAAAAAGATCCATAACATCCACTCAATTAAGGGTACTAACAAAAAATATATATTTGGGTACCATAGAATAAGATCAAGAGTACCCTCCATTGGTTACACAACCAGAATATGGTCAGGTGCATCCTCACAGACCCACACCTTTTGGTTACCCATGATAGATACCAGCAAGGCTTCCCTGGTTGGCTCTACATGTTACTTCCAATATTCAAGATATTACTCATATAATCATTCCTCAAGGGATAATTAATACTATTGATTCACTAATTAATGGATTGGGTTTATCCTCCCCCCCCACTAAAATTTAGAACCCTACATTTCTAAATGTCAATGGCTCAGGGGACCCAGAGCAACATTTAACAAATTTAATTTATAGATTTAATTCCATGATGGGGATCCCTATACAATACGAAGTGGTTAAAAATATATGCTTTGTGAAAACACTATAAGGATAGACCTTTGTATGGTACACCAGTTTGGCCACACAGTCAATTACAGGATAGGAAGATCTCAATAAGGACCGGAAATTATACATTTTATAAATTAGTAATTGAAAATCGAATTATATTTCTTACACTCACAAATATATTTATGTTTTATATTTTTATAAAATTAGGACATAATTCATATATATCAACCCTCAAGCATATAAAGTGGATACTACTAAAACAATATCCATTTCTTCTATAATACAAGGGTTTTTAAGAAAAAAAATGAAATGTTTTCATGAAAAATGTTAACAACTTTCCTATTGAATTCATATTTTCTATTATCCATCCATAAACATGGTAAAAACATTTTAAAACTTTTGATGATTACAAACATCCCAGTAAAGGACACAAAATAAATGAAATGTTAGTCCATGAATACTTATAAACAGATGAAATAAGTTTCACAAAGACATAATTCTCACCCATAGAGTATCATATTATTACATTTTTAAAACATTTAAAACAAAAATAAACTATTTAGGTTACATGGGGAATTAACTAATTAATACTGTAACCCTTATAGCTTCTATAATATTTTTAACCCTTACAATTAACTTACAATGCAACCATCATGACAACCTTATGATGTAAGCATCACATTTACACTTGGAATAACAATTATGGTAAAGTTAAAACATAAACATACCAAATTAATTGGAGGGATATATAGGTCCCACACATAATAATAAAACATTACCAATAACTAAAAATAATCATAAAACATGAACACTTTCATCATAAAATTTCCTTGAGGAAAATTAGTTAATTTAATAGAATATTGCACAAATACAATGGAAAACATTTTCTTTAAAAATTGCCATGAAAATTTTTAAATAACGCTTAAAAATAATAAGGCCTAATGAAAATTGGATATGTCTCCCATTATGTATATGTTAAGAATAATCATTCTTTTTGAATTTTGTAAAAAGATAAATTAAAGAGGATTTAGAAGGAAAGTCCCTTACCCCGAGTTTGTCTTACTTCAAACATATCCATAACTTCAAGATAATGATATAAAGAGTGTTATTAATATATTAAAGAACTATATAATGTTTATGATACCTTATATTACCTTCTTATAACATATATTCACCCATTTATTGACAAATTTTTTCTATTTTTATTGTTTTAGGTGCATTTATTTCATGGTTTCCATGGTTGGTTCATTATGGATTTTCTTGTCGAATGAAAGAAAAACTCAAGAAGTGGAAAGAAATGGTATTAATATGTTAAAATAATTTTAAATTATACAATAAATATTTTTTTTGATATTAGTATTATTCATTAGATAAAATATTTATGAAAATGATTTAATTTATTTTGGCAGTTCGTAAGACCATCATGAACTTATATCATTTTGTTTAATATCACATTAATATATTGGTTCAAGAAAATTATTTAACTTATAATATTTATAATTAAATATTATTTAACCATAATAATGGTTTTTTAGAAGCCTTGAATATTGTAAAAAAATGAAAATTTGATGACCACGAAGGCGGTGAATCAAAACATCACGAACGATGATTTCATTTTCTAGAATAAGAGGAGAAGAGGAGAGGTTTGATGATGGACATTCCATTTAAACAATAAAATTAAATTATATTTAATATAATGGAGTTTTAATGTCACTTTTTATAGGTTATTTGGGGATATAATAACAAAACAAAATAAATTGATAATAAAATAAAAGAAAATGATTGGGGATTTTACCTATGGAATTATTCTCCTTGAGTACCTCCTTTGGAATATTAGATTTGATCTTTTTTTGAGACAAATGGATAATAGGCATGGGGGAGAGGTTTTATAATATTATTTGGAATTATTTTCTCAATATTCATGGATTTAGAGGTGTGATGAGAATAGGTGGTGATGGGTGGAATTTATAGTAGAGGAGATGGGTTTTTTTGGATATTTTATTCATTACTTCATTATTCTGGATCAAGATTATAAATAATATTAAAATTGTCGCTAAATTTATGTAAATAATATTCTATATTTAGATATTACATTCTCAAATTATCCATATATCATCTATGACTCAATAATTCATTTATTTGTTAAATTCCCTAACTTACTGCATTTCACTATTCATTAAAAAATTCTATATTTTAGAAAAACCCCAAAAATTTCACCCTAACCATTTTTTGATGTGTAGAATTAAAATATTAACTCCATTTTATGAAAATAATTTTCTAAATATGATAAATTTAAATTTTAATTAAAAACATCATTTATTCAAAAAATACATGTTTTAAAATTATAATAGATTTTGTGACGCTTTGGAAAATTAATTAAGGTATCATGAAATTATTTATAATCATAAATTAAGGTATCACGAAAATTCCAATACTAAATTTAACATTTTCAAAAAATTTATTTACTTATTCCATGATATAAATATATCATATTTTATCTTATAGAATAAATTAATTTTATTTATAATATCTTAAGTGAGTATACTATTATTTTATTATATATTCGTTAATTTCAATAAATACCACTTATTTTATTATACATTTATAATGAATTTAACTATTTTTGTCCACAATAAAAATAAATTTATTTATATGCACCTTGGTTGTCACATTCTCCCCCCTATGGAAATTTCATTCTCACAATTATTATTCAATTATAAAACAAGTGAGGATACCTTCCCCTTATATCTTTTTATATTCCCTTATTTATTCTTCAATCATGTGTTTTCTCCACAAAACCTTAACCTTGTGAATTACCATATTCTGAAATACATTCTCTCTACAATCAATAATCTGAACATGATTTTACTCATAAAAAGGTTCTCTTCTAGTTGAACTACTTCTAGGCTCAAAACATGAGATAAATTTGGAACATACTTTCCTAATATTGAAACAGGAAAAACATTGTGTACCTGAGATAAACATAGAGACCAAGCTACTCAATTGGAAACTGGTCCAACTTTATTATAGATTTCATAGGTTCCAATTAACCTTGAACTTAGATTTCCTTTCTTACAGAAATGTATCACAATTTTCCATGGAGTGATTTCAAGGAAAATATGATCACCTACCTTTAATGAAATGTATTTCCTTCTATTATTCAAATTTCTTTTCTTCCTGCTATGATATATCATCGTGTGTTTCTTGATCATATTCACTTTCTCAGCCACTTTCTCTAATAACTATGCCCCTATTAAATTCCTTTCCCTAATTTCATCCCAAAATGATGGGCTTCGACACTGTTTTCCTTATAATTCATCAAAATGTTTCATATGTATACTGGTAAAAACTATTCTTATTAGAAAAATCAACTAATGAAATATGGTGATCCCAAATTCCTAGTTAATCCATGGAATAATCTCGAAGAAAGTCTTCAATGGGCTGAATTTTTTAATTATTATATACCTTAGATTGGGGATGAACGATTGTCCTAAAATTTAATTCATTTCCCAATGAATTATGAAGGACTTTCCAAAATTTATAAGTGAACCTAGGATCATGATTAGATATAATAGAGAGAGGAAATCCAAGTAACCTAATAATATATTTGAGGTATAATCGAGAAAGATGATCCAGGTAAATAGTGTCTAAAATAGGAATAAAAATGTGAAAATTTAGTCAGTTGATCAATAACAACCCAAATTGCATTGTTACCTTGAGAAATATTTGGTTTTCCCAATAAAAAATCCACAGATATATTTTCCCATTTTAACATTGGCACTGAAGAAGGATTTATCATCCCCTTTGGTAGTTGTCTTTTTTATTTAACCTATTCACATGTCAAAAATTTTATTGTAAAATAATCAATATCCTTTTTTATTACATCCCACCAGTAATACTTCCAAAGGTCTTTGTACATCTTAGTACTGACAAGATGAACTGGAAATGGATAACTATGAGCTTCACTAAACAATTCTTTCTTCAGCTGAAAATACCAAGGCACACATAATATCTTTCTAAATTTCAAAAGTCCATCTTTATCAATATTAAATTTTGGAAACATACCTTTCTTAAACAATTTAGCCTTTTTCGTAACTAAAAATCTTCCTACAGTGCTTGATTAATTCTATCTGAAAGGGACAACTTCCTTGACACTTGAATCAAAACAGATAAATTTCTTACACCAACAACTTCTAAGAAAAAATCCATCAAATCATTAATCAAGGGTTATACTCCAAATGTAACACTGTTAATAATGTATGATGTTTTCAACTTAGGGAATCCACCACTTTATTAGCTATTACATGATGTTAATTGATCACACAATCACAATCCTTTATCAGTTCTAGACATCTTATCTACCTAATGTTAAATTTCTTCTGTGTAAATATATAATTTCAACATTTTTGGTAAGTGTATATTTCATATTTGGATTCATATAAGTTATATTTCCGAACTTTTAAAGCGAAAACCATAACTACTAATTCCAAACCAAGTGTTGGATAATTTAACTCCTATGGTATATGTTGTCTTGAAGCATAATAAATTACATGATCATTCTGTATCAAAAAACTACCATGTCCCATCACATAAGAATCATTTTTTATTATAAAGTCAAAATTTCTAGAATGTAAGCCCAAAACTGGGGAATTCACCAATCCCCGCTTTAGTTCCTTAAAAAAATATCAAATTCATTGATCCAAATAAATTTAACCCCTTTCTGTGTTATCTTATATAGTGGGAACAATAACTGGGAAAAGTTTTTAACAAATCATCTACAATTTCCTACTAATCTAAGAAAAATAAAAATCTCTATAAATTTTTTATGTCTTTTCCATTCATCAGCCTCTTTTGTATTGACATGATCGATTTTTATGCCATCCTTACAAATTTTTCACGAAAAGAAATATATTGCGACCAAAAATCCCATTTTCAAAATTTTCCATAGAAATTTTTTTCTTTGAGAGTGTGAAATAGAATACTTTAATGTGTTTCATTATCCTAAAAAACTTTTGAAGAAAAAAAATATCCTCAACAAAAAAACACAAAAAAATTATCCAAATATTCATAGGATATGCTATTCTTAAGATCTATAAATATATCAAGATCATTTTTTAAACCAAATGGAATAACAACAGACTCATAATGCTTATATTTATAATAGAATTGTATTTTTGGATTGTCGTCCTCATTCACCTTCAGATGATCGTACCCGAATCTCAAGTTAATATTGGAAAAATACTAAGTTCCTTAGAGTTGATAAAAAAAGTCATTGATATGAGGAAGTGGATACTTATACTTAATAGTTATGTTATTAAAATCTCTATAATCAATGAAAATCCTCATGGAACCATATTTCATTCTAACAAACGAAATAGGATCAACCCATGGTGAAGTGCTAGGATGAGTGAATTCTTTATCAAGAAACTCCTACCACTACATTTTCAATTCAAGAAGCTCCACCTTAGCCATTTTATAAGGGGGTTTTGAAATTGGATTAGCATCAAGAACTAATGAAATGGTAAACCCAAATTCCCAAATAGGTATAATTTCTAGCAATTAATTTTGAAAACATCATGGTAATAATTTACCCCCAAAATATCATTAATTTGAACAATTACATTTTTTTTTCAAAAATACTTTCAAGATAAATTTAATTATTATATTTTAACAGTTTCTTAGATTCCTAAAATGTTATCAATGGTATGGGTTAATTCTTATATATAAACAAAAAATATTTCTTAAAATTAACTTCTTTTTCTCCATAATTTGTCTTTACTAGATAAACAGAAATCCAATCCATACCCATAATGACATAAAACTATACTAAGGAAAAATAGTCAGGTTTGTATGTAATTTAATTACAAAAAAAAATATAAAGTATCTTATAATTAATTTTTTGGTTTAACATTTCCCATGGTGTTTTAACCGTAAGTTCTTGTTTCATTTCTAGAGGTGAAATTTTAAAATTACCAAAAAACTTCTCAGAAATAAAGGAATGTCTAGACCCCATATTTAAAATAATTATTATCATAATTATACATAATATAATTTTCATTTTAATCTTGGTCCATTTATCCAAACTTACCACATAAAAAACACTTCTTGGTTTTTTAGGGAATTCCCCAAGGTTCTTTTTACCACAATTTTCACAAACAATAAATTGGATTTTCTTACCTTCAGATTTTATTGATTGATTGTTAGACATTAATTTCTATATGGACCTTTTCTTTTACTAATTATTAAATTACAAATGATCATCAACCTACTCAATTTATACCCTCTTAGCACATTGGATAAGCTTATCATGGATTTTGAATTCACGGGAGGCCAATTCCATTTGATATCATAGATTCAATCATGAGTAAAAATGATTAATTTTACTATCATGATCCTGATTAAGATTTAGATTTTACCTTTCCAATTTAGTAAAGTTTGCTTCAAAAACAGTCACTTAATCCCCTTCCTTTTGTTTTAATTCTTGGAATTTATTATCTATCCTATGTCGAACCACCACAAGAAAATATTTTTTAAGGAATAGATTTTTAATTTAATCCCATTCCATGACATTAATCTCCTCACTATCCCTGATATTCTTAACCATTTACCACCAATGAATGAATTCACCTTCAAAATGGTAAATAGAAAGACTAAAATTTTGATTGTTTGAACACCCCATGACATTGAATATATTTTCTAGGGCTTTAATCCATCCTAAATCCACCACTAGGTCAAAAGATCCATTGAAAGCATGAGGGTGTTGCCACATAAAATGATCCACTATAGTCATGTTCTTTTAAGGTTTCTCTGGTTGTTCTATTTCATCTATGCTTCCACTATTTATAGCCTCTATCAACTAATCCATTATGAGAATAAACTACTGAGTTTTAATTACCACCATTCTGGGCTGTGTATTTGGAAGGATATCATCCTTTTGGTGCATTTCTACTTCATATTCCCTATTTATTCTACAAAAAAACATTCTGAACAGATATATCTTAGATAAAGAAACATGGTAATCATTAAAATCTATTTAATTTCAACTTAACCATATAGTAAAAATAATTTTTGTTATTCTATTAGTATTATCCTAACAACTAAAGTTATCTAAATTGTGATTTGATACTAACTTTAAGGTACAATACTAATACATTTTATAAAATAGTTAATTCAAATATAATTCAATTTCATAAATTTCAAAATATGTTTTTGACATAAAGTTATAGAAAATTAGTTCATAATTTATACACATCAACCATCAAGAATACAAAGTGGGTATTACTAAAATAGTATCCATTTCTCCCATGTTAAAGAAGTTTTAATAAAATATGAAATTTTTTCATGAATAATATTCAGAACAATATTCTTGGATTCATATTTTCTCATACCCATCCATAAATCATATAAAAAACATTTAAAAACTTTGTATGAGTATAAGAATCTTAGTAATTGATATAAAAGAAATAAAAAATTAGTCCATGAATACTTATAAATTTAGGAAATCATTTTCACAAAGACATACTTATCACCGAAAGAGTATCTTATAGTTACTTTTTGAAAACATAGAAAACATAAATAATCCATTTAGGTAACTTGGGGTATTAATTAATTAACATTAAAACCCTTGCGGTTACTATATTATTTTTAACCTTCACATAAACCTTACAACGTAACCCTCATGAATACCTTATGATATAACCATTGTAGTTACACTTGAAATAACCATTATGGTAATCTTACAAAATAAACATTCCCAAATGTATTGGAGGGTGATATAGGTCCCTACCTTCATCATAAGAAATTCCCTAGAACCAAAACATAATCATAAAACATGAACACATGGATCATAAAACATTTCTTAAGGAGAATAACATATTTTAAAATAATTTTGCGCAAATACAAAGGAAAAAAATTCTTTTAAAATGAAATGGAAATTTTATAAATAAGGCCTCAAAACAATAAGGCATCATAAAAATATGATAATTTGTGCATGTCATATAAGTTAAGAGGAAACATTATTTTTTAATTTTTTAAAAAGTGACATTAAATAGGATTTTAAAAGGAAAGACCCTTAACTTGGGTTTGTCTTACTTGAAATGTGTTCAGGCATCCTATATAATGTTTTAAAGAGCGTTATTAATATATTAAAGAACTTTTGTCAAATTTATAATTCCTTATATGACCTTTTTATAATATGCTTCCACCCATTTATTGACAATATTTTATTATCCTTTTTTATATTGTGTAAGTTTATTTCATGGTTTCTTCATTATTTCTTTCCTGTAAGATAGAATAAAAATTCCAAAAGTGGAAGGAAATGGTGTTAATATGTTTTCAAAATTTTAAAAGATACTCTAAATAATTTTTTATATGAGGATGATTCATTAGATAAAATATTGATGAAAATGGTTTTATTTATTTTGGCGGTTTGTATGATAATCATGAAATTATATCATTTTATTTAATATAATTTTTATATGTAGGTCCCAAAACATTATATAAATTATAAGATGTATAATAAAATATTATTTAACCCAAATAATGGTTTTACGATCAGCCTTAATGGTGTTAAAGGAAAATTAAAATTTGACATCTATGAAGATGATGAATCAACACGACACAGATGATAATTTAATTCTCCAAAATAAAAGGAGCAGAGGAGATGTCTAATGATGAATATTATATCAACCCATTAAAATTTCATTATTTTTAATATAAATGTGTTATTATGACACTTTGGATAGGGGATTTTAGGAGATAATAAGAAAATAAAATAAATTTAAAAGAAAATAAAAGAAAGTGAAAGAGGATTTTACCTCTTCAATTATTCTCTTTGAGAACCGCATTTGGATTATTAGATTTATTATTTTGTTGAGAGAAAGGACTCTGGAAATGTTGGGAGTGGTTTGGAAGGAGTATTATGAAGAATTTGGACAATATTAAAGGATTTTTAGGTTTGATTAGAAGAGGTGGAGATGTTTAGTATTTATAGTGAAGGAGATTGGTGTTTTGTGAATATTTTATTCATTAGTTTTTTTATTTTGGATCAAGACTATGAATAGTATGAGAATTATCACTAAATATACTAAAATAATGAAGGATAAATCGAGATTATCGGCTTATATCATCCATACATAATCTATGACTTAATAGTTCATGTATTTGTTAAATATGATAAATTATCGTATTTCAATATTCACACAAAATCAACTATTTTTGAAAAATTAAAAAAATTAAACCTAACTATTTTTCAATGTATAAAATTTAAAAATGAAATCCATTTTAGAAAAATAATTTTTAAATAATAAAAATTTTAATTTTAATTAAAATCATCATTTATTTGAAAAATATCAGTTTTAATATTGTAAAAAATTTTATGACACATCTATAAATTAATTAAGGTATCTTGAAATTATCTTATAATAATAAGACAAAAAAAATTTAATCTATTTTATGAAGATAAGTTTTCTTTTAAATCATTATATTAATTATAAAACTTTTAACAGATATTTATATTTCACAAAAATACCAACACCTAATTTATTATTTTCAAAACATTTATTTACTTACTCAATGATACAAATATATCATATTTTCTATTATAAGTGATATAAATTTTATTTATACTCTCATTAGTGAGGTTACATTTCTATTATTATCGATTCCTAAATTTCGATAAATACCACTTATTTTATTATAAATTTAAAATTCATTTAACTATTTAATTCTAGAATGATTTTTTTATAATTACCCGGGTTTCTACAATTTCCATCATAAGTTTCTCTTCCAATTCAACTCAATGATACAGAATAATACATTACTTGACCTCTAAAACATCAAATAGTTAGAGAATAAGAGGGTTTCATATTTCATTTCTAGGTGGAATGGTTTAACATACTCCCTAAGCCTAAAGCTTCCCCATTAAGATTTATTATCCTTATGTATGGTGAATCATCATGATGAGTTTCACACACCACTCATTCCTATGAAGTATACAAGAGGGTTTTGGGATAATACAACAATTTCTCAAATAATGGAAGACTCCATCACACAAACAAAGGTTAAGTCTTGAGTAATTTCTCCAGCATAGGGAAATTGAATAAGTAAATAATAGGTTTCCACCATTACACTTTAGCTGGCCCATACACCAACTAAAAATCCAAATATTGTGTCATATCTTGATATCCCCCCTGAGTGTTAAAAACAATTTCGTCTAACCAGGATGGTGTTTAAGATCAACCAAACTATTTCCCTTCCATCGAACATTGGGGAAGACCATCTAGGAGTGTTTTGTTTTCAAATGAATCCTACAAAAAATGGTGGAATCTGGGAATGTGAAATAGGGCAAGACAACCATGCCAGAATCTTGTGTTTTTACCCCTAGTCCAGAGGTGGGGAATATATGGCATAAAGTTAACAATAAAATTATGTTGAAGTTGTGTGATTCAATTGTCAGAAAAATGATAAACCAGAT
The DNA here is from genome assembly GCA_963277665.1 of Viscum album. NCBI lineage: Eukaryota > Viridiplantae > Streptophyta > Magnoliopsida > Santalales > Viscaceae > Viscum > Viscum album. The sequence goes on along the minus strand of OY728140.1, from coordinate 1,943,602,420 downwards.
TCAAGATATCCTTCAAGCGTAGTTGAAACAACCAAATATTCCCCCAACCAGTTATTTTATGACAAAAATGACTACATTGGATGCCTAGTCCTCTAACCAAAGATGAATTTAGCTTTTAATCTCTTAGAATTCATTTCTAATTTCCCAATAAAACGGGCACTGCCTCTCCAAATGGTTCAACAAGATTCGACCTACCAAATGCAGTCCTCATTAGATGAGGAGTTGATATTTGATTACATTAATTTTATACATTTAACGGATCCCTTCGCGAATGATGAATGTGGATATTAACCCAAGTGCTCTACATCTATATGGGAAGTAGGTGGGAAAGGACATAAATATCAATGACAAAGTGGAATATGTGGTCGTGGTTGAAGTTAATACTCGGGCCATATCCCTGATTGGGCTATCTACATGGGATGAAGTCATGGAATACCTCATCAATGATCTAAGGAGGAGAAAGTAAGTCCCACTCACATTCCAGGGGTTTCTTGTATTTGATCATCCTTGTAGATCGACAATAGGGTATGCCATCACCCAATCTACTTTGGGGCGCAGGCATGCCATGTCGACCGAATACACTAAGGATACAAGCACCTTCAACTCCTATTCTAAGGTCAAATAAGCCTATATCAAGTAATTTAGTTGTTAATGATCTTGGATAAGAGTATACCCTTATTTGGAAGCAAAGTAAATTAGCCAAAAATTATGAAATTTTAATGCAATTAGCCCCAGTACTGGAAAAATTTTCAATCATGGATGATTTTAGTCTATCAAAAGACCTCTAGGAAGTGCTCATAGAGGATTTATAAAGACCTGATAAATTTGTGGTTGAATTTTGGGATGTGGAAGTATATCTTGCAGAGATAGATCCTATAGAATACCTCAAGATCATATCTTTCATGTAGTTGGATAAATATTTCATTATACAAGGAAAAATAAAACATTTGTATATATCTGGTGGGATAAATGACATTAGTATCAGATGAACCTTCAATTGACAATGGATCAGGAGTAAACCTTATTTTAGTATAAACACTTTTTCTACTAGATTACAATGTGTCCCACTTGTCTCTTTGTTCTATAGTGTGATAGGTTTATTACAAGAGTGAGCATAATACTCTCAGTGAAATCAACCTCAAGGCTGAGTTCAAGGATCTTGTATTTGAATTATAATTATTGTATTTTCGAGAAGATTTGACCTTCAACATTCTACCAGAAAGGCCTTAGTTACACCATCATGTATCTATTCCATTAAAATACCACTAATGCCTTAAATAATTCATTAATGGCAAATCTGGATCATTTCTTAGTGATAATTACCTATTTAAATCTTGTAAATCACTATACATTGATGCTGGATTTTACCATAGGGAAGGGAAATAGACCATGATTAATGATGTTTCTAAAATGAATTCCCCAAATAGTCTAGAAATGACCCCAAATAACCCCTTAATTCATATCAATTCTGATTATGTGCTACAAATCAATTATATTAAAGAGGTGGGTCTGAATTCAGGAATATATTTAATAACATCAATGATATTATTCATGACAACTAAACCATATAGCACTGGATAAGTCATCGACTCTCCATAAAGTGATGAAATCCCAAGTGGGAATGATCTCTTACAATCCCATGAGATTCAACAAATCTCAACCTCATCATCTACTTCATAAGAGTTTACCACATCATTGAGATAAAATTAAGATGCTCATTCTCTATCCCTTACCTACCCCTTGGAGCTTCAAGGATAACCCTCATCATTAATTGGGTAAAAGTAGTTGCTTCACCTTCTGAATTTCAAAACATTGACTCCTCCCCTAACTCTGGAAAATTTGATTCATCCCCTAATTCCCCTAAGAACAAGGAATATGTTAAAGTGGAGGATCAATAGGAAGAATAAGAGGTGTAATATCTTAGGGATACCCTCTTACATTTGAGGAAGGGGTCTCTACCACTATTGATGAACTCATAGAAATAAATCTGGGTTTGTAAGAAGATCTAAAAACCAAACTGATCTTTGGGACTGTGTATTAAACAGAATAGAAGGTTTATACATGCTTCATGAAGAATCATCTTGACGTGTTCACCTAGAATTATCCAGATATGCTTGGACTCAATCTTGAGGTAGCCACTCAGCACTTAGGCTTTCTTGAAAACCACTAGGGTTATAAATAGACATCCAAGAGGACACACCCGACTAAAGCCTCTTAAATTAAGGGTGATGTGGAAAAAATTATCAAGGCTAACTTTATCTAAGAAGTTTAGTATTCGATGTAGATGGATAACATTATCTTATTAAATAAGAATCATGGGAAAATCAGAGTTTGAATTGACTTTAGAGATCTCAACTCAAACTGTTTAAAATAATACTTATTGGTTCGAATCATAGAGCTACTAATTGATGAAACATCTGATTATCAAGAACTCTACTTTATGGATTGTTAATTAGGGTACAACCAAATCAGTATGGACCCAGATGATAAAGAATCAACCACCGTCAGGTCCCCCAGAGAGTATTATGCTATCAGGTAATTCCATTTGAAAAAAATACTAATTCCACATACCAACATGTCATGCATTTCATATTCAAATCCTTGACAATGAATTTTTTCAAATTCTATATTGATGATCTAGTGGTTAATCCCAAATATCATTTTGACCACCTAGATAATGTTTAAACTATCTTCAAAAGAATATAACATTATATCCTGAAGATGAATACATTGAAATTTGATTTTAGGGTAACCTCTAGAAATTTTGTTATCTTCTTCATACATCATTGTGGAATTAATGTCGACCCTTGGAATAAAATGTATACCCTCAATATTTTATATCTTCAAAACCTAAGATATTTGATGGGTTTATAGGGACACCTTTCCTATATTTGGAACTTTGTAGAAAACCTCATATGTAAGTGTTTTCCCATCACCAAGTTGATGAAGAAGTTGTCACTTATCAATAGAATAATAACTGTTAGGATGAATTTGAAATCCTCAAGAAATATATCTTATATCTCCTCGTGATAATTCCACACATTGAAGGGAAGCCACATATTTTTTTTTGTATCAGACTGAGGGATATTAATGGTTTATTTCCCCACACAAAATAATGATGCCAAAAATTAAAACAAACTTTATTACCTCATTCAAGCAATGATAAAAACATAGACTTGTTATTGGTATATGAATAAGAGATTATTAGTGTTAATATTCATAGTTCTGAAACAAAGCCACTATCTACAAAACAACCGTTTAAATACTCAACAATATTAGATATTTAATTACTAGATTAATAATTTTTTTTCAATCCACGATGACCCCCATATATAGAAAATGTATTTTGAGGTTGCATTAAGAAGTCCAAGAGGGAAGAGAATGAAAGACCCAAAGCTCAATGAAGTTGGTCTGGGAGTCATGTTTATCACTCTAGAAAATATATTCATGCCTTACTCCTTTTTTCCAAAAGTTTGTACAAAAAATGAGGCAGAATACCAACCCTCATTTTAGGCCTATAACCGGCACTTCAAATACTAGAAGGCTACTAAATGGTGAAATATTATTCAGATTTGGAAATTGAATAGATCATTTGGGATTATGCCATATGAAAACACAATTAATCCACATGCTTGATTATGTATAAGGGTTAAGGTGGAATTAACCTTAGAGCCAAAATTGAATCACTTCCTTCAATAATAGAATTCCCATGTAGATGCATTGGAGAATGAAACTACGCCTTTAGTAGATACAAAACTGGATGAAATAGTTTTCAACATCCCTCACTATTGAATGGTGTCACCTTTTTCTCATGTCACCATGGAAGAGATCAATGAGTCCAGTCTCATTACTAAACCAATTGTTCTAATTATTGGTTAATGACACCCATTGTTAACTACCTTCAAAACAGGATCCTCTCATAGGAAAAATCTAGAAAATTTCAAACCTGATAAATATTAACCAACATTAATCTTTATGATTGCCCTAATCAAAAAAATATATTTTATAAATGAATCATTGATGGTGTCCTCCTCAAATGAATCGATGGTGAAGAGACTACTTCCATCATAACTAAAGTATATGTGGGAAACTATGTTTCCCACTAGTAATGGTTATGTATTTCAAATTAAATATAATGTCTTGGATACATCTAGACTTAAATGATGAAATATATCAAAGAATCCAATAGTATATGTCATTCTTTCTAAGTGAATTTCAACGTCATCCATCAACCACTAGAGTTACTACATATAGCCAAATAATAATGCCTATTTTCCATCTGGGTAATGGGCATTGTAGGGCCGTATACTATAGCTACAACCAATAAATTAAAATAAATCATAATTTCCACTTAATTATTCTCCAAATGGTATAAATAAATACCCCTTAATTAAATCAGGAACAAAAGCATTTTCATCTTCTAGAAATCCACCATCACTACAATATTTGGTATCCCTCCTAAAATATAGATGGAAAATGAAACAAATTTTAATTATGTTAAGTTGTATATGCTCTTTTAGGAGTATAATATCAAATAAAACACTCATCCTAATATCATATAGTGGTTAATGGATAGATGGATGCCCTCAAAAAGACCATATAAAAAATAGTCCAAAATATGGTGGATAAAGAGAGAAAGTCCTCTCCAGATAATCTCTTGCATTCCTTGTGGGACTACCAATATACCAGCTATACTATCACATAGGAGACACCATATTCACTCACACATAGAACAAAAGTATCCCATCTGATTATGGTCTAATTTCCATCACTCAATGTTTCCATCTTTGATCAATTATCCTCATATGAGTAATTCCAAAAATGGATGGATGAATTAGAGAGACTTAATGATAAAGGATTTGATACCTTTAATCACTTGGAGGTCCATAAAAAATGGATAGTGAGGGATTTTAACAAGAAGTTATTCCTCCATTCGTTCCTCCAGTTAGAATTGCTACTGGTACTCAAAACCCCATTGATACTTGGAAAGAAGAATCCAAATCTTGAGCCAAATTGGGAGGGACCTTATTTAATACACAAGGTCCACTCTAATATAGATTATTTTTTGATATCAATGTATGTAGAGCTTATTATGACACCTATATATGAGAGGTTTCTCAAAAAAGTACTTCATGTGAAAAAAGAGAAATATGTATTTACTATATGATGTTATACTATGTAGTTGGTATTTATCCAATGATATTAAAAATAATGAAATTTCATCCTCATATCAAGATGGTAAACTACACGACACTGGTGTCCGTATTGTATGACATTAAATAGAATTCCATCATGGTCCTATATTCATAGTCTTAAAAGGTACTCTATATGGTCTAAGTCATACAACCCAAAATTAGAAGACATCATAGTCTAATATATAATACTTTATACTACAAAGACTAACATCATAGTCAGAAGATGTTAAAATGTATGAAAAATCCTTTGTGGAATGATGTAAAACTACATGGTTCAAATCCTCTGGGCATGATGTAAAAATGTATAATATTTCAATCCATGATTAAGAGGATCACAAAATTCTATGTTGGTATCCCATGGAACCTTTCAAGAACTATGTGTGTCTTGATTCCTTCTATCACATGATACACAGTGATCCATAGATCTCCCTTATTGGGTCTAACCACAAAATAAAAAACCATGCCCCTCCCTGTGTATGGTTCATACCAACAAATGGATCCTTTTCAAGAATAAGTTATGTCTGGATTCTCACTCTAATGAGATATGTAGTGATTCCCGAATCTTATATCATGGTTCAACAACAACAAATTCAAAGGCACATATCCTTCATTTTATTGCCTTTGTGTGGTGAAAGAAAACTTTTAAACTCCTTATTTCACACATTGAGCATAGATCACGTGGGATTAGGAGTTTTAGTATAGGATTCCCCATGTTATTAAGTTATATAAATTCACATTGAAGTTACTAGGGTCCTGGTCGTAAGACCTTAAAAGGCACACCATATGTCTTTCCACATGATTTTAAACTACATGGTTCCTTAAGAACTATGAATGTCTTGATTATCATTCCCATGAGACATGTAGTGATGACTAGTTCCTATATCCTAGTCCATAAACAATATGATTAATTCCACCACTCTTTAATATATCTATCAAATTTATGTAAGGGGATTCAATATGGGTTCTCACCCCATTCGTGACCCTGTATTAAAAAAAGTTCCCTTCTTCCACACAAGAATTAAATCAGTATGGGTAATATTTTCTAGAACTTTGTATGGATTCATTATTACTCCAATAAGACATGTAGTGATTCCCAAGACCTGTACCCTGGTCTAACAGTAATATTCTCTTATCAAAATGAGTCAGCTTTATCCATATTGTAAGATGTAAAACTGCATGGATCATGTCCTTATCACATGACATTAAACTACTCAGTTCCTCAAGAATCATGTGTGGAATAATTATCATTTCAATTAAATGTGAAGTGACACCTGGACCTCAAGTCCTAGCCCAAACAATGGGGTAAAAAAAATTTCCCCCTCTCTTATATTCAAACAAGGATCTATGTTGTATAACATAATTTGTGTTCCCTCACTCAGGGATCCATTAAGGAAAAAAGAATGTCCCCTCATACATTTAAGTCAGATCTATTCAGGGGACTCTAAAACTCATGGACAATTTTGGTCCAAATACTTCCTTTATTATAATACATATTACTTCCACACATTATGCATCTAGTATTGGATAATTTTGGATCTTCATAATCCTTCTATATCTATTGAAAATATAATATATGATACACGTGGAAACCTTTTTTGAATATGTAGTAACACACCCTAGTTGGAATTTCATAAGTTTCCCACCAAATGGTCCTATCATCCAGATGATTCCACTATTTTACTATATTGTAATATTCCCCATTTGGATTAGTATAAAGTCACCCACAAAAAGTGTTTTTCAACAAGAGACACATTTATCCTCAGGATAAGCTTCTTATATCTCTATAATCCCCAATGATATCATGCTGGAACCCACTATTTTACCATGGTCCATAGTCATCCCTCACATGATTATCCCCTGTCACTTCTCCCATTTCAAAAACCACCTAGATCTTGGTTTAAATTTTTCTCCCAGATTTTAAAGGTGTGCTAAAATATCCTTTATGTTTTCAACCTCAAATTAACCATTGTTTCCATAATACCTTGGCCCTAGTAATATTAATTAAAACTACATTCACTATATTTTCCTCATTATGTGGCATCAAAATAAAGGGTTAGTCATGAAAGTAATTCTTTAAACTACACAAATTTTCAATAACTATGTATGGAATGGATCTCATTCAAATGAGATATGTAATGATGGCTGGATCCATGACTTCGAGACCAACCTTAAACCCCCCTCTTTTCTGCAATTTTGGTTATACCTATATATGATAACTTTTCCCCCATTCTTTAAAATTTTTGAATTGAAATTCTCCTCCCATATTCAAGAACTCCCCTTTAACATACCAAACTCTATATCTAGGGAAATCAGAATCTCCATAAACTTCCTTCAGCCATCAGAAATAGAATGTTATTATTCTAAGAACAAATGTTTCTAAATATGTAGTAGCATTACCTTATTGTATTTTCATAATTTTCCCATGTTAGGTAGTGGATGTCATTTTTTAACTATGCAATAACACTCCCTAGTTGGCTTTGCATATGTGACCCACCAAAAGGGCCTATCAACTAGATGTACATTCTTAGTTCATAGAGACTTCCTTTATCTTCATAATACCAAATGAAATTTTATGAAACCTTTTTTCAAACATGATATGTGGTCATTCCTTATAAATTTTTTCCATATCACTTTTTGGATCTAGAGGTCCCTAGATTATAGCTTATAACCTTCCTCTTTCAAACATGAAAATAATGGAACATTCCTAGAATAGATTATTATGAAAGGGAGAATTACCAAGATTTTGGTTAGAGATAAATTACCACAAATTGTTACCCCATGTATTTGATGTATGACATTAAAAATACATTGCATAACATCCTCATCGAAATATGTTAAACTATTCGATCAATGTCTGGGTTGCAAGACATTAAACTTCAAAATTCATCAAAACTTTTTAGAAAGGGGTCCCCCTAAAATAAATTATTTAATAAAATTTACTCACCCTCACCCAAGCGGAATTCATGTAGAAGAGGTTTCCCCTTTATAGAAAATGCCAATATATATTCCTTCACCATTCTCAGTCACCTTCCCTTAGAAAACCACCCATCATGGTTTTTAGAAACCCAATTTTTCAAAAAACTCCCAACCATTAGTAGTTAAATTTTATAATTCCATAGGATACCTTTGTTTTACTATGAAGTAAAAATCCCCAATTGGATTTTCATTGGTCGCATACCAAAATGGACTATCTTCTAGAGGATTCCACTCTTCAACTATGTTTTAATATGCCCAATTGGCTTTGCATAACGTTATAAAAAAGGGATTTTCAACCAGTGGTAGTTTATTTGAAAAGATAGACCTCATCTATTCACATTTTCCCTTACAATATCATGTTGGAAACAAATTTTTGAACTTGGTCGATGAATATTCCTCACATAAATATCTTGTATCATGTTTTGTATATGGGAATGAGAAAATCATTACTCAAAATTCCCCTTTATGCATCTAAAGAATGTCAGATCATTCTAAGAAAACAATCCTTATTATGTCCATCATTACAAAACTCATGGTTAATTATTTTAAACATAAAAAACTAGTCACATTTTTCCATCTTGCAAGACTTTAAACTTCCCACAAAAAAGTCAAAGTACTTACCAGGTTGAATCACACAAATGGAACCCCAGGTAAAAGTTGAATCTTAGATCTCTATACCTATGCTCTACATGGCTAATAAAGACTCATGAAATGAAAGGATAAGAGGGAAAAAACTTTTTATGTTGAAAACCCATGAAGGGTTACCTATGAAAAAGCCTATTCTCATCAACTATGTCTTCTTCATATCAGACTTAGGAAAACATTCAGGTGATGTCAAAAAGGATTAAAAGTTTGTAGGGTTTTCCATATGACTATAACAATAGTCAAACTATTATTTCTAGGTCCAAATACATAAAAAAAATTAGGTTTCTCCCCCACCCCTATCATTGTAATTATAATGATTATGATGAAGAAAAAAATGCATAAACATGTTGTTGGAAACAAAATGATTTTAATTTTGGTTCTACAATGTAGAGGAACTTCCACATAACAGAGTATCTCTCCCAAATTTATATGTGTTACTCAACATAATATTTTATATGTTAAGCTGTGGCTTAAGAATTTTCCATAGATTAACGGAACCAATATATTTGTGTGGAAATGACCTGATCAGTGTGACTAATCTTGTATTTATCCAGAACCAAAAAATCATCACCTTATGTTGAGACCCTCTTTAAAAAATGGTGTAATTAGACCATATCTTCCATTATTTAATTTAATTATTCTTGAAGACATACCACTTGGAGATATTTCTCATCTAAATGACACTGTTTATCATCCACCTTTTTTGTATGATACTACTCCTCCAAGAACACAACAACTGTAAGATCTTTATACTGGCCTCTTAAGCATGGATTATCCTACTGTTACCTTTGATCCTATTACCTTTTATAAATGATTGAATTTATAGTACAGTGGATCATTCTATAATAAAACCTATCGTACCATAATATGGTAAACATAGTTGACTGTTGATGAAGTTATGGTGGTCGGTCTTCCAAATGCACCACCAAGACTATCTTCCTAATGTCTCACCAAATGATATGGCATGTAGTGCGAAGAGAATCATGCATCTCCAAGTCTTACTCAAAGACACTCTCGAAGGTTGATATATATTATGGGATTAGTGTACTCAACAAGATTCCTTATTCCACTCATTCTAAGGTAAAATCAGTTTTCCAAAGTAGTATTGGCTTAATCAGCATGAAATAACCCCTATCAAGATCAAATGGCAAAGTCGATGGAAATGGATTACAATTTACACCCCTTTTTAACAAAAATAGGTTTACAGATAGAAAATGAAGTGAAGGAACCAAAGTGGATAGTTACACTCAACCATTTTTGGATCAATTTTTGGGATTAATGCCTCTACAATACTCATAGCCTCAAAACTATGGGTATGAACCTCCTAAGAGGGAAAACCCCCAAATTTTGTTCAGAAAATCAGATCAAGGGATCTTAGGAATCTCCCACTTCAAGTACCTTAGTAATTTATCCATCTATAATTTGTGTAGGGTGGGCTTGAATTCCTTCTCCATGAATTTACATGGAAATGTTTTCTATGAAAAAAGTAACACAGGTAAATCTATGATGCAAGAAATCAAATGCAAGGAATTCTTATTCCTTTGAAAACCTAAGAAAGAGAATAACCTAGTTCCACTGAATAACCTATCAAAGTCATGGAACTTGTCAAAGAGGCATGGATATTAATTTTTTTGCCAAATTTCCTCAAGATCCGTTATTTCATCCATTAGATCATTATATAAACCCCCAAATCTCATAGAACCCTCACCAATAGAGGTATTTGAGGTGAGTGGATCTAGACCGAAATTGGTTCTACCATCAATTTCTCTCGCTGGTCTCTCAATAAGAACAACCTCTTCAAAATCGATATTGTCTGGATCAACACCACACCATTATTGGACCATCCGATGTCTCGATCATCCCCTTACAGAATAGAAATGGGATTGACATTGACTACTACAAGGTCCTCCAATGTTGGCGATAGATCTTTAAATATTATGAGGAAAGAAAAGTAAGAAAAGAAACACATAACACATTATGGTGTGTATATAACATTAATAGTAATCTCTACCATATTTTAAATAATGGGGAAAATGCAGAAAAATCTAAAATATTTCATCCATCAAATTGTAAGATTCATCAGCACGAGTTTGTTCCCCCTTCCAGATTTTCCCCTTGATAATTAAAGGATTATTTCCCAACCCCTTACGATAGGAAAGAGATGCAGATACTATAAAGGGCATGCATGGTCAAAAAAGTACATCAGGTTAGTAATAATATTAAAATAAAGGAAAATGACTTACTATAATGAGGATCCCTTATCAGTCCTCTCATTAATGGGAATGGGAGGTGTCGGTCGAAAAGACCCAATTACCATTTCATCCAACATCATCCTCTGACCTGTGGATAGTTCTAAGCATTCAAGAGACTCAGTCAGTACTTTGAGGGGGGTGACTATGGGCCTATATTTTTTTGACTTGAGAAAATTTTATGTTGGTTCTTCTTGTTTTCCTCCAAAATGCAAGGTATATCCACTCAAAATTATTTATGGTGGATGAAAGAGAAAAAAGATATGGGTGAAGAGAGAGATAACTCTCTAGGGTCAACATAGTAATCCCATTCCTCTTCATAGTGGGTAGCTACCCCCTCAATTTTTACTTGATCAAATATATAAGATATTCTATTTTTGTTTAGGATTTGATCATTAGTTTCATGTATGAACATTTACAGCTCTCTAACAAATTTCCCAACCTCATTACAATTAATATCAGGATGGATATAAAAGGGTGCTCAGATATCATCTAGATTTTGGATGAATATTCTATCCTAGTGAAATACAAACATATATCTAACCTCATAGGTTTGTCACTTCAATGTTTTATCACTAGGGGCACACATAATCTGGTGCTAATGCGGTTGGCTATGAGGAAGAACTGACATCTTTTACCTTTGAAGCCTTTTCAGGCCAATCTTCTCTCATATATGACCATGTGACTAGAACCTATGTATCATATTTATGATGATGACTAGATATTCTTAACTTGGAAGATGTGGGTTTATCAATACTAGCCTACTCCATGGTCCTTTCCTAAGATATCCATGAATAATTTTGGATCTTTATCATCATCACCTTCAGATTGAACCTCCATTCCGTGCTTTTCATGTCCCATAGTTTTATTGATTTTATTAAAGGGATGATTCTTATTAATGACCACTTAGGGTATATTGAAACACAAGCATTGTCGTACCCATATTCAAGATCAATCAATGAACCCGATGAAGTCATATTGACTCATATTTGGGACACTTCCATGACCATTTGGATCCAAAATTTCTAGGACACCATTAGATGTTTCTCAATAAGAAAATGTGTGTGGGGAGAGACACTTGACTATTATAGAATCATGAATTGGTGGGAAAATCAAGATGGTTAATATGCCAAATATTTGATCTCACATTCAATATGGACAACCAGTATGCCTGATATGAATGAAATAATGTACAACCTCATACCATCATCAACTTTTCAAATGACAGTGAAAGTAGTTGAAGGTGGATCACCATACAAGAAGAATTTGAAATCTATTAATATGTTATAAATCCTTAGGACTTCGTTTCGTATCATGGATAAAAGATGGATACTCGAAAAAACCTGAACGAACTGAAAAAACCACCTTTAGGGACTTTAAATCTACTTATCACAACATAATATTTGAAGTGTGATGCAATACACCCCCACCACACTTGAAATGCCCCTAAAATTATTAATGTGGACTTATGAGCATATGAATACAGTCAACACCCTCAAATATTCACCAATTAATGGTTATAAAACCCTATAACTCTCCATTTATCTTGTTTGGATTCTATAAAAAATTTCCCTAGTCTTACATTGCCATTACATTCACATACCAATAAAAAGTAGAGTATTACCCATATTGCGGGGAAGAGGGACAAACATTACCTCATAGAAACCTTAGAATTAACATTTTAAACCAAATGGGTATACTTATCTTACTCAAATATAGGTCAGAACTTTCATGGAGTGATCTAATTTTTATGGTGGGGAATCCCATTGGGCATTAGAAATTGGGACCTTCTCTTTCTACCTTGAGTAATGCCTTTATCCAAACTTAAGAAGGGATATCTCCCCTTGGACAATGGCCTCCCTCTTTAATCATCTAGGATAACTTCAAAAACCTATGGGCCAAAACCGGTGTCTATTAAGCATCATCCAACGTTGACTTTAGTGGGATAAACTCTTGATACGTATCCGTTAGAATATATGTTCCAACAATATTGTAGATGAACCACATTATAATGTTGAATTCACCATGCATCAGATGAAAATAATTTTTCTAAGGTCACTATATACTCAGTAGTTCAGGGATGATGTCCAAGTTCTTGTAAATATAAGTTTTCCCCACCCAAATGACCTCATAAATACTGACATCTAGTAGCTTAGTTTTGAATTTCACACCAATTTGGTGAAACCAATATTCCCAAGTCTATAAAATCTATCCTATAAAAATTTAGTCATGTTTTACATGGTTCATAGTTTGGCTATGGTAGTGGTGAATCCAAAAATGGATACTAATCATGATTCAGTTTTAAGGTTTCTTAATGGGGCTTAATGTGTCTTGTTATGGATTTAAATTTTTTTAATTTTAAATGGAATCACAAAGAATTAACAATTGAAAATTTTGGTGAAGGATAATATATATACCCAACCCTTTCAACACATATTATTGCATGATTTTTAACCTAAATATCTATTAATAAACAATAGTGATAAAAATGGCATAATGTCTTTTAAATATTATATTTATAACACATTGAAAGGAAACTAAAACATGTCATCCATATTTAATTCATAATTAGATTCTAAATTACATGAGCTCTTAAAAATATATTGGTTAACCAGGGGAATGTATAAAATAAATTGGGGTGATAAAAATCCAGGTAAGGGAATAAACAAGAGAAGGAAGCATAACTTGTGATTTAAAAGTGTAACATGATATCCTAAAATCTAATGCTCAATATCAATCACATGAGAGAATAACATAAATAACAAGGTATCATAAAATCATGGAAATATACGGAATGTAGAAGTAACATATTACAAGGAATAAACATGAGTCGAGGCTAACTACCTAGTCGATGGAACAAGGTGGAAAAAGTCTCATAACATATTAGGTTTACTCCCTAATCCCATATATGATGTGTCATGTTACTAAAACATTACCCAATGAATTTGAGCTCTTTCTCGACACACCCCTCATAACATGTTCGCAATTTATTTTTTCCATAAAAAGGAAGTCATTCATATGGTTTAAAGATAAGAATTACCTATAGAATGAAAATGGGTTTCATAATATTACCTCATAGAATAATTAAAGTAGATTTTATAATGAAGTAATTTAAGAGATGAAAATGATGAATTTATTACCTCATAAATGGAACGTATAATAATATTGAAATATATGAGAGTGATATATATATACAAAATTTAGAGTCATTCTACAACTTTAAAGAGTGTTCGGTCATAACCCGAAAATAATGGTGCTTTAGAGAGATCCCTTACTTAATGTACAAAAATTTATAAAATATTAAATAAAATATTATCATTGAAAAATATTTTTGAAATTTTTTAGTAGAATCTTAAACTCAATGAGTGATCATTATGCTGTAATTTTCTTTCATTTTGAGTATGTTAAAACAAATATTATTTACATATTTCTACAAGAATTGCAAAAAGTTACCTTATGTGGAAAATTATAAGAAGATTAAGTCTAAAAAAATTGTAAAATTAAAATCATCATAAAAGATTAATTTAAAAACTGATATAAAAATATTAAATAATTCTTGAAAAACAATTGAACGAAACATGGATTTGGAATAAAAATGATTTTTGACTGAGGAGAGACATAAATTTGGATTTTATTAAATACCTTTTTCTCAAAAAATTTAAGTACAAAATGGAGTAAAATCGTACTATTACTTGAAATGGTCACGAATAAAGAGAGGATACTAAAATGAAATGGGTTTATTAAACAATGATAAACTAATTTCCTCTAATGAAAATTCAAGTATAAACAGTCTTAATTAAAATGATATAAAGACATAAACCCTTACTACCTTGAAAACTTTTAAACCATAACCCAATTTAATGAATTATGTTAATTGAATATTAAAATTATATAAATTATGATGTATTAATAGTATAACACATAAATATTTAGTATATACAACATATAAAATAAATTAGGAGAATAAAATAACACATGTCTCAAAAAATGATGTTTTTAGATGAAAACCCTTAATCGAGAAATTTCTTAAATATAATTTGTCTACATTATAATAAAATTATATTGAGTTTTTCTTAATAGATTTTTCCAAATTTATTACCACACATAAACCGTTTACTTAATTTATTTTAATGATATAATTAATTATTCAATTATTTATCTATACGTCGGGTGTTTTGATAACATTCTGTTAAAAAATTCAAAATTACATCAATATATTGATCGTAATAATTAAGGTAATTCTTTTCATAATATCCAGAATAATAATCATGAAATAACTATAATTTTTATACATAAATGATAATTTTAAAACCAATTTGGAAATATATTTGTGGAAATTTAAGTACATTATGATTGTGGAGATGGTGGGTCGTACATACACATGAGTAATGTTTCCATTTTTCATCGATCATAATAGAAATATGAAAAGTATTATCTTATATTTATTAAATGACCATTATATCATAAATATAATATTAGTTCCTTAAACATTTTTATATATACCATCCATGTGATGTGGTAGATAAAAACAAATCACATCACTTCACAAGAAAAAAATCCACTATAAACATGAATAATGTTATCATTATTTATTGGATGGTTAGGTTAGATGGTGTATGATATGTTAATTTTATAGAATGAATAATATTTAAAAAATATAATATGTAATTAATAAGTCCATAATTATAAAAAACCAAGAGATATATTGATGAAAAACAAATTATATCTGTTTACGAGATGGTAATCCACCATACACATGAATGATGATTTCATTTACTATGTGATGGAAGAGGATATGGATAAATATTATGAAATAAACATAACAAAATATTGGTATATAGGAGATACTGGTGTTTCTATTTTGTAATTTTTAAGACACAATTTATGGGGTGATAATAGGTAAAAAAGAAGAAGTTCAGTGAGGATGATTACCTTTTCTTAGATGAACCACTTTTGTATCTCTTATCAAGGAACCTAATGTTGGTATTTTGGGGGATAATAGATGCCCTAGAATATAGATAAGTATGTTGGGGATTTGTTTTATTAGGTTTTTTGATCAAATTTGGTTTTGTGGTGAGATGATGTGACTGGAGGGGGTGCCCTTTTATAATTGAGGAAGAGTGACATTTTTTGAAATATCCATAACTATCCAAGAATGGGAAGTCAAGCTCATGAAAAGTGCCACAAAATTGATAAATAATAGATTTTATGGGATATAGGGCTGATATATTCTTTTTAAATTCCAAAAGAAACATGTTTTAATTTTTTTTCCATTTATATATAATGTTACTCACTTTTTACAATTTAAATTTTTTCATCATAGTAACCGTTTTTTTAATATTTTTACTATTCATTATGACCCAAAAATTATGTTGACCATATTACCTAATATTAAGTATTCTTATTAATAATACGGAATGAATTTTATCAAATTTAAATAAAAAAGTGTCATAAATAAATTTAAAATTAAAGCCATAAAGCCTGTCGAAATACAAGTTTTCCGGAAATGCATTTTCAAGTAATAGATGATATTATATTAAATATATGAATAGAAATAATAATTTTATAAATTTAAATTTAAATTTTTAGATATATAATCTATAAATTATATTTAAATGATTCATCATTAGGGGTTATTTTAATTAATTAAAATGGAGTCAGATTATGCACTTCAAAACAATTTAAAAAAATTGAGTTTTTAAGCAAAAAAACTTTTTCTAAAATCCATTATAAAGATGATTTTAATATAATTAATTGAACTATATATATAAAAATAATTATTTTTTACTTTAAAATCAATTTAAAATAATAATGTAACTTTTAAATTACTTAATTTATTAAAATAAATGACAGTTTTACAAAAATCATTATATTTCACTATTCACTAAAAAATCAATATTTTATGTAAAATCACAAAATTTCACACTAAGTTAATATTAATATGATTATTTCAAAGATTATTAAATTTATATATATTTCATAATTTTGTTAATCCTATTCATACTACCAATTTTATGACTAGGTTATAATAATCATAATATTTTAATAATATGCACTATTCATTAATCTCATTCATGAATGTTATGTATTCTATCATATATATTGTTATTTTAAAATATCAGGATTTTAAGTTATACCTACCGTAAATGAATTGGGTCCCTGAAATTTGAACTTGTTCCCACTATTCAATAATCTGACATTTGAAAATTTCTTTTTGGAAAACCCACATCACAAAAAGGGTTCATAAAAATTCCTCTTAAGATATGGAAATGGAAATACGAACGACTAAATTAATAACACAAAACTATTTTTCCATGCATGAGATAATTGGTGGGAAATAAAATTTTGTATATGGATGAAAAGCATAATTAATTTTAGAGAGTGATATAGACCATTGATTAAAACAAAGTGAATGACCATGGGAAATTTAACAACCAAAAAACCTTAAATTTTTAATTATTTAAATGACCATTGATTCATCATATATGAAGTTAATAAGATAATATTTTTTTCAATATTATTTTCTTATATTTTAGGGATTAATTTTCTATCAAGATTGAGAACACCAGAAAATATACTTACTTGAAATATTTTTATTTCATAAACACAATTTTATCCTTTGGATGTGGTTTAATCAATTTCCACTTCATATTGTACCCTAAAGAATGAATATCTAATATGATTTTTTATGATTGGATCACTGAAATTAAATTTTAACCAATAATAATATTTATAAAAAATTAAAAGTCTATTCCTCCAACATTTATTAATACAAAAAATGGTTAGAAAAAAGTAAGATAATACCCAAAATGAATATGAATATATAAATCTATAAAATTAAACAGTAAAACAAAAGGATTAACATAGATAATTCCTTAAGTTAAAAATGATTTGACCTGAATAACCTCAATATCCTCATCTTGAAATAAGGTTTTAACCTCAAAGGTTTTCTAAAACCCTTTAAATTACATCACCAAAAAGATAATATCATTCTTCCCAAATAAACCATTAAATAAAAGACAAGGGTTATATATATATACCTTATACTTAGTTATTTAAATAATCTAAAATACCCTAAAATCATAAAAATTTAAAAATATCTGATCCCCTAATATTATTCCCAAAGTCCTCTATATAACTATCCCTTAAATTATATACATAAAAAAACAATTTTATACCAACAAAGAGATCACATAATATAATGGTAGATAGATCCACCCTTACATCCCTTTAATTGTGGTATGAAGCCCTACAAACCTACCAAATGTGATCGGTTATCACCTAGTTAGTGGGTTGCCTTTTTTTTAAAACCATGGAAAAATTGACAATAATATTCATAATTCGCCCATATTCTATTAACTTTTCTTTAATATGGTAAATTTTTTTAAAAATAACATTATTCATAAAATAAACTTCTCACCTATATGGTTTTATATATAACTCATTCATTTACACAAAAGAAAATAATTATAATTAACTATAGTTACCACAACATCAATATCACCTCAAAGATTATATTTTCCTCAATCATGTTTTATTACATGAAATATGACCTTACTATAAAATCAACTTTCTAGGTCATTAGTACTATTTATAATATTTATGAAAATCATTAAATAAAAACTTTTGTAGAAGAATCCTTAGAAGTTTCATGATTCCTATAACTTCGATACCGTTGATTAAAATAATTCAATAAATTGATTCCTAAACTCTAATGCCTAAACACTTAAATCATTACATTTGAATGATTTTCATAACATATACCATTAGTAATTAATCTTCGTATTAGGTAATTGACAAAGATAATTACAAAGTTTATCATGTATACAATTTTTAACTGTTAGTGGAACCTTAGTCTGAAATATATTTCATTACATATTGGTAACCGTACTCTTAATTATTCTGGAGTAATTATATTCTTTGTTACCTATTTTTCAAAACATAAAGAATATTCATATTTCTTTATGACATGTTCTATAGTTCCTCTTCCCAAAATTTCAACATGTATATAATTGAATCTTATTTTCTTTATTGTCTTTAACACTAGAACATACATGACATTCCATCCTCATCTTCATTGGTGTGTTTCAAAATTCAGCTATATTACCGTTATTGATCATAATTCGAGATAGATCATTTGGTTTAATCACAAGTTATCTAGATACCATTCCTATCAGGTTATCCATATCATTATAGAAATCTTTACATGTCCATCACATTGGTTGTTTTCATTATTTATCCTATTTCAAACTGTTAACTATAAATCATAGAATAAAATATATTATAATGCGTTAACATAACAAAGTAAAACAAATAAACCAAGAACGATTAAATAATAAATGATAATTCTATCTTCACTTTTGATTCTATACATTTATACCTATGTTATCCTTGTTCACATTTCCCACTAGTTTTTTAAAGAAAACAATTTATCCAAGTCCTTTATAATGATTCTTAAATAGTTTGTGAATTTCCGAAGCATATCCCCTTGGTGAGTAAAACCAAGTGTACAACAAATCCTTTTTTAATGATCTAGGTGAATATTTACTCTAGACCAATGCACTATTTTTAGGGTTATTACCCCTAGGTACAACTTTCCCAAATCCATATCTAATTAGAGCATCTTGACCTGGATTGAATTGTACAGAATCCACTCTCTCTATACTTAAAAAAAATAAATCTTATTTTTATAAACATTGTCTATTACTTATACTTATAATAGGGGTTATCACTAAATTTTTATCATCATTACTTACAAAGGTTAACTAAACCTTTCTTCTAAGACAATATATAGTGACATATTCTTTTTTACACATATCATTACAAATTTGTTTACATAAATATCCATTAATACAAAACAGGGATTGAAAAGGCCAAGTGTATTTGGAAGAATCTGTTCATGATACATCGAAAGGAAACTAAAAAATGACATCCTTATTTTATTCTTCATAATTATCTTCTAATTTCCTTGAACTCAAAAAATTTTATAGGATAACATAGGGAATACATAAAATAAAAGTGTGAGCTAAAAATCCAAATTAGGTAATAAACATGATAAGGAATCATAATATGTGAGTCTAATGTATAACAAGATATCATAAAATAGAAGGCATGTGATTAATTAAATAATAGAATGACATCAGTAAAAAGATATAATAATATTATGGAATCATATGAAATGTGGAAGATATATATGACATGGAATAAACATGAGTAAAGTTTAACTGGCTAGAGAATATAACATAGTGGACAAAGTCCCATAATAGATTTGGTTTACTCCCTTTTCCCATGCATGAAGTCCATTGAAATTAAAATATTACCCAAAGAATCATATAACTATATGGGAAAACCCATTATAAAATGATCATGAATGATGTATTCCACAAATAGGAAATCATTCAGATGTATTAATTATAAGAATTACCCATTGAAAGAATATGGGTTTCCTCATATCATAATCAATGGAAGTTTCATAATGATGGAATTTAAGAAATGAACATAAGAAATGTATTACCCATAAATGGAAGGTATAATAATATATTTATATATTTGAGATATATATATAGAATTTAGAAGCATTCTATAAATTTAAATAGGGAGATAATATTAGTTAGAGAGAGAGTGGTCATAACCCAAACAGCAGGGTGGTTGAGAGAGATCTCTTTCTTAAAATCCATAAATTTCTCAAATATTAAAGAAAAAATGCTAACTAAGATGGAACATTAGAAACTTGTAAATTAATCTTCAAATAACTGAGTGGTTATGATAATGGAATGTTTTATTTATACTTATTTTATTAAAACAATGATTCCTTTAACATATTTTATGAAAAGTGAAATAGTACATTGTTTGGAAAATGATACGAAGATTCATTTAGAAGATTTTTTTAAAACTCTAATCATGTGTAAAATTTAATTTAATAAATAAAAATAAAATATTAAAAAATTATTGAAAAATATATTAAAAAAACATGGATTTAGAAGCAAAAGGATTTTCGACCAAAGAGAAAAATAAATTTGGATTTTCCTAAAAACATTTTTGTGAGTAATTTTAAGTACCAAAGCGAGAAAAGTGGTAATATTACTTAAATTGTTTATATATAACTAGATTAGAGTAAAATTAAATGATATTATTTAAAAAATTATCAAATAATGTCCTTAAATGTAAATTCAAACATAAATAATTTTGATTAATAAGAGGTTAGAAGATAAACCCTTGTCACCTTGGTAAATTTTGATTCATAACCCACCGGAATAAAGTTAATGAATTATAAATGAAAATACCTTAAATTTGGAAGTATTCATGAAATAATATTTAAAGGGATAATATATACATCATATAAAATAAATTAGTTTCTTAAAAGAACATGTGTCTCAAAGAAGGATGTTTTGAGACAAAAACCCTTACCAGGAGGTTGGTATTATATTGGAATTTTTATGACATATTTTTTGGTGGAAAGGAAGAGGTAAAAAGAAGAAGCACAATGAAGGTGATTACCTTTTCTTAGGAGAGCCTCCTTTTGAATATCTTTTAAGGACCATAAGGTTGTTATTTTGTAGAGACCATAATCTCTAGAATGTGGAAAATGATGTTTGGGTGATATTTTTGAAGGTTTTTTCCTCGCAAAATAACTTTTTTGGCGTGATTAAGTGAGGGGAGGTGGTGCCCTTTTATAATTGAGGAGGAGTGACATTTTTTTAAATACCGAAATCTATTCAACAATGGGAAGTAAATCTCATACCTAGTGCCTATAATATTGATAAATAATGGAGTGGATGTGTGATATTTCCAAAAGAACTTCCAAAATTTAAAAATAAACATGTTTTAGTCATGTTATTCTATTTACCTCTATGTTAACTGAATTTTACCATTTTAATTTTTTTGAACGATAACTTGTTTTTTTAATGTTTTTACTATTCATTATGTAAACCAAATTAAGTTAACCTTATTTAATAATATTAATTATTATGATTAAAAATATCTAATCCATTTTACCAAATTAGAATCTAATAATTGGTGGAATTAAATTTAAAATTAAATCCATAAAATGTGTCAATAAATGGGTTTTCAAGGAATGCATTTTCATGCAATATAAGATCTTATACTAACAATATGACTAGAAGTTATAATTTTATGAATTAAAATTAAAATTAATAGATATAAAATATATTAATTTTATTCAAACCCATTCTATTTTGGGGTTATTTTATTTATTTAAAATTGAGTAACACTATTCTCTTTAAAATAGTTCCTTGAAAATGCGTTTAAGACTGAAAATAAACTTATAAAAAATGTATTATACGGATGATTTCAATATAACTAATTGAATTATATATTACTATAAAATTATTATTTTATTTAAAAAAATATTAAATTAACAATGGTACTTTTAAATCACTTAATTTATTAAAAGAAATGATAGTTTTGGAAAAATCAGTATTTTTCACTATTTACTAAAAAATAAATAATTTTCCAAAAATAAAAAAATATCACACAAAGATAATATCTATACGATGATTTAAAAAATGACTCCAATTTAATAAAATTACATTTCTAAAATATCCAAATATTAGTTATTATATTTTCTTATAAATAAATAAAAATCATATTTCAAGAAAATTTTTTTTTGAATATATGTATTCATTTAAAATTGAGTGAATATTTTCTAATAATATATAAATAAATTTATATTAATTAGAAACTTTATATATATTTCATTATGTTGTTAATTCTATTCATACATTCTATTTTATCATATAGGTTATAATGGTTTTAATATTTTAATAATATCTCATCATTTGTTTAATCTCAGTGTTGGGCTTTGTATATACTATCAAACATAGTGCTATTATAAAATATCTAAGTACTAGAGATACCAAATTCAAAATAATTTTAGCATGCACTATGTGCTGGGGGATCAAAAAAAGGATTTCATGGATACTCCTATAACATTTTTGGATGTTTATTCACATTTACTAATTACATATTAGAAATATAATTTCTATTTTTTCCATGGGCTAATCCATTGGGGATGAATGGAATTTCCTATAATATATTCTCTTTATAGGATTCAATAAATAAAAATGGGAATATGGATATTAAATAAAAACATTAAATGTAATTTCTTGTTGAATAAATTCTTATAAGAGATTCGCTCTATATGATTAGATAAATAAAAATTAGGAGATAAATATAAAATAGGAATTCAATGTGGATTTTTAATTTTAATAATTCCATATAAGAAATAGGTTGCATAAAACATACATTACCTAATCCATTTTTAAGTTTGTTTTATTTTTGTAACCATTATGTCATGGTTAGAAGTTTTCTACATCATCGTAGACGAGGATTGAGTTATTCCTGGATTTTGAAACCATCAAAGGTGATGGGAATATTGTGTGATTATCCAATGAATATTAGATAAGGATGAAAGAATATGTGTTTTAAATGATATTTTTTCATGGAGAGTTTGAGATGGGACTTTTAGATCCTATACATGTTATGGTTAGTTCTGTGAAAAATGAGTAATTCATTATTATTTTCAAATTCGAATGAGTTCGATCAAATTCTATAATGATTGATGAACAAGAATATGAAAGTTTTTCCAGTCATAAGTATATGGGAATATGGAGTAAACATAGATCCTAAAAAAAGTTGGATTATATACAGGAAATTGAATCACAGCCTTGAAGAAATTGATTTTTTTAAATTGAAGCATTAGAGTTTCTTAAGGAACATATATCCCATTCCAAGAGAATTTTTTTGAGATGTAAAACCCAAGATATTTCTACACTATTGGAAAAAGATCAGAATCCTAAAGTCCATTATAAACATGGTCTTTTATTAGTGATCATTCATCAAGAATCCTAAAGTCCATTATAAACACAATGTTTATAATGTTTATTTTCCATTATAAACATGATATTTTAAAACCCAATATTATTAAGTGTTCAATGATATCACATTTCAATTGGTTGTTCTTTTTAATAAGAGATCAGTTATAGGGGTAATTTAAAAAGTACGATACACTTGGAACATAGTCACCCTTACTGGGTATAAACCTTTATAATCTAATGTGTATAACATTAACTTTCTATATTTAGTGAGTTTATGTGATAATTACTTTATTTCAATAAGGGAGTTTGTGTTTGAAGAAGAAAATTCATCAAAATTGATTCAACCCCCCTCCTAGTGTTGATCATTAATTCAAGATATCTAAAAAATAGTAAAACAAACTATAAAACACACTTATTATGAAAATATAACCAATTATAGTTACACTACTTATATTAGTAAATACATAAACCAAATTACAATTATGAATTTTTGGAAAATTTAGATTTAATTATAACAAAAATGGAGAATCATATTTAATATGAATTATATTGATCGAATTTTAGCACGACTATAGAAACAAAGTATTAGAATTTTTATGTTGTAACAAACACCCGAATGGTAAATCTCTTGCCTATTTTAACTTCCTTTTATTAAGAATCACTTATAACTATTTTTCCTTTTTATTTCCAAAATATGGTTTTTTAAATGATCATAATTTCATTAAGATCAGGGTTTCAAAATTTTAATTGATGTTTTATTTTAAGAACTCTTCTAATGTACATTTTTAATATATATTTGATTACCTCTTTCCTTATTAATAAAGAACAAAATAATCTCTTAGATTCCACTGTTTATTATGTTTATATTGAATAAAATGTTCTCATATTAATGTTAATTGTGTTTAGTCATGGTAAAATGTTCACAATCCATCATTGTTTGTATTGGGTAGAGATAAAGTTTCAATTAATCAATTATGTCTATATAGATCAAGTTAGTATAGTTTTTTTCTTGATCATCACATATATCAATAATCCTTGTTCGATATTTTTATAGATACCACTTTTCTGTCTAAATAATCCATATGGAATTGATTCATGTTTGTATTATGCATCAACCTGCTAGTAAAACATTCTTAGTGTATTATCTTCATCTGATTGTAGTCCCCCATTAAGTTCATAAAATTTTATTTCCTAAAAAATTAAATTTGAACCATTATACAGTGAATTGTGTTCTCATAATATTTGTTACAATCAGCCCCCATTGGGAACCTCTCCCTAGACAATAAAGGGATGAGTATAAACCCCAAAACCCACCTTTAATAGGTTATATATTATCCCAAAGGGGATCAATAATACAAATAGGTGGCATTACCCTCATTATATTAGGAAATATAAAAATAAAAACCCAAAAAATATATATACAGAATAACCCAATCTTTCCATAATAAATTTCTTTTTCATACCGATTCAAGTGTTTAAAATGAAAATAAAAAATAAAATTCTACAACAAGGAATGATTTATAGCTCTAAGTTCCTAGTTAATAATTTTAAGCCTTGAAACTAAGTACCTCATACAGACCTAAATTACAGTTTATATATATAATAGTGATAATATTTTCATACTCAGTAGGATGATCCTCAATACCTTTCATTAAAATGTGGAAAAAGCATACTACTAATTCAGTAAATAACTAGTATAATTAACTCACACCTTCAAAGGGTTAATGATCACAACCTCACCAACCACCAATAATTTGATTTCACATTCAATAATAACAATAAAATAGGAAAATCTATTTAATGAAGGTACCCCACAACCACTTACCTATTGATTTGTTTATCTCACACCCTAAATAAAATTTTATGGTGCGCCTAATCCCTTCTGTAGCTAGTTTCAAAAACAAAGTATATGTCATATCACAATCACATACTATATACCATATCCCCTCATCAATATCATAATCACTTATGCAATACTAAAAACCATATCACATATCCAAAAAATAGGATATCATGAACCTCAATGAAATCAACCTCAATATCTCCAACTATAACACATAATACCCACTAAGTAATGTTATCTCAACTAACCATCATGGTCTTCTAGTATATCACATACTCAATATTTATCTATTACATTCAGTTTTCATGTACCTACCTTGAGGCATTATAGCCCAAACTATAGATGGAAGAGAGAGCGAGGGATATGATGCTCCCTTTCCAACCTAAATGTTGAAAAAACACATGAATCCCAAAACCATTGGGAATCCGTATTGTTATTTGACCCTGGTGGGGTGCATATGAAATCAT
This sequence comes from Viscum album, assembly GCA_963277665.1. Classification (NCBI taxonomy): domain Eukaryota; kingdom Viridiplantae; phylum Streptophyta; class Magnoliopsida; order Santalales; family Viscaceae; genus Viscum; species Viscum album. The sequence continues at coordinate 1,943,576,209 of OY728140.1, read as the reverse complement.
ATTAAAATAAATTATATAGTATAGCCAAAAATAAGGCCAACGTATGGGATCTAACCAAATGGAACTTCCAAATCCAAAAACAATCATCACATCACCTCGACCACATACTAATAACCACTCTCAGTGATGTAATCTAAATCACCCCCTTCCACATGAATAAAACACAAAATTATTCACAAACCCTTATTAATTCATATAATTTCCTATTTTCATAATTTATATTTTACCAAAAATATGATATTCATTATTTCATTATTTTATCCACATTTATAACCAAACTATTAATCAACCATTCCAACATTCATCATTTCAATTAACTATTTATTACTTCATTTAAAATATATCAAAAATCATAAAATATTTGGTTTCAAACCATACCTATTAATATATTCATAATTTTGAGTAACATTCAATATTACCAGGAAACTATATCATGATCACAACACAACCCATCACCAAAAATTCAATAATATTTCACATCCATCACAATACGATCCCCTTTTATCAAATCTAAAATAAAAAATATTTCTATAAAAATGAAAACATTTCCCTTTTCCATTCAAGGGATTAGCCATAGAATCGGATGCCCAAATAAAACCACATCCTAAAAATAGAAAAAACACAAAACATTCACCTTAAACCACCAAAATATGAAAACAATATTGGTATAAATATAACACATTCAACAACTAAAATCACAAAAAAAACAACGGTAACCAATTTTGATTTAATAATTATTTACATAAGAATTCAATGAGGCCACATATATTTTCGTACCAAAAAGATATATTTTTCAAGAAAACTTTTTATTAACAACTTTAATTAATGTAACCTTTTATGAGAGGTTATTCTAGTGATTTAATCCTAGAAACTAACAAAATACTAGCACTATGTAAAAATCCAACACTATCATTACATAGTCATAAAACTATTGGAATAACATATAATCTTATAAAATTCATGTGATTCAACATATTACCTTCATTTTAATAAGTTCTAATTAACTATATTTGTTATCCTAGTTATTATTATTTACCCTAGAAAACAAAAGCATGAAAATTTCACAATTTATAGAAAAATAAAATATGGAGAAGTCTAAAATCTCATACCTCAATTGAAGCTTCACAAGACACATTACAAGAGAAATGGGGGATTATCAAAAGACAAAAATCATGCAAATGAAAACCTAAATAATTTATATTTATAGTAATATTTATCATAAATAGTACTAAATATCTCCAAATTCAAATTAGTATTATCACCAAGTACTCTTAGGGGAAGAACATGGTGGAAATTTAGAAGAATAGGGAATGATTCAACTTAAATCACCGATAACCGATCTCCAAAATATAGGGATTAAAGAAAACTAGGGTTGGGTTATCTAGAATATTAAAATGATAAAATTAAATCACCCATGGTTCATGGGAAATAAAGGATTTTAATAGAATTCATATGGGTTTAAAAAATTATATGCAGGAAGAAAAATATCTTTTACACGACATGACTAGAAAGGGTCACATCACAATGGGAAAAGTTGAACCACTTACTAAATAACACACTATGAATTACTTTATCTCACCTCATTTAATAATTAGAAAAATATTTTAATCAGAAATAAATAAAGAAGGTCATACTGTGATAAAGATGTTTACACTACATAAATGAGGCCCCCAAATCAAGATCATGGTGCAATAGGGGAACCTCGACATGATGTCACCTAAAAATATATAACCCATAAGATCAACCTAATTGGATTCCTATCATGGAAGATATATCCATAATAAAACATCAAAATTTCTTAAAATAGAAAAATCTCCCAAGCTCTCTTACACACTTAGACTAACCACTATATAGTAGTACACAACTTCTGACCTGATAAAATGAAAATTCTAACTCTCACAACCGTACTAACACTCAATGTTATGATGACCAAGTTGTGACATAGCCTTTATATAATTACACACCTGTATACAACACCTCTACTTCCTATTATCCAACACATAATGACGTGACACCCAGGGGCACATCATAGCCTTTCTCCCTTATAAAAATAGTACAACACAAAAATGTTTTAAACTTCACCCCAAAGATGAGATATGTCCCCACATCGTGACACACTATTCATATATAATCTTATTTTTGACATAAACTTCCACATCTTGACTCACCGCCACCATCCAAAAATTTAGCTTCATTCCCCCTTTCTTCCTTGAACCTTTTTCCAACACTTCTAATGCCCAAAAATGAAATATAATAGATTAGTGGGGTATGAGTCATTACATTAGATATATATCAATGTATTATCTTACTTTAGAATAAAAATAAAACCTATAAGAAAAATGAAAATCCACAGCATAATACTTCCATGGTGATACCTACCAAATGGATAAAGTTCCTCAAACAAAACACAAAAAACTCTAGAAACAATAAATAAATAAATAAACATCAATATAAGAAATAAATCCCCTAGACAAAAAATGTAAAAAATAGATCAGAATAATGAGTTCACATATATGACTCATTTTCCCATGTATATTAATCCAAGACTTCATGCCACCACAAAATACAAACCAAGGGAATGATACATCGAAACAACATGTTTTCTTAATGATCCTGAATCTAAACTGGCTACCCCAAAAATGTTTCATCATTTCCTATATATAGAACTCCCAATTTGATAACATGAGAGTCATCAAGATTATACCAAATAACATAAAACACATATAAAACATTTTCAATCTCCTTTAATTGTAGAGAGATCACTAATTGATATGTCACCTCATGAGTATGCTCCTACACATCGAAGGATCGATCAACCATCAAGATAACCTATCCCCTCATCCAAATCTCCACTTCCGATAATGAGGGGAGACCATATAGAACACATGGTCCACAAACACGATCCCCTAAAGAATCATTATCCAACATGTATAATACTTATAAATATCCTTCAAAACCATCATATTCTCCCAAACCATATTAATCTTCTCGATCATGATCTACACCATATTTGGTCCAATGAATATGTATTCCCTAACCTCAGTATTGAGAAAAAAATATTGGAAAGCACACCTATACAAATACAATAATTAGGCCATTGCAATGGAATATTCATATCTATTATTATTTGAAAACTCAACCATGGTTAGTTGATTTAACCATATTCTTCCAAAATACATGACATAATCTCACAAAACATCCAAAAATATCTAGATGGTTCTCTTTGTTTCACCATCCATCTAGGGGTGGAAATATGTTCTAATGAGTTTATAGGATTCAAAATCACATTAGAGGACTCCCCAAACTTATGAGGAAAAATGAGGATCCTAATTAGAGAAGATAGTACTTGGAATCTTGATATGTTTCACCACCTTATCCAGATACCTCCTCACCATAAAATGTAAAAAAGTCAACAACTTGATTGATAATAAGTGATACAAATTTTTTAATCGATCTAATATCACCCAAATGGAATCATATCCTCTCTGGGATCAATGTAAATTAGTGACAAAGAGCCTTAAAATATCCTCCGACTTCTACCTGCAAATATCCAATGGATGAGAAAATCTACCAATAACATGATGATGTAACTTCACCTACTAACATAAAAAACATTGTGACATGAAATTCAATATGGAGAGCTTCATCCACAACCACATAAACAGACTCCTATATCCATGGTGCATCTGTGATATATATAGATGTACTAGTAAGTTTGAGCTACGAAACACATAGAGGACCTCCACACACATATCTAATGAAATAACTAGCCTACCTTGAAACAATATATGATGTAATTCATCCCTTGAAAATCCCTATAGATCATTATCATGGAATAAATTATCCCATGTCACCTCAATATTTGGATATACCCATAGATACTCCATAAGATACTCTAGGAGGTTAAATACACAGTCACCTAAAATAGGAAAACTATATCATCACCCTACCCTATATCATAATTTATCTATATTAGTTCCTCAAACACTCTTAAATACTCTATAATCATATCTAATATCTTGAATAAAATATATTTGTGACTTTATACTCATTTCATCATCTGTAACATTCACCTTCCTAATTTGTAAGAAACCTCAATGTCATAATGCTAAAAGAACTCCAACCTCCTTCGCTAACACAAATTCAGATCCTGCTAAGAGAATAAATAACTCAATATCTTGTGATATGTAAATAAAAAAATGAAAATTTCAATGATTTAATGCCACCATTACATTAGGGAAAAAATTTTTGATTCTAACTTCTGATCATGGGTGACATAGTTATTCTCATGGGGTTATAATTAGATGGAAAAATATGAATTAAATGAAAAATATTTTTTCAATACATAACTAAAAACAAGGTGGTAAGAATTATATACATCCTAAACCATCAACTATTACTTTTGATACCAAAAACCATGTGCATTTACCAGCTACATCTTTTGGTAGTTGAAATCTTTCTGATATTGATCAGTCCATACAAAAGCCAATTCCTTTTGGAATAACTATTTCAATGGGTTTTCAATATATGAAAAATCAAACCTAAACTCTGATAATATCCTATGATACCAAGGATACTCGAGAAATTTGTGAAATTCTTGGGATCTACCTAAGAAAAAACTACCTCAATCTTTTATGGATCTATTACAACCCCTACCAAGACACTACATTTATCAGAAAGTGCATCCACCATTTCCTAAACATGAAATTGGAAAAAAAATCCATTGATATAATGGGGTCGAATAACCTACACAACATCCCCATGGTGCTTATCATTCTTCTACCAAAACTTCATGTATTCAAGGATATCATTGATGAAAACTACCATTAAAATATCTAGGATTTCATGGTACATGGAGTTCATGACTCCCATGGATATAGTTGGAGAATTCATGACATAAAATGACATAACTTTTAACTTGATCTTTCCATATAAACATCAAGAAGAGATATTTAGGATACCCTCCCCCTTTACCCTAAAATGGAGATATCTAGATCTAGATTAGTCATCAAAAACTATCTTTATCTCATCAACTAGTCAAAAAAATCCTCAATCATTGGATGGTGATAATGGTTATTAACTATTTCCTGATTCAATCTTAGATATTCTATATACAAACTCAAAATACCTTCTTATTTCTTTAAAAACATTATGGTGCACCCTATTGTAACACACTGGGATAGATAAATCCATTTTTCATCAGGTCATCCATCTAAATACTAAGCTTCTATAGATCATATGGTTCCATCTTATAAGTATCCATATAAATCAAAGAGTCTTGAGGTTTAAACCCCATCCCGACATCAATATCATACTACGGGGGTAACATCTCAACCTAATCAAGGAAAACATCTAGAAAATACTCAGAGAACCTAAGTATTACCACCACCTATACCCTTATTTATCCCAACTATAAAGCTACTAGGTGGGACATAAAATGCTCTACATGAATTCAACCCATCTGATTATCCCACTTGCCAACAAACACCACACACTGGATGAAAACATTAAAAAACATAACTATCTTATGAATGAAATTTATTAATGCACGAACATAATATAACTAATCCATTCCATGGATGATATCATATGATTTTATATTTAGTAGAAATAGTTCCCCTATTGACTATTAATACTCTATCATTAGTTGACAACCTTGGAATACATCAAGTGAACTGGTCTAGCCTTTAATTGGCATAACCAAAACTGGAGGAACTAGATTCATTTCCACCTTTAGTACCAAGGAACATAACAAGGAGGTTGAAATGAAATAATGTGGTTCCCTAGAATCAAATAAAGATAAATCAAGGGTATATGATAAATAGATCATACCTCAAACAATCACTTGTCCCTCTAGAGTTGGTATCTCTGTGGTATATAACCGATCATTCCCAGTTATTACACCTCAATAATAATGAACTCATCCACTTACTTAATCTTCCATAAAACCATATAGATGAGGAAAATCATATAAGAAACATTGTCCTACTATTTATCCCCTCGACTCATCATAATCGTGTGGACCCTACTGCTGATACAAACTTTGAGACAACTATTGTATAGGTTGATATAGAATTTGTAAACCCCTAATATGCTGACCTACATGTATATCTAGACACTATAACTGACATTGATGATAATATCCATAGTAAAAAAATGTTTTACTCGAGATACTAGTGTACACACAGTAACTATTTCCCCAGGAGAAGTGTATGAAATACTGTTGAGGCCAACACCCTACTAGAGAGAACCTTGAATACCCTGATGTGTAAGGCCCTCAGTTTGAATCCTTAATATTATCCTATATTGAAAAAATTATATCTATTAATGAATCTAATCAATCACCATAAATTTATTCTATACCTCTATAAATATAGTTAATATAAATGGTGTGACTGTGTATAGGATAGCTGGACATAACACCTCCACAAAGTGATTTCTCTAGAATCTTAGTTAATAAATATATTAGGGGTGAAGCAAAGGAAGTCATTGAATATGATCCCAAGATCCAGAATTCTTATTATTTCTATTTGAAGATATAAAAATATTTTATCTTCACTAACCACATCATTGATGATAGAAATTATGTACAAAATTCCCTCTAAAAATCATCCCAAGTGACCTTTGAGTCGTTACCCTCTCAAAGATTAAAAATTCATCACTGGTTTTCATCACCCCAAATATGGATGAATACCAATGGAAAATAATAATTGGATCTATCATGGATGACGAAAAATGTAATCTTTATATTCTCCCATAATTTATCCATATTTAGATCAGAGACACTCTCCTTATACATCACAAAGATAATCCACTAGAAGTCCCACAACATCCTCATCTAAGACTCATTATACTCACCCAGTCTACCCTTTGATGGTCAAATAGATTAGTTCTCTGCACCTCACCACCACAATCCATATGTGGATGACATCCATGATCTATCTTTTTATTCCTAAACAAAAATCCCTAAATTCTATATCATGTAGTTCATTAAGATTCATTTAATTTGGTTCATTTAAACTTTCCCTAGAAGACCACATTTCAGGAAGATGTGAAAACAATAATGACACATATTCCTCTCCTAGGTATGTATGATAATAGAATAATCACATCAAATAATAATTTTAGTATGATTAGGTTACTTGTATTAGATCACTGGGGGACTTAACATATTGTGTCATAACATGTCTCCATTGTTTTATCATGTACCAAGATCAACTGGTATTATTTTCTTACCAACCCATTTAATACTCGCCAGTTTCTGAATTCAATATCCACCCAAACTCTTATCCAAATATTTTATTCCGCTTTTTCATGCACCAAACCAACTAGGAAATCCTTTTGGACCTAAACAAAATAAGAGTATGCCCCTTGGATCCACCTCCAATATGCCATGAGTTGGCTACTATCACTGAGGGTATTAATAACACAAATATAAGGTATTACCCTCACAATCCCTAAAAATATAAAAAGAAAACACCAATGACCTCCATTTATTAAATAACATTTTCACCCCATAATTAAGGTCAATTTAATATAGATAAATGTCTCTAAAATTAAAATTACAAATAAACTCTTATGATAGATACTACTCTTTAGTTCCACGATCTAAGTTAGTAATGTATATATTGTCTACTAAGATCATCCTAGAAACCCAAAATGATGTTCCTAAATATATATATAAATGTACGTTAATAATTTTATACATAGTAGGATTGTCTTCAACATGTCTCATAAAAATGTGTAAGAATCATAATAAGTCTTTAGGGAAAAATAAATAGTTGACTCTCACCTACAACCGATACACTATCACCCAATATCTCTAAGGTTTACTCACCAAATATTTCATCCAAATATAATACTATAATATGAAAACATATATAATGAAGGTATCATAGAACCACTTATTCACAAATTCGTTTGTCTATCACCCAAATGGAAAACTTCTTGGTTCTTCGAATAACTTATATAGATGAATTTCACCACAATGTATACATCATTTTACAATCACATACCACATACCATATTCATATCATCATCATCATCATCACATATCAACCCCCACATATCATATCACAAAAAGATAATCTATATTCATCATAGTTGTGTATTGTGAATATGAAGGACATAAACCTCATACCCTCCTCCTACCGTAAATGATCCCTACAATGTAATATCTTCTAAACTACCTTACACAACAATATATATTTTCACATACTCAAAATTAACCTATTAAAACTCATATTATTATAACTACTTTTGTCCATAACAACCCATACTACACCTGTAAGGAAGATCAGAAAAGAGGGAAAAGCTAAAAATTAGTTTCCTCACAATCCTAGATGTCCGGGTGAACACCTAGAACCCAAAACCATTGGGTGTTAGTAAGGTTATCTGACATGGGTTGGTTGTATGTTAAATCATAATAAAATACATTGTATACTGAAACCTCGCAAAAAATTTACTTATTGGTTCACACCAAATTTTCTTACCAATGTCCACAACACTATCACATCGTCTATGCCTAAAACTAAAAATTATTCCATTTCTCCAATTCAAACCATCCCCAGCCTTCCACACAAAACAACCATAATATCAATCATACCCCATTATTATTATTTGATATTTTACAATTAAAAAAATCCATTTCACCAGCCACATTTCATTAATTTTTCAATTTTAACCTCATTTAGAACCAAATTATTCATTAACTATTTACTATAATCATCCCGACCATTAACTATTTATTTAATCATTTTAATTTTATCAATAACAATGAAACATTTGGTCCAAACCCATACCCATTACCGTATTCATCATTTATAGACACATTTCATACTACTGAGTAACTATAACATATCCACACCACAACCCATCACCATGGTACTGATAACTTCTATATCTTCTATAATACTATACACTTTCCCCATATCCAACCACACCAATATTTCTAAATTAAAAACCAAATTAACCTATTCTATTTGAGGAATAAAATTCAACAACCACTGACCAAAACATAACACACAAAAAAACCATCCAATGTAAACCCCCATCAATTCTAGGTTCACAAAAAATTTGAAACAAATTATAGTACTAAGATAACACAATAAAAAAATTAAAACATGTAAAACATATACCATCCCATAACTACTGACTCTTCTTTAATCATTATTTACATAATAATTTAGTGATTCCACATATGATCTATTACTAACATGCAATATGTTTTAATAAACCATTTTATTACCATATTCCTGTAATTTAGACTTTTATGGGAGGTGATTCTAATTATTCAATCATATAAACTAGAGGAAACCACACAAAGAACATCCTAGAAATCCTATAAATTAAAAAATAATTATCAAAACCATGAACAAAAATCCACCAAATCAAACCAACACAACCATTAAAAAATCATAAAGAAATAATAAAAAGGAAACCATGAAAATGTAGGAATAAATCCCCTTAGATCACCAACAATAGATCTGTCACTACCGAGGATAAAATCAAATCAAGGGGTACATAAGAGTATTCAAATGAGAACCTTTAATTTACTTGGGGTTGAGGGAAACAATGGAGTTTTATGGAATTTGTATTGGGTTTTGAATTTATAATAGGGATGGAATTTTCCTGTATTAAAACATGACTAGAAAGGGTTACACCATGGAGATCTACGTTGAATCGCTTCTTGAAAACTATGATGTATTATACTATATATCCCCTCAATTTAGATGTGGTAAAATATTTTAATTGGATGTAACTAAAGAAGGTTATGTCACAATCAAGGTGTTTATGACATGTAAACAAGCCCCCAGGAATCTAGATCACAATATAATATGGGAACCTAAGCATGACATCACTCAAGAATACATAAACCCATATATTGGCCTCATAAGCTTCAAACTACAGTGGATTTATCCTTTATATGAATTATAAATCCTTAAAAATAGAAAAACCTTCCAAGGCCTCTTCTACATCGTGACTAAACACACCATGTCATGAACCAATTTCTAAACTAAGAAAATAAAAACTATAAATCTATTGGACTAACCGTAATTCTATGATACCAAAATCAATATGAAAGTTTGCCTTCATGGTACAACACACTTATCCAAAACACTACTCCTTTTTACTAGTCAACATATCACAACGTGATGCCAAAGGTCACACTGTGACCTTTATCCCTTCCCAAAAAAATATGAGTCCTACTAATCATATCCTTCACCCATAAGATATGATATATCCCCACACAATGAAATTATTCTCAACCATAGTCTCATATTTTGAAAAACAACACAATATCAAAACCCACCTCCTCAGGCCATAAATTTATCTCCAAAACACCATTCTTCCCCAAACCTCATTCTAACTCCTATAACACCTAAAATGATCAAATCATTGTGCCTAAGAGGTACGATCAATTATAATAATGGGATAAATTTATGTATTCTAGTTTCTTATTAGTTTATTTACATCTTGATAGGTCATATTTTTAGTCGATATCAGAACATCCAAAATATTTTGGGGTTTATATTGATTAGTTTTATTTCTTCACAGTAGTAAAAAAACAAACAATGATTTAGGCATTTTAATTTATCCAAAAAATATACTAATGTAAAAAATGGATCATTCTTCTTAGAAATCAATACTTAAATAATTTTTAATCCAAATAATGTATCATAATATAAATTATTTTCTTAAAAAACAATGAATTATTGGATAATTGATCTAACACTATATAGACACGTAATGAGTTTAAAAACATATTAAAAATTTAGTAAATATAATTCCTCAAATTTTTTTATAAACAATATAAATTGGTTATAGTTATTTTATATTTTTTAGTATTATTAAATCAATTTTAGAATATATGAATTGCAACATTTTACAAACAAATGAAATATCTATTTAATCATTACTTCATGTTGGATATGAATATCACATGATGTGAAATGATAATTAATATATCCATGTATGACTTTAAGTTATCTATATTTTCATTATTAATTAATATATATCATTATGAAAAATATATATTATCATTGCTTTAGTTTTGTATAGAGATATGGAATTCACTCATAAGACATAAATTGAGTTTTCTATACTGAATGAGAAAATATGTATACCAAAAAGAATTTTATACATTATTTATTTAGTTTTCTATGTTTTATTTTTTATATTAAATCCTCAGAAAGTAATTTTAAAAAATACACATCATGTGAAAATCCATGTTATGATACATTTATTATACTATCTTTGAGGTTATTCTAATTAGGGGTGGTTGGGTATGTTTTTGATCATGTCATCTGTTGAAGTTTCTCCAAGATGGGATTTTTCCACTCATATTATGAGTATAAAAAATGGGATACCCACTAATATAGTTTAATTAAGTGTATGTTCATACCTAGATAAGTAAAATTCTTCAGGACCAACTATTTATATAAGATTCATGTGAAGTGATCATCCATATGGGTGAATGGAATGTGATGTGTGCATCCATCTAGATATAAAAACATGAAGAACCAAGAATATATGAGTTTATTATATCATATTAACATGATCCATGAATAGTGGTTACTCTATGTCTTCGAAAAAGGTATTATAATATTTGTTTATATTTTATATTATAATTCAGGTGGACATAGGTATTGAGAAACACGTGTTTGATGTTGATCGTACTAGATACCTTCATATATTTCATAACACTAATGATTTTATTGAGGTGTATCTTTATATACCATCATGAATTTGATAATTAAAAATTATTTTCAATTATTTAAAGGCCCATGGGGTTACTCTTTTTGGCTGTGTTAATCAAAATTATATTTTTACAAATATTTTAGAGTTACTAAAAAATTATTTTAAAGGGTATATAAAAATATTTTTATATGGATTTTCATAATTCATTACATATTATATAACATATGTTGAAAATGAATGATAAAATATCTAAAAATATATTTAGAGGATATCAAAAATTAATTATATATATATTTTAACAAGTTGTTACATATAATGTGATATAATGTGAAAGTGCATTAAGTATATGGGGCTTTAGTATAAGTGGTTGATTTAGAAAAATTGATACTAAATCTAAGGCCCAAATGTGATTGTATTAACCATGTAATGGTTTGTGTTGAAGTGAACAATGTCATAGTGAAGATCAAAATTCCATGTTTTTGTGCATGAAATTGCCTTATTTATGGAATAAAACCTGAGTCAGCTTCTTTGTAGCACCCCATTTCCTTGATCGGGTATATTTTAACTCTCTCCATGTTCCATTTTAGCATGGGGTTTTTAGATGTTGGTTTCTGTATTTTATGTAGGTTGTAGAAAAATTTTATGTTTTATAACTAGTTTACACAACATGTAATGGTTGTTGGGTTTATACCATGACAAGGGTTCAGGATGTGAAATGTTACATGATGTGACGAGATTTTAGACATTGTGAGTTAATTAATATCAGATTTTATTCCCAGGTGATGGGTTTTTCGGAATATTTGGACATATTGAATTTCAAGATTTTTAGAGGTATTACACATAGTGTAATTTTCCAATTAGGGATTTTTAGGGCACCGTATGGGGTTTGAGTTCCCATTTAGATGCTGATTCTACTTTGCTCTTGACTAAGGGTCCCTCTCTGGTGATTTTTGGAGACTCTATTCCTTCTTGATCGATCCGTTTAGTATTCAGTATTCATTGCTATTGTGGAGCATCTTTATAGGTGAGTGACCTTTCAGCTTATTCATTTCCATTGATCGTGATAGAACCCTTGAGTTTTGTTTTGAGATTCATTGGAATAAATTGGGGTCTCTTTACGTCCTCTTCCAGATATGCTGTGTGATATGATTTAGGAGGTTGTCTCTTTGTTGGTTGTGGTGTGACATGTGTTCATCTTTGAGATATGTGGTATTTACTCTCCTCCACCAACCCTCTTTCTAAATTGGATCAATTCTGAGCTGTGTAGACTAGGTTCTAGGGCCTTTGTTGATGTTATTGACTTTTCATTGTTGGTGGTTCCCTTTGTGTGCTTGTGTAACCCAAGTATCAAGGTAGGTGGTTCCATCTATAGCCTATGTTGATGAGCCTTATTGTTCCTTCATTATAAAATGATTTATAAAAGGAATTGGCAAGACTATTTTGTGTGTTGAAATGGGGTTTTAAAGAAAAATTATTTTCCTTGGTTACTAATAAATGGAAAGAAAAAGAATATTTCCAAAAAATTTAAATGAATTGTAAAAAAGAAGTACATGGGTTACCTTTGGTACTAAGGTGATAGGTTTAGATTGAGGCCATAGTCCATATTTTTATGATTATCTCGAGGTTTAATCAGGTATATTTTATTTATTACCTAATCCAATTATTCTAGGGGACTGATATTGGCATTTTTAGGGGGGTTTACTCTTGGGGCATTCCTCTGTTTCCTAGGCTTCTGTTCTAGGAACCTGATTTTGTACTTGATTGATTATGTCACAAGTAGTCTGCTAGTCTGAACTATAGTGATCATTAGTATTGATACATATGCTTCTATTTTTTATTATATTCTTTGTTTTTTATCTTCGATACTCATGTTTATGATTTTGAAAGATGATATGGAAAATGTGATTTGAAATTGATATACCTTCTTTTGTTTTAGAATAGTGAAAAAGGGAAATATTTACCATGTTTTCTATAAAACTTATTTATTTTTTATCATTCAATATTTTATTGAAATTATAGTATAGGAACGGTTATACAGATACTTGTTCTAAAAAACCTGGGTCAGATTTTATAAAGCATGTTAGCTTACACCTTGCACACCACTTTAGTGGTCTGCAGACCAATGTATGGCTTCCAATAGAGGGAATAGAATGGTTCTGTAGGGAGGCAGAAAGATTTTGTGTCAGTTGAGTTTGGTAGATGATGGTGAAATGGTGGGAGTTCTTCCATAATATCACATGGAGTATCAGTTTGGGTTTGGACCCTTACAGTTGGACATGTCTCTTGGAGATTTTCGAAACATTTATAGTTGTCTTGTTTCCAAAGTCTTCTTACCATTATGACTTAAATTGTTTATCATTTTGTTGTATCATACTTCTCTATGTATATATATGACATGTATTTGTTAATGTTGGGTTAAATCATCCCCTTTTCTTTGTTTTTCTATGCCCATGTGCTTGTCTTCAGCTTGTGGGGATCAAGACCTTTGAGTATGTGATAGAACGGCTTAGGTTCCAGGTTTGAGGGTAACTCGGGTCAGTTCATTACAAATTGGTACCATAGGTGGTCAATCTTCAAGAGTACTTGTCTTTGGACATTTTCAATACTGGAGATAGGAATGTCAGGACTTGAGAAGAATGCTGTGATGAGTACCTGGCCAACTCTTATCATGGTGATACTCAAGTATCTATGGGAAGTTGGGGTACTGTTGGGGTTTTTTTAAATATCAATTTACGGTTAATGGATTTCTGGTTTTAACTAAGATTTATTCGGTTGTCTAATCATTAGTATGTTTCAGCGTCTATTAGAATGCCTCTGAGACATCTTCCACAAGTTCCTTAGGAGGGTGAATTTGATGCTCCTCTAGGGAATCTGCCAATAGATCAGAATCTCATCAAGGATATAGTATAGAGAGTTCATATTGTTGATCAAGATGTAACATGAGTTCAGAATGCAGTTGTTGAGGTACAACCAAGATTGTTATAAGAGAGAGTGAGAGATTGGTTATGAGAATTCAGGAACGAGAAGCCACAACCCTTTAAAAGAGTAAATGAACCTCAATAGGTACAAGACTGACAGAATAGGATCAATCAAATATTTGAATTTATAGTGTAACCTGATAATATCATGCTAAAAATTTTAGTGTATATAATCGAGGGTTCCCGTAAGTGATGGTGGGATTCCATAGTACAGGAAGAAAGACAAATAGACTTGTATTGGAAGGTTTTCAAAAATTAATTCTTCAAAAAAAGTTGTCCATAGTCTTATATGCTATTCAAATCTTAAGCGTTCCCCTATTTTTAGTAGAGAGCACATTCAGTGTCAACATACACAAATAGTTTTGATAATCTTGTCAGTTTTTCATTGAACATGGTAAGGAATGACTAATTGAAGGATCAGAAGTACCTATAGGGTTTGCGATCCGATATCAGATCGAAGGTGTTTATGTTAAATATTTTTACTTATGCGGCTACAATAGACATATCTATGATGGAAGAGACAAGTATGGAAGGAAAGGTTCTCTTTTCCAATGCTTCTCTTCCATCAAGTTAAATTTTTTGTGGCATGAATGGGAAGAATAGGAATTAGAAAGATCATTATAGGAGTGATGGAGTTGGGTCTCATTAATGAGCTTGATCTGCACCATCCACTATTGCTAGAAATGTGCCTCTGATATGATATTAGTGTGGCTAGGTCGAACATAAAATACATACTTTTCCTCTTCCAGTGATGATTTGATACATATATGGACACATTGGTCACTTGAAATGCTTTAATGAGGATATGTATACACCTCATTATGATCAGGGTTCGTTTAATCCAAAGGCTACTCTAGGACTGTCAAATGCTTCAAGGATTAAAGGGATATAGCCATAGGCCTCAAGAGTGAAGAAACTTCCCACAGTAGATGAGTTTCTAGTAGTGGTTGATGCTAGTCCAACAATAGTGATAGGTAATATTTTTATTGAATATTCCTTATCAATTGACTTATTTGATACTGGTGCCTCCCAATAAATTATATCTTCTTGTTTTGCGGATATGCTTTAACTTCCTATGAAACATAAGTTTTTTGTAATGAAGTTAGTGATGCCACTTTATAAGAGGAAAGAGCAGGTGTTTCCATGTATTTCTTGTTCATTAATGATATATGACATCGAGTTGGTCTAGGATTTTATCATTTTGGATTTGGATCTATTTAGAATCATCATAGTTATATATTGTATATTCACTTATCAAGATAATGTTGATTATTGTCATCAACATATTTCTATTCCTGATACCGATGGTAGCTCTCATGTGTTTCTTGTGGAGTGTGATCTGATATCGGATTGTACAAGACCTTCCTGCTTAGGGATCAAGAGTTCATTGTCTTCTGTTTCAATTGATCCCAATGACATTTCTTCTATTATTGATCTTCCCATTATTTTTTGGGAATTTTTTGACATTTTACCAGATGAAATCTGCAATCTTCTCCCAAGAGAGAGGTTGATCTTAGAATTAATCTGGTTCTAGGCACACAACTGATATCGATACCTTCTTATATTATGCCACCGACTAAGAGAAAAGAATTCAAGATTAATTTGGATGAACTGTTGGAAAAAGTGTTCTTTCTCCCTAGTGTTTCAACTTGGTCATCTCATGTTCTCTTTTCTAATAAGGCAGATGGTTCATTTTTTTATTTGTGGACTATTAGAAGTTAAATTTGGTATCTCTTAAGAATAAGTATCCTTTGCTTCGTGAGGAAGATTTGTTTGATCTGTTGAAGGGGGAAAGTGGTTTTCAATATTTTATCTTTGGTCAGGTTATCATCAGCTCAGAGTTTGAGAGTCTGATATACCAAAGACATCTTTTAGGAGAATTTTTAGCCATTATCAATTACTTGTGATTCCTTTTTTTAATAACACTCCTATTGTTTTTATTTATTTGATGAATCATATTTTCCAACAATATCGTGACACTTCTTGGTAGTGTTCATGGATTATATTCTAGTTTACTCAAAATCTGAGCATCTTCATGAGCACAATATGCGGTTGGTTTTGGAAATCTTGATAAGTCACCATTTGTATGGAAATATTCAAAAATGTAGTTTTTTGGATTTAAGAAGGGAATTTATTATGACATGAGATTCATGAACATGGATTTTAATTTTATCCTAAGAAGGTGAAGGCTATCTTTTTATGGAGAGAACCACATAATATCGTTGAGATACAGAGCTTCCTTGGTATTTCTAGATACTACTGAGGGTTTGTTAAGGATTTATATCGAATGACGTCACCTTTAACTGCTCTTACACAGAAAAAAATGATATTTACATGGGATTCTATTTGTTAGTATTCTATAGATGAAATTAAGTGACTTCTATCATCAGCTCATATTCATATCTTACTTGAGCCCATTAAGGGGTACGTGGTGTTTTGTGATGCTACGAGTACTGGTTTGTGATGCATGCTTATACAGGATGACCATTTGGTAGATTAGAACTTTCTTTAGCATCAGCCACATGAGAAGAATTTCCCCAATCATGATTTTTAGTTTTCAATAGTTATGTATTAACCCCAATGATGGAGAAACTATATTTTTGGGGAATGTTTCATAGTCTTTTATGATCATAAGAGTTTGAGTTATATCATTTATCAGAAATAATTAAATCTCAAATAGAGACGATGGGTAGAATACCTTCGTATTTTTGACATCAATATATCCTAAACCCCAGGGAAGGGGAATGTATTTGAAGAAACTTTTAGTAGGAGAGTACCATAACAAGATATTCTGTAATCGAATAAGGAGTGGAAACATATGAGGATTTTTAGTCAGTAGATCATGGATGATTAGGAGGATGTTTCAGGTATGGTTCTGACTAGTGTTCAGTTATCATCATCTCTCTTGGAGTCTATTTTGTGGCGTTAGAATCCGTATTACGAGTTTCGTAATATTAGATAGAGCATTTATGGTGGGGATGTCATTTTTGGTTAGTCTCTCTCTTCAGATGGTATGCTCCACTTTGAGAATCAGGTTGTAATCCCAACATATTTTATGGCTTTGGTCATGTTTAATTTTCATACATCATTGTGGGACACTCATCCAGGAACTAAAAAGATATATTATGACATGAGACGATCATTCTGGGGGCCAGATATGATCCATGAAATTGCAGATTTTCTATCATGTTGTTACACCTACCAATGGATAATGGCAGAGCACTTAAAACATTCTAGTTTTCTTCAGCCTATTTTGATGTTGGTTTGGATATGTGATGAGGCATCCCTGGATTTTTTTTATTACTATGGAATCCTTGATAGAGAAATGGTATCTTGGTAGTTGTTGATCAGTTGATCAAGTATGCTCATTTCATTCCGATCAAGTATACCACTAAGGTTGAAGATCTGAGAAAGATATATATTAAAATGATTGTGAGGTTTCATGGGATTCCTTCAGCTATTATTTTGGATAGGGATCCTAGGTTTACCTTGAGGTTCTGGAGGAGTCTCTAAGAGGTTATGGGAACCTAGGTCTAGTTGAGAATATATAACAATCTATAAAAAGATAATTAGATGGAGTGTGTGATTCAAATTCTAGAGGATATGCTTCATGCCTATTTCTTAGATTCTAGTGGATCATAAGATATCCATTTGTGACTAGTTGAGTTTTTTTATAACAAAAGATACCATTATTTGACCAAAATGTATCCTTTTAAGGCAATGTATGGTCATTTTTGTATATCACCTATTTGTTTAGCCGAGGTTGGAGAAGTGGATTTGGTTGTACTATGTTTTGTTCCAGATATGTAAATAAAGATTTACAGTGTATAAAGATATATGGTTTTAACCCAGAGTTGAAATAAAATGTATGCGGATCAGTGGCGCATCCTTTGGATTTTCCCTTGGTGAATGAGTTCTCTTGAAAATTCCTCCTCGATTGGGTCATCATTGTCTTGGAAAATAGGGAAAGTTTGAATTAAAATATGTTGGAGTATCTTTGTTCACTGAGTAGCTCAATCAGGTTTCATATTGGTTGGAATTGCTGGTTCATTTGATAGGTATTCTTGATATTTTCCACTTATCTCAGCTTAAAAAGTACCATCCTGATATCTCTCATGTTATAAGATAGAAATAATTGATTTTGATCCTGATGTTTCTTTGTTGGAGAAACCAATTGAATTTTTTTTATTCTGAAGTGAAAGTGTTGCGTGGGATGTTGATTCCTTTGGTCAGAGTTTTAAGGAGACTATGATGAGATTTTCATGAGACCTGGAACATGAGTTGTTGATGAGAAAGTAATGGCCGTATATATTATCCATAGGATACATTTTACACATGGATTCTTGAGGTCAGAAAGTATTTATTTTGGGGAGTTTTTAACATCATCATACCTTGATCGAGTACAATTTTTTCTTTATCCAAGTTCCCTTTTAGGGGGCAATTTTTAGATGCTGTTTTTTTTATTTTATGAAATCTGTAGAAGATTTTCACACCTTTTAAATAGGTTGCATGACATGTAATAGTTTCTGGGTGCATACCACGAGAATGGTTAACTCTGTGAAATGTTGAATGTGATAATGGGATTTTACACATCTTGAGTTAACTAAAGATTGGTTTTTAATATGAGTTTATGGGTTTTTTCCGTATATTTGGACATCATGGATTTCATGATGTGTAATGGAATTATACATCATATAATTTAATGACTAGGGTTTTTTAGGGTTCTATATGTGGTTAGAGTTCCCATTTGGATTACGATTATCCTTTAATCTCAACCAAGGGCCCCTCTCTGACTATTTTGGAAGACTTTGTTCCTTTTTGATTGATCCATTCGATGTTTGATATTCATTGCAGTTTTGGTGTGTCTCTCCGGGTGAGTGAACTTTCTGCTTATTCATTTCCATTGATCGCTATATCACCCTTGAGTTGTGTTATCATATTTGTTGGGATGAATTGGTGTTTCTTATTGTCTTCTTCCTGATACATTGTGCGATATCATTTCGTAGGACATTCCCTTGTTGGTTGTGGCGCAATGGGTGTATGTTCTTGAGGTGTGTGGTGTTTCCTCTTCAATTCCGACCGTCTTTCTCAATTGGATCAATTTTGGGATATGTGGATTAGTTTATAGTGACTTTATTGACATCATTGAGTTTTTTTGTCTGTGGATCCTATTTCGGGCATGTGTGACTTGAGTTTTGATGTAGGTGGTTTCGTCTTTATCCTATGTTGATGAACCTTGTTATTCCTGCTTTATAAAATGATTTTTAAAAGGAACTAACATTACTATTCTGTCTGTGTTTAAATGCGTTTTTAAATAAAAATAGTTTTCCCTAGTTATTTATAAATTTAAATAGAAAGGGTGTTTTCAATTAATTTAAATGAATTATGAAAAATGAGAAAATGGGTTACCTTGGGTACTTTGGTAGAAGGTTTTTCTTGAGACCATAATCCATATTTTTGTGATTATTGGGAGGTATGGTTCGGGGAATTCCCTTTGTTTCCAAGGAATTTTTTCTAGGGGAAGTATATTGAAAATTTTAGGGGGGGGTTTACTCATGGGGTATTCCTCTACTTCCTTGGCCTATGTTCAGGGAACAATATTGTCCACTTGATTGATTGCGGTACGAGTAGTCTAATTGTATGAACTATAGTTATCCTTAGTGGTGATACTTGTTATTATATTTTTTTGATTACTTGGTTTCATATTTTTATCATTGATATGCATTTTAATTCTTTTTTTAAATATGATATGTTAAATTTTATTTTAAATTGATATACCTACTTTAGTTTTAAAACTGTGAAAATGGGAAATGTTGATAATGTTTTCTATAAAACTAATTTACTGATTATCATTTCATGTTTTATTGAAATGAGAATATAAAAATTATTATACAGATCCATGTTATAAAACACCTGGGTGGGATCCTATTAATCATTCTAGATCACACCCTATGCTCCCCTTTAGTAGTGTGCAGACCTATATATGTCTTCAAATGTAAGGAAATGCAAGGACCCACAGGGAGGCGGTGAGGTTTTTTGTTAGATGAGTTGGGTAGTTGGTGGTGAGATAGTGTGAGTTCATCCATACAATGACATGGAATATATTTTTGGGTTTGGTCCTTTGTAGTTAGACTTGTCTCATGGAGATATTATCTATTTTAACCGTTGTTTTATTTCTGTTGTCTTCTTATAGTTTTGGAGTTTATTTATTAGCTTTGAACTATTCCTTCCCGATCCATGTATATATATGTCGTGTTTGTTGTTCAGTTTGGGATAAATCATTTAATTTTATTTGTTTTTCGATGTCTATGTGCTTGTCTCCATCCCATGGGGATAGAGAATTCCCTTCTATAATCTGATAGAACAGGTCGGATGTTAGGTTTGAGGGTAAATTTGATCAGTTTATTACATTCGTTCTTCCATTTTTTATATAATATATTAACATAACCTTAATATGATAATGTTTAAGGAAAATCATATATCTTTCATTTTTTTGAAACATTAAAAAATAAATATCAGAAAAAAATTAAATTAAAAAGAGATGTAACATTTTGAAATTCTTTTCAAATGTATATGTTTTGAATGAATAGTTTTGAGTAGTTTCTGAATACAAGGAGTGACCATGGAGGCAATATAAATTGGATTAATCTTTATCCAATATAGTTTATGATATAAATCATTCCTATATATTTGTAGACTCATAACTACGCTTGAATATGTTAGGAGGAATGAATACTTTGGTTTCTTCTTAATGATATTCATCAACTATAGAAAAGAAGAAGTGGAAAAATTTCATTATAGAAAATGGATGTTCTTCTATATTTTTTATAAAAAATAATTTAATGGTTTGATATTATGGTAATAAAGTCAATTTGGTTTTATTCTAATACATTAGATAATGGGTTTTTATACTAAAACCCAACAATAATTTTTCTATAACCAATATATATGATAAAATCCCATCTTATATGGATGTTTATGTGTTAGTGATATATGAGTATTTTAATTCATATTTGTTAAATGTTTTTTTGTATAAAATAGAAAATTTTAAATTAAAATAATTATTAACTAATTCAATTAACATATTTTTAATATTTTACATATGTTATGTAAATAATGAAAAGTAAAAAATACTTTTTATGTAGTGAAAAACATTTATATATTTTTTAGATTATAAAATAATTTTTTTTAATGAATTTTTATAATATTTTTTATATAATTTTTTACAAAAACGTTACATTATATGTGTTAAAATGAATATTGATATGTTATTAAACAAATAATTTGGACACATTCTTGATAATATGTTTTTTAGTTCCATGTAACTTTATTTATTTAGTGATTTTATTTATTTTTCTGAAAATTATTCTCTATTTTAAATGATAAATATTATTTAATTTCATACAAATTGATATTGAAATATTTTTTAAGAAGTATAGAAAGAATTAAATATTTATACAATTATTTACCTTGTTATTATAAATTCATGAATGGTTCGATTATGGAATTTTTTTAATAAATTTATAAAATTGATAATTATTAATATTTTAAACATTATTTTACATACATGAGTAAGTTCCAAAAACATTTCATATTTGTTTGAAGAAATTAATATATTGTTTTTTATCAGTTTTAATAAATTAAATTTTTCACTTTTTTTTGAAGTACTAATAAATAATATTTTATTTGGAATTTATTACTATATTGTACCTTTTGTATGGATTTGTAATAATAGATAGTTATATATATTTGGGGGCCAATATAAAAAATTTATTCAATTTTTGGATCTAAAATAAATTTAATAACTTACAGAGGGAGACCCTATGTGGGAGGCACACCTAACCCAAATTCGAGTTTCACAATTAGAATTATTTGAAACACCATTTTAGTTTTATATACAAAATATTATATATATATCTCATTAATATTTTTATTAATTGTTTTTATATGCTTATTTATTTTTATTACTATTAAAATAGTTATTATTGTAATTACCACAATGGTAATTCTGATCCTATGTAAATTTTAATTTTCTTATTTAAAATATTGGACCACAAAAAATTTATTAATCTATTTCATATATTTCTATAATATTGAAATAAATTTTATTTAAATCCATAAATTTATAAATAGGCCCAAATTTTAGATAAACATGTCAATTGAATAAAAAAATATTAAATTTTACTGAATGATCATTAAATATTTTAAAATAAAATTTATTGGTATTTTTCATGATAAATTTTCATGATAATCATGAAAAATGGTAGTCATTTTATACCATATGTATAACAATGCAAAAAATCCTTCTTGAGTTTTTCTATTATAAAAATTATATAAAATTTATTTAAAGGTAAGTACAATATGATAATAGTAAATATTATTTTATTTGAAACTCAAAATAATATCCAACATGAATGAAATTTCAAGGAAACACATATATGACAAACTTTCAATTCCACACTTCTCAAATTAGACCAATAAAATAAATTCATGATACTAAATTCTACAGTTTAATGTTTTTAAATTCAATTATGTCAATATTTTTAATTCTAATTTGAATTATGATAATTACATATTTCTATAATATCTCTTACAATCAAGCGTTCACACACACACACACCCTTTTTTGTACACTTTTCTTTCTTTTTATTCTATTTTGTAACATTCGATGGGGTTAATCCCATCAAAATGTTAAATTATCACCATTAATTTTTTTATCTAATTAGTATTTTTATAACCAAATAATTAAGTGAATATGGACACTTAACTTCATTGAATTATTACATATTAACGGTTTTAAATATTTATTTTGTATTTTATCATTTTACCTAAATTTTTTCCACACACAAGTGACAATATTACAATAAATAACATCAAATTATGTACATTAAACACATTAAAATTACTCAAATTAGCTTTGAAATCAATTTTACATTTAAATTATTATTTTGAAAAACTTAATTTCTATGTATTAATTATATAATTCACCCTAATTTTAAAACCTAGATATTATTTCATAGTATAAGAATACTCATTACAAAATGTTATGATCCATGCTGGAATCATATAGGTTTAGTGTCTCTGGAAACTTGGATATATCAAAAATGGTTTATAAGAGATCTAAATCATCTCACACTATGTTATTCAAAATTATAAATGTTCTTAGACATATCAAATTTAAAACCTTTATTAATAACATGGGGAAATGAAACATAAGAAATGCTGAGCTCAGATGCTCAGTAAGGGCAATAAGACATTACACGAGAATAAATGTATGAGAACAGGAGCTTTATCCAATTCTTTATAGGTGTATATAATTTCATCCCCTCCTAGTACATAATTATAATCCATTAATATGTGTAACATAAGATCATAAATCACTCAAAAAATATCATAACCTCTATAATAGAAATGAGTTTCATAAATATTTCAACATTTCATCAAAACATAAACCATGGAAAATAAATGTGTTTCCAGAACCTCTCATAATAACAATAATAAACCACATAGATAAATAATAAGGATATTACCATTGGATCATATCCACATTAAATCATATTTAACATAGAAGGATGTTGTCACAAATGAAAAAATTCTTTATAAGATCTATCAAACATTTTTTGAGGAATATAAAAATTTCACTTGAAATCAATTATTTAAAATCTAAAAATTTTACAAGGATTAAGGGAAAAAATTTATTTTCAATTATCCTTGAAAAAATTTATATTAATCCTCAAATTATTTATTTTTCATTATGACATAAAATTCCATTCATGTCATGTACGTTAAAAAATGTTTCCTAAAACATTTTCGATAAAAAGACAAAAGTACCATAGTCGAAAAACAATAAGAATATTTACTTTAATTTTTTATTGTAAAAATAAAATATCATATGAAATAAATTTAAAAGTTCATAGCATAAAATTAAATATAGTCTTGAAAACATTTATATAAAAAATAGATATTGAAGAAAACTATTTTCGACTAAAGAGAAAAATATATTGGGATTTCCTCAAAAACTTTAATTTAGGATCATATATTATTAAAGAGATGAAAATAAAAGGAAACATGTAATATAAATAAATAAAATGACAGTATTAAACATAATTATATTTTTTAGAGGTATATCATGAAATTCCATCCTTGACAACTTACTAAAAAACAATCGCAGAAAACAATGAAATTGTAACACAAATCCTTTACCTTAATTTCTACTTGCTTAGAAAGCACTCCAAACTCCTATATAATAAATTAAAATTTCTTATAATTATATAACTTAATAATTTACATATTCATAATATTATATATTATCCACTTATAACATTTTAACACCCATTTATCTAGAATTCATTAGTAGGTCCTACTTACACATGAATGATATTTTCACTTTTTAGTGAATAGAAAGAATGGTAATAAATAATTCAAATTTCTAAAATCATAATTATATAATATATGTCATATATATTCATAAAATATATCTTTATTAACTTCTATGTTAAGTGGAAATATAAAATCGATAACTTCACTTCGTGGAGGTGGTAGTTCATCCGTACACACAAGAGAATTTTATCATTTTCCAACTAATTGGTAGGAAAGAAGGTAGATATGATAGTAAAATTATAAAAGTATAATTATTTAATAAATATAATATTTTATCGTTAATCCCATTATAATAACCATCCAAAAAATATGGTTATATAAAATGAATTGTATCGCTACATGGATGTGGTAGTCCACAAGTATGCACGAGCGATACTTTCACTTCATACATGATAGAAAAGAGGTTGGATAATGTTGGTTTCATGATCATAATAAAATTTTATTATATTTAGTATAATAAATTTATTATTTTATGTGGAATACCAAATATATATAGGAGGTATAAGAATAAATAAATTTAAATAGGTCGGGCAAGGCGATTACCTCTTCCTTAGTTGGACTCCTTTAGATCCCTCCACAAGGAAACTTGGAATAGCATTTTAAGAATAACATATATTATAATTCCTAGATTGGAAATTTTATAAGAGAATTGGTTAGAGTTTTTTCAAGATATATGGATCAAGGTGGTGTAATTAAAATAGAGAATGTGTGTCCTTTTATAAGGGGGGAAATGATTCACATAGAATTAATTAAAAGATTTATATATAATTAACGACTTTCTATAGTATATTGCTTAAAATTTACATATATTATAAAAATATAGTATATTTGCGAATTATTATCAACCTATGAAATTTAAACTAGTTTTTTTGTCATTTTAAACCTCATCTTTTGGTTTAACCCCTCTAATAACAAAGTTTAACATTAATCGAAGTAACTATTTTTCAATATTAAAGGGTTATAATTATCCTTATATGGTAACAATGAACACATAAATGGAAAAGGGAAGAAGTTTTAAACTATATATCATCCTACATGTTTTGTATTTTCAAATAATTTAATAAAATATTATTTTCCATAAAATAACATTAATGTCATCTTTGTCATTATTAACTTCATTTAAATTTAAATACATGAAGCTGGTAATGTAATATTAATATAAACCGTTAAAACAAACAAAATATATTATATTTATCTAAAACATTTGGGGGATCTATAATTCCCCCAATCAATATTACTTATAAACGTTGTAAAATAAACTAAATGATTTTTCTACTACCAACAAAAGCACTGTGTTAGCATTGTGTATGCATTTAAGTTCATTACTTTATAATTTATAATTTAAAATATATTACTGTGGTAAAAATATTAATTTATATTTTAAATAAATATTCTTAACCAAACATACCTCATTTTATCGTTAGGTAATATTTATAGGGATTTTAAATTCAATAGAATGATATTTTGAAATTTTCATTACTTAAAATGATTAAATGTCATTACCAAGGTAAAATGGAACCAAAATTACAAATATTAAAAATATGAATGAAATTGTAAAAAATAAACTCATAAAATATAATAAAGTTTTTTAAAAATTTCAAATCCATATTCCAAATTTTTAACACTATTTTAATTATTTTACCCTTATCGAGGTGAAAAATATTCATTATAGTTTTTATCTATATTGAATAAAAATAAAAGAGTCATATTTACCAAATTTTATCCTAATAATTCCAAATATGTATTAATTTTTTAATATTCAATTTCTAAAAGTGGAAGAAATTCATTTTTAAATAATTCGGAAAAACACGACGAAAACCGTTTTTTAGGAAAGTTTATTTTTAGTCATAAAACTACTTTTATTCTTATCACAGGCCGAGAAAAAACATTATATTGTTGCTATTTTTATTTTTTCAATATAAAATATATAAATTTCATTACAATAACTATCATGTAGTAATTAATTTAATTTTCTATGATAAAATCACATTTCATGTATAAAAATTGTTTTTTCATAAAAAATCTCTTTCACATTCAAGTGATTTTTATTTATAATAAATTGATAACCAGTGAATTAATTTTATAAATTTTTAAAATATAAACTTTTCATAATTTAGTTTGTCCTGTTCATATCATCCAATGCAATAGATTGTGATAACTATCTCATTAGATTATAATATTTAATTAGTATAATGCAATTATTTTAAACATGACATCGTTTGTAAAAAAATTACTAAAGAAATAAAATTTATTTCTATATAAATATATCATAAAATATCATGGTGTTACATTATACATCCATTAAATTTAATTTTACTCTTGAAATTATATAACTCCGATATGAAAAAATTAAGATATCACTTTTTCATAACATCCCCAGGTTTGAAATTAGCTTTTTCGTATTTATGATTCCACTAGAGATGTTCAAAGAGGTGATTAGTATTTTTCCATATCAATTTATCTCTAAAATATAAGATTTATACCATAATTTAATTAGGTTAATATCATATTCTAATGGTACAACCTCTAAGTTTATTAGATTTGAAGGATTAGGTATGTATTTACTTATTAGAGATACACCGAACAAATCGTGAACTTGAGAGAGGTTCGGTGGGAGAAAAAAGTAATAATCTACCATCCATACTCATTCTTCTAAGGAAACAATATACCTAGGGATCAAATTTACTTAGTTTATGAACCTACTAACCCTTTTCATAGATAAATTTTCTAGAATACCTTCTCACCAACCTCATATTAATATTTCGATGACAACTGTCATAATAACATTTATTTTGAATACAAGCTTCATTGATGTGCTGTTGAACGACTATTAATTTGTTTACCATTTAATAAACTGACTTAGATCCCAATATTTTTCTTTATCTAACTTTTTCTTACCATGTTGGAATTTTACACTTATTTTCATAGAGGGATTCATAAAGAGCCATAGGAATTCTGAAGTAAAAACATTTGTTTTTATGAAAACTCAAAAAAAAGGAAGGTGTTAATAACAACTAATTTTGAGATCCATAAAACAATATCCATCATATCATCCTGGGATTGAATTGTTCTCTCAGACAGACCATCTATATGAAGATGATAAGTAGTACAGAAACACAACATTGATTCAAGAGTTTGTTTAAGACTTTTCCAAATCATCAAGGTAAACCTTAAATCAAGATCCGATAAAATAAAATATGGTAATCAATATAACCTTTCCACTTACTTAATGTATATTATAGAAATATGGTAAATATTTAAATCTTCTCTGACAGAAATTAAGTTCACTTAATTCATAATTCAATTATATATAATCAAAATAACAAAATAACGTTTTGATGTTTTGGGGAGCCTAATGGAAAAATTCATGGTGATGTTTTCCCATTTTTATTCGAGTATTGTTAATGATAGTAACATACCCTTATATTTATTTCTAACAATATTAAATTACTATCATGATAATAAATGAGAAATATAATCTATAATATCTCTATTCATGTCATACCATCATAAATACTCTTTCAAAACTAGATACATCTTCATACTTCTTGGATGAGTAGTAAAGTGTAAACTATGATGTCACGACCCCCTCCCCAAAAGGTGTACCCTCATGGGATGATGATATGAGAAGGAAGATAGTGACCCCTAAGTGCCGCCTCTAGTAGGCCCTGAATTAGAGACTAGCACCGATGGTATAGTAAACACACAAATGAGAGGCATTACCCTCTAAGGGAACACATGCGAAATAGAGAGAGATAAGAAAGACGCCAACCAACTCCAACATAGTCTGTTATATAATATAAATCCTAATTACATATATGTATATTCATGAAAAAACTACTATAACTAAAAGGGAAAACTAGAAGTACCACAAGAAACTAAGAAACGACAGCAACCACGAAGAATGAACTACTCCCCCAAGCCCAAGCTAGTAGTAACAAGCATGATCTCCAACCTACTCAAAGTGACATGAAAAACAGTATATATATACATTTGGTGAGTATAACTCTATAATCAATAGGATCCTCCCTGAATCCAGTATTTTATAAGTAAAGAAAGCATGATAAGCATAGTGAAAAACCCGTGAAATTAACTCATCACTTAAACTGGTATAACAAGTTCCATGCCTCACTATGGATACTCCCACAAAGTGTTGAATACAAGAGTATATAATACATTAAAGATTATCAAGGGTACTCCACTAACACATCCCAACTAGTTTGCAGCTTTTCCCCAATGTAGCACATCCTATGCCATCTCTCTCTAAAAAAGGCTTGCCCGCAGACACCTGAGAATAGCACCACAACATGCAACTCATGAAAAAAACCTCCACGTCCATGTAACCAAAGTAACCAGGTAGTTTGCAGGAGCTTCCACAACTCACATAACATATATCATACGTCAGGTATTAAACCTCATGCCATTATAGCCCATACAACGAGTAAGGATCCTCAAGAAATCACAACTTATACACATGAAAACAATAATAGTCCATAAGAAACTATAACCAGAATATTTGTGTTTGAATAACCACAATCCATTACAGGCCTCTACACACAAATATGGGTAAAATTAACTATTTTTCCTACCAACAAAAGTAACCACCAAGATAAGAGAGCGGGCTAAAGGGGGTAGTCAGCCATTCAACCTCCCACAAAAATGTTGGGTGAAAACACCCCCTAGGGCTCAAAATCCTCAGGGTGTCAGTTTTGGTTACTAACAAGGTTGAGTAGCATATAAAAACATAAAAAGTAAAGAATATACTATAGATCACAACCACACTATGGGAATAACCTAGTCTTAGACTCAACTGGAGATAATGTCTCTCGGAATCCCGACTCCCACTTCTAAGGCTAGGTATCCTATAACCACCCAACCATTAATAGAGATTTATTAGATTATGATATTTCCTTTTTATCAATTTCACATTACGTTAAATAATTGTTTCAACATTAACTAACTGTTAATAATTCCACATTATATTTCATTAGAATCACACCCAAAGTCCACTGTTCCTTTAAATTTCAACCACAACATTTCATCCGAGTAAGCTCTAACCCCATGGGTTAATATCATTTTTTCAATAATTTATTAAAAAAATTATTACATTCCTATATTCCAAGACATTTTGGAAAAACATTCTAAGATACTAAACACAAGGAGCTCAATGTGGTGAGTAAGTGAACTATCCTTCATGTCTTTTACACCTATAGAAAGAGTGTAGACTCATCCTACCTTGAGAATCTAAACATGAAAATCATATGGCATAACCCAGACATCTTCACTTCTTTTGGAAGGAGGGTAAGAAAGACCAGCTTCCTTTTTCATTGGGGAAAGTAGAGAAGTTAAACAACTGAAAAGATTAATCATTCATCAAAAAATTCACATCCAACCTGTTTCATTATCTATGGTGTCCTCCCCATATCCCATATGAATAAAACAATGCATCTTTCCACTCTAGGTGTCAACTGCTACAACAACCAATGGGCCTCCCTGCCACCATATATCACAACAGCCATCCATGATCACATCACCACACAAGCAGTAGGAAAACAAACATCATGTCAACTAGTCTCTTGGACCTTAAATAAGAAAGTGGGTAACTCAGAACCCTATGAGGAATTATCTTTTTTTTCTAAGAAACAATTATTTAATCCATTTTAAATTAACTAATTTATTATGCATAGGTTCCAATGATTGGAAAGCTAAATAGTTAGCTATCAGAAATAATTAAAGGTGCTTATTTCATCAATTTTATTAACATAAAATTACAACAAGAAGAACCACATTCACTTAAATTCATCTTTATCTTTGACGATTAATTTAAAATTAATCCATGTGCATGTTCTTTACCAATTTACATAAATAATGAAAAGTTAAAAACATAAAGAATATATATCACATTGTCTGTCAAAATAAGATGCAATAACATTTGATCGATATAAATTTATTTTTCTAGTTAAAATATTTATTATTTCAATTCCCTTGTGTTCCTATGGGATAAAAAATGCTAACTCTCTAGTTTCACATAAAATAATAGAGGAGAAAAGAATCCGCTACCATAAACAGTTCTTGAAGTTATTTATACTAGAACAATCCACACAACGGATTACGATATCCACCCCCATGACAACTGCATCCACCCGAGGATGCCACAACACGACCACACCAACCAAAACCTAGGAAAACTCCATTAGAGAATGGATATCACATGTCATAATATGTCAAGGAGAAAATAGGTGGAAAGGGTCGAAGAAAATATAAGAACAGATGGAGATCATACATTCTATCAATGAAAGATCGACACATACTGCTTGCCCCAAAATAGGGGGTGTGCATGCAGCAGGAAGAAACTTCAGGGGGAAACGACATAAGGATTAAGGTTTGATCATGCTGCTTTAATGGGAATACGGAATGTTTTGAGTATCTAGAACTAGGGAACACAAAGGCATAACAAGGTGAGAATATATCTTGTCCCTTTTGAAGATTTAATAAAGTAGTGTTTTAAGATATGCTGGATTTTCCATTAAAAGAGGATTGAATTAAACCACATAGTTTGACCAAGTAATGTCTTTCCAAGCTTTATGAAAATTAATATAGGAGTTAAGGATTTGAATCGGCCTTAAATCCCTTAAAAAAGGCAATGAATGCATTTTACATCAAAGAAAACATCATAGGGGTGAAACTGTAGGAAGTTGGAAACATTGTACACCAACAAATAATGGAAACACTATTCACCTAATTTTGCTAGAAACACTATTCACAAATGACTTGCCAACATCGATGCCACTATTCACAAAATGATTCATTAGAACTGATGACATTGTTCACAAATGAATCACCGACACTGATGACACTATTAACAGAATGACTCACTGACACCAATGACATAGTTCAGAAAATGACTCACCAACATCGATGACACTGTTTACAAAATGACTCACCGACACTAATGACACTGTTCAGAAATGACACACCGACACCGATGAAACTATTCATATAATGACTCACCAACACCGATGGCACTATTCAAAGCATGATTCACCGACATCGATGGAACTGTTCACCTAATGACTGACTCACACTAATAACACTATTCACAAAATGACTCACCGACACCTACTGCACTATTCAATGAATGACTGACCAACACTGATGATACTGTTCACAGAATGAATCAACGAAACTGATGGCACTGTTCACACAATGAATCACCGACACTGATGACACTGTTCACAGAATAACTCACTGACACCAATGGCACTATTCAAAGACTTACTCACCAATACTAATGACATTGTTCACAGAATGACTCATTGACACTGATGCCACTGTTCACAAAATGAATCACCGACACCCATGGAACTATTCACAGAATGACTCACAGAAACTGATGGAACTGTTCACAGAATTAGAAACTTAGAAAATGTTAGGGATAAGTGACCTAGACCTCCCAGAACAACTCAAACATCGAATTTTAGAAAAGGAATGTACTAAAGGGGTCAGGGCCATTACATCAGATACCTATCAAAAACATTTGTGTCCTCTTGAATTCAAAACCAACCTAAAAGGAAACAAAAAAGGGTTTTGAATAACCACCCATCGAGGTAACTCCCAAAATAGAGTAAGCCACAAGGAGCAACAAAAGAAAGCCATATGATAAACACAAAAGGTCTATAACCACAAAGAGAACATCATTACATGAAAAGAGTTAAACATTAAACTACTCTAGGTACTGAGCATGTATATGTGACTCACGTTCCAATGCACTCTCCTCTACGCCACCATGTCACCACAAGACATGAAACAAGGGGATATAATGCCCTCAAAAAACCTTCTCTTTGTGTTATGGGATCTCTATAGGCCACTCCCCGAAGGTCACATCATCATCAACATGGATCTATCCCCAATCAATGTTGTGAGACTCATCATGAAGATAAGAACTGGGTTGTGACTCATGAAATACATCATGTATCTGTCTCATCTATGGAGGAAGTGATACTAAATATTCCATGACTCCAACATGTGCCAACACCTCGAAAGGAGCAACAAATCAAGGAGACATATTACTACCATGCCAAACCATTGTTGTCCATGATGTGGATTCACCTTCAGAAACACATGATACCTAACATCAAACTTTAAAGGTCTCCTCCTTTGATCGAAATATTATTTTTGATGATCCTGTGCTGTCTTCATCCTATCACAAATCACCTAAACTATCTTTATTGTATTCTGCACTAGATCCGGTCTGAGAATGGATGACTCTCGGACCCTAGTCCAGCACAACAAATAATGGAATTTTTTTCCATACAAGGCTTCAAATGGATCCATACTAATGCTGGAGTGAAAAATATTTTGGTAATAAAACTCCACCTAGTTTAAGTTCATCATCCACAAACCTCCAAAATCTTGGGTACAAGAGTGAAACATGTCTTAAAGTGTCTAGATGTTCTACTCAATCAGACTATACATCTATGGATGAAAATCAGTTCTAAGGCATAGCTGAGAACCCAAATCATGCTGGAGACCTCTTCACAAGCTAGAGGTAAAACAAAGATCTTTATATAAAATGGTCTTCCTCGGGACTTCGTGGAGTCTCACCACCTCCTCCAGATACTTCCTCAACAAAACATACACTGATCGCGACTCCTTGATCACTATAAAGTGAGATGATTTTGTTAAACGATCCACTACAAACCAAATAGAATCAAGTAATCCCAGATCTCAAGGCACACTAGTAACAAATTCCATTGAGATGTCCTGTAACTTCCACTAAGGAATATCAAATTTTTGTAGAAAACCACTGAGGACACATTGATTAGCCTTCACCTTCTGACAGACCTAACATCAAGACACAAAATCTGCAACTGCATGCTTCTGCCCAGGCCACCAAAACAGACTTTTCAAAGCTCAGTACATCTTTGTTACACTAGGATGTATAGATAAGTGCGAACTACAGATCTCTCTGAGAACCGTCTCACACAATGTTTAAGGAACAAAAATACTTCCTTAATATAACACTCAGTGTTGTTCTTCCTCATCCCAACCGTCTAGGGCCTCGCCACTAACAACTCGGTCTCTCCAAACCTCCATCTCTAGATCTCCCAAATGGGACTCTTACACATGATTCACTAGAGATGGATGTACCATCATCTAAAAAAGACAACCTCTTCCCCCAAAATCTCCCATATCGAGATTTAATTCTAAATGTTGTTCCATCACCCTCCCGGAATCACCAGATTCACGTACTATATCACCACGTAACTTCCTAGTCAGTGCATTAGCCACAACATTTCCATTTCCAAGTGTATAAGATATTTCAAATTCATATTTCGGTAATAACTTCATAAACTGATGCTACCAAAAGTTTGAGTCGCGCTGGGAGAAAACAAACCTCTGGATCTTATGATCGGTGAAAACCACATAGCGCTCACCAATGAGGTAATGTATCCCAAACTTCCGGGAAAATACCGTGGTTTCCAACTCAAGATCATGGGTGGTATATTTACATTCATGGGGGAACAACTGATTAGACCCATAAGAAATAATAGATGTCTGATACAATAGAACATAGCCTAACCCCAGATGCAGAGCATCATAGAAAACATCAAATTGAAATCCCTCTGCAGTAAGATAAAGAACTGGAGAACATACCAATTTCTTCTTCAGATTCTTGAACGCTACCTAACACTGATCAGTCCACATGAACAATTGATCATTCCTAGTTGATGCTGTTAGAGGAGTCGCAACCTCAGAGAAATCGGCTATGAACCTCCTGTAGTAGCCTAGAAGACCAAGGAAACTTCACACCTCTACCACTATCTTGGGGGTTTCCCAAGACATAACTACTTATTTCTTCAATGGATCCACAAATACGCCTAGTTGGGACACAAAATTCCCTAATAAAAAAACTTTTCGATCCCAATACTCCCACTTTGATAACTTACCAAGTATCTTCTATTGACGAAGAACTCACAAAACAACATAAAGATGCTCTGCATGCTCCTCCTCATACTTAGAGTACACATGAATGTATTCAATGAAAACCACAATGAACATCTCCAAGAACTCATAGAACATATTTTTCATCAATCCCATGAACAGTAATGGAGATTTCGTCAAGCTGAACGATGCTACAGAGAACTCAAAAAGCCCATGATAACAAAAGACTGTATTCTTCAGGATATCCTCATCAATCAAATGCATCTGATGATATCATGACTGAAATTTGATCTTTGAGAACTAACTTTCACCCTTTAGTTGATCAAATAAATTATTAACCCTCCATAGAGGATAGTGATTCATCACATTCACTTTGTTTAAACAATGATAGTTGGTACACAATTGCAAACCACCATCTACCTTCTTCATGAACAATATTGGTGCACCCCTCATTGACACACTCAACCAAACAAACCAAACTGTAACAACCCATAAATCTATATATGTAGCTCTCATAACATAGAAGGGGGCATCCTATATGGATAAATAGAGATAGGATATGATCCTGGCAGTAGCTCGATCGCAAACTCGATCTCTCATCATGGGGGTAATGATACAAACTCTTCTAAAAATACATCAGGTTACTCTTCTACAACCCTGGGAAATTCCAGCTACTGAACCTGCAATGAATTCAGCATTAACTCATCCATCAAGGATGATAAGGACGGAACACGACTCTTATCCATCCGAGGGTCTCACTCGCCAACAAACACAGTTTTCTCTCTATCTGCATCGAAGAACACCAACTTCCTCCCAAAGAAACATACAATACCTTGCACTGAATAAAACCAATCTATTCCGAGGATTATATCATATTTTTGTATCCATAAACATAGGAAGTATCTCCAAGATCAGTGCTACCGAAACACTAGCTCACAGTCTCAACATTCTTCAAATAAGTCATCTCAGCCTCCAACTGGCATAGTCAATGCCAAGGGAAGTAGATTCCTCTCTACATCAAGTCCAAAATCATGGACAATGGTAGGTGATATGAAGGAATGTGTCACTCATGAATCAAATAGGGCATACACCCAAGTGGAAAACAAGTAATGGGTCTCTCAAATGATGTCTGACTCACCTGGAACTGACAATGATAAATCATGAAGCTTAACATGACCTCATCTATAGTATCTTTGACCCTGATAATGACCACCACTATAGAAACACTCGTCTCTCTGGGGATGGGGAGAATCATTAGGTTGTCCTCTACTTGCCCCATCTTCTCTCTGGTATTCCAAAGCGGGTGCAACCTGCTGCTGCTACCTCTGCTTGAACTACCTCAACCGAGGAACCTGGAGTGGAACAGGTGGTTTCGGATGACTGATCTAAAAGGTCTATCACTCTCTATACTAATGAAATCTACCTATATAAGAAAAAAAGTGCCTGAACCATTGGCCTTGGCCTAAGAGCCACCCCGGAGGAACGAGATGCTGAGCGCTGGGAGCTACCCTTGGCCGAATGAAAACACTTCTGCCTAGAAAACTGGGAATCTCGGAAAACAGCTCTACTTTGTGAGGAATCATGATGAATCCCCTCTCGTGACAATACGGTTCTATCCAATGTCCCTTCAATGAACTCTTCCCTCGCCAACACCTCAAGATAATTCTTCAACATAAACGAGGTGACCTGGCACTAGATCTCCAGACACAAAGCCTCCTCTAAATTCCTCTGTCTATCCTCCTATCTAGAAACATGTCCGAAGCATATCGTAGAAGGTTCCTAAAATAGATTCCAAACTCTCACATGCTGGTGATCCCCTTTCGAAGGGTAATAATCTCATGGAAACTGGAAGCCTTCGCAGTCAATGATAGAAACTCAAATATGAACATGTCTCGAAACTCACCTCAAGAGGTCACCAACTAATCGTGATCCACAAGGAAAAGAACCACCACTTCATTTCTACTCTACGAATCATCGTCACAACCAAAGAAACCCAGTTAGCCTTCCAAGAATGGATCGAAGTGAAGGCTATCTCAACCTCCTCCAAACAGTCTTCCATGACTACATTTGAAACAGATCCCTCATACATCTACAGACTCTGGAACTGAAACTCTCTGAGTTTCCCCCTCCAAGTGTCGTCATCATTGACCTCTAACTTGCGGTGATCTACCAGCATAGCCTACTTGACATATTTTGTGTGAACCAGGAGATGACATCATCCTAGAGACATACCTACATATTTAAAAACAATTAGAGATCCTAAACCCATAATATGGAAGAATCAACATTAAGTAATTAATTGTTTTCTTCTATTCATTTTAGGTTATCCTATCCCAAGTTCTACCCATTAAAACACAAGAAAAAAAAATCATACATGACCCTTTCCTAGGTCTCTACCCTGAAACTATTATCACCTCATTTAGTAGACTCTATAAACATAAAGATTCGTCTATCATATCACAGAGGGCCCAAAATCCCTATTTATCAACAATTCTCCAGTGTTTACATCACTTTCTAAAATTATCTAACACTATTTTCCTACCTACCCATGCAACCACAATTGTGGTTAACACCAAACTCTATCCTATCCCTCAACCATACCTCTAATACCACCCTATCATGACCCCATCCCCACATGGTGTACCCCTCCTAGGCTAGAAATTTGTAAAGGGTGATAATGACTCCCTAAGTCCGACCTCCAATATGCCCTGGGATTGGGACTAGAACTAAGGGTATAGTAAACACACAAATGGGAGGCATTACCGTCTTAGGGAACACATGCGAAGGAGAGAGAGATGAGATAGAATCCAACCAAATCCAAACTAGGCTATAATATAAATTAAATAACAATTACACATATGTAATGTCATGAAAAATCTACTACAACTTAAAGGGAAAACTACAAGTACCAAAATGAAGCAAAAACAGTAGTAACTACGAACCCCGAACAGCTCTTTCAACCCTAAGCTAGTAGTAACTAGAATAAGCTACAACCTTCTTCATGTGAACTAAAAAATAATTTATATATACAAAGGGTGACTATAATAGTATAATTAGTAGGATCCTCCCGAGATCCTCTCATGAAAAAGTAAATAAATCATGCTAAGTATAGTGAACAATAAGTGAAACTAACTCATCATCTAAACAGGTATACTAAGTTCCTAGCCTCACTATGGCTACTCTCACCAAGTATCGCATACAAGGGTATATAATATAATAAAGAATATCAGGGGTAACCTCCTACCACTTACCCTATGGTTTTTTGCTTTTCTACAATGTCGCACCTCCTAATCCATCTCTCTCTAAAAAGGCTTGCATGTAGACACCTGGGCGTAATACCAAAACAAGAACCTTGTGCAATAAAACCACCACATCTACATAACCAAAGTAACTATGTTGTTTCTGGGATCCACCACATCTCCCATAACATGTATCATACGTTGGGTAGTAATCCTCAATCCATTATAGCCTATACATGGAGTAAGGATCCTTAAGCCATCAGAGCCAATACATATTACACTTATAGTGGTCCATAGAAACTATAACAAGAATATTTGTGTGTGAATAACCACAACCCATTACATCCCTCTACACACATATATGGTGAAAACTATACATCATGACTACAAAAAAAATTGACCTCCAAGAGAAGAGAGCAAGGCCAAAGGGGGTAGTCATCCATTCACCCTCCCACCCAAATGTTGGGGAAAACACCCCCAAGGCTCAGAATCCCTGGGGTGTTAGATGACCTAACTGACGTTGCAGAGTAGCATATAAAAACCTAAAAATTATAGAATATTCTATATCTAACAACCACACTATGGGCATAAAATACTCTAGGACTAAATTGTGGAAATTGTCTCTTAGACTCCTGGATGCCACTTCTAAGACATGGTATCCTATAAGAATACAACTATTAAACGTGCTTTATAACATTAAAATATTCCTTTTTTTAGTTTCCCTTTATGTTAATTAATTCTTTAAACATTAATTAAACATTAACAATTCAACATTATATATCATTAGCATCACACAAAAAGTCCTCTACTAACATAAATTGCAACCACAACATTGCATCCTCGTAAGCTCTGACCCCTTGAGTTAACATCATTTATTCAATCCTTTATTAACTACATTTTTACTTTCCCATATTTCCAGGCATTGTAGAATAACATTTTAAGATACTAAAAAACAAGGGGATCAACATGGTGAGTAGGTGAACTACCTGTCAATTCATTTCCACCTATAGCAAGAGCGTAGACTCATCCTTCCTTGAGAAGATAAACATGAAAAGCATGTGGAATAACGCATATATCTTCTCCTCTTTTGGATGAAGGCTAAGCAAGACTAGCTACCTTGAGAAGTTGGGAAAGTAATATAGATAATAAACCAAAACAATCCATAAAGCATCAAAATATTCAAATCCAACCCATTTCATCATCTATGGTGTCCTACCCGACACCCATATGCATAAACCATTTCATCTCGCCACTATAGGCATCAACTGCTGCCACATCCAATGGGTCTTATTGCCCCCACAAATCACAACAGCCATCGAGTCTCACATCACATTACAAGCAGTAGGAAAACAAACATCTTTTCAACGAGTATCTTGGACCTTAAAAAAAATTGGGTAACTTAGAAACAAATGAGTAATTATCATTTATAAAAAAACTAGTTCCTTAATCCATCTTGAATTAACCAATTTATTATTCATAGGTTCCAATGATAGAAATACTAAACGTTAATCTATAACAAATAATTAAATATGATTATTGCTTCAATTTGATTAACACCAAATTACAACAGGAAGAACCTGATTCATTTACATGACTGTTTATCTTTGATAATTAATTTACAATTAATCCCAATTTATGTTCTTTACCAATTTCCATAAAGAAAGAAAAGATAAACCAAGCAAGCATAGATATCACTCTATCTATAAAAAAAGGCAATAACATATGATTGATATTAATTTTTTTATCTAGTTAAAATATTTATTATGTCAATTCCATTGTGATCTAGTTGGCTAAAGCATGCTAACTCTACAGTTGCACGTAAAAGAATAGAGAAGCAATGAATCCCCTACCTCAAACGATTCTTGATGTTCTTTATACAATAATTATCCATATATCAGATTATGATATCCTCCACCGTGAAAAATACATCCACCTGAGGATGCCTCGACATGAACACACCTACCAAAACTGATGAAAATTATATTAGAGAAAAGATATAACATGTCATAACATGGAAAGGAGAAAAAATTGGAAAAGGGTTGAAGAAAACACCAGAACAGAGGAATATCATACCTTCTATCAATGACGAATCGATACTTGTTGCTTGCATAAAAACAGGTGGTGCACATACAGTAGAAAGAAACTTTAGGTGAAAATGATCAAAGGATTTAGGTTCGTTCATTCCAATCCTATTAGAAGAAAGAACGGTTTTAGCATCTCATACCAGGGAACAAGAAGGTAGAACAAGGGAGGAAGATATATTGTCCCTTAAGAAGATTTTTGGCAGTAATTGTTTAAGATATGTTGGATTTTCCATTAAAAGTGTATCGAATTAAAACACACGGTTTGACCAAGTAAAGGCATTTACATCATTAGGAAAATTAATATAATAGTTATGGATTTGAATATTCCTCAAATCCCTTAAAACAAGGCCTTGAATGCATTTTACAACAAAGAAGACATCTAAGTGGTGAAGTTGTTGGAAGTTAGAAACAATGTACCCCTACCAATGATGGAAATACAATTCACCTACTGATGATGGAATCACTTTTCTCAAATGACTCACAAACACTGATGAAATTGTTAAAAAAATGACACACTAACACCAATGAAACTATTAACAAATGGCTCTCCAACACCATTGACACTGTTCAAAGAATGACTCACAGACACTGATGACACTATTGACAAAATGACTGACTAACACCGCTGACACTGTTCACAAAATAAATCACCCAAACCGATGAAACTGTTCACAAATGACTCACTGAAACTGATGGAACTGTTCACAGAATGACTCACCAACACTGATGGCACTGTTCACAGAATGAATCATTAACACTGATTCCACTGTTCAAAGAATGACTCACCCACACCAATGCCATTGTTCATAGAATGGATCACTGAAACAGATGGAACTGTTAAAAAAATGACTAACCGACACTGACTACAATATTCACATAATGACTTACCAACACTGATGGAACTATTAACAAAATGACTCACTAACACTGATGGCATTGTTCACAGAATGAATCACCGACACCGATGGCACTGTTCTCATTAACACCAATGACACTGTTCACAGAATAACTCACCGACACTGATGTCACAATTCATATAATAAATTACCGAAAATGATGGCACTATTAAAAGAATTAGAAATTTATAATGGTATTGTGGATAAGTCACCTGGACCCCCCAAAACAACTAAAACACCGGATTTCAGCAAAGGAATGGACCGAAGAGGTCCGAGCCATTACATATGAGCTTTATCCAAAAATTCTTTATATATTGTATGGATAATACACTTACACAATTATAAAAGATTATCATTCAATATCAATCAAGGTTTAACTCAACAACATTTATTACCTTCTTTTTTAGCTCCACACCATCCTTATACACCTCTTTAATTCTCCCTTGGATAGATGGTTGAACAATAATTTGAGAAAGATAATATTTATTCCCCTCATTCAAGATTTCTATATCCATGTTTTTCAAATGAAAAGAATTAGATTTCTTTGTGAACATCATCATAGTTAAACTAGCATGATCATTTTGACTTAGAGCATCTTCCACCCTATTTTCTTTCCTAGGGTTGTATTTTAATGAGAATTCATACTATTTAATCAACTCTGACCATCTTATATACTTCATATTCAACAATTTGTGAGTGAATATATACTTTAAACCATTTTATCAGTATATATATTACACCATTATCCATAAATATAATGCCTCCATATAGTTAATGAAACAATTACCTATGTTAACTCCAAATCATGAATTGGTTAATTTTTCTCATGAAAATATAGTTTTCCTGAGGTATAAAATATAACCATATCATTTTGAATGAGAAAAAATCAATGTACTTTATTTTATGCAACACTACAGATC
The DNA here is from genome assembly GCA_963277665.1 of Viscum album. Classification (NCBI taxonomy): domain Eukaryota; kingdom Viridiplantae; phylum Streptophyta; class Magnoliopsida; order Santalales; family Viscaceae; genus Viscum; species Viscum album. The sequence goes on along the minus strand of OY728140.1, from coordinate 1,943,534,067 downwards.
ACAAAAACCTTGGAAACATATAGGTAGTGTAAACACAAGTGGATTTACTTACCCTCCCTTCAGTTCCACAAAATTTTCATCATATTAACCTATCCAAATGATTTTGACTCCCTCCCAAGTTAACTTAGTGAGAGGATTTGAAAACTTTGAGAAATTATCCACAAATAATTGATAAAATCTATCCAAACCTAGAAATATACAGATCTTAGTCATAATGGTTGGTCCAGGAAAATTTTCAATAAATTTGGTCTTTGATGGATCCTCTTATATATCATCTCATGATATAATATGACCAAAAAATGAAATTTTTTTATCCAAAAATTCATACTTGTTAATGTTTTCATACAACTTCACAATTCTTAAGGTATTCAGTTAAATCATCAATTAATCTTCATCATCTTTCTTTCACAATGACTATATAATAATATTGTTTTTAAATTCTACAAGAAACTAATCAAGGAAATCTATGATGACTCTATTCATTAAATCTATAAAGATTGTGGGGTATTTTTTATGACCAAATGGAATCAATATAAATTCATGGTTTCTATAGCTCATATGGAATGATTTATTGGGTGTATCCCTATTGTTGAACTGAAATTGAAGATATTTAGAACAAAATAAATCTTGGAAAAGTCTTTATCTTCATGTAGTTGATCAAAAAAATCATAAATATTGGGCATAAGATACTTGTTATTGGTAGTGATCTTATTAAGTTCCCAATAATCAATGTAGATTCATATCAATCCATATTTATTAAAAATAATAAGAATATGTTAACCCCATGGTTATGTAATTGTCCAAATAAATCCCGTGTCAATATTCTCTTAGAAACTCTTCTTTGACTCCTACAACTCAATTAGGTCCATTCAATAATGAGTTTATTAAATTGGTGTTGAACTAGGCATGTTTTATATTGAATATTCAAGTTCATTATTTGGGGGATGAATAGAAAATTATTCTATAAATACATCAATAAACTCCCATAAAATAGGAATATATTCTATGTTGATTTTCTCCCTAACCATCTAAGATAAGTACCATATTTTAATATGAATGAAGACAAATATACAAGTTGCAATTTCAATGTGATTTTCCTATTTCTTATCACACTGATAGATTATAATAGGTTAGTTCAAAATATAAAATGTGACTTCCATTCCTTGGAAATTGATGTTGGATTTATATAATGGAAGATAATCCTTACCCAAGACAACATCAATTTCAACTAGATGTAAAGTAATAAGACTTGAAGGTAGAACATTACAACAAAATACAATTGGATAAGAATCATATATTTGATGTAAAATCCTTTTATCATTAAATGTTTTTAATACTAGTTAAATATCTAATATTTTAGGTTATAATGGGTTAACATTGTAAAATTATTCCTATTTAAATGAGTTGGTAGATGTAAAATAAAATAATTTATTATTAGTTTAAGAGTGGATGGCTAGTGTACCATTCACAATTTCGCCATCATCCACCTCATCAGCAGTAGTGACTACAAGATATTTCTATTTTTCTTTGGGACTAGGAGGTTGATGATGACAATCATTGTTATTAACCTTTATATTTGAGAACTTTTTAGAATAATAACCATACTCCTTGCATTTGAAACACTATAGTTTTGGTGTTGTATTTGGTGGTGATTTCCCTCCATCATTATAAAACTTATTCTTCTAATCACTTCAGAATTTTATTACCCAAATACCATTGTTTCTATACGTAAAAAATGTTGTAGTCCAAATTTAGAAAATTTAATCTATGTATCCTTTCCCTCCTTGACAATAAAATAAAACTCATATTATTAAATAGGTGATTTTTATTATTAGAATTTCCTTTGAATTCAATTTTTTTTCTTATCAAAACCATGATATTGATCGGTAAATCAAATATCCATTTAAATATTTATATAAAATCAAATAATTTATTCATATATACTCAAGTATCTTATGAATAATTATCTTTATATAAATGGTTTTAATTCACGGAATAATTGGTCAACCTTATATTTCGGTTGTGTTATAATACTATAATTATAACCCACAGGTCTTGTAAAATTTTCCTCATAGCTACTAATGGATTTATTATCCTTCTACTTTATCCAAAGGAATTACTTATCCATTATTTTGTGATAAATATGGGGAAAGTACTTATTGAAAAATAATCTCTTAAACTTATCACACTTCATAGGGTCAATTTAATACTCTTCCATTGTTTAATTTGTAAGAGTCCACCATTGATCCAATTCAATTTCTAAAAAAGAATCACCTAAATTAAATCTTTATTATTCCAATCCCTAGTGGTTGGATAATATATTTTTAGTGGTATTGATCCATTTCTCAACAACTAGTGGATAAATAAACCCACTAAAATACAATGGATGTTTCTTTATGAAAGACTTAATAGATTTTTGTTCCCTCTTTCACTTCTTACAAAGATCAACATGATTCAAAGCATTATAATGTTGGATAAGAATGAAATTAATATTTTTTCTTCTAGATTCCATAATATTTGGTTTCTCAGAAGGAAAATCATTTTATTTCTCATGACATTTAGTATTAACACTGCTACATTGGGTTATATTCTTTTACTAAAACCGAAAATTACTATTTTGATAAAAAAATAATAGTGGGAAACTAAATAATCATGAAAAATCATTTATTGAATGTATAAATAATGACACATTATTTTCAATCTATGACTCCCTAGGTTTGACGTTGGCCATTCATGGTCATCATCTATTCAAATCCTTTACAATAGTTTATAAAGAAAATGTGAATTAACCCAAGCATATGAATTGTGAGTGTCAAACTAGGTTCACAGTAGGTGCATATTCACCATTTACTACAATGATGGTCAAGATATACTATATTAACCATTTTTTATTTTTTTATGATTTGATGCATCCGTTCCAAAACCACACCCACTTGTAATATCCAAAAATATATGTTTTTCAATGAATACCACACTCCTTTCTCTTCCATAAATTTGAAAATTATGTTATATATTAGATTATCCGAAGGGTTATCACTAATGTTTATCATCCTAGTTTCCAAAGTTAACACAAACTTCTTCTAATACCAACTATAGTGACCCATACTTTTCATACCAAAATATTACATCTTAATAGATAAATATTAAATACATAACATTATAATCCATGCCAGAAACATATATCTTTAATCTATTGGAAACATGGATACATAAATAATTGTGTTATATGAAATCTTTATCATCATCCACGGTGTTCTTAATAACTAACACCATTCTTAGATATGTGATACTCAAACAATTTCATTATAACATTAAAAAAGGAAACATAATAAAGGGTAAACTCAGATGCTCATTTAGGGTAAACAAGAAAGATAACAATGATAACATAAACCTATCATGAGAATAAGGGTATGATAACATAATATTGACATTTGAAAACTATACCATGCACATCAAAGATCATAATATTTAATCATTGTTTAAATCTTGGATGTTTATAAGGAATTAATCTTAAATTAATCAAATAACATGAGTCGTGAAATAATATCACTGGAATAAGACATAAATGTATGGAATGTAAATAAGCATAGAAAATCATTTCCTTAGTAAATGATCACTACCAAGACTATCGTAGTAGATCGAATTCACTCCACGTTCCATTGTATCTTTAGTAAAGGTCCACTCTTAAGACTATCATAGTGGAAATAATCCCTTAATATATTTGGCTCAATAATTATTACATTACTTATTGTCCCATGAGATATCCATATTTACCCAATGCATAACTGTTATTTTTAATTATGGGAACACCTATCACATAATCATAATCTATTCATTTGAGTACAATATGATCATAAATCATTAATCATATATCATAACCTCTAAGATCCCAAAGTTTTATCAATGGAATTCCCTTATTATAATTATTCGTTATAGTATAACCACATTGGTAATAATAATGAAATATCCTAATAATAAATACTACTTGATCATTAAACATAATTTTTCCACTTCTATGTTTTGAATTTCAAAAATCAAACATACAAAATTGCGATCGGTAAGATGTTTTGAGTTCGATAAGACAAACTTAATATTTGGTGTACAGTAACCCACCCTTATGAATAGAAACCTACCCTTATGAATATTAATAATACCCTTATAAACAATAAATCGTCTATAATAGTAGTAACCTTACACTTGAAAGATTAAATAAACTTTAGGCATCTCATTAGTGACAATTTGACCTTAGTAAAAATATTTGTATTCTGTAAGTAATAAATAAATAATTATAATTAATTAATTAATTTAAAAGAAAATTTATTCTTCTAATTTTTTTCATAAATTAAAAAATATGTGTCCTAGGGTTTTAATATAATTTTATAAGACCTTCTGTAATTTCTGAAAGCATTATAAAATCAGTTTTAATTTTAAATAATTTATTTTTTAAGTAAATTATGATTTTAATTAAAAATTAAATTAATCATATTTAGAAAAATATTTTTGAAAAATGGAATTAAATGTTTTATTCTACACATTAAAAAATGGTTAGGGTGAATCTTTTGTATTTTTTTGAGATACCATAATTCACAAAATAATCTAAATACACTAATTATAGAGTCATGTGTGTTGTTCTACTGATATAGGCCCAATTGCTTTGGATTCACATGATAAATTTACTATTTTATGTCATCGAAGACTCAGTATTCCTTTTCTAGTGGAGAAATAATAAATTAATTAATTTAATATTCAGAAATACCCTCTCCCCTCTACTATAAATACCACCCTTCACACCCTCATATTCTCACACATCTCAAGCTTCAATCCTTGTATAAATTCTACACAAAATTCTTCCCTAGCCCCTAACCCATGTCAAATAGCATCTAGTCTCATCAAAATACCAATACTAGGTTTCCTAAGGATGATCTTAGGAGGAGTATTCCAGAGGTAATTTCCCCCCTCTCTCTTTCCTTTAAATTTATTTCAACTTCAAGTTATTTTCTTATTATCTCCCCAAATATCATCATCCACAGGGTATGTTCACTAAAATATTGTAAATACAATATATTATTATGATACTAATGGGATATTATATCATCCAACCCCCTTCTCCTCTTTTTTTATTTTGGAAAGGAAAATGTTGTTCGAATGGTGTTAATTTATCACCTTCAAGAAAGGGATGTTTTTAATTTTCTTTTACAATATCAGATCTGGTCATGAAACCATTTTTATGGTTGAACCATATTATTTTATATTTTTTATATCATATTAAATTTTATGTAACTAACTTATGAACATATTACTAAATGATTAAAATAAACAAGTTTGTTGTGGAAGAAAAATCGCCTGAATTAACCGAAACGATCATCATTAAATTTTAACTAATGATTCATACACATCGTATATAACATAATTAATTATGAAATCATATAAATTACTGGAATGTCATTAATAATATGTAATATAATTTATATAAGTTTACCCATGTTTTACACAAACATCCACTTATGAATATAAGTGAACCGTTTAAGAAAACCATAAAAACGAACATTCCCAAACAATGGATTTAAACCCTATAACTCATACAAGTGACCATAAAATAACTTAATGAAACCATAATGAACCATGTTTTATATACAAGAGTTCCTTTAATTTTAAATTAATTAACCTAATTTTATTATACATGACATTAATGTGATATAAGCATTCAGATATAAGGTAAGGGGAAATTCTTGAAGCTAACTTTCTTTCTTCGGGTTCTCCCTCTTTCACTCCATTTATCATATAGTTACTCCATAATGATCATTTTTTCAACATTATATTTACTGTTCTGGGATATAAATTTTATCTAATTGATTTTATGAAAAACCTAATGTTTTCCAAAAGAACTATTCTTTCAAATAAACACACTCTTTTTATTTCTAGATTATTGTTTCACTCTTCACTCATGGTTAATGGTTATATGTAAAGAATTATATTCATTCTATCTATTAAGACACGATTTTTATGAATTTATTCTTTGTTTTTTGAAACCCATTCCTTTCCATGGGTTAGTTATGTTCATTTCGATATATGTTCTATATGGCATGCATAGTAATGATAATGTTATTATATGACGGGTGCGCCTGGAATGATACAGCGCTCCAATGCATTGGGTAAAGTTATGAATCTCATGAGATAAAGGGAAATGATGCATTAACATGATGATATCATTGTTCAAAAATATTTGTGGCAGATTACCACTAATACATTATGTTTCATTTTTATGAATTTCCACATTTCAATTATTTTACTAATGAGTCCTCTAATGTTAATGATAATTTTCATATGTTATGATTATGCTCACCCATTGTTATATTGTTTTTATCTTCCCTCTTACTAGGATTTTATCTCACCCATTTTTTATGTATATTATCAGGTGAATACATGTAATAAGTAGAGTTCAAGTTCCAATAAGAAGCTAGAGAAGAAAGAATTGAATAAATGTTTATGTTTTATGTTGTAAAAGTTGTGAATGGTCGTAGTTTTCCCTAGACACTAAAACTTGGGATCATATTTGTGTATTATTTTCTCTTTTTTATCTTTAAAATGATGTAAAATTAATGTAAGAAAAGTTAGTGTTTCTAGAGTTGTTATTAGAGGCAAGGTTTAGTAAATTTGGGAATTAGTAATTGTGAAACCTAGATAAAACCTCTAGTATAACACTAAGTAAATATATGCACAAAAGAAGGTTTACATAGAGACCCAATAAGTTATGTATTTAGTATAAATCATAAAAATAAATAAGTTATTCTTGACATGTTGACTCATGTTTTGTTCAAACCTTTTCTATTTTAGAGAATGGTGGGAACCTAGAGAATCTAGGCCAACAAATCGTGTGCGGGCCAATGCAACGATTGCTCGAATGACATCCCCAATGATTTAAGAGGAGGAGTTTAAAACTTCATGGTGATGCTTACCCAACAATCTCAGGTTAAAAACAATAACTAGAATAATTGGGAACATCCTCATTTACCTAAGAAGGGGTAGCTGGGTATCGAGTGTTTTATCTGGCAACGACTCCCGACATTTAGTGGATCTTATGATCTTGTAGTTACAGAATAATGGGTTAACTCCATGGAGAAGATATTTTATGTAATATACTATAATGAGATAGAGAAGGTGACTCAATATATTTATCATCTTGATAGAGAGGACTATCTATGGTGGGATTTGATTAAGAACATCAATCCAAGTGAGGAAATTGAAGAGATATAAGGAGAAGACTTTAAGATAATGTTTTTAATAAGCATTTCCCACGAACTCTTCATACGAAGATGGAGAGATAATTAATTGAGCTCAAGAAAAAAAGAAGAATAATCTGTCATGACCTACGAAGTGAGTTTCACAAGGCTTGTAAGGTACGCTTTGGGTTTTCTTATCAACTATGATATAAAAATTTATAGATTATATAGTGGATTAAAATCACACCTTGTAAAGGATCCTTCAAAATCAAGAATTTAGGTGTTATGAAGAATTTGTTTGGCTTGATCTTAAAGTGGATATAGAGTATAAATAATTGTCCCATGGCTATGGTGATAAGAAATAGAAGATGGAGTTTCAATCCGGAGGATCTAATGATAAAGGTGGTAAGAAAACTCAACGAACCACATTCCAAAAAATGAAAGAAGTTGTATAATGTGAACTTCCTCAATGTGAAGGTGAAATTCTTAAACTATGGGAAATAAGGACACTATGCTCAATAATGTTGAAAAGATATGATAAAGAAGGATAATGTAGTGGAAGAAAGAAGAAAACCACCCATGGTTCAATGCTATAACTGTAAGAATCAAGGGCACTAAGAAAGCTAGTGCACTAAACCTCGAGTCCTCAAGGGTAATCAACGTCAGCAGCCACCAAAGCCAAAAGATCAAGGGAAGTTTTGTTCCATCACTATTGCAGTAGTGGAACATGATAATGAATTTTTACAAGGTACACTTCCTATTCACTCCAGAATGGAAAAAGTCTTATTTTATTCTAGTTCTATGAATTTATTTATATCTTGAATGTTTTCTATAACTATAGGATCGAAGACCTAAAATCATGAAGTAGAGATATCAATAAAAACACTAAGTGGTGCAATCATTGAAACCCAAGTGTTTGAATCTTCTCCTGTTGGTGTATATGGGAAGATTATTCCAATGAATCTCAATATACTTCCCTCAGTATAATTCGATTCTATAATGGGAATGGATTAGATCTCTTTATATAGAGCACATATCAATTATCAGGAAAAGGAAATATCTTTTCATACTCCGAACCATCCCATGATCCTCTAAAAATAAAAATAAGATCACAAATATCATTTTAAAAATAATTCAATGGTGTGGGTCTTGATTCCCTGTGAAAAAACATACCCCTCCCAAATAGTTGAGTCAAAGGAAAGTGATAACCTTGCAGATATTTCCATTGTGATTGAATAAAGTGACGTATTTCCCGAAGATTTAACCGGACATTTCCCTGATTATGAGGTAGAGTTCTCCATAGAACTCATACATGGAGCTTCTCCTCTCTCAAAGTTTCCCTATAGGATGGATCCTATCGAATTGGAGGAGTTAAAGAGGCATCTGCAAGAGCATTTGGACAAAGGGTTCATATTCCCTAGTGCATCACCTTGGGGATCACCAGTGCTCTTTGTGAAGAAAAAGGATGGAACAATGTAATTGTGTATTGATTATTAGGAACTCAACAAGATCACCATAAAGAACATGTTTCCTATTCCAAGGATCGACGACTCATTCGATTTGTTAAGAGGATCTCAAGACGTCTCAAATGTGGATCTTAATTCTATATTTCATCAACTAAAGGTGAAGAAGAATAATATTCAGAAGACAACCTTTCGTACAAGGTATCAACACTATGAGTTTCTAGTGATCCCTTCAGACTTTCTAATTCCCCTGAAAAATCCATAGATTTGATGAATAGAGTCTTCAGATCTTATCTCAAAAAATATGTTGTAGTTTTTATCAATGATATTATAATCTACTCCAAGAGAAAGGAGGAATATAAATAACATCTAAGACTTGTGTTGGAGACATTGAGAAAGGAGAAGTTTTACACCATGTTCAGAAAGTGAGACTTTTGGATGAAGCAAGTCACGTTCTTGGGATATGTGTTCATAAGTGAGGGAATTTCTAGGGACCCTTAAACAAAAAATGTGATTGAGGAATGGCCTAGGCCCTTTTGTGTCATAGAAATCCAATGTTTTCTTGGATTATATGGGTACAACAGACGTTTTGTGAGATATTTCTCAGGATTGTCAAGCCCACTACCTAAGTCAATAAAGAAGGGGGTAAAGTGTGTTTGGATGGAAGAATGTGAGGGAAGAATCCAGGAGCTAAAGAGATGGCTGATCACTGCACTAGTACTCACACTACGGATAATTTTTGAAGGTTTTGTGATATATAGTGATGCTTTAATGAAAGGATTTGTTTGCATACTCATGAAAAATGATAATGTGATATCCTACGCCTCACAATAGTTGATGATCGATGAGCAGAACTACCCGAAGCCTAATCTTGAGGTGGCAGCCGTGATTTGTGCCTTGAAAATCTGGAAGCACTACCTTTATAGTGAGAAGATTGACATATACACCAACCACAAGTGTCTAAAGTAAATATTCACACAAAAGGAGATCAAAATACATCAAAGGATATGGTTAGTTCTAACCAAGTATTATGAATTTTCTATTCACTATCATTCTGGAAAGGAGAATAAGGTAGGTGATGCTCTTAGAAAAAAAGAACCTACTACTCAATCCATGTTGTAATTGAGGAAGACCCTAAATTCTTGGATATGTGAAGGATGGATTTGGAAATCATAAGGGCATGGGATTCATCATACCTTTCTTAAATGACAAAGCAACCATCTATCCAAGAGAAGATTATGGTGGCCCAAAGGGGTGATCTGGAGTTACAAAAGATGGTGAATGCAGTAATGGAAGGGAAGCTGCATGAGTTTCATGTCAATGATGATGGTGTGATTCGGTTTGGAATACATGATATTGTGCAGTCATCACCCAGGATAATGAATGAGCAGTTAGAAAATGCACATAGTTCAACATTCCCAATCCGTCTTGGTAGCACCAAGATGTATGGAGATCTTTGCAAACACTTATGGTGGGATAACATGAATAAGGAGATCATAGAATATATCTGAAGGTGTTTGGAATGTCAACAAGTTAAATCAGAGCAAAAAAAGTCCAAAGGGATGATGTAGCCATTGCCTATACCCATGTGGAAATGGGAGAATGAGACTTTGTCGTGGGTCTCTAGAAGACGCCAAAGGGAAATAATGTGATATGGGTTTTGGTTGACCGGCTCACAAATACTACCCAATTTATATCTATTCGATAAGACCTCTCACTTTAATAAATTTCAAAGATATATGTGAAGAAAGTGGTGAGACTGTATGATGTTCAACTATCGATTGTCTCTGACTGTGATTTAAGGTTCACATCCCAATTCTGGAGAAGTCTTCAACATCCTTTGACTAGTGAATGAAATTTCATCATGGCCTATCACCCCAAACTGGTGGCTAATTTGAAAGGATTATTCAGATGCATGAAGATATGCTAAGCGCCTGCTCTTGAGAATTGAAAGGTGGATTGGACCAACATCACTCCTTGGTTGAGTTATCATACAACAATAGCTTCCACTCAAGTATTCATATGTCTCCATATAAAGATCTCTATGGAACGTGATGTTGAACTCCAAACTGTTTGGATGAAGTTGGGGAAACAGAGCTACTTGGACCAGGCCTTATTCCAGAGATGACAGAGAAGGTTCATGTCATCCAGAAACATATCAAAGCTTCTCAAAGATGAAAAAAAGAGAAATGCTGACAACTGTTGAAGGGATTTGGAGTTCGACGTTGGAGAAAATAAGTTATCCTTCGAATATCCCCCCTGAAGAGTGTCATGCAGTTTTGAAAGAAAGGAAATATAAGCCCATGGTACATTGTCCCTTTCGAGATCCTTGACCGCATAAGAGTATGGCCTATAAACTTTCACTTATAAAAAATATTGTTCATGTTCATGATGTGTTTCACGTATCACTCCTAAAGAAGTACATACCAGATCCCTCACATGTAATGAACTCAGAGATGGTGCAGTTGGAATATGATCTCTCCTATGAGGAGCAACCATTAGGGATTTTCTACCTGAGAGATATGGTTCTACGCAAAAAGAAAACTCACTATGTAAAAGTGTTGTGGAGATACCATAAGTTTCAAGAAGCTACTTGGGAACTCGAGGAGGCGATAAAGGAGTTGTACCCTCACCTGTTTGTGTAAAATGAAATTTTGAGGGTGAAATTTAATAAGGGGGGAAGAATGTAACGACCCAAAGTTTTATCAATGGAATTACCTACTTATAATTATGCCTTATAACATAATCACATTGGTAATCACAATGACATTCCATGATACTAAAAACTCTGTGATCATTAAACATAATTTTTCCACTTCTATGTTTTGAATTTTGAAAATATGACATACGTAGTTGCAAATGGTAAGATGTTTTGAGTCTGATAAGACCAAGTTTACTTTTGGTGAATAGTTACCCACCTTATGAATAGTAGCACACCCTTATAAATTGTAACAAAACCTTAATGAATAGTAAATCATACAAAGTAATAGTAACCTTACCCTTGAAAGATTAAGTAAACTTTAGATATCTTATAAGTGATAATTTGAACTTATTAAAAATATTTGTATTTCGTAAGTCATAAATAATTAATTATAATTAATTAATTAATTTAAAAGAAAATATATTTTCCAAAAATGATTTCAAAAATTAAAAATATTATTTCCTTATGTTTTAAGTTAATTTTATAAGACCTTATGTAATTTTTGAAAGCATTACACAACTGGAATTCATGGTATTCACGATAGGCTTTTTGAGACGGGATCCTGTCACAAATGAGCTTTTGCGATGGGGTCCCATTGCAGAAAACACCGTCACAAATATTATTTTTTTGAAATGTGACTATCACCAAAATAAAACTATTTGCGATGGAAAACTGTACCATCACAAAAAAATATCCAATTATATACATTATATATATGTAAACTTTTTCTAACGGGACCATCGAAAAAATGTTTTTGGGATAAGACCGTTGCCCCATCGCAAAAATGTTTTTAAAAGATATATATAACTACTTGCAATGGGGTCCCGTCACAACATGTTCTATATGAAATACTAAATAAAATAAAAAAAGTATATTTAATAAAATTATGATTAATGAAAAAATAATATTAATATTATTAAAATAATAAAAAATAAAAAAATATTATAATTCTCAATATTCACAAAAAATATAAAAAAACATAAAATAATAACAATAATAATATTAAGATAAAAAAAATTAAAAAATATAATACTAATAAAAAATAATAAAATATAAAAAATAAAAAATAAAAAAATAAAAAAAATAATATTATGCAATATTCGCCCCAATATAAAAGAAAGAAAATATAAATAGTTCATTTTACAGAAAATCATGAATTCAAATATTTTTAACAAAACAAAAAAATCACTGGAGGGATAATATTCTGGAGGAGGTGGAGGAGCTGGAGGAGATGGTGGAGGAAAATCCATCCCTAAACTACGAGTCATATGGCTCATTTACTCCATATGCTCATGCTTTTACTACTACTATCGACACGTCTCCTCCTCATTTTGTTGCTGCTACAGCTGCCACTGATGCATATCCTCCTCATACTGATGCTACTACTTCTATTACTTATGCTAACACATATCTTTTTGGTGCTTCTGCAAACTCTCTATAAGCTTACTCTGAGCTCACATCTGCTCTTGATATTGTGAGCCAAAAGAGGATGCCTCTACACAATCTCCTTTTGATTTGGACACCGACATCGTAATAGTACTATAATATGTCCCAGGAGTCAAATGAGATCCGATACCAACTACTCAGCTCTTCTCAAAGGCATATTGGGTCGCCTATATCCATGTCGCCTCATCAAAATGGCGGGCACTAGTCTGATCAGCCATCTCGGCCTGACTCTCAGCCAGTTTTTGAGAGTTCGTGGCCTCATATGACTCCTTCAATTTAAATTTTAAATTAAAATAGTGAAAATATTATATACAGATAATTTTCAATCTAAAAATAATAATACTGACCACAATCTGACGCAGGAAATCACCTCTAATATCTCTAGTCGATGAATCATTGTACATCCTCCGATAAACGTTTTACTCTATAATATCATGATGATAGACTTCCTATATGAATATAAAATAAACTTTTTATATTCAAATTTATATAAAATATTTAAAAAGGATACTTTCCAGATGCACTCTATGCGTACTGAAGGTACGACTACCAGCTCGATGTGTCACCTCCGGTCTCCCCCAGTTTTTCCGACCCAATGAAGATCTATTATAAAATCCACCACCCAACCTATGTGAACATAATCCATCACAAACATGAGATGAAATGTACTCTGGTCAGTGGGCTCTAAACGACTCTTCAAATACTATCACTCCTGCTTTCTTAATGGTCTTCCTTCTCAAATTGTGCAAAATATGACAGAAACGATCACGCATGGACACTTCCCATGCCGCGTGGATAGAGTCACACATGCTATCATCGATGAGATACCATAAATCCTAAAAATAATTTATAATACCAAGTTATTAAGGATATAAACTCCAAAATTAATATTATTAATTTACGTACCAACCAATGGTTGAACATGAAAATCTTCACATCAACAGAAAACTATTTCCATGTGATCCATGGATGAGAAAAATAATTGCGCAAGATAGGGATCCCATATCCAATAGATACATGAACACAACTATGAAAAAAGAATAAATAATCAAACAATTAGTATATAATTAATTTAATGAAATCTAACTAAAATAAACCAGTTACCATACCTTCACGTGTGTGGATCAAAGCCAAGATGTGGACGCCACTTGGGGATAGGGTCAAGAATCATCAGTCTCGCAAAAGCCCACCCACTCCGCATACCCCCTGAACCTCCAGTAGGATGAGGGTCATATGATCCCAAATTCTCATAATCCAAAGTTAGATCAGCCTCCTCCAACTCATGAAATAGATCATGGTCCATCTAAAACAGAAAATTATTATTGTAAATAGATAGTTAAAATAACTATTACATATATATATATATTAGTTATGATTATAACCAAAATTTAACTATGTCAATGTTCACATTCATCATCATATTCATATATGAAAATGCCTATGTCTTCATATTCCTCCTTGGAATCATCCATATCTATAAGAGTTTTATTTTCATCATCTCTTTCCATTTTAAATTCATTTATAACATTATTAATATCATCGTCTCCATCAACCATTAATTTTGGGTGTCATCAGTGATATTCATGTATCTTTGTGAAAAAGATGGATTTTGAGTAGTCTAATGAAAATTTTCAATTCCTTCCGCTTCACTGGAACCACATTCAGTTTGAGTAAACATAGTTTCCCAAGATTTCATTTTTATTATACTCCACCAATCACTTAGGTCTCTTGAAGTAGCACAATAATTTTCGTAATAAATTTTATGTTCCTGTTGATCCAGTAAAAATAGTTCATATACTACAAGATGACTTTTATATTTAATATAGACGATTCCATGAGTTTGATGAACACACAAACCTCTCTCAGTATCCAACCACCAACATTTAAACATCATTATGTAATTTTTTCCTAGAAAACATAGTTTAATAATTTCATCTAGAATTTCATAAAATTCAACATCATTTTCTCTATGATGTGATCCTCTCAAAAAAATCCATTATTAATTTTTTTGATTCACTATATGCACGTGTATGAAATCAAAAACCATTCACCACATATTGATTATAAGATTTAACCATTTTGGATTGTGGGTTACTCGATATACATAGTCGATTATCAATTTTATCCACATGTTTAAACACCATCAAATTTGTAAAAAAATTATAAATATAATAAATAATAAATCGAATTGATTTGTTAAATCATCAATAATTTATGTTAACAATTTTAGAAACCATTGATAATTTTTTTATCGTTATTGAAGAGCAGCTGCTGTAATTTGTGGAAGGTGTTTCTTGGTATGATTATCATATAAAATACAAATAAAATATGTTTACTTACTACATCATAAATTATTTAATAATTGATAAACACTCTCACATTACAAATAATGTCATTTCTTCATAGTTGAAGAGAATATATTTATGAGCTCTGTGATGTTCATCATCTAAAATCTATCATGCATGAACTCAACCAAATCCATGATCTGGCTGATTAAAAACTAATAATTGATTTTCCATTTCATCATAAAAATTCCCCTCATTACGTCCCATACAGCTATGTTTTGAGAGATATTCAGATTGAAGATAATGAGAGCAGAAAAAACAATTTCCTCTTATAAATAAAATTCAGAAATTGAGCCTTCAACTGATGCTTTGTTATGTAATTTTTTCTTCAATTTCTGCATTCATCTCTCGAATGGGTACATCCATCAAAACTGTTCCTAACCTGCACATTTAGCTTCCTATGTAAAATGTTATACCAGATGTTCCGTTGAGTTAAAGAAATCTGTAGAGAATATTTTTTCCAGTTTACATATAATTACAACAATATCTTCTTCTAGTTTTCTTAGTGCATCGTAGTCTGATGTTTCCACACAAATGTCTCGAAAAAATATGATATGTATGTTATCGAACCCCAAATAATAGAATTCAAAAAAACTTTGAATCCAATTGGAATAAGTCATTCCATTAAAACATGGCAATCATGACTTTTTAATCTGGTAATATGACCATTATTAACAAATATTCCCTAATTGGATGAATAACCACAAGGAAGTCTCAAATCTTCAATCCACTGAAAAAACAATAAGAGACTCATTTTGGATAGTGTATAACATGATTTTGGCTTCACTAACCTATGTGATCTAAAATTGTTATACAGTTCAAGTTCTGGTTGCCTGCAAATTTGAGAGAGATCTAATCAGGCCTTTATTATCTTTGGTCTTATCTAGTGTATCCAAAACTGTACAAAATAAATTATCAAAAAATTTATTATCAATATTCACGGCATTCAATAAGTTTCGGACCAAAAAATCAGATCAATATGGAAGATCCCAATTTTTTTCCTTTTATCCAATCGTGTTCTTTCCCAAAGCCATAAATGTTTTCCTGGTTTGTTGTAGGTCCAAATGTTAAGGGAGGTAATGAAAATACAACTAATTTTAACTCTTTACCTGATGTCATTTTTGGAGGTTTATCCCTTTTAATTGTTCCATTTCTGAAATGTGATTTCTTCCACTGAAAAGAATGATTAGTTGGAAGAAACACGTGATGAAAGTAAAAATAGAGCAGTTTTTTTCATTGACAAGCATAAATTATTTGTTGTCTTTCATACAGTGGGTACATGATTTCAAACCATGTGTACTCCATCTAGATAACATTCCATATGCTGGGAAGTCACTAATCGTCCACATAAATGCATCTTTTAATATGAAATTTTGTTTTGCAGCAACATAAAATGTACTAACACCATTACTACACAATGAATTAAACTAATCAATCAATGGTTTCAAATAAACATCAATATTTTTTTCGGATGTCCTGGGATTAATAAGGTCCAAAATATATAAGGCTCCTTCATCAAATCCAGGGAGGTAAATTGTATGGAGTTATAAAGACAGGACAACATGAATACAGATTATCATAAGAACCAAACAAATAGAAACTGTTAGTAGAAAGACCAAATCGGACGATCTGAGCTTCTAAATCAAAAGACATTTGTAGTCAGTCAAATTGTTTCCATGAATCACCATCATATGGATGATTAATGATTTTACCAGCTGAAATCTGGGGTTTATTCCATGACATCATTGATACTATGTTCTGGTACATAAATAAACACAGCAAGCTAGATATAAGTTCGAAATATCTCAACTATTTTACCATTATCGATCCAAAATTCCCTGATTGAGCTTCTTTATACCTCAATTTTCCACATGTGGGAAAACTATACAATGACTCATTTTTATCATAATATAAGATGCAATCATTTTCACTTGCATGAATCTTCTGATAACTAAGGCCCAAATTATGAACCAACCTCTTGCTCTAAAAGTAATTTATAGGTAACACATTTACTTCAGGTAATAGTGTTTTGTCCAAAGAAAATATCTAATTAAAATAGTTGATTTAAATTTAATTATCTGATTTAATAGGCATAAATTTTGCAACCTCTTGTAATTTTCTTATCTTGAAACTAGGATATAATGTATCCTCATTAGACCTCAAAAACTCATAAAATTTGGATGGTTCCAAATCAAGAGTCAAATAAATATCATCCTGAGTTTTAGTTTGTTGATAAGATGGACCTAAAACATCATGTACTAAATTTTAAAACCATGATGGATCCGAATTCAAATTATTATAATTTTCTCTGGAATTGTGTTCACCATGTTAGTACAAAAAAAATAATCTGGTTGAAAACCAAAATGCAAGAGATGTTCCGTAATAATGTCAAATGTGTCAAATGTTCTCAAAGTACATTTTTTACAAGGACACTTAATTGTGCCTTCTGAAACAAATTCTTGTTCTGATGATGAAAATTGTAAGAAAGCTTCAACACCCTCAATGTATATATGATCCAAACCAAAACTGTTTGGATTTCCACATTGATTTATCCAAGAGAGATCATATAATAATGACTGTTGTCGAATTCATTTTTCCATTGTTTTTCTAAAAAATATAAAATTATTGTTATTATTTTTTTATAATTTGACATAAGAAAAACATCAAAAAAGAGATGACAATTAAATTTCCTTTTCTAGAAATTTATAATAATTTCAATTATAATATAGTTATTTATACAACATTTTTAAACTTTTAAGCTAATTTATATTAGTTTATAATAATTAATACCAATTACCACTAATTATTATTAATTACAGTTAGTTTGTACAAAATTATTTTTAACTATCATTGGCACAATTTCCATTGGATTGGAATCATCTCTTTTTCCTGATGACTCATCTACTTGCAAAGAGATAAGTCAAAAAGAAGAAGAACCTCTTTTGTTCGATAGCTCATCTCCTTACAACTTTTTTCCAAATGAAATCAATATGAAAAAATTACTCAGATATACATTAAAGAACGTTTTTAATTTCAGATTTCAATGGGAGAAAGTTGTAAGAAGACGAGACATCGAGCAAAAGGAAGCGGCCAATCTATTGGAAATTATTCCAATTTTTAATAATGTACTCGAATTTTTTTTTAAATTATTCCTTATTATTTCTAATCATTTCTAATCATTTCTAACTAATCCAAATTATTTCTAATTTATCCAAATTATAACTAATTATTCCAAATTATTACTAATTAATCAAAATTATTATTAATTAATCCAAATGATTAATAATTAATCCTAATTATTACAAATTAAACCTAATTATTACTAATTAATCATAATTATTACTAATTAATACAAATTATTGCTAATTAATCTTAATTAATCCCAATTAATCCAAATTAATCCAAAATAATCCCAATTATTACTAATTAATCCTAATTATTACTAATTATTATTAATTATTCCTGATTAATCCTAAATATTACTAATTAATCATAACCATTACTAATTAATCCTAACTATTACTAATTAATCCTAAGTATTACTAATTAATAAAAACTATTTCTAATTAATACTAATTATTACTAATTAATCATAATTAGTACTAATTAATAATAATTATAACAAAGTAATCCTAATTACTGCTAAGTAATCCTCATTACTACTTATTAATCCTAATTACTACTAATTAATCCTAATTATTTCTTATTAATCCTAACTATTACTAATCAATCCTAACTATTACTAATTAATCCTCATTATTAATAATAAATCTTAATTATTACTATTTAATCCTAATTACTACTAACTAATCCTAATTATTACTAACTTATCCTAATTAATCCTAATTATTACTAATTAATCCTAATTATTAATAATTAATCCTAATTAATATTATTTATTAATGATTATTATTAATTAATCCTAATTATTACCAAGTAATCCTAATGAATACCATGTAATCCTAATTACTACTAAGAAATCCTAATTACTACTAAGTAATCCTAATTACAAATAACTTATCATAATTACTAAAATTTATTCTTAATTACTACTGATTAATCATAATTATTACTAATTAATCCTAACTATTACTAATTAATCTTATCTATTACTAATTAATCTTAATTATTACTTATTACTCATGATTATTACTAATTAATCCTAATAATTACTAATTAATCCTAATTAATCTTAACTAATCCCAATTATTACTAATTAATCCTAATAATTACTAATCATTACTAATTATTACTAATTGTTACTAATTATTACTAATTATTACTAATTATTATTAATTATTACTAATTAATCCTAATTATTACTAATTAATCCTAATTATTACTAATTAATCCCAATTATTATTATTTAAGCCCAATAATTACTAATTAATCCTAATTATTACTAATTAATCCTATTTATTTCTAATTTATCATATTTATTACTAATTAATCCTATTAATTACTAATTAATCATACTTCTTACAAATTAATCCTATTTATTAGTATTTATTACTAATATTTAATAGTTATTACTAATTATTACTAATTATTACTAATTATTACTAATTATTACTAATTATTACATATTGTTACTAATTATTACTAATTATTACCAATTATTCCTAATTATTTCAAATTATTACTAATTATTATTATTTGTTAATATTTATTAGTATTTATTAGTATTTATTACTATTTGTTACCATTTGTTACTATTTATTACTATTTATTACTATTTATTACTGATGATTACTAATTATAACTAATTATAACTAATTATTACTAATTGTTAGTAATAATTACTATTTATTACTATTTATTACTAATTATTTCTATTTATTACTAATTATTACTAATTATTTCTAATTATTACTAATGATTACTAATTATTACTAATTCATACAAGTTATTAGAAGTTATTACAAGTTATTAAAAGTTATTACAAGTTATTAAAATTTATTACAAGTTATTACTATTTATTACAATTTATTACTATATATTACTATTTAGGACAATTGACTACTATTTATTACTATTTTTTACTAATTATTACCAATTATTACTAATTATTTTTAATTATTACTATTTATTACTATTTATTACTATTTATTACTATTTATTACTAATTATTACTAATTATTACTAATTATTACAAACTATTTCTATTTATTACTATTTATTGCTATTTATTACTATTTATTACTAGTTGAAAATATTTATTATTAGTTTTTCCTAATTATTTCCGTTTTTTCCCAATTATTACTATTTTTCTAAATTATTACTATTTTTTCACAATTAATACTATTTACTGGTAATTATTATAAATTTCACCTTAAGTATTACTAATTAGTGTTAATTACTATTAATAACAACAAATTACAACTACTAATTACTAATTAGCATTAATTGTTTATGTACGTTACTAATTATCATTAATAATTATTAATTACTACTAATTACTAAGTATTAGTACTAATAATTTCACTTTAGTATTAAAAATAAATGCTGATGACAAAACAATTGAAATCTAATTTAATTAGAACTAATCAACAACAAATAAAATTAATTTAAAAAATGAATTAAACACTAATTTAAATGAAACAAAAATACCTTTAAAACTTGATCTTATAGGTGTAGACCGCTTCACAACTTCTTCGTAAAAAAAACTAACTCATAAAAATTTTCACTCTAAAACAAGAGGGCCGAGAGAGAGATAACGTAAGAATGCATGGGACAAATAGAAAAAACGGATGGGGGGGTATATATAGGTGAGATCAGTTGCAACGGTACTATTTCTAATGGAATACTCATAAAAAATATTACAATTTTCGATGTGACCCGTTGCAAATACCATCGTCCGTATTAATTACTGTCAGTGGTTAAAATGGTATTTGCGACGGGTCTCGTCGCAAATAGTTCCCTAACGACACACTTTTTGTGATGAGACAACATCCCATCGCAAAAAGTATTTACCGATGCCTAGTATTTGTGACAGGGGGTGCCTCCCCGTCGTAAATATCCTTCCCGCTATTTGGTGAGAAAACTGCACCATACTTTTTGCGATGGGACCCCAAGTCCCGTCGCAAGTAACCTCTTTGATAGACTATTCGCGACGATAATAAATCCCGTCCCAAATAGTCTTTCACAAAAAGATGGTTTCCCTATAGTGTTATAAGATTAGTTTTAATTTTAAAAACTATATTTTTCAAGTAAATTATTATTTTAATTAAAAATTATATTAATTATATTTATAAAATTATTTTTGGAATGTGGACTTCATTTTTCGATTCTACACATCGAAAAATAGTTAGGTTGAATTTTTGTGATTGTTTTGAAATACTCAATTTTATTGATGAATAGTGAGATATAATAATTAACAAAATAAGATAAATACACTAATTATAGAGACTTGTGTGATGTTCTATTGATGATAGCCCAATTGGTTCGGATTCACATCATAAAATTAGTATATTTTGTCATGGAAGACTCATTATTCCTTTTCTTGTGGAGAAATAAAAAATTCATGAATTTAATATTGAGAAATCCTCTCTCCTCTCAACTATAAATACCACTCTTCATACCCTCATTTCCTCACACCTCTCTAGCTTCTTCCTTCTCTAAATTCTACCCATTAATCTTCCCTAGCCCCTACCCCATGTCTAAGAGCTTCTCATGTCATCACAATACCAAGCCTAAGTTTCTTAAGGAGGATCTCAAGAGGAGGATTCAAGAGGTAATTTCCCCGTCTCTCTTTTCATTTAATTTTCTTTTAACTTCATGTTCTTTTCTTATTATCTATCCATATATCTTCGTCCACATGGTATGGTAACTCCAGTATAATACATATACTAGAATTTTATAATACTAATGGGATATTATATCATCCAACCCTTTCTCATGTTCTTTTTATTTTTGAAAGGAAAACGTTATTCATGTGGTGTTAATTTATCACCTTCAAGAACGATATGTTTTCAATTTTATTTTCTACCTTCAGATATGGTCTTGAAACCATTTTTATAGTTGATCGAGATTTTGTTATATGTTGTCACGACCCCCTTCCATCAAAGATTCCCCTCCTGAGCTAGCAATGGTGAAAAAGAGATAACGACCTCTGAGTCCCGCCTCCAGTAGGCCCCGAGGTGGTGACTAGCACCAAGGGTATGAGTTTTCACAAATATGGGAGGCATTACCCTTTTATTATTTAAGATCAGGAAATAGGATGATTGAAACACCAAAAGAAAAATAAACAAGTAAAAGAAGATAAAACCCAAACCAATACCACATGCGTGTTTAAACAATTTTGATCCAAGGTACAAGTACAAGAAAGCTCAAAAATTATAATACCAAAAAAAACGAGAGTACAACAACTGCAACAACTCCAACTGTCCTGACTAGTAGAGTCCCCCATGAGCCAGGTAGTCCTCCTGGAAACCTGAAAGTAAATGTAGGGTGAGCATAAAATTATACTCAGTAGGGAAACCTAAAGCTCTCATGCACAGGTGGGGAGATATCCTAATGTCTTGTGAGAACAATAGAAGAAACCAAAACCAAGAAATTAATTCTATCCACCCAGCCTCACCAGCCACGCTCAGCAAAAACACAAAACAACAGGTAGTAGTATATAAGAACAAGTAATGGGAACCCCGCACCATTTCCCACTAGCTAGCTGCTCTTTCTAACGGCAAATGTCCTGACACTACCATACTCTTCCGACCCGCACACATCTGGGCCTCAAGAACCACATATCCCGTCCGCATACACCTGGGCCTCAAGAACCACATATCTCGCCCGCACACACCTGGGACTCATCCCGAAGATTCTTGGGAACAATACACCTTCCCGAAGAGTCTTGGGCTGAAAGCACCCCAATTGAAACCTACCTGAAGAGTCTTGAGTGTTAGGTCGCCTCAAGCCATCACATCCTATGGAAAAAGTATCAGGAAGGAGCTAGTAACTAAGGGGAAAACACCATCTACCAAGAAATGGCAGTGTTCGGCACTAAGTGCTCAACATGGGTGGGGTGCGACCAAACACAAAGATATAGATATATATATATATATATTTATATATATATATATATTTATATACCAAACACAAAGATATAGATATAGATATATATATATATATATATATATATATATATATATATACCAAACACACAGCCATCCTATGGCTTGAAACAGAGAAACTGAGCACGTGCCTCGACACTGCTTCTATGAAGCGTGCATACAACAAAATTCCTAACCCCATTTAGGTTTTCATTTTTCAGCACTATTAATTTATTAGTTCCTTAACTAATGGAAAAGTAACCACAACCAACCATATCAATCGTTCGTAAAACATATCCCTTCCAACCACAAGTCAAGTTAGATAAAACACAAGCAACACAAAACCAACATTTTTATCATCTGTTGATACCCATTGGTTGTTCCCATCTTTTATTCATTATCATCCCCCCAGTTCATTTATCAACATTCCACTTTCTTTTAATATCCCAACCCATTACTATAGCCCTGCTTCCATTATAACAACATCTCCACAACCGTATCACAAAACAAGGCTCATGCCATATCATTTTCCCTTTAATAGCATTTTCCACAGCCCCACTGCCCGTTCTGTCTGTAACAACCCAGGATTAACCCCGTTTCAAATACCACATAAACAAGCCAACACCCACATGTTCAATATTCCATTTTCTTCAATCGGGGTGATCACACTAGGGTTCTATATTTTAATCATCCAACTTTACGTGATTAACCAATTTCCACATTCCACAATGTTTCCATCCACAAAACGGCCTAGAAAGATAGGGAAACATTTAATTGCCCAAGAAAAGGCCCCCAACGACCGTGATTTTTAGTAGGTAGAAGCCTATTCAAATCATATCATATCAATAGGATAGAAAAAGATAAACATAACAACTTTCCCCATCCCTGTTCTTTAAGCCAGTTGTTATCTTTATTTATCGGTTCAACCGTTTCTCATGGAAACAAGAGCATACCCACCCCTCATGATGAAAAAATTAGAGAGACGAAGGTAAAATCACTACGTCAACAGGTTCTGATCACAACACTCCACCGGATCAGCTTTATTAGATGTCCGTCGGCATTCATCGCTTCTGTGAAAACACGGAAAAACCTCCTCGGGTGGAAGCTCGGAAGGAAAGGCCAAAGGTAAAGCAACAGATCTAATCTCAGAACTTATGCCTCGTTATTACGATCTCGTGGCCGCTGACGAATCGTAAATCGGAGCTCAGATGGAAAATTTATGTAAGAAATGAGCATTGGAGTCTCTTGGGAGAGCTCTGCTCGAGGGAAAGGGGAGGATAGGAGTGTTTTGAAAAAGAGGAGATGCCCCCTCCTTTAATAGGAAAGAAAAACTAAAGTACACGGCGTGTAATTTCTAGTACACGGTGTGTAATCGGCCATTTTACACGGTAGCCACGTAGCTTCCAACACAGACTTTAACGCGGCACACGGTCATTGACTGGTCAATACACGATTTGTGGGTAACACGTAAATGGGGAGGAGCTACACAACGTGTAGTATGGGCTACATGGCGTGTACTCATTTATTTCTCCCTGCAAGGACATGGCCTCAACACGGCACACAGCCATTGACTGGTCAACACATGGTTTGAAGGTAACATGTACGCGGGAGCAGCTACATAGCGTGTATTATGTGCTACACGGCGTGTACTCATTTATTTTACGCGGAAAGGATACAACCTCAACATGGGGTATACCTGGAAAGGTGGTACAAGGAATTTACCCACACTACACGGCGTGTAGTTACAAAATTCTGAAAACTGTGGGAAAATTCAAGTATACCCTCCAGAACACTTCATGACCCTCTTTTCTACAAAGGAATGTGCTGGAGAGGTCCGGTACATTACATCAGATACCTCATAAAACATTCTCATCCCTGAGAATTCACAAACCAACCCATAGGAACCCAACAATATACCTCTTAGGGTCTCGTTATAAGAGGAACCGACCAAAAACCCTAATCATATGTGTTAGTAATTCGTTAACCTATATCGAGATATTATCCGCTTTAGGCGTCTCTGACTCACCTGCACAGGTTTAATCGCATCCGCATTAATGCATCTCGCTTAATAATTGGAGCTTCCCACCTCTATATATTAGGATTTTTTCAACTTACACTACCCCTAACACCGTAAAACCCACACACTGCCCGAACACGTGGATTTGGGAAATTAAATCTCCCCTATCGAGATATTATCCACTTTAGGAGGCACTGACTTGCCCACATGGGTTCAATCGCATCCGCATTAATGTGTCTCGAATAAGGATCAAGTTTTTCCCTTTCCCCACACATCCAGACATGTTACATACTTCCAGATAACAAGGAAACAAAACGACTCACAACCGACAAGACAAACATTCCATATATCGAAGGTACAGAGTATAACATCAAAACAAATCTCATAAGAACAAGAAAAGCATATGTAAAAACAGATCTGGGTACTGAGCGTGCATCTGGGCCTCCCGCTCCCAATTTCTCTCATCAAGGCCGCCATGCCTCCACAACACATGAACCAAGGTGATGGTTCATCCACGAAGCACCTTCTCTTTACGATCCTTGATTCTATCTGGTCATTCCTCGAAGGTTGGGTAGTCTCCCATATCTAACTCTCCCCAGTATATAACGTGAGAGTTTTCATGTAAGTAACGAAGAATATGGGAGACGTGGAAGACGTCATGAACCTTCTCTAATTGAGGTGACAGGGCCAGCTGATATGCCACCTCGCTGACTTGCCTCAGCACCTCGAAAGGTCTGATGAACCTAGGGGAGGGCTTACTCCCCATCCCAATCCTCTGCTGCCCCCATCGAGGGGAAACCTTCAAGATCACATGATCCCCCACCTCAAACTCCAAGGGCCTACTCCGACGATCAGCATAAGACTTCTGTCGTTCTGGAGCCACTTTCATCCTTTCACACACAAGATGTAAATTCTCTGTGGTGCTCTGTACTACCTCTGGCCCAAGAGAACCTGTCTCGCCAACCTCTGCCCAACAAATGATTGTGAAATATGGAATTCCATACAAATCCTCAAACGACGCCATGCCAATAGTAGAGTGGAAGGTGTTGTGTTCGGAAAACTCTACTAAAGGCAAGTGTCACACCCATGATCCTCTGAAATCCAGAACACATGCTCGCAGCATGTCCTCCAATGTCGGGATAGTCCGCTCTGTCTGCCCATCGGTCTGTGGGTGGAAAGTTGTGCTAAGGCGTAGCTAGGTGCAAAAAGCATGTTGTAACACCTTCCAGACTCGTGAGGTGAACCGAGTATTCTGATATGAGATGATAGTCTTCAGAACTCCATGAAAACTCACCACCTCGTCTATGTACCTCTGTGCTATGTTACTCACCGGGCACGACTCCTTAATTGCTAAGAAGTAAGCTGATTTCGTATGCTGATCCACCACTACCCAGATAACATCATAACCACCCTGAGCTCTGGGTAATCATGGGACGAAGTCCATTGAGATGTCATCCCATTTCCACTCAGGGAAATCTAAAGGATGCAACAAACCACTGGGAACACGGTGTGAAGCTTTTACTTGATGACACACTAGGCACTTAGCCCAAACTCTGCAACTGCCGTTTCACCCCATGCCACCGAAGCTGTTCCCTCAGGCCTCGGTACAATTTTGAAACTCCCGGATGCACCGCCAAGGTTGAGCTATGGAAATCATGGATAAATCCCTCACGCATCTCCTCAGAAACAAACAACCTTCCATGAAAAAGCATCCAATGAAGGATGTCCTCTGACCATCCTTCCAGAGTATTTCCCTCATAGATACGATCCCGCATTACTTCTGCCTCGGAGTCTCCCCACTGAGACTCTTCCACCTACTGCAACAAGGAGGACTGCACCATCATTTGAAACAAACAGCATCTAACACCTTCCACCCTTGCATCCATGTGCAAGGAAGCCAACTCTCCCAACGCTTTCCAAGCATCAGGGGATTCCCGAACCACTTCCTTATGTGACTTCTTGCTCAGGGCATCAGCCACAACGTTGCCCTTACATTCAGTGTAAGAGATCTCGAAGTTACAGTCTTGGAGAAACTCGACCCATCTCCACTATCGTAAGTTCAGGTCACGCTGGGAGAAGATATAATGTAAGCTCTTGTGATCTGAGAAAACCACAATGTGCTCCCCAAAGAGGTAAAGTCACCACAACTTTAGTGCGAACACTACTGCTGCAAGATCTAGGTCGTGGGTGTCATTGTTATGCTCGTGAGGGTGCAACTGACTAGAACCATAACAGATCCCACCATTCCTCTGCATCAGTATGCACCCCAATCCAAGGCCAGAAACATCACAAAACACCTCATACAACAACCCTTCCTCTGGAAACTTGAGCATTGGATCACTGAACAACTTTTCCTTCAGGTAGTCGAAAGATTCCTGGCACTGCTCGCTCCATATGAAGACCTGGTTCTTCCTAGTAAAAGCTTTCAATGGAGCATCAACTCAAGATAAGTCTGAAACAAACCTCCAATAATAGCCTTCCAACCCCTGAAAACTAAGAAATTCTGCCACGCTCTTGGGTGTTGCCCAAGAAACAACTACCTCCACCTTTGACGGGTCCACTGACACTCCATGCTGAGACACCACGTGCCCAAGGAAGTGTAATTCATGCGTCAAGAACTTACACATTGAAAATTTCCCATAAAGATGGTGGTGTCGAAGGACTCCCAAGACTGCCCTGAGATGCTCAACATGCTCCTCCTCTGATCTTGAGTAGATCAGGATTTCATCGATAAACACAATGACAAACTAGTCCAGAAACTCTTGGAAGACAAAGTTCATAAGTCTCATGAACACAGCTCGTGCATTCGTAACTCCAAACGGAACCACTACAAACTCAACGTGCCCATACCTGCACCTGAAAGCCGTCTTCGAGATGTCACTGTCCCTTACCCTCAGTTGATGATATCTAGATCTTAGATCAATCTTAGAAAACCAACCTTCTCCCCTCAGCTGGTCGAAGAGATCATTTATCCTTTGAAGGGGTAACGGTTTTTGACTGTTACCTGATTCAACCTTCGGTAGTCTATGCATAGCATGAGACCACCATCTTTCTTCTTCACGAAAAAGATAGAGCACCCCATGTCGACACTATAGGTCGAACAAAACCCTTCTCCATCAGATCATCAATATGAATCTGCAACTCCCGCAACTCCGAAGGTTCCATCCGATAAGGGGCCATCGAAATCGGACGGGCACCAGGCTGTAAGTCTATTCCGAACTCAATGTCACATCGTGTGTGTGGGGGGGGGGGGTAGAGTCATAAACTCCTCAGGAAAAACATCGAGGAACTCCCCAATAACCTCTAGAACATCCAACATCTCTATATCAGCTGAAACCATTGATACCCCACCTAGAATGGAAAAGAGAGGCTTCAAATTCCGGCTTCCCACCTGATAGATCCTCTCTCCAACAAAAGCTACACACTGCCCATCCATGTCGGAGAACACGACTCTTCTTCGGAAGCAGTCGATAATGGAACTAACATAAAATAGCCATTTGATACCTAGGATGACATCGTATGGATCCATCTATAGAAAAAGAAGATCCACTCTAGATCGATGCGGTCCCAATGTCAGCCCACATCCTCGGAAAACACAAGATACGCTGGTCTGACCTCCAACTAGTGTACTCAGCACCAGGGGTACGGAAAGTCTCTCTAAATCTATACCCAAAGCATGGGCTAGACCGGGTGCAATAAAGGCATGCGAAGCTCCCAAATCGAACAAAGAAGAAACAAGAGTGCTGAACAAACAAATCGTACCTTGCACCACCTCTGGTCCTGCTAGAGCTACCAACTCTGCTGCATGAAACTGTCCACGCCCAACTCCTCTGCCTATCTGATGTTGACCACCTCCCCGAACATGCCCTGGTCAAGGTCCCTGAGGAGCACCCTGAGGTCGGCCTCCTCCTGTAAAGACTTCCCTTAGAGGAGCAGGGTTCTGCTGCTGCTGGAAGGGCAGCACCGGCAACTGGTGCTACTGAGGCGGGCACTGAACCTGCCCACCTCCACCATACTGAGTTCAGGTCAGGCACCGACTCTGGATGTGCCCGAAACCTCCGCAAGAGAAACACTTTGGTCCTGGTCTTGTGAAAAATGGAAGAGGACCCAAAGATCTGAACTGGAATAGCTGGGGCCTGCTCCCCAATGACCTCAATGTGGAAGGTCATGTCGCAGGAGACCTGCTGCTGACTGCCTTCCCCTTCTATGAACCCAGCTGGATCCCCTCTCGTGGTGCACCTCCCTGAGAGTGCATCCTCTCTACAACCTCTGCCTTCTTCTGTACTTCCAAGTACGTCGGAAGGGTGAAGGGGGTGACAACATACTGGAGCGAAGGACAAAGCGCCTCCTCTAAATGTCTCGCCCGAGACACCTCATCGAGAAAGAGATCTGGAGCAAAGTGTAAGAGATCCTTGAACATGATCCCGAACTCTTATACTGACATAATCTCATGTTAGAGGGAGATTAACTCCTTCCTCTTCTCCACCTTGATCATGGAAGAAAGGAATTCCTCTTGGAATTACTTCTCAAAGTCCGCCCACAGAACCTCTGCCTATGTCCTCTCTCCGAGGAAGAGCGTCCACCACTGACATGCCACACCTCTCAGCTGACTGACTGCTAGGGGAACCCAGTACTCCCTCAGCGCGTGGATCAAAGTAAAAGAAATCCCTAGCTCCTGATTCCACCCCTCCATCTCCATATCCGAAGTACTACCCTCATACTTCTTGAAGGTTTGTCACTGGAAAGAATGGAGAGTCTTTTTCCACTAGCTATCTTCCTCCTCTCGATCAATCCTCAATAGATCGACTTCCTGAATCTGCTGGGCCTCGGCTATCTGAGCCACCTGGTGATGACGTCCAGGTTCCATATCTGTATTGTAAACAAAGATCACCTAAGCCCAAGTAGAAAATAAATTTCTCCAGGTTTCATTTTATCACTTTATTTCTTTCCCAGAACACCCAAATCAAGTAAAACACAATCATGAAGATGCATATATCTTTCCTAGGGTCTCTAACCTGCGATCAATGTAGTCTCACTTGGTTGTTTTGTAGGATCAGAGTCCTTACATCGGTTCATGGGGGGCCCTAAAGTCCCGTGTCCTAACCGGTCTTCCATGGCCTATGCCACCCACCAAGATCAGCCAACACTGTTTCCCTACCATAACATGCAATCCTCACTGTGCCTAACTCCACAATCTATCCTATCTCTCAACCTACCTCTGATACCATTCTGTCAAGACCCCCTTCCATCAACGATTCCCCTCCCGAGCTGGAAATGGTGAAAGGGAAATAATGACCCCCCGAGTCCCGCCTCCAGTAGGCTCCGGGGTGGCAAATAGCACCATGGGTATGATTTTTCACAAATATGGGAGGCATTACCATTTTATGATTTAATATCGGGAAATAGAATGAGTCAAACACCAAAAGAAAAAGGAACAAGTTAAATATAATAAAACCCAAACCAATCCCACATGCATGTTTAAACATTTTTGATTCAAGGTACAAGTATAAGAAAGCTCAAAAAGTACAATACCAAAAGAAACATGATTAAAAAAACTGAAACAACTCCAACTGTCCCGACTAGTAGGGTTCCGCACGACACTGGTAGTCCTCCCGGAAACCTAAAAGTAAATGTAGGGTGAGCATACAATTATACTCATTAGGGAAACCTAAATCTCTTGTGCACAGGTGGGGATACATCCTAATGTCTCGTGAGAACAACAAAAGAAACCAAAACCTAGCAAGGAATTCTATCTACCCAACCTCACCACCCACGCTCACCAAAAACACAAAACAACAGGTAGTAGTATATAAGAACATTTATTGGATACCCCGCACCATTTCCCACTAGCTAGCTGCTCTTCCTAATGACCAACGTCCTGACGCTGCCACACTCTTCCCGCTACACACACCTGGGCCTCAAGAACCACAAATCCTGCCCGCACACACCTTGGCCTCACAAACCACATATCCCGCCCGCACACACTTGGGCCTCACAAACCACATATCCCACCTACACACACCCTGGCCTCACAAACCACATATCCCACCCACACACACCTGGGCCTCATCCCAAAGATTCTTGGGAACAATACACCTGCCCGAAGAGTCTTGGGATGAAACCACCCCGATCGAAACCTACTCGAAGAGTCTTGTGTGTAAGGTCGCCTAAATCCATCACTGTCTATGGATGAAGGAGCAGAAAGGATCTAGTAACTAAGGAGAAACACCATATCCCATGAAATGGGAGTGTTCGGCACTAAGTTCTCAACATGGGTAGGGTGCGACAAAACACAAAGATACACACACACACAAACACACACACATATATATATATATACACACACCAAACACACAACCCAACCTATGGATTGAAATAGAGAAACTGAGCATGTGCCTCGACACTGCTACTACGAAGCATGCATACAACAACAATCCCAACCCCATTTAGGTTTTCATGTTTCAACAGTATTAGTTTATTAGTTCTTTAAATACTAGGAAAGTAACCACAACCAACCATATAAATCGTTCGTAAAAAATATCCCTACCAACCACAAGTCAAGTTAGATAAAACACAAGCAACACAAAACCAACCTTTTTATCATCAGTCGATCCCCATTGGTTGTTCTCGGGTTTAATTCATTATCATCCCCCCAGTTCATTTATCAACATTCCACTTTATTTTAATATCACAACCCATTACAGCAACCCTGCTTCTATTATAAAAACATCCCCACAACCGTATCACAAAACAAGGATCGGGTCATATCATTGTCCCTTTAATAGCATTTTCCGTAGCCCCGTTTCCCATTCTATCCATAACAACCCATGATTCACCCACTTTCACACACCACATAACCAAGACAACACCCACATGTTCATTATTCCATTTTGTTCAATCGGGGTGATCACACAAGGGTTCCAGATTTTAATCATACAACTTTACGTGATTAACCAATTTCCACATTCCACAAAGATTCCATCCACAAAACTGTCTAGAAAGATAGGGAAACATTTAATTGCGTAAGAAAATGCCCCCAACGACCGTGATTTTTAGTAGGAAGAATCCTATTCAATTAATAACATATCAATAGGATAAAAAAAGATAAACATAACAACTTTCCCCATCCCCGTTCTTTAAGGCAGTTATTATCTTTATATATTGGTTCAACCGTTTCTCACAGAAACTAGAGGATACCCACCCTGCATGATGCACATATTAGGGATATGAAGGTAAAATCACTATCTCAATAGGTTCCTATCACAACGCTCCCCTAAATCAGCTTTAGAAGACGTCCGTCGTCGTCCGTCGCTTCAGTCAAAACCTGGAAACACCTCCTCGGGTGGAATCTGGGAAGGAAAAGCTGAAGGGAAAGCAACAAATCAAATCTCAGAAGTTCCACCTCGTCATTACGATCTTGTGGCCGCTGACGGATTGTAAATCAGAGTTCAGACGGAAAATTTATGGAAGAAATGAGATTTGGAGTATCTTGGGAGAGCTCTGCTCGAGGGAAAGGGGAGGAGAAGAGTGTTTTAAAAAGGAGGAGATTCCCCCTCCTTTATAGTAAATAAAAACTAAAGTACACGACGTGTAATTTCTAGTACATGGTGTGTACTCGGACATTTCTCACGGTCGCCACGCGGCTTCCTACACGGCCTTTAACGCGTCACATGGTCGTTGACTGGTCAACACACAGTTTGAGGGTAATGCGTACATGGAGAGGAGCTACATGGCGTGTAGTATGGGCTACATGGCGTTTACTCATTTATTTCACTCGGCAAGAACATGGCCTCAACACAGCACACGACCATGGACTGGTCAACACACGGTTTGAGGGTAACTTGTACGCGGGGAGGAGCTATATAGCGTGTAGTATGGGCTACACGGCGTGTACTGATTTATTTCACGCGGCAAGGGCACAGCCTCACCACGGGGTGTACCCGGCAAGGTGGTACATGGCGTGTACTCACACTACACGGTGTGTAGTTACAAAAAATGGGTGAACGACATGGTCTTCCATACAAAGCCTCAAACGGAACCATGCCAATAGTAGACTGGAAGCTATTGTGGTAGGAAACTCTACTAAAGGAAAGAGTCACACCCATGATCCTCCAAAACATATAACGCATGATCTCAGCATGTCCTCCAACGTCTGGATAGTCCTCTATGTCTGTCCATCGGTCTGGGGGTCGAAAGTAGTGCTAAGGCGTAGCTGGGTGCCAAAAGCATGCTATAACCCCTTCCAGACTCGTGAGGTGAACCGAGTATCCTGATCTGAGATGATAGTCTTCATAACTCCATGAAAACTCACCACCTCATCTATGTACCTCTGTTCTAAGGTACTCACTGGTCCTGAATCCTTAATTGCTAATAAGTGAGCTGATTTCGTCAGCCGATCCACCACTACCCAGATAGCATCATAACCACCCTGAGCTGTGGGTAATCTTGTGATGATGTCCATTGACATGTCATCCCATTTATACTCGGGGAAATCTAAAGGATGCAAAAAACCACTGGGAACACGGTGTTTAGATTTTACTTTCTGACACACAAGGCACTTAGCCACAAACTCTGCAACTTCCCGTTTCACCCCAGGCCACCAAAGCTATTTCCTCAGGCCTCGATACATTTTTGAAACTCCCAGATGCACCACCAAGGCTGAGCTATGGAACTCATGGATAAATCCCTCACACATCACCTCTGGAACAAACAACCTTCAATGAAAAAACATCCAATGACGGCTATCCTCTGACCATCCTTTCAGAGCATTTCCCTGATCGATATGATCACGCATTACTTCCACCCTAGAGTATCCCCACTGAGACTCTTCCACCTGCTGCAACAAGGAGTACTGCACCATCATCTGAAACAAACAGCCTCTAACACCATCTACCATTGCATACAAGTGAAAGGCAGCCAACTCTCCCATCGCTTTCCAAGCATCAGTGGATTCCCGAACAAATTCCTTATGTGACTTCCTACTCAGGGCATCAGCCTAAATGTTTCCCTTACCTTTAGTGTAAGAGATCTAGAAGTCATAGTCTTCGAGAAACTCGACCCATCTTTGCTGCCGTAAGTTCAGTTCATGCTGGGAGAAGATATATCGTATGCTCTTGTGATCTGAGAAGACCAAAAAGCGCTCCCCAAAGCGGTAATGTCATCACAAATTCAGTGCAAACACTACTGCTGCAAGATCTAGGTCATGGGTGGCATAGTTACACTCGTGAGGGCGCAACTGCCTAGAACCATATCAGATCACACCCTTCTTCTGCATTAGTATGCACCCCAAACCAAGGCCATAAGCATCACAAAACACCTCATACAACAACCCTTCCTCTGGAAACCTGAGCACTGGAGAACTGAACAACTTTTCCTTCAGGTAGTCTAAAGCTTCCTAGCACTGCTCGCTCCATAGGAAGACTCGGTTCTTTCTATTCAAAGCTGTCAATAGAGCAGCAACTCGAGAGAAGTCCGAAACGAACCTCTTATAATAGCCTGCCAACCCCAGGAAACTATAAACTTTTACCACGCTCTTGGGTGCTGCCCAAGAAACAATTGCCTCCACCTTAGACGGGTCCACTGACAATCCATGCTGCGACACCACGTGCACAATGAAGAGTACTTCTTGCATCAAGAACATACACTTTAAAAATTTCCCATAAAGCTGGTGGTGTCGAAGGACTCCCAATACTGCCCTGTGATGCTCAACGTGCTCCTCCTCTGATCTTGAGTATATCAGGATGTCATCAATAAAAACAATGAAGAACCGTTCCAAAAACTCTCGAAAGACAAAGTTCATAAGTCCCATGGAAAGAGATGGTGCATTCATAACTCCAAATGACATCACTACAAATTCGAAGTGCCCATACCTGCACCTGAAAACCGTCTTCGAGATGTCAGTTTCCTTTACCCCTAGTTGATGATATCCAGATCCTAGATCAACCTTAGAAAACCAACCATCTCCCCTTATCTGGTCAAATAGATCATCTATATCTGGAAGGGGGTAACGGTTCTTGACAGTTACATGATTCAACATTCAGTAGTCTCTTCATAGAGACCACCATCTTCCATCTTCACGAAAAAAACTGCTGTACCCCATGGCGACATGCTAGGTCGAAGAAAACCCTTCTCCATCAGATCGTCAATCTGAATCTGCAACTCCCGCAACTCCTAAGGTTCCATATGAAAAGGGTCCATCGAAATCGGAACGGCACCAGGCTGTAAGTCTATCCCGAACTAAATGTCACGTCGGGGGGGGGGGGGGGGTAGAGTCACAACCTCCTCGGAAAAAACATCTTGGAATACCTCAGCAACCTCTGAAACATCCACCATCTCTGTATCAACTGAAACCACCGATACCCCACCTAGCAAGGAAATGAGTTGAGAGTTTTGAAAAGGGGGAGAGGAGTGTTTTGAAAAGGAGGCGATGACCCCTCCTTTTATAGGCGAGAAAAACTAAAGTACATGGCGTGTACTCGGCCATTTCACACAGTCACCACGCGGCTTCCAACACAACCTTTAACGCGGCACATGGTCGTTGACTGATCGACACACGGTTTGAGGGTAACTCATATGCAGGGAGGAGCTACACGGCGTGTAGTATGGGCTACACAGCGTGTACTCATTTATTTCACGCGGTAAGGACACGAACTCAACATGGGACATGGCCCTTGACTGGTCAACACACAGTTTGAGGGTAACACGTACGCAGGGAGGATCTACACGGTGTGTTGTATAGGCTACATGGCATGTACTCATTTATTTCACGCGTCAAGGATACAAACTCAACATGGGGTATACACGGAAAGGTGGTACATGACGTGTAATCACACTACACGGCGTGTAGTTACAAAATTCTGAAATGTGTGGGGAAAGTCCATTCTACCCTCCAGAACACTTCATGACCCTCTTTTCGACAAAGGAATGGGCCAGAGAGGTCTGGGCCATTACATATGTATTATATCCTATTTAATATTTTGTAACTAAATTATGTACATATTACTAAATGATTAAAAGAAACCAGTTCATTGTGGACGAAAAACCGCCCAATTAACCCAAATGGTCATCATTAAATTTTAACTAATGATTCATACACATGGTATATATGATTATTAATTATAATATAATTTAAATTCTTAAAATACCATGACTAATTTTTAAAATCAGTTCTGGATGTTTACCCATGTTTTAAATGAACTTCCATTTATGAATACTATTGAATCGTTCAAGAAAACAATAAAGTTGAACACTCCCGAACAATGGATTTAAACCTTATAACTCATCCAAAGGCCCATAAAACAACTTAATGAAACCATTATGAACCATTTTTATGTACAAAAGGTTCTTTAATTGTGAATTAATTAATTTAATATGATTCTACAGGACATTAAAGTGATAGAAGCATCTAGATACGAAGTAAGGAGAAATTGTTGGACCCAACTTTATTTTTTTGGGTTCTCCCCCTTTCACTCCATTTTTTGTTATGGTTACTCCATAAAAATAATTTTTTCTTAATTATCATAACTTTTCTGGGATATAAATATTATCTTATTGATTTTATGAAAAACCCAATGTTTTCTAAGAGAAATCTTCTTTCAAATAAACACTCCCTTTTAACTTCTTAATTATTGTTTCACTCTTCATTCATTACAAATGGTTCTATGTCAAGAATGATATTCCCTATTTCTTTGGGGAACAAAATGTTTATTAAATTATTATTTATTATGTGAAATCCATTCCTTTCCATGGTTTTTTTATGTTCATTTTGATATATGTTCTATGTGGCACACATAATAATGATAATGTTTTAATGTGACAGGTGCGCCCAGAATTATACAACGCTCCAATGCATTGGGTAAAGTGATTAATTTCATGAGTTAAAGAGAAATGATGGATGAACATAATTCTAGAATTGTTGAAAACTATGTGTGGTAGATGACCGCTAAGGCATGATGTCTCATTTTTTATGCATTGCCACATTTCATTTATTTTATTTATGATTTCTCTCATGTTCATGATCCTTTGTATATGTTATCATTATACTCACCCATTATTATATTGTTCTCATCTACCCTATTACTGGGCTTTTAGATCACCCCTTTTTGATATATATCCTCCGATGACTATATGAACTAAGGAGAGGTCAAGTTCCAATAAGAAGCTAGAGAAGAAGGAATTAAATAAATGTTTCTGTTTTATGTTTTAAAAGTTATGAATGGTTATAGTTTTCCCAAGACAATAAACCTTTGGATCCTCTTCGTGTAATGTTTTATGTTGTTTATCATTAAAATGATGTCAAAGTAATATAATAAAACTATGAGTCATTATATAACCCATGTAAATGAAATGAGTTTCATAAACATTTCAACATTTCATCATATCATAACCTTTAGAAAATAAACATGCACCACAAACATCCCATTATCATAATTATAAACCATATAGGGAAAGAACAGGGATGTAATCCTTCTATCATATCCCTTGTTAATAACAATTAAGATAAAAATGATATTATTATAAAAGAAAAATTTATTTAAAATATCTACAGAATATATCTTGACGAAAATTCCATTTTCACTTTTAAATTACTTTTTAAAATGTAAAAATATCAAAAATATTAAGGATTTTATTTATTTAAAAATAACATGATTTTTTTAAATTTAAGACTCAAATCATTTATTGGTTACGGTGGAGAAAAATTATATTCTTGTCAAGTATGTTAAAACAATACTTTCTATAAAATTTTCGATAAAAAGTCAAAAGTAACTCATTTTGAAAACAATAAGAAGATTTCTTTAAAAAAAATTTGTATAAATTAAAACATGGGAAATTGTTTTGATAAAAATCATAGTATTATAGTAAAAAAATTCTTAAAAACATTTAAATAAAAAATTAATATGGTATAAAAATTATTCTCCACTAAATAGAGAAATAAAGTTAGGATTCCTAAAATTTTCTCCCAATTTCTTGAGTTCATAAAAGGAGATAAATAAAATAAAAAATTTAATATAAATAAATAACTATCAGATAAAAATATTCCTTTGATTTTAGAGATTGATATTATGAAATTTTATCATTAGATACTTATACATAATCAATTTCGGAGAACAATGAGATTGTAATATAAATATGTTCCCCCAAGTTCCTTATATTGTAAAAGTGCTATTACCACCTATATAATAAATTTAAATTTATTATAGTTCTATAATATAATCATATAAATATTTATAACACAATATATTATATTATTATAACATTTCAATACCCATTTATTTATAATTCATTTAAAAAATCATCATTTTCAGGTGTTTACGGATTCATTTTTTCATGAGAATTTCTGTTTGGATGTTTCAGTACTTATACTTTGAACATGATTCTATCATCTAAATGATGTTAATAATGATAATCATATAATAAAAATTCATTATATATATTTATATTTATATTTATATTTATCCATTAAATTTAGAGAAAGAAAAATGAATGACATCATTTTTGGAGCTAGTAGGCTGTACGTACGCCTGAACATTTTTTTTTCATTTTTTTAGATTTGGAAAGAAATAATGTAAATAATAAATCATCATTAACGAAAAAATATTTTATCATATATATCATATAAATTAATTAAATCTATTCTTTTTACCATCTGTGTAAATAAAAAATAAAAAATGGATCACATCACTTTTAGAAGGTTGTAGTACACACGTACATATGAGTGACATTTGATTTTCCAATGGATTGGAAGGTATTAAGTTAAATATGATATTTTAATTATATAAGTATAATTGTTTCATTAATATTATATATAAAATTTAAACCCATAATATTTACAATCTTTTAATGGTGGTGATGGAAATTGAATTATGTCGCTATATGGAGGTGGTAGTCCACATATATGCATGAGCTAAACATTAACTTCATATTTTATGGAAAAGAGGGTGGATAATGGTGGTTTCATGACTATAATAACAAAAAAGTATATTTGTGATAATTAATTTATTATTTTATGATGAATACCATATATTTATAGGAGGTAAAGAAGAAATAAAATGAAAGACGTTTGGTAAGATGGTAACCTCTTCTTCATTGGGCCACATTTAGATCCATTCTTAAGAACCATAGAAATAGTATATTAAAAATAAAAGACACTCTAATTTCTAGATATGGAATTTTAGATGAGAAATTTATAGGGTTTTTCTTATATATATGGCTCAATTTACTGTAAATAAAATAGAGAAGGGGTGTATTTTATAATAGAGGGAAGGTACACAATTGGAAAATTTTAAATGATTTAAATTTAATTAATATATTTATCCATTGTAATGATTAAAAATAACCATTAATTTTAATAAAAACTGAAAATAGTTATAATATAACCATAAAATGTAATTTAATTATTTTTCGTTGTCATTTTTAAACTTATCTTTTGGTTTAATGCTGCCATTAACAAATTTTAATCATAACCATAATAATTTATTTTTTCAATGTTAAAGGGTAACAATTTTACTTATATGGTACAAATTGGATAATAAATTGACAAGGGATTAATTGTTTTTACCATTTATAATTATAATTGTTTTATTACAATATTTTTGTGTCTTGTAAATAATTTAATAAAATATTATTTTTCATAAAATATCAATAATGTTATATTTGACACTATTAAAATAATTTGACTTTAGAGACATAAAGGAATTAATTTAATTAACATATAAAATTTTAACACATCCATAATATGATATATATTTTTTGAATAAATTTTATTCCCACTATAATTCACCAAAAAAATATTACTTTTTGTGTTTTAGAAATCATTTACATGATTTTTTCTACTGCGATCATAAGAATTGTGTTAGCATAGTGTAAACATTTAATGTAATTATTTAATACATAATTTTTTTAAAAAAAATTAATATAATTAAAAAATGATTCATATTTAGAATAATTATTTATATCTAAACATACCCTCTTTTTATCCTTATGTAACAAATTTAATGATATTAATGTCAAGAGAGGGATATTTTATATTATCATTACTTAATAAGATATAAATGTTATTTTTGATGGAAAAAAACACAAAAAAAAGAAATATATTAGAAACATTTATAAAAATTTACGAACTGAACTCATCTTATATGATAAATTAATGTTTTAGAGAAATTTTAATATCTTATCCCATTTTTTTAACATAGTTTGACTTGTTTTACCCTTACAGAGGTGACAAAAAATTTACCAAGGTCATGATTCATAATGAAAAAATATAAAAGAGTCATATTTACCAAATTTGATCTTCTTGACTCCAAATATGAAATACTTTTCTTAAGATTCAATTTCTATAAGTTGTATTAAATAAATTTAAAATGATTACTCAAAAAATTTTGAAAATACTTTTTTAGAAAAGTAAATTTTAAGCATAAAACTATATTTATGGTTTTCCAATTCCTAGAAAAAACATTAGATGAATGTTATAAAAATTTATTTAACATATAATATATAAATTTCATTGAAATAATTGATTAATAGTGATTATTTTATCATATTATGAGAAAACCACAATACAAAAAAAAATTTGAAAAACATATCTTATAATTTATTTTTTTCTTTTTTAATGAATTGGTAACCAATGAATTAATTTGTTACATTTTTAGACCATAAATTTTCCATAATTCTGTAATTTATATTCATACCTTCTTATACAATGGTTTTGTGACACTATTCAAATAAAATAATAATGTTTCCATAGTATAACAGAGTTCATTTTTACATGGTATTGCGTGTAAAGAATTCTACTAAGGAAATAAAATTTATTAATAGGGAACTATATCAAAAAATATTATGGTGTAACACATTAAACTTTTCTAATTCTTGAGTTATTAATTATATTAATAATGTAATAAAAAATAATTTAATAATTTAATGCTTATTTTAATTGCATAAATATATGGACCATCGACCATAACATGAAGTGTATTTTAAGAAATATACATCAGTTATTTGAAAACAAATGAGTATTTAATGGCAATATAAGATATGAAAACTTCTCCTGTGTGACACAACTTCCAATTGTGGTGTATGGATAAGGTTTTTTATCTTAACTTTATATAAAATAAAATTTGTACTTGAATCTGTAATATTGATTTTATTTACTCAAAAATTAGTATTCATTCCTAAAATTGGGACAACTTGATCACCAAACTATTTTTTATTTTTATTTATCGAACAATTTATTTTTGAGACAATGGGAAACCATGGTAGTCTTAACCAAGGTGCACTTCATATATAAATAGATCACAAAATTGGTAATGAAAAGTCTAAGATTATTATTATGAGACACCACATATAACTCCAATTGATGTGTATTTACCTAGATATCCCAATCATCATTGATAAGA
This sequence comes from Viscum album, assembly GCA_963277665.1. Lineage (NCBI taxonomy): Eukaryota > Viridiplantae > Streptophyta > Magnoliopsida > Santalales > Viscaceae > Viscum > Viscum album. The sequence goes on along the minus strand of OY728140.1, from coordinate 1,943,492,436 downwards.
TCTTCAAAGTGATTATCTATATTGTCACATATCTTTAAATATTCATCCAATATGATCTTCCATTCATTAATCCCTCGATCTAAAATGCGATATTTCTTATGAATCCACAACCTTTACTCTTAATTGTTTATAACTAGAATACTTTTATCATAAATTATATTTACCACCTCCTTCTCCGCATTGATCCAAAAGAATCCTTCATCCATTTTTTACTTAGAAAGTAGAGTAATCACCAATAATTATATTTTTTTATAATTCTATTTTGCCTATTTTTCCATCCCGATATCGAAAAGAAACTGGTTTTTAGACCAGTCCAATATCTTCAAATTCAGAACCCCTTTTAACCTCACTGACAAATTTCTCCCCTACCATTATAAAATCCAAATTATCTAGTTCATCACTCATTGTTTTAGCCAATTTTATTCCCGACCAAACTTTCTTTAATTTACCTGAGGATCTCATTTCTATATTCCTTGGTTAATTTGAATAATCTTTATAGGGTCTTGATTACCACCCCTTTTGAACTAATTTTTTTGAATAACATGTTCATTTTGTTCCCCTTCCTTGATCCATTTCAAACACTCATGTGACCATGGGGGGTCCTATTTATAATCTCTAATTTTTTTTTGAAAATTAGTATCTTTTCACATAGCTTGGTGTCTTCATTGGACCTTAACCCAACATGTTTCTTTTTCTATATTGGCATAAATTTCTGGAACCCTTTAGAGTCCACAACTTCTTGGTCATTTCAAATCAAGGGTGAAAAGTAGTTTTGATTGTGCATCGAATATAGAACATAATACTTTCCATCAGTTCCCCATTCCTAGACAATTGAAACCTTCTCTCATAGAGACACCTAAATTTAATGAGGTTGGATAGACTCGGAAGACCTTTAATCATCAATATTGGAACCATAACTAGGTAGAAAGTCATATCCATTGTGAATACTTCCAAGGCTTAAGGTATCATCAAAGGAATAGGAATCCATCGAATGCGTCACTCTGTCTCCTTTCAGAGGCTGCATTGATATATTGTTAGCACCGAAATTACAATTGAAATTCACCAAAATATCAGCAACCCTCAGTTCAATATTAATTGTTCATTTCTCTTTTTAAAGAGGGAGAATACACAATTTCTCCTCACCCAAATTTACAACAGACGGACCTATATGTTATCTATAATTGATCCTAGTAATAGGAATGACCTTCCCAAAATGGGATTGGCTATGATGACAAAAATATGATAAATTCCCCAATCATTGATATGAAAAGTAGTAGTCTGAACATCATTCAAAGGTCACCAATTTCTTACACCATAACTGATCCACCACAATGATCCAAATAAAGTAAACTTGCAACTTTGAAATATTAAATTACACACATATATGGGGATATGGGATGAAACACTGAGTTGGTTTTTTAAAAAGGAATGATAGGACCGATAAAACTTACCAAAATATCTGTAGTCAGACTATCCTGTTTATATGGAAGTCATAGGACCATCAAAATAGGTAGAATCTTGAATTGCTGCATGTGAAATGGGATTTAAACCAAGAAATTATTATATCCTCATCTGATGAGAAGTGTAACATAATATGCTGAATATCAATAAGTATAATGGTTGTGCAGTCCTATAATCCCTAAGAACTAAAAATTAACCATTCAAATGTGTTTAATAATGTATTATGTTTCATTAAGTGATACAACAAGGTTCGATTCAGGAGTACTGATGCTTCCGAGAACTCTGAGAGTGAGAGGGAGTGATTAAAGAAACTAACATACATATCGATAAAATAGGGAAAATATCAATTTTAGGTAAATATGAAAGGAAATTAGGGTTGGATAATAGAGATATGGATGGTCAAGATACATAAGAATGAAAATGGGGTCCCTCTCACTCTAGTGGGGGAGGGATAGGATCTGCGGCTATCATCTCCTAGGACATATCAAAATTCCAAGTGCCAAGAAAAGAGAAGATAATTCAGAAGCCAAAACTCCAATATTTTTTCCCCAAACACCCTAATGATCACAGTGGTTTGTAGTGGTAAAAACATCAAGAATATTCGCTGAAAAATATATTACAATCACAGGTAATTGATTTGGTGTTATAGTAAATAATAATACTATCATTAGGGCCTCATTTCCTAGTATGGATGCTAGTAGTGAAGTTACCCTCCATCAATGTGTAAGTGACCCCTATTCCATTAAAAATTATATACTTTAAATTTTGGATAAAATCTCTTAAATACCATATCCCAAATAATTCCCACAAAAATCATAGAATTGGATTCAATTATTGAAATATTGATGTTGTAAATCTTGTACAAGGAAATTCCACATAGGATATCTCTAGTCTCCACTATGATTGGGTTACCCTATCTATAAAAGGCACTGGTCCCAAAGACTACTAACCCTCAAGAATCATAAACCACACGTCCTCCACTCCTAGATCCCTAAATTCATGACCTATCCACATTATGTTTCTACCCTACACTGGGAGTTATCCACTTGACCCACCTCCCAAGAGATGCCATGATGATAGAGTTTAGGCCTCGATAGATAAGGCCTTTTAGTTTTCAAAGTCTTACCCCCATGAATTAAAGTAATAATCTTGAACACCAGAGAAAAATCCCAAATGATTAGAAATTTTTGAAAAAAATGTTTTCAATTTCAACCTTTGTTTGGAATTTCTAATATTAAAAATTCATAAAGTTACTAAAAATCTTGACATGTACCTTAATTATAATTATGTCCATTATATTTAGAAAGGAGTTACCTTGAAACTATCTACCTCCTAATAATGTTTATGAATTATTATCTATAAACCATTATATTGGGTTATTTTAATGAATGCATTCTAAAAATAATTATTCATGTAATTTAATTAATGATTATTGAGGACCCTCACTTTGAACTATGAAATTGTACATCGAAAGTTTCCTTTTTCCAAAAAACAATCTTGACATTTTGATATAGTTTATGTATGAAAGTGTCCCATTATTATAATTTTGTGATAGAAATAAAATCTTTTGAAAATATTAAATTTTTTAATGTTCTTAAAATCACACCACATTATTCATGACATTATTATTATTTGAGACAACCATGAAATCATCGACCTAATATTGGTAAATTAACAACATATTATTTTTTTTTGAAAAATGTAGATTTTTTATTTCTAAATTCATTTCATATTATTCATTTTCCTTAACTTATATTGCTGTTTACAAAATAATAATTCTTATATAAAATCATGTTTGTTGTTTGAACAGTGAGAAATCCTCAATTTGTTTCAAATACCATAGTAAATGATCTACAGATATCATTTAGATATAACATCCTTTATATAACTATGGAAGGATGGTTATTTATTTATATTAATTAACTCGAATATTTTAACAATATTCCACATATGAATTTATAAAATTAAAATGTTATCTTAAGGTTCTTTTGTAAATTTATAAAATTTGTTTTCAACTTCATTATTCTTACATAAACAATTTTCATGTCTTGGGTAGTTCTGAAAAAATTAACATTCATTTTTATCAATTTTATATTAAAAATATTATTGTAAATTTACTTAACTTCCATGTATTAATAAATAAATTTTTATCCTTAGAGTTGAGATTATTATTTCACTGGAAGAACTTATAATTTTAAATATTTTGAATCATTCCTCATGAGATCTACTTTCAAGGATTTAGAATATTATTTATGTTAACAATGAAAAATAGACTAAATTCATATAAAATGAAGAATATCAAGAGAAAAAAATGAATTATCCTCATTTTAGGAATAATGATTTTATTAATTATTCATGGATAAACCTATATGTACTAATTTATATCTAAAAAACCACAACTATAATCAAACTGCTGATAATATCAAGAAACCTTCTGGTTGAAGGTGTCGAACCTATTATATATTTAAAGGAAATGTATAGTTTTTTATTATATTTCTATATTATATTATGTTTTTTATTGCATATATACTCTTTTTAGTTTGTTTTAGTTCAATTATTATGAATATAATAATAATAAAAATTATCACAGTATATATTTTTATATTTGAATATGTAAATGTTAAAAGTATTCCATCAACATAACTCAAGGAATAATTACAGCACTCAAGAAAATTTTTATGTCTCATTTATATTTTTTATTTCTTATTTCATGTGAATTATTGAATAAATATTTTTTTGTCTTTTTAGTCTTAGCAGAAACATATGTATAAAGTTTTACTTAAGCATATGAGATTAATTTGTGGGATTAAACATATATTTTGATTATTTATGACTAATGAACATTTTTTTCTTAAAATTAAGATTATATAATGTTTAAAAAATCATATTCATATGTAATTTAAATAAAATTACCATGTATTGATTATTATGACTAAATTATTCATTTAATTGATAATTTATGACTTATAGGAGTTAAAATTTCAATAATTTAGTTTATATTTAAAATTGATATAAATATTAATAATAATAAATTTGGGTGTGTGGTGAATTTAATTTTTGCCTTTAAATTGAAAATTTGGCACTTATGTGTGTGAAAATAGTGTGTGTAAAAAGTGGAATACAACAAAAAAAGTTTACATCAAAATGTGTAAAAAATTAAATCTTTGTAATTTTCCATTCTATTTTTTTTTATAAAATTAAAATTGGGACAAGGAAATTAAAGATTAAAATTTCATATTGGAATAATTTTTATTTTATTTTATGGAAAATAGAAGAAATTGAAATATATATTTGAAGAGTATTGAAAAATTTGAGCATAATAGGAAAATATAAAAATTGTGTGTATGTTTTATTAATTAAAATAGTGAAAGAAGAATAATAAATTAACATATTTACATTCATGAAATGGTTAAATTTTTTAAATATGGAATTTTTATAATCTTGTAGTTTTCATTTTCCTCGTTAGATATTATTTAAGAAATAGTTAATTGATTGAGTGTATTTAATTTTGTTTCTTGAAAAATACCTTCATTATTTATATTTGATCAAGTTTTATTATAAGTAATGTTTAATAATATGATTTTGTATTTATATTTTGATAAAACTTAATAATTTTATTTTAGAACAAACAAAACATATGTTTGATGGGGTTTTTATATGAATTTTTATAAATTATATTTCATTTTTTATAAAAATTTTGTTACTTTAATATGTAAATTACCAATAAAAAATATTTTAAAATGTATTTGATGAAATTTTGTTGTAATTTAATTATTATATATTTATTTTATTTTTTTAGACTCCTCATAGTCCTAGGATTTATCCCGTTCAACATAGTTGCTACCTTCATTTTCTAGTAGTCATAGAATATGATAAAATACTCCAAATAGGGAAATTATGGACATTCAGATATGTAGTTAAGGGAAATATGATAAATTATAAATATAATAGTGAAAGAGGCTATCCTTTCACATAAGATATATCTGTAATATATTTTTTCATGTTTTGGGTGTTGAACAAACACCTGGGAGCGTGGAGTAGTTAGGTAAACGCAAAAGTTCTCAACACCTAGTTCATTTGGTTCTATAAAAGTTGAGATATTTTAATAAATTTAATTGAAATTTGAATCTAAATAAAAATAATAAAATAGTTAACATTGCTATTAAATACCCTAGTGTTTATCTAACGGGTAACCCTCAATTTTATTACACATCAAGTACTCAATAAAATTCCATCAGGCACCCAATGGAATCTATAATTTTCAATTGTATCTTAAACCACATACCCAGTATTCAGGGAACCTTCAGTCGGTTCACATCATTACCCATTATGGATTAAAATTGTACAATCCCTTTTCCTAGTTCATTGAAACCAATAACATTCCATATGAAAATAAAAACCCAAATAAATTCATCTATGAAATCATTCTCAAGCTTAAAACCTCATCTTAAAACTCGAAATTTTGAAATTCACCTGCTCAAGAAACTTGACAGTCAAATAACTCTTGATCCCGCCAACACATTATGAGATGGGTGTTTATGATGTTTCCAATATAAATATTATGATATTAGAAGCAATAGAGTTTATAGTTTTATTACATAATAGGTTTATAAACATCAAGGGGATCCATCATTCAACAAAGGAGTTATTTTTATACTTTTTGTTGATTTTTTGGATTTATTATATCAATCCCTTATAAAATGACGTTCTCTCTCCTTATTTTCCCTCATTTAACATGATGTTTGTTCTAGGATTCCATTTGTTATTGGAGAGGTCCCACCGTGTGGTTGATGTTTCAATTGGTCGGTTGATACCATATGGGGTGTGAATTAATTGATTAATACTTAGGGATATCTATCCATCCCCCCATTTTCATTGAGTTAACATGGAGAAGGAGTTATACTTTATTTAATTCTTTTCATTCCATTTTACTATTTCCTCACCCAATCATTTTTATTTTTGCGTTTTGTGTTTTATTTTAGTGTATTTGGGCATGGAGATATCCTACAATCCCCTTTTATTGGTATCAAGTTAGTATTAGTAAACAATTAAGAAAGAGAATACTGAAAAATAACATCTAGTCTGATGTTTTCTCTAGAAACATTATCATTTTTTATCTACCCTTAAATTTGTTTATATAAAATTATAATTAAGTATAATGGTATTTTTAAAAAACCATGATTTTTATAACATAAAATCTGTGTGTATTAGAATCACATTTTATTTGTAACAATGTTGACAAAAATTAGTTATATTTTCCTGAAATTTTAATTTTTTAAGAAAACTAGGATGTAAAAATTATAACAAGTTATTGTTATAGTTATAAATATTGAGAAAATCACCGCATTAAAAAACATATAAAAAAATGCAATTTATATAAAATAAATTTCTTCAAGAAATTATCTATGTAAAATTTATTGTGTACAGTGGCCATGGAATTATTCTTAGCTATGGTTTTATTGAACATCAAGAAAACTATTCTCCAATAACTTCATCGGTATGAAAAAACCCACAAAACTTTTGACCATAAAAAACCATTTTGATAGAATTATAATTTGCATAAAGTTTTTATATCATAGGATAAATATATTAATTGTGTATTTATTTATTTTATTTCTACTTGGTATTCATGTGTACAGTTGTTTTACATAATCATAATAACCTAGTATAATTATTGAATAATATTGTGGTCTTTATTTTCATCCAAGAGGGAGAAAGGTTATAAGATGATTCAGAATGATTTTATATTGCAGATAACTTTTTATTATGTTCTTATCTGATTTGGAGTGGTTTGGAAAGCATTGACATTAATTGAAGAAGTTATGAACTATTGGGAATATTTCTAAAAATTTTGTTTTGGAGATAGAAGATGGATATATACTAAATATCTCATGACGGTTAATCATAGGTGAGAAAAATTTAAAATATAGCTGAGTATTTTTGACCCTATAATTAATATGTTTCATTTTAATTTTTATTTGGTCCATTTATCATTTTCAATGGACTTTGATGTTTCATAAGAGTCATTTTGATTATACAGACAAGAATCTGGAAGTGGGAGAAAATTATTGGCCCATTTAGAGATTGTTTATTTGTAATTTACCCTTTTAATGAGAATTATAATAAATGTTTAAAAAAATTATGTGACACCTTTTATTTAATAAGGTTCAATAAGATTACATAATAGTTATTTCTGATTTCATTAGGGATAGTAGTTGGTGAAATATTATCAAATGAAGGAGTAAAGTAAGGTGCATAAGTGCAATAAAAAATCCCATAAGGGTAAATTAAAATTCCATAAGTGCCATTCCATTTATGTGTAAGGGACATAAATGTGATGATATTGATAAATTATATGGGCTCACAGTGCTATGCATGAGTAATTTACTATGGTACAAAGGTTAAAAAATAGAAACATATTAGGCCTTCACTTATAAAATTTTGAGAAGATGAAATTTAAAAAGATAGGAATAAAGATAAATATAATTATTTCTTGTTGGAATTAAAGTTAATAATATCACTAGCCTATTATTGAGTCCTGATTCAAGAATTTGATGGAATAAATATTAAATTAGAAGATAATGGGGTGATATTTGTGTGAATTTCAAATGGGATATATGAAATTCACTATCATAGTCAAAGCGTGATGATTATTTTGAAACTGTTGATGTAGTCACCCAACCCTAGATAGCTCATATCTAATGTCTTCAATCAAATACATTTACATGATTACAAGGAATATATCCCTGAAGGACCGATCAATTTAGTAGTCTTGGTAGACGAGATACATAAATAAGTATTGTATTACAAATGAATATACTTATCAAAACATAATTTTTTTCTTCTTTATAATTAAATTAATTTGATGGAAGCTATAATACATTTATTAAATCAATTCATATCGTTTATAGTATACTTCTTGGATATCATGGGAAAGATACATAATATGGGTGTGCTCAAATGCTCAGTTAGGGTAAGTAAATCAGAAGCAATAATGAATCCATGAGAATAAATTAACATGGAAAAAATAACAAATAACACATGCTATATAAACAAGTAGATAATGAAATATCAATATGGAAAGGTATGAAACTGAAAATAGTGCCATATAAGTTAATAAACTGAGAATGAAATGAATATATAGATATATCTTCACAAAATCTCATGGATGAGTAATAACTGAAACTAATGTAAAATTTATGAATTGATATGTCAACTAAAAATCTCATGGATGAATAATAGCTGAATCTAAATGAGGAAAATTCTTAATTATTGGATACCATGTTTCCTAGATACATTTTACCTTTACCATCAAGAACATTCACAAGATGGTTTACAATATGTAGGGTAAAAACCTATATGAGGTAGCTATCAAAATGACTCATCTCATGAGACTACCAATGCATCAAGGGGATATCAATTACAAGGACCCACCATTGTTGTACTTATAAATGGCATTCCTCATAGATTGAATAATAGATTTAATAAGGTTCCTTATCAAATAACCATATTGAATAAATAATAGAGAATTATCAACATTTCCCCAAACAATCAAATAATTGTCAAAGTAGACACTGTTTATAAAATGGTATTGGATTTGGGAAATAATAATATCCATGAAAAATGATATCGATAATTAGGGAAAATTCAATGATCATAGAATATTAAACATGTAAAGGGAAAAAATAAAGGAAGTGAAGGCGTTACAGCCCAACCTTCCATGGTACGCTTCTTTTTAATAATTCAGTAGCCTGAACTGCATGCAACACTGAGTTCGAGCACACCACGACTAGCCATTAAAGAAGATGTCATGAATATTATTAACCTGATTTTAAATTTTATATATTAAATATAATTTTAATATTCATCTAATTTGTTTCTTAGACATTATATAAGAATAGATTAATTTTTTTCGAATAGAAAAAAAGTATTATTCAAAAATTAAATTTTACCACCTTTTAATGGACGACCCATTTTAAATCCAATATTTGAAACTTTTATGTATTAAATTTTAAAAAATATACTATTATTTGGAATTAGGATAAAAACATTTGGTTTTTATAAATTTTAGGTGTTTTTCTAAAAAGATTCATATTTTGATAAATAGTGAAAATACAAAATTCTTATTGAAAACAAATTTTTTAATTGAAATAATTTATTATGTTAAATTATAAATTTGAACAATTATAAAGTATAATTAGATTATATTTTGTTAATTTAATATAATTTAGTTCATTGAAATTATTTTCACATTATAATTATATATAAACACATGTCAATCTTTTGTTAGTTTTTACTTTTGAAAAACCCATTTTCTCATTTTGACAACTAGAATAAATTTTAAATTAATTTTTACAAATTATTTTTTTTAAATCATGGAAAATGGATTCCGTATGTGGAATTTGTGGGTCCAAATTATGTAAATTGTATACTTTTATTTTTGGGAATTATGAAGATTAACTTTATTAATTATTTTCATTGCTATGGTTTAAGGTAAATCGGGAAATTAAAGATAAAAATAAGATTATAAAATTACCTTAACACATTTAAAAATCCAATTGTATGACTAAATTTGTCCATTATTACATACGGTTCTAAACAGAATCACTTAATGGCCACTTTCCAATGACTATGAAATGAATATATTAAAAATTAATGAACATGACAAAATATCACAATCTAATTTTATATAAGTATATTAATTTTAATATATAGATAACTAGAAGATAACATCAACTATAAGTAGTTTATGGAAAAATAAAATATTTAACAACATCATAAAAATTAATTTTTAATTTTTAAAGATTAAATAATTACCATTAATGATGACACAATAGTGATGTATAAATTATTTTATTAATAGAAATATCAGACATATGATTTTAAAAATATTAATAAAATAAAAAATATGAACAAATTAATGGGATCTAAAAATTTTATAGGTGGATATGACATTTTATTACTGTATTTAATATTTTAGTTCAAATTTATCTTCTGTGTGGATTTTATTTAATGTCCAAAAAATAAAAAGTGTCAAAATTCATACTATTGATATTTTTTTATAAAAATCAAATTTTATTAAATTATTTAGAAGTCATAAAATATTAAAAATTATATGGTATGAAATTTTATAAACTTTCCAATTATTTATAATTGACACCACATAAGGAAATATTTATAACCATTTTATTTTTAGAATATTATTACCATAATTAAAATTAAATATATTAAATAAGTATAAATCAAAATGATAAGGTTCAAAATAAAATAAAAACTTACATATATTTTATTGGATGAGAGTACTTCAACCCATCCTAATATTATTTTTTAAATAACTCACTTTGGAACTATTTGAAACCAAAAATCAATTTATAATTGATTAATAGTTTTGGTGTTTCTAAGGGTGCCCATCCACTCTCTTATAAAAGGGACCTTCTTCCTATCTTTAATTCACACCTCTAAAGCCTTTAGGTTTGGACAAAATCTACCCATTTCTTCTCCCAAAATAAATAAGTTCGTACTAGAGGACACACTTTTTGCAGAAATCAATCCTAATGGGTCCTTTTGTGAAAACCAAAAGGAGATACCCGAAACGAGATTATTCATTTATCACCTCATTGAAAGTTATTTCAATTATCTACTTCTTATTTCTATATTGTTTCCATATTAAAGTAATATATCAAGTATCATACATATACCATGATGTTATTATTATCATGGTATAACAATATTATTTATTTTATTCATCCTATGAATAACAATATCACCATGCGTGCATATGTACAACTTACAGTATCCATGTCATGGTGTAATTTTTTATTAGACACTACTTTAATTGGATGGATATAATGATGTGTATAATGAATATTAATAATGAATATAAATTATTAATGATTCTTTATAACTTATATACAATACAATCCAATATAATTAACCATCAATTGAATGATACCATCCCTCTTGCGTACGTACGACCTACAGTCTCCACGACATAGTGAGATTCTTTATCCACATTAACAATTAAAGAATTATTATGAAATTTACATGTCGATTAAAAATAATAATTATAAACTTAATTTCATTTGGGATATAAATAAAATATATCCTACTAAAAAAACATGACTTACATGAAAAAATTGTAATGGGAAAATTAATCAGTTTACACCCGAAAGAATGGTAATATAAAAATATTATTAAAAAATGATAAAACAGGGTCATATATGGTATCATAAAAACGTATATTGTTCTGGTATAATTTAATAACAAATTTTAGAAATTATAAAGGATGTTAGCACACCCTCAACTAACATAAAGTACAAGGTATGGGAATTCCATCTCACTTTTAATTTTCCTGAGGTATAAGACATATTCACCACCTATTTTTTTTTGTGGTGTATGTACTACCCATATTATATTTCATATCATGAATACATTTTATTCATGGTATTTAAATTTTAATTTGAAGATATCTGTATTATGATTTAAATTTTCAAAGTGGCATGATATTCTTTAAATGTTTAAAGAATTAATCCCTTATCAATTTCAATATTCTTGATATTATTTTACCTAACTATTTATATGGATATAAAATGATTCTAAAAGAAATTTTATGTCTATTTTTAAAATCATTCAAATGTTTTCAAGAATGGATATTTTAAAGGTTTTAGGTAAGGTTTAATTTCAAAGTATATTTATTATCCGAGATTGCTTATACGTAAGTATCTAGTGGGATATCTTTATCATCCACATACATGTTTCGTAAAAAATACATTTTAAAATATTTTTCATTTTATCGAAAATTGATTAAAGTTGTTTATAATCATGATTTAATTTTGATAAAAAAATTTAAAAGGAGGCTTTTGGTCATATTCCAATTGATGTACATTATTACCTTTTCATGAAGTTAAGGAAAGAATGTTTTTTAACTTATATAGAACAAGAGACTATTTTCCTCCCTTACACCGCCTTACCATTTTGAATATTCACTTATAATTTTACAAGGTTATTTTGAAAAGAAATGTTTTATATGTTTGTAGACAATGATATTATACATTATAAAAACCAACCCAATTCTAAAGAGAAAGAGGCCTATATGGCCACACACATAGTGTTTCAATGGCGTTTATTTTTTTTTTTAATTTAATAGTTAGAATAAATAATATTATTTTTATTGAGGAATAAAATTTATGCTGAATTTTACTAATCCAAATTATCAAGTACCATGTTATATTCGAATTAGAATATTCATGGTAGTTGAATTATTTCAAAAAGGTAAAAAATAATATTTATCAATTAAATACATATTTATTTAGTTACAAAAATATTATAAAAAATATTTACACACAAAAGTTTGAATATAATATTTATTTATTTATCGAATGAATTTTATTTATTTATTATTTTTGGTTCAGTAAATTTTATGAGAGGTGGAATAGCCGAGTTTAAATTCTAGTAACATAAATTATATAATTAATATTATTTATATAAATATTATTATATTTCTTGATATTTATATTGTTTTAAAGACATTCACAAGTGAAATTAGTTAAATTATTATTATTTATAGATTCAGTTATTACTAAGGATTAAAATATTAACAAATGTAATTTTTTCATTTTCATATATTCTAAAACTAGATCTATATGTATTAGGATATAACATTTATATTGTATGTGAAAAACATTTTTCATTCTCAGATAATTCCCTCCAAGAATATATTTACAGTTTCTCTCAATACTGAGAGATATTCCACCTCTTCCTCCTCTCTCTGAATACTAAGAGAAATATATATGTGGCCATTAATTACAAAGGGTCACTTATTTCAATCAACATGAAAGAAACGATAATTAATTCCTCTTTTCTAGCACCTAGATATTCATCAACATCATTCCAAGGTCAAAGAGTACATGTGAGTTAATATAATAGGGATTATACTTTGGATCTTCATATTCCAATGATTTTATATCACGAACGATTTTAAAATGATCAGAATATATATTGGACAAATAATTCTATGATCAAAGTAATTATTTATGTCAAATGAATTATATATCTAAAGGGAAAATATCCCATCTCTACTGTTTTAGTATTATTTCATCAACTTTATTTATGTTTATTCATCAATATTTATGATTAATTTCCATGTTCTTATAGTTTTTTCATTATAGAAGATAAAAAACACGACTTGGAATATACTCAACTAGTTTCGACTAGAAAGGAATTCTTCAATATTCTATAGAATATTTGAAACAGTTATCTCTTGGTGAGTTTCATAATTCATTATAAAATTATGAAACAAAGAATGTACATGTGTTTAAGAAGAAATCAAAGGAGGAATTGTAATTCAAATTGATGAATAAATTTAAGATAATGAAGTGGGAATTTGATTCCTCTAGTGGATCATAAGATGACGAGGAGAATGAAAAATAATATAAGAAGCTAACCATCCTTATATGTAGAAACCTCAAAAAGAAAAAAACAAGTACAATTGTAAACTTTAAAGTAAATTCATTAAGTGTAGTTTTATTTCAAAATTTTTAGTTGATCATCCAAGAAATAAAATTATGAAATATAAAAATGAGGAGGATGGTGAATGTCTTCATAGAAATAGATGGAGAAAGAGTTCTAATGGTGATAACAAATATATTAAGAATTCAGAAAATTCTCAAAGAATAAAAAAGATATATTTATTAAAAAAAGAAGAAGATGATTAATCCACTTAATGTAGTTGATCTGGGGAATAGAAGGTATAAATATTCAGTATTTTATGGAATATATAGAAAAAAAAGTTGAAATCTCATGTAGAATTGAAGGAGAAGATACCTATAGGGTAAACACGCTTAATGTTGATCTTGAAGTGTATATTAAATGGAACAATCTATAAAATAGAGTGATAATATATATAAGTCTTTGTAAAGATGAAAAAATAAAAATATGTGTTCCATATAAAAAATAAAATTATTATATTGAAGAAATGAAACTTCTTAATGTGAAAGTTCTTGACAAAGATACAATTTTGAAAGATTATGGGAAGTAATTTTACATAATGGAAGAAGAATGAAATATACCTTATTAATTGTAACCTAAGGATAAGAGTACCCTAGAAAAAATTATATATCATCATCGTCATAAAATTTTTATTATTAAAGAAACGAAAGTCCACACATAAAGAAAAAACAACATTAAATAAAAAGAAACATCCTAGCCATAGAGAGACCGAAAATAGTAGAGCTTAAGGGAATTTGCAACCATGAGATTAACCCCCTCTAATGATATATCATTCATTATAAGGAAGTAATGGATACTTGCACCATTTGACACCTTTTAAGTAAGGAAGTATTCCACTTTTAATCCCTCTCTACCGGGGGTAAGAAATGTCATATGGCTTCTAGTAAGAACCTCTCACCTTCTAATAAAGTATGAAATTGAACAAAGTATGGTACCTAGTCCCTATAGGTAGTTGTAAAGCGTTTTGAAATCCATTTCAATATTAGTAAAACTTATATTGTACTATCTTTATAAAAGGATACCTATGATAATCCCCATTTCATCTTCTTTGATGGATTCCCCATTGCTAAAATATTTTGTGAACACAAAAATGAAAGACACCCAATGATCTCGGACCAAACCTCGTCCCCTCATTACCCCCATGTTAAAAGAGTCATCTATGTCGAGTTTTCTACAATAGAGGGGAGGTATCCAATGAACCCAGTAGCCCTTATCAATCTTGGGGGAATGAGATGATAGTATACCAGTAATGATAAGTTTGAGTGTTGGAACATCCTCCCAGTATTTGATGAGGCACATCCTGTCAACCAGTATATTTCTGGTTCTGATGGAATTAGCCCATACCTTGTTTGATCTTTCATTGACTCTATTTGTGTTTCATGCCTTCAATAATCCCCAGTATTATACTGGGGGAATCAGAGATCTCTCCTTCCACTATACTCCACAGTTCTCTCATCTTGGAACTAGTGATCAATAATGTTAAAACCTTCTACACTGTGGGTGGATATTCTCATGAAATATCCAAAGAGAATACAAACAGAGCATCCCCAGCCTTATTCTAAGAATATGTGATGCATTCTATCCACCCTCCATTCCCTTCCTCACAATCATCTAGAATCAATATTAATTCCAATACTCTTAAAATTATCATTTGTTGGTAGATCTTAGTTCCTGATTCTTCATAGTAAAAACTATACTTCACAAGAATATCCTTTCACCACAACACCTTTAACCAACTATACACATGGCCAAGGTTTATCAAAACACTTCTAAAATTCATTATTGAGAATTATTCTGAGGAGGATCCTATAAAGGTACACACATCTAGTTCATTATTCATCTTAATGTGATCAAAAAAACTCTCTTACTGGCTATCCATGATGGAATTGATAAATTGTTGATGCATGCAAGAAATCCTAAATTTAATATCCATATTTAGGAAGATGGGAAACCCATATTTGGTGCTAACCTAGTTATGGAACTAAAATGAGATTTCACCGCTTCCCACAATCTAATAAGTATGGCCTTGGAGATTCAAGATATGAGGATAAATAAAAGGCCATAAATAATATGGGCCACCTCTCACCATATCCATGATGCGATTGTACTTCCATGCAATGAACCTCCCACAAAGGGTTCTTTCCATAAGAACCACCCATACCAACATTTCATGCATACATTAGAGCATATCTTCAAGGTTTTTCACACTCATACATCCCTCCTACGTGGTTATTTCCATTTTTTTCGAGGTGACCCAGTTATATTTTCCTTCTAAATAAGAATCCCAACTAAAATATGAAATAATATTATCAATTTGGGAAATGATCTCCTTTATAGCCTTAATAATAGAGAGATAATTTCATAAAATTTAATGAAGAATACTATTTAATAGAGTTATTATACCACAAAAGGATAGGAATTGATTTTTCTAATTCAATACTATTCTAGTTATATTATCAATAATTTTATCAAAATAATGTACTCAGGGTATACATGACAAAATTTATGGCCTTGGGTAATCCATATAGAAGGATCTTCTTCTCTTGTCCAAATCATTAGTTAATGAGTTGATCCTTATATCTGATCACCATTATGAGATATACAAGCTACTTTAGGTTCGATTAATAACTTGTACACTTTATTTTAAAATATATTCAAGTAATTTATTAACTACTCAGATAGATTGCTTGATTATATTAGAAAATATTATAGTATCATTAGGAAGAATGAGGTGAGAAATGGTACACAAGCACTTCCTGCTTCGATAGGGAGTGACCTCTAACTATAGGATACTCCCATTGAAGAGTTGGTTGAGAACATCTTGGGTGATGATTAAAATGGTTTGGGATAAAGTATCACCTTATATCAATCCTCAAATATCTTTGATAAAACCAAAATTATTCTGTAGGAAATAAAATATGATCCAAGAGGAGCTGAAACACCTGAACATGAGATCTGTGACCCATGGGGAGAATCCCATTCTGTCCAACACCATGATGATAAAACTCAACTAAATCTAATCATACAATTTTTCCATATCCATCATGACTGCTATGTTTAAGCCAAGTACTTTTTGGTTGGTTTCACTAATAATTTTTTGATCCATAGAAATCACCCCATGAATAACCACCCCCTTCATATGACCATGTTGTTCATTAAATATCCATTGGGGTATATGAGTGGAAAATCTTATATTAATCACAAATTCCATCACATTGTATAGAAAATTGCACATGATTTCTAAATGATAATGCTGAAGAGATCATAGGCCTTGGATATTTGGAATTAACACTAATGTGTTAGCACAAGACAAATGGGTAAGACTTACTCCCATAAATATGTCCCAAACATAAGTCACTATATCCTATTTTTATAAGATTCAAAGAATCCATGTTGAAGGATCTTGTTATGCCATCTGGTTTTGATGCACTCTCTAAGTGAAGGCCATTCGTCAACTCATAAATCTCTTCATCTATAGATATTGTTTCAAAGAATAAATTATTATTTTTAAAAAAAAATGAGAATGCACATCAATATGGTCATCATAGTCCCCAGGCATCCACATTTGATGTGTGGGTTGGGACCTTCCATAATTGATTTGAAATGGGATTCTTCCATACCTCCAACCACACATATATAATCTATGAAGGATCCACCCCCCATCCTAATATTCAGCCAAATAACCCTTATATTATCATTGATGCATGTATAAAATAATTTCATATTCTGTTCTCCTTCATGGAGCCATTTCATTCTCAACTTCTCGCATACGACACGCTCCTACATTAGTAACAAATCCGCAAGAGTGTCATTTTTAAACATGTTCACTGAACACAAGCTCATTAATATTCATTTCTAAACTAGTTTCCATCTATTTAACATCCACCTTGTCCTCCTCTATGTATTGATAATAGGGGGAGGGTGGGTGGGTTGGGTAAACATTATGGAATAAAGATCTTCTTTTATCCTAAGAAGTTTATTATGAATCCCCATCCCAACATTTCCTTGGGCATTCTTATTCCATGAATCACAGACCACACCATGTAAAATACAAATATTGATCCAACGATAGGAGAATGGAAAACACACAACAAAATCATTCGTGGGAGACAATGTAATAAAAAAATAGAGAGTCACCAGAAATAATTCTCACAAGATGTATTACCGTAGCATTCGGGTAGTTGGAGATAGCCTGGAAATTTTTAAGACAGCGATCCAGGTGACACTAGGTTCTATGGTCCCCTCTGTTATTGTTAAACCTTTTAAATAAATAAACTATATAACCAATGTTAATAATACCACATTGAGCCATAAAGGAAATAAAATCATGGATATCCTTCCTTTGGAAACATCATATTCCTTTATTTTCATTCATATCTGCTTCTATGTTGAAATCACCTCACAAAAACCATAGATACTCTCCTAGGTTAAAGGATATATGATCATTCCATAAATATTCTTTGATCTGAGAATCGAAACTCCAATATACAAACCTGAAGAAGAGTGATCTAATACCTATAGTGAATTTTGTCTTAACATAGTGGTTTGAGGAACCAATAAGGACCATTGATGAGTTGGTGTTCTAGAAGATCCATATATACTAGTTTTGGAGATTGAAATAAAGGAATACTCATAGCCTGAATATACACATAAATTTAGATATTTTGAAAAATATTTTCTTGGTATCTAGTACTGATACTGGGGGTGATATTTCTTGTATTTATCTCATTAGATATTAATTAAGATTTGACTCGAGCACCTAGGACTTGGGAATTCCACATAAGATAATTTATCAAGGAAACACATCACTCCTAGTAATGGACCTTGGAAGCTTGTCACTCTAATACTTGGAAGATAGTTGGAATGAAGAGAACTTTTTTTAAGACCTCATTCAAATTCAATTGGAGACAGATAAGGGGAACACAATCTTTATAGATGTATGATCAGTGACTCATCATGATGCCCTCCTCAACACCCTATAATGTAAGATGGGAGAAAAAAATTCTAGAAGCAATCCTAGAATGTGAGTGCATGTATGTGAAACTTGTTACACCTTACAGAAATTCCTTTGACTTTGGATAAGCCAAAAAAACTTATTTGGATATGTCTCTTTTGAGGAAATTCGTCCCTATTGGACCCATGATAAACCATATGTTCATGGTGAATGGGGAGTCTGTTCCTGAACAGAGGGCCAAATGTCATAGGAAAAAACTAACTTGGGGAGGAACTAGGTAAATATTAATTTTTTTCTATGATCCAAAGATTTGTTTTTGTGAAAATGAACCCATAGGGGACCATCATGATTGAATAGAACGATCAGAAACTTATAAGTAACCAAGGCCTGGTGTCTTGAATCCTTCCTTCCATATAATTTTGAGGAGTTTATTCTTAAGATCCCATACTAGCTTGGGGAGACACTTAATTAGGTGACAAAATAATACCCCCCCAATGAACCTCCTAAAGAGTTTATTTTCACTAACTATGGGTGTTAGCCTTAGACAAGGCCTCCAAGTCTAAATTTGGAACTGATGGCTGACATGCATTAGACTTGTATGAAGGATGATTCCATAAAATAGGAATCAATTACACTTTTACATGATAGAATGGGAAGAAAAATGGAGAAGAAATAGTTCCCCAAATCTAAAGTAAAATAATATTGTAAATTTACTAATAAAACAAGCTATAGTTAACAAAGAGACTCAACAGATTCATGGAAAAAATAGTTTTAGAGTAAAAAATTAGTTTTATAGTTTATTTGGGAATAAATATTATATTGGATGGTTTAATATGTTTCTCTCATGGATTCGGTGTATGAAGGAATTTAATGGGATATATTCAATGAATAGAAGGATCACATGTGAGAAGAATAAATTTGTGAATGGATATTTATCTTTTTTACATATGCAAAATTGATTTTATTATTTGAAGGAAGTACATGGAAGGTGTGACCATCAATGTCACTATTCTGAGGAATGTATGAACATTTTTCTAGGACAAAGTGTGTAGAATATTGAATGTAATAAGACTTAAAAATGTAATAAAGTTGAAAATCCACTTATCAGTGTAGTTGATTTTAAATCTAGAAAGAGTAGAAAGGCATGAATTATAAATAGTGGATGCTCGTCACATATTTCTGGTGAAAAAATATCTTTATTTATATTGATGAACAATATAGTGGTGTCGTTACCTTGGGTAATTAAATATCACTATATATAAAATGAATTGGAACTGCTGAGATTGAATCCCAAAAGATGAAGTAAAAATATTTCATGGTTTCTTATGGTCTTAAACGTAGATTTTTTAGTGTGAGTAAAAATTTTGGTGAAGGAAATTAGATTATTTTCAGAATAAATTCATCCCTGATCATGAAAATAAAATATATAATTTTTTGAGGACAAAATATGAAAGATCTAGTAGTGACCTCTTTAAGTTGGAGTCTCAGGTAATTCTTGTTATTATATCTTTATATGTGTAAACAAGTTGTGGCTTGGAATATTAAGTTACCTTTGACAAAAGAATTTTAGCAATATTTATAAAGGATATTTGAATAGATAATTTAATAAAATCAATAGATAAAAGTTATATATCTACAAAAACTGTTAAAGGGGATAAATGACACAAATATGTCATGAAAGGGTGGAAATAAAATCCATCAATCTAATTGAGTTGATAGATTTGAATTTTTGCTGTATAATGAGGAATAAACCTACTTTTGGTGATATTTGATTCATAAAAATATTAAATTAATTTCTAGAATAAATAATTTTATGTTCATAAAGAATAATTCTGAAGTAGTGTAGATGCTTAAAATATTAAGAAGAATATTTGAGAAAGAACTGGGGGGTATCTATCAAGAAGATTAGATTTGATAATGGTAAAACGTTAAACATATAATAATTGGAATCATACCTTGACATAAATATAATTTTAAATCAATATTATGATTTTTATACACCCCAAAATAACGGTCTTATATAAATAAATCATAGAAACATGGTTAATATGGGGAGAACCAGGTTGAAATAGTATAACCTCTTAAATTTTTTCTATATAGATGTTTTTTGCACAACTGGGCATATCCAAAATAGGTGTAAACTAAGATAAAATTCCAACATTTCCTCTTATGGTGTTCTTTATAATAAGAATCAAATTTTAGACTACTTTATGGTGTTTTTAGTCATTTCTTGATGGAGATTAGAAATGTAGATTTTGAAGATTCTATTGAAGATAGTGAGGAAGTTACCTTTAAAAAAATTAAAGAATAGGATGGAAATGAACATCATGTTGTTGGAATTTAATCTTATCAAACTATTGATGTTGAAGGGTCTAATGAAGTTTTTAAATTGAAGTATAAAAACTTTAAGATGCTTGTGGAGGTGGAAAATATAATTGAAAACATGAGTGAACAAGTTTAGAAAATTCAAACAATGGGTTTTTACAACCATACAACTCTTATACATCAAATTGAGACTCATTCAGTTGGTTTGACTATTAAGTTTAAAGAATGGAATGATTCCATGAATGATGAACTAGATTTGATAGATAGGAGTGACACTTGGGATCTTGTCCATAAACTAAATGTTAAAAATGTTACTGTGAATATGTTAGTGTTTGTAATTAAATTGAATGATAAACGATAGATATCAAGGAACATGGATAATGATTTTTTGAAAAGGCCATTCATATATTGACGGATTTGATTTTGAAGAAATGTTTTTTCAACGTTTCATGACTTGAATCCAAAAACATTTTACTAGTAGATGAAGCTCACATGTAGTAAAAATAATATAAAATGTATGTAAAATACAACTTATTGAATATAAAGATCGATGAATAAATGTATATTTACTATCATAATGGTTTGATCAAAAGAATTATGTATTCTTGGTATAAAGGATAAAAAAATATATTTTTGGGATAAAACATGCCCCTAGGAGATGATTTTCAATGCTAGGTGGCTATTTTTGGTTGATGAAATTTATTAAAGTAAAGGATAACAACACCCTTTATGTGAATTGATAGGAGTAAGAAAATATTTTCATAAATTTTTATATTGAGACTATTATTTTTATAGGTTATAGAGATATTTATGGTAAATAATTTTCTATAAAAATAAAGAGTCATTTTGATATATCCATTCTATTATAAATGACATACATTATGGGATTGAAAGTGATGTAAAAAAGAATTTATTTTTCATTCATAGGAAATTCATACAATTAGATTTTTAGATAATATTTAATGGAATATTACATACTATTATACATACCCATAAAGGTAGGAATAATGACCGGAAAGGATAGTAAAAGTGAAATTTTGAATCAAAGAGAGTTTAGAAGACTTTTTGACTATTTACTATATCTTATTATATCAAGGCTTGATGTTTTATATCTTGTGATCTTGTGTTGAAGGTACAAAAGTGATCCGAAAGATTAAAAGTTTATTTATTCTATGAGATTTATAAAATACATCCAATGAAACTTGATATTTTTTGATGTGCAAAAAAGGAGAGCACTTAAACCATCATAGATTTGCTGATATAGACTGGGTTGGTGACTATGATGTGAAATGTTGAAATACATTACAACATTATCTATTAATAGGTAGTTATGTGGGATAACACAAAAAAATGAGATCACTATGACTTTAATTATAATATTTTGATAATATAGGGATGCTACAAGTCTATGTACCTAGATAGTCCGGATAAAAGAACAACTTGAAGATTTATCTCTCTAAAAATCCAGTGAAATACTCTCACTATAAGAACATTTATATAATATTTCACTTAATCAAAGATATGGTTTTAAACAAGGATATAAATCTTTAATTCATTACTACCTTAGATCAACATGGTATAATTTTCACTAAATAAATTCTCTTGGATA
This sequence comes from Viscum album, assembly GCA_963277665.1. NCBI lineage: Eukaryota > Viridiplantae > Streptophyta > Magnoliopsida > Santalales > Viscaceae > Viscum > Viscum album. The sequence continues at coordinate 1,943,469,580 of OY728140.1, read as the reverse complement.
GATTGCTGAATTTGAGGGTAAGTATGATGGTATATCCCTTCCCTTTCACATGGGTGAATCTTGGAAAACACCCACCAAGAATAGTTTTTTTCAAAAGTGGGATGTATAAATGTCCATCATTATATTTTTTGAATCCATATACTATTTGTTTGTCTGAAAATATTGAGAAAATGATTATCTGAGTTCATTGAGAATGAGGTAGATCATTCAAGTCACTTAGTTAAAAATCTCTTATCACTAAAGAATTGAATTCTATAAAAAACACTACATTATATAGTGGTGTGGTATCAAGATAATTATATTTTAGAAATGATATGATTTGATATTTCATAGAGTTATTTGTTGAGGTTAAAAAAATACTTGGGGGGAAATTTAACAACTCAATTGAATGGTTGGAGATAACAATTGTCTTTATTTTGAACCATTAGTAAGAAATATTGGATGATTAATGTGATAAAATTTGAGTTGTACATGACCAACATGAGATTTTTTAGGGTTGATTTGAAGGGATTTATAGTTCGTAATGCTGAATTCATGAATCTATGAATTAATGTAAATATTTAATATATTTATTGTTGGAATTGAAAAATGGTTAATTAATGAAGATTTCATAAGGGTAAATCATAGGTGAGAAGAAATAAAAATATGGATAAATATTATAGACACTGTATTTCATAAGGTTAATTTATTATTTTCATAATATTTAGATTCAATTTCATAATGGTCTTTCAGGTTTAGTAAAAGTGAATTCCATTTTTGTAAGATATATTTTTACTTTTCATATAGGAATCTTACAAAGGGAGAAAATTGTAAGGGTTATTTAGAAATCATGTCAGATTCATTTACCACTATTATAAGCCTAAATCCGAAATTAGAAAAACTAAAATGACACCGTATATTTTTAAGGGTTAATGATATATTTTAAGGGTCATCATTAAATTTTTAAAGTCCGTCTCTGATTTATTAGGGTCATTAATTGGTGAAATATTGTCCATTGAAAGAGTGCAAATAGGCATATAAGGGTGATCCAAAATTTAAGTAAGTGTAAATATTAATTATATAAGTGAAATTTTATTGAAAGTTAAGGGTCATAAATATGATGAATTTGAAAAGTTTTGGGCGATCATAGTGTTATATAAGAGTAACTTATTGTTTCACTGAGGTTATAAAATTGAAATGTAAGGTTCCTTCACTTAACAAAATATAAGAAGAGGAACATCTAGAAGATATGAAAAAAATATAAATATGATGATTCTTCATTAGAATCTATGTTTTTAATATCTTGAGAATAAGTTTTCACTACTATTCAAGAACTGATATAAATAACTTTTAAAGGATAAATCATGGAGTGATATATTTTGGAATTTTAAATTGGATTTTTGAAAATCGTTATCATTGTAAAAGTTATAAAATTGTCCACAAATTGTAGACTAGTTTGAATAAATGGAATAATAATGGGTTCACACAATATAATATTAATGGTGTTTCTATTTTCAAATATTGAAAATTTTTTATTGTGAATTGGTAATGAATTTTTTTTGATAATTGAAGGTTAAGACTATTGGAAAGTGTTTCATAACTACTATATCAATGAAATATGAATATGAATAGATTGGTAAGTGTTGTATCAGATTTTATCATATTAAAGCTTTGTTTTGGGAATTTATAAGATTGGTGTGTGTTTTCATTAACTCATTGACATGTTTAGTTTTTTAAATTATTTATAAGTAATGATGACATGAATACTAATTAATTTAAATTTTTCTATAGTTGATGATCGAGCTTGAGAGAGAAGATCTTATTCTAAGATTCATAGACATCCTAAAATGAAATGACGATCTTGTTAATATTTTTGATTAGAATAACTTATTGAATACAAGAGGTTTCAGTATAAATAACAACCATATTGTTTTTTACAATCTACAAATATTCAAGGATTTATTCTGAACTTATCTTTTACAAGAAAAGACATTCATGAAATATTAAAAGGAATAATATTTCCCCTCTATTATAATCACTTGAAAACTGTAGTGATAATATTATTATCATAACTTGACCAAAACCTAGGATAGATTAGGTACCGATATTGGTACCAAACATTATAAAAATCAACGTGTGCTGTGAATTATCACATTAAAATAGTTGAAATATACAAAATTCAGGTATATTTTTAAATAATTATCTATGGTTTTAGAGAGTTTTTTGATCTAAACACCCATGATTTCTATTAATTTATAACTTGTTTATACATTTTCAATTGTCTATAAAGAAATAGATCCCAACAGACTAGCTAACCCACCACCAACCATGAAAAGTCTTGTTGAAATCCCTTCATAAGGATTACTAACCATGGGATTAGTGGGAAGGCCAACCCAAGACAAGATAGAATGGGGGTATCAATCCCATTAAGAGGTATCCCATGGGTGGTCAATCCTGCATAGATTAAGGGAAGGATGACACACACGTGGGCTGTGGAGTGCGTACGACCTATGTGTGTGTAAGATTTTCCAGGATCCCACCCTAGTGTAGGAGATAGGGATAGTGATCCCATAGATTTCGTTATAAATTATCGTGAAACCTATCACTGTTGTTGTGTGGGACATCTCTTTTGGGAAAAAATCCCTCAAGGTAGCATTGAAGCATTTTTGAGGTGATTGTGTTTGTTGACAAAGTGGACATCTCTATTGTGATTGTTGAAAAAGCAAACCATGACGCACAAATATGTTGACAAAGGGGATTTCATGGTGAAATGTCAAGTTCAAGGGATATGGTTAACGATCCATGTTTGATTCAAGAATGTCTATAAAGGAATGGATGATCTGGAGGCTGTACAAAAAGAGCAGATACAAGGTGGTGCAGTTTTCCAGTGTTTGCCAAATTTTTGGGCCTGGAAGTTGACTAATGGAGAAAAGTGGTGTTTTGAAAAGAGACTTGCGCGCTGTTGACTTTAAGGAGAGGAAACATGTGCACCATATGTTTTTCAATATCACAAGATCAAAATATGACAAAGGGAAAAGGGGTGCCCAAGTTTTAGTATTGGTCGCGCAAGTGACTTGTGCAGTAGAGACTTGCACGCCAAAACTTGCGCGCCAAGGGGAGACTTGCGTGCCATCACGCAGGGTTCCAAATGACTATAAATAGATGATTACCCCTCCTCATTCTGTGTGAGTTCAACACTTAGAGAAAATCAGAGCTCCCATCGTGTAGGTGTAGTGGTCACGCAAGTGGTGGTGGGTCGCGAACATAGAAGTTTCATGCTAGTTGTTTATTGAGCGCCCAAGGTGGTTTGGGAAAGAAAGGTTGTGAGTCTCCCAAGTTTCGAGTTGAAGAAGGGGGTGTTGTGCAAGTGGTTTGGTGTCACTTTCATGCCTTATTTTGAAGAAGCACGATAGTTGGTGGTTGCATACCAAAATTACTTTGGACGTAAAAGGGTGTGAGTCGTGCAAGTTTCGAGTTGCAGAAGCTTGTGTCACGCAAGTGGTTGAGGTGGAATTTCACACCAGTTGTAACTTGGGAACTGATACTTTCATGCCAGCTTAGAGAAGGGCTCCAGGTATGGTTGATTCATGGTAGTGATTCAGGGCCACGTGGAAGCTAGAAGATTTCCCAATACCTTCGGTGGAAAGTGAGATTCATCTATGGGTGAAAGTTGGACTTCAACAGAGAATCTACATACAACGGAGGATGTATTAACCAGTGATAATGGAGAGACCTACTGGTCTATAAACTATGAGTGGATGATTTCCAGAGAAGTGAGAAAAGGAAGAGGAAGAAGGTGATCCACTCCACCAGCAGTGAGCCAGAGAGAGAGAGACACAAGGAGTGACCCTTGGGAAAGCTGTGAGCTGGCCCTAAACATAGTAAAGGTAGTGAGCCTGGGAATAGAAGTGATCTATCCCGAAACATGTAAACAACAATGTTTCTATAGTGGATTTGGTACATTAGAAAATTGATGGTTTATGCTCCTTGGATGTAGCCCATTGAGGGTGAACCAAGTAAAATTTTTTGTGCCCTGTTCATGCATTACTTTATATTTATATTATGCAACGGGAATGTGAGAGAACAATGTTTTTCTTAACAGCGAAACAAGAACAGAACGGGCTTTCATTTTAAATTATTCATACCCAGATCCACCCCCCTCTCAAGGTATTTAGCCCTGTGGACCTAACAATCGCTATAAGTGGGCACCAGTTCATGTTTTAAAACTCCACCATTCCTCACTCATAAATTTCCCAATCTACGACACCACCACTCTCCGTTGCACTATTCTCACTGAAACACCACTTTAACTCACAAAGAACCCCATTTCCAACCCCGATGAAGCCCTATCATGATCCTTATTCAACTGATATTCCTTTGGACCATCATAGATCTCCTTTGGACCTCGGAAAAGACTGATGAACACCATTTAGAGCTCCCTTAATCCACTATGATGACTGGATGGGTTCTCTAAGAGTCAAATTCTTCAAAACTACACCACTTATCACCATTGTTACACAATACCTAGGCTATGCCAGAGAACGTCCCTATTCATGCACACTGGAGACCACACTACCCCATGGAACTATTCCACATAATAAATTATCAACAAATTAAGATCATCAAGTGTTCTAAATCATCTTGAGTATCATAGATGAATTTTTGAATTAAAAATCTTATAACACAAATGACATGGGGATATCTTAATTTAATATTTTAATAAAAGACTAATGATCATGTGCCCTATCTACCTCTATAAAACATAAATCCTACTATTAAAAAAATTAATCAAAAAATGACGAGCGAGAATCCCTGAATCTTGAATTTTGTTGCCACTATTTTATTGGTTTTTAGTTTATATATTATTTTTATTTATTTTTAGTTTTATTCTATCTATATTTTTAATTTACTTAGAATAATTCATTCATTATTTTATAAAAAGTTTTTCCACACCCTTTTTATCGTCTTCTCTATTAATCTTCTTCTTATTTTATTTTTTCTCTTCTTTTAATTTTCTTATTCTTTCAATTTTATTTTATTTTCATTTTTTTTCTATTCTATTTTATTATTTCTCTCTCTCTCTCTTATTTTTTTCTTCTTCTTTTATTTCTATCCACAAATGTGATCTCTTACCCTAGATGATGGGGGGATAACTTGATTCTTATACTAGGAGAGGTTAATGTGTTATTGAATTTTTTATTATTGTTTATTTAATGTTTTTCGTGAATACAGGTAACATGCATGGGTGTGACAATTGTACCCCCTGACATGAAACTCAAATTTATTTCTACTATTTTTCTTTTTTTATTTTCTACTATTAATTTGTTATCTCTTCACATGATGGATTTCATCCAATAAATACATGAAACATCATCGATAGAGCCGTCCAAGAATATGTCACACTAACGTCCAAGGTGTGTCATCGACCTTGATTACAGGAGGAGGTGTAATTTAGATTACTTAATGCATTCAAGATTTCATAATTTCTAAATAAAATGATAATAATTCATTATGGGATTTCATGAATGTAATATTAAACTGAAATAAAAACACAAGGGAATAATGATGGATTACAAAAAAACTCAGGAGTAATTCTTTCTTTATAATTTCATTATGTTAGAATTTCATTTATTATAATTTTATATATTATTTTTCTTGTCCTTTCAAAAATTTAAAATGTAATAAAAATCCAAATTATTTTTTAATTTTTGAATAAAACAATAAAAACAAATAAAAATAAATAGTTTAGGGGAATTAGATTATATGAAAAACTCTCAAGATCCTCAAGTGAAATTACCATGGTCATCCACTATGCTGCACTAGAAAAATTTTATTTTACCACACCCAATCATAGGAATTAATCCAAAATAGAACCTTTTTTGGGATAAAATTATTATTTTAGTTATATTTTCTATATTCAATTTATAGATAGTTTTTTCATTGTTTTCATGTTGAGAAAAAAAATTCAATTTCCATTATGGTTATAAATGATCATTTCTTCCATTTATGGAACAATTATTCACTAGAAAAAGAATAATAAATAGATAATACTGGTGAGACAGTCTAATAAAGGGCTGATTTTGTCATGATAATGATCAACCAGAATCACATAGGCATAGAGATATTCCTCTTTCATTATGATTTGATGGGAATGGTTGGTCAATCTCATTCTAACATTCAATGATTCGAGGCCATAAAGGAAGTGACACTAATTTTTCCCAATTTCACTAAATACAATAAAGAATTTATGGCCAATACTGAGGAGTATAAATATCCCAACCATCTATAAGACTAGATTACATATGAACATGATTAGAAATAGTGGATTCATAATAACAAAGGCTTTCTTATTGAGCTAACTTTGGGAGATCCACATGATCTAGATAACATCTCGAATGAATATGAAATATAACTTTACCTCACTGGCCTCTAAATTATAAAATCTAGAACCATTACATATATTTCTAGACATAGAATAATACACTAACCAAGTGGATAAATTTAAATCAATGATGGAAGAGCCCGACTACCTGCCTTCATCCCTTGAGATACAACTCCAAGAGGAAATCAAAATTGAATAAGATATTGAAGATGAACTAACTCATATATTTGATCTTTACGCAAACTATATTTTATTTGATTTTATTCAATATAAATTGATAATTAATTCACATTCTTTTTAATTTTAATATTCAGATAGTCTTTTCCATGCCTTAGAGGAGGATGCTGAAATTGGACATGCACCTATTTGGGAATACACAGATAACCCTAATTTTGATTAATATATATTTTAGGAATCCCATTAAAAAATACAAGTATCTAATTCTGAGTAAATAAAGACATAGGTTTCTCATAATGAAATGGTGAAATTACTTATTAATAATTCAAATTTAAAATTTGTTCATATAAAATTACCAATTAACTAATCCTTTAAACATCCAATTCATGAATTCCATGTTGATCCAACACAAAGAAATAAATAGGAGGTTTAAAAATTATCAAACAATAAGTAGGATGATTCATACTTCATCCTACCCTATCAATGCAAGTTGTTCCAAATTGTGAAGGGGGGATGTAATATATTTTATGAATGGGATATTCCTAAAAAAGAAACATCAAATAAAAGCTGGGAGAATCCATAGGTTATGGTTCAATTAAATGAAACTCCACCCACCATAAAAATATAAATAACTCTTGGTATTGGACAAATAATGGAAATAAAAATAAAGGCACCACATAGGGGATCATACCAAGACTTATCCTGTTAATTTTATTTATAGGATTTAAATTTAATTTTTTAGGATCAGTCTAGTATACAGGAAAACTCCCTCAAATCTTTTTAATCTTAAATGACATGGTACTTGTAATTGAATTGGTTAATTATCTTTATTAGGTCCATGATAGTAAAAGTAATCCCTCAAATTTTAGATGAGGAGGACAAAAATCATCATTGGAAATGGAGTTCACTTTTTTATTTTTTTCTTATAAACTCCTTAAATTATTTTCCAAACCTATTTTGTGATTTAAACTAGAAATCAAATTCCCATTCTTGAATTATGCTTTATTTGATTTATATATGAGTCATTACATTTATTGGAGTATTGTGATTCCATGTTTTAGATTTACTTTTAAGGAGATATAATGATTAAAATGAAGAATAAAATGATTAAAGTTTACCATTGATATTAAAATTAGGACTCATGATTTGGGGGAATTTACTAATACATGTAAATGAGATTTACCTAAAATTTATCATGATTTGATTTTTTCTTAAATTAATATGATCCTTGATTAAAAATCCATTATTATTACATTTTTATTTTGTCTTTAAAAAGTGGAGAATGTAGTTCCTTTTCCAGCTTATGCATAGGGAGCATGTAATCATGATATGATCATAAATTTACTTAAATAAAAATCCTGATTAATGAGTGAAACAATTATAAAGTTTGGTAAATCATGACGTTGAATGTTTAATAATATTCAATTAAAAAGATTGAATAAATGGAAGAAGAAGTTACAATATTTAAACTTGGGAAAAATTAAAACGCTTGAGTTTATTTTTTATTTGAAAAATGTGAAATTGAATATATATTTTATGTGTAATTGGAAAATTAGTTTTAATATTGGTAGTTATTTAATTATAATTTCTTTAAATATTTAATATGTGTAGAACTAGTGCCTTCAAAATTCTATGTTGATATTTTATATTTTAGGAAAATAATGGTTTAATTTTTTGGGTATTTGATAGATAAAAATTCCATGTATATTTTTAATGAATTTTCAACAGGTTTAAACATATTTTTGATAAAAAAATAATGATTTTCAATTCAGTAATTAAATTATGGGATATTATAAATGAGGAAGTAAATTTGGTTTTTGGGAATTATGATTAGTCATTTTGGATTGTTGACTGTGTTTTTGAATTTTTTATTATGTTTAAAATATTTAAAATTATACATTTTCAAATGTTTATTAAAATGACAGAGGATAATAAGCTAGATACCCCTACGCCGACCAAAACCATGTAACATATCCCTCAATTCATAGGACGAGATGACCATGTTCCTAGTGGGAAGTCCAGATCTAGCCATAGTGGCCCATGGTCATCATGCTAATGAAAAAGTGGCTGGTGGGGGGTCAATTACATTGGGAGTAATAGGGGGTTGAAGCCCGTGTGGGCCATGTAGTGTATGCGACCGGTGTATTTGTAGTTTTATCAATGAGCTATACCCAGGTCGGTGATCTGGACAGTTCTCCCGATGATTTCATTATGAAGGATCATATAACCTCTCTCTATTTCGATGTGCAACACTAATATAATAGGTTTACTGTTAACTTTTTAAAACTCCACCATTCCTCACTCACAATTTCCTTTGTTACAACACCATCGCTCTCTACCACACTAATCTCAGTGGACTACCACTGAAACTATCATATAACTCCATTTGAAACCCTAGTTAAGTGAAACCTTGATCCATCTTCCAATTACAGACATCCACACCATCGCTGATCACCTATAGACCTCGACCGACACCCATGAAAACCATTTGAGCTCTCTATGGACACTTTGAAGGACAAATGGGTTAAGGAGGAGTCTGTTGCTTCACCAATCCACAACTAATCACCATCACTACACCATCCATTTCCATGAATGTCTACATCCGTATGGATGCACATCGAATCCCCTACTAACATGTTGATCCAGTCCATGCTACAAAATATCAATAACCCAATATCAATGTGTCTTCCATATCATACTAAGTCTAACAGATAAATCTTTTAATTTAAAATATTCAATCACCAAAGATATTGGGAGATCTTAAACAAATATTTGTTGAGAATAATGAGGAATGTATATCCTCTATACCTCTATAAAATATAAAGCTTGCAACCATGAAAAGAATTTAACACTACCGAGGGAGAATCCTTAAATCCATAATTATACAACCATTGTTTTCATTGTTTTATTTTATCTTTTAATTTTATTTTGTTTTAGTTTTATTCTATTTGATTTTTTATTTCCTTAATATTAATAACTAATTGTTTTATTAAAAGTTTTTTCATTCCATTCTTATATTCTTCTCTATTCTTCTTCTTCTTCATCTATTTTTATTCTTATTTTAATTTTCTTATTATTTGCAATTTATTTTATTTCATTTTATTATTATATTCTATTTTATTATATATATCTATAACACTTATTTATGTTGTTTTATTTTATTATTATCTTGTTTATATCCACCAATGTGATCTCTTACACTTTAAAATGACGGTTTGACCCAAGGATTGGACTGAAGGCGGTAAAGGTGTTCTTGAATTATTTCTTAATGTTTATTTAATGTTTATGGTGGATATTATCACTGTGAATGGGTGTGGTGAATGTTCCTAATGGCATGAAAATAAAATTTATTTATATTATTTTGTTTTATTTATTTTCCCTCTCTTCATCGGTTAGATATTCACATAATGGAGTTGAGAAAATAAATAAATTAAATTACATTGATAGAGCTAGGTCCAAGAAGATTTCACACCCTTGACCAAGGTGTTTCATCAACCTTGATTACAGTAGGAGGTGGAATTTAAATTTCTTAAGTCATTTTATTTTTTGTAAATTATAAATAAATGGATAGTAATTCATCATGAATTTTCATGTTTGGATTACCAAAAAAATAATAAAAAAATAAATGGGATTAATGATGGAACCAATAAACCAAACTCTGGACCAAGTTCTTTCTTTAAAATTTAAATTCGTTAGCATTTCACGTTAGTTTAAATTTAAATTTCACTCTAATTGTATTTTAAATATTTTATTAAGTAATAAAAAACCTATTATTTATCATTGTTTTTATAAAATAACACATAAAACAAAATAAAATATTATAGGTTAATTATATTATGTATGTGAACAAGAGTGAAGTTCCAAAAATGAGAAGGCACTGGTTATCCACTATGATGTACTTGGAAAATAATTTTCTTTTTTAAAATCCGTTGAAATGCATGCCTTAATAGTATTATGGGGGATAGAGTTGTTAACGTTAATGTATAAAGACCTTATTATATCATAGTGGTTAATTTTTAAATGGAAATTATAAAATTAGACCACTTATTCTTACCCACACTTCTCAGTGGTACATTAACTCACATAGGTACTTCATTATCCATTTCAGCATGGGTTAATTTATTGTTTCCAATTATTTCATATAATTTTAATTTATTGCATATAAGGAGATACATGCTATAAATGACATAGGATTTAGTTTCTTTCAACCTTGACTATGATTTATTATTTATTTATATGTATATTAATAATGATTTATAATTTATATATATATATATATATATATTAAGGGTTATAAATGAATTCGAATTAAGACCTCTCTTGAATACTGATATATATAAAGTGGGACTTTGGGTAATACTTTTGAATTCCCCGGATTCTTATACTCTATTCTATAATGTAAGGGGTTGTATACTTGTATCTCCATAAATTATTTAAGTAAATTTGGGTTTCATTATATTATAAACCTTCTGATGAATGTGTATTTAGTAAATTTTGAATGAGATATATACGGATATGTATAAATGTAATTATCCTTTATTTTTTGGTAAGTAATACAAATCATTAATTATATAAATTTGTACACATTATTATATTTGGGTCATACTAATTATATTGAAGATATAATATACAAAAATAAATCATGAATATAAATTAATATTTCCTGAGATACAAAAAGTTTATGAAATGAAATGATTTTCATAAGCTTTATAAAGAAATGTAAAGACAAAGAGAACCCTTGAAAATATATTGATCTATATTCCTTTAGACGTGAACAAATTTCACTACCTCGGTCATTGACATGGATCGATCTGGCCAAATCTAGGTGTGCATGGATTATTTTTTTGTAGGGAATGTTAGTTATAGTTAAAACTAAGTTATTAGTTACTCTTATTCAATTATAATATTTGAGTTACATAAAGTTGGGTGAAACCTATACGATTTTGAGTCTAGAGGAATTTATTTAAGATAATACATATATTTAATTTGTAAAGGACATTAAAAAATAAATATCTAAAGTCAAATATTATATGATTAACATGACTATTATAAAATCAAGGTCTTGGATTCCACATAAAAGTGCCACGAGTCTTGTGTGTCCACATGGACTCAAGTACGTCTCCCCAAATTATAGAGGATTCCAACTACCAGCGAGGACCTATGTTGTGTGCAGGGGAGACTATTCCATTATTACCATAGTATATCACAACAAATAACATATGAATAGAAGATAAGTAAAAGAAGCCATAATTGTAGAAGAAGACACAATAGAAGAATATTGATGTAATAACTATATGAACATCATGAATAACATACAAAAACTGATTATCTAATAAAAAACTGATGATGATATGTGTCATGTCACTAAAAAGCTAGAAAACATGTATACAATGTAACATACAAGAAAGATATAAAAAAACTTAAAAAGGAAACAAAAAATACCCATGCATCCCAAGATCCAACTTGTTCAACTGATACTAGATTCATTCTAGGAAATAATAAATCTTGTTTTTGAAGCTACTCATTACCCCTTGTCAGAACCTGCATATATATAGAGTTCCCAGGTGATAATGGTGTCCCAGATAGGGTGTGTGAAAAATATTAGTAGGCCACTACAATTGGTGTTTATAACTTCCTGCCTTTATAATAAAAACTAAAAAGTGTGCAAGCATTTATATATATATGTAATATTTTACAGTAATGTAAATAACCAAGTACCAGATTCATCCCTCAGTTAGTTTTTGAACATGTAATCAGTTCATTAAATAATTAAGTTGTAGTTTATATATTTATGTCTTTTGAGGCATACCAAACATGGACATAACCATATGATAGTAATAGTAAAGGTTCCAAAATGTAACAAGGAAAGCAGAAATGAGATTTAATAATGAAAGGGTTCCAAGGTAATGACCAAGGCAACTAAGACATCTAGGGTCGCAAATGCAGTAGTAACTATTGCCTGGTTAAGGGGTAAGATTGTAATCTAAGGATCATAATGCATGGTATTCCATAAAATTATGATCTAACTAAGTCGAAAGAATGCATCCAAGGTAAAATGGGACATGAGATGGCTGGGTCCATGGATGTAACCAAGACACCTTGAGTGCGTGGAAGCCATTATGGATCCAAAGAGTGTTTCCGAGTCATCCTATAATAACAAATAAGGTGTCCTATTATTTCATATTGGAAATCCACTAATATATGAGGATAGGGCTCTATGGTGGGTCTAGAATAAGGGAACTAGCATACTTGAATCAGAATGGTGTCCTCGAGCTCTCAGGGAATTCCCTCGGGAATCCAAAAGCAAACCTGAGTCAAACCACCCCTATAAATCAGTCACCATCCATATGTAATCAGGTACCCTACACATAGTTTATTTAATCAATTAATCCATAATATAATTATGTGATTTTAATATTTAATATAGTTCAATCCATTTCCTTTCATTAGTTTGACAAGGTGATTGGGCATGCAACCATGTCATTAATTAATTTAATCTATAATCCTTTTTATTAGTCCAATATACTACATTCCACTATGAGTGGATAGGGGTGCTACTATATGAGAAAATCATTCATTTCATTTAACAAGGACATTTAATTTATTTAAAACATACTTTCCATTTGATTTGATAGTGATTTGTCATTAATTAATCACTTACCTTTGGAGGGTCCTCTGTGGTTCAACATGGTACTAGAAATTTAGTCAATTCAATATCCATTTAATATAATGAGGATTACCATTATAGTGGTCAATCTCAAGCACACTTGAATGATGTCTCAATGGTATCAAAACACTAAAAACAAAAATATGGAATCTCACACTACAAGGGGTGTTTGAACTTTTAGACGTATCCATGAACAATGATTTACAAGAATAGAAAGGGTCCTAGAACACAATCCAATTAACTGTAAGAAATAAATAAAAATTTAACAATTGAAACCTGATGAAATTGGCGTGCACCCCTGGAATTTTCAAAATGACTAAAATTAAGGGATGAGTTATTGATCATTTACATTAGGCTTTTATGACTCTCATCATCTTGTATTAGTCTTCACATCGACATGGATTGGAGTAAATCTAAAGAACCGACCAATTCCCTAAAATTGGGGCATACGAGCATAGATCTAAATAGCATCGTTGATTGAAAGATGAATACAAAAAAATCAAATTGAATCGAGATCATACCATTTTAGATCCAGTGAGATGAACAATGGTCGATTTAGACATAAGATGGATGGTTGATCTCAAAAGATATATTTGGATTGAAAAGGCTTCAAAAAGGGGAGTAAGTGGGGTGGTACCTGCTTGAAATAAAGAATAAAGGAGGGAAATCATTTAACATTTCATTTAAGGGAAAATTGTTAATTTCGAAATGTTTTTCCATCGCATGGTTTGGTCGTACAGTTTGGCCAAATTGTATAGAAATAATGCATGAGCAGCTATAGGAAGAGCAATATGCATGGTTATGATACAATGTTAGGGAAACCATGCACCAACAATGTGAAATTTATCTGAAATTTGTATTTATTTTTTCACATGGCTAAGTAGGCCAAGTTTCATGGCTAGGTAAAATAATTATCCCTCTTTCTACTCATTGTCTATCCCCACATGGTTTATAAAAATTGTGCATCCTTCCCCAAACAGTAAAAAAATAGTGTGACAAGCCTTTTTCTCCTATGAAGCTTGACTCTAGGCCCCAAATATAACCCAGAAACCCTAATTCCTTTACTAACTATTTAAGTGTAAATTTTAGGTCCTTAAAAGAAAATTAGACCAAAATTTAAAGGATCTATACCTTAATAAAAAATTGGGTTCTTACAGTCATCCCTACTTAAAATAATTCATCCCTGAGTTCGCCTTTTATGGGCGGTGGAACATTGTCTAAGAATAAAATTGGCCATTGGGAACATATATCGGCCTCCTGCTCTCAAGTCTCATAATATAGACATATGTGCTTCTATAGAACCCATACCAGAGGGACAACCCAACCATGGAGAGCTTTTGTGCTCTGATCGATGAAGCGTATAGGATAATCCTTAAATGATGCATTTGTATCTAGCTCAAATTCCTATGGATCGAAATTATGAGAAGCTTTGGAATCAAAATAGAGAATCTATGAAATGTGTAAGTCTTCAAGCATGGAACAATACCTCTAAGGTAGTATCAACCAAGACACTACTAACCTGACTCTCTCCAGGATATCAAATGAACCTAAATAATAATGATACAATTTCCCTTGAATCCGTATCAATCCACTCCCTTGCCTAGATGATACCTGGAAGAAAAAATAAGGACCAACCATGAACTCTAGAGGTCATCTCTGACGATCAACATAAAATTTCTATCTAGACTGAGATGTAGATACATACGTCCTGGTCAACTAAATGTACTCCAAATCCTTGTATATGGGACAATGACCTGGTTGGGATGCCTTAGATTCCCCTAGCCAACATAGGGTTGAACAGAATGACCTACCATATAATGCCTCAAAAGTATACATATGAATTTTCACCAAAAAGATGACAACTAGAAAATTCACCTACGACCATAGTTTGGAACTGTAGGTGTATGCCTGAAAACAGTGGCAATAACATATGGACATAGTTTTTAAAAACTATGGCCACTATCACTGTGGAATTAGGCCCCTACTAACATGATTAAAACTTCTACTATATCATTTATATTGTATAAAAAAATTAATTCAGTTACCCCATAATCCCCCACTACCAGTTTCCCCTCCCCCTACTTATCCCCCTACCTGTCCCCCACCCCCTTGACCTCTTCCATGCACCCCCACCCCCTACTAGTCCCCACCATCCCTTGAACTCCCTCCCCCTTCCAGTCCCCTTGCCCCTGCCAATACCCCCTATGAGTTCCCCACCCCTGCAAGTCCTCCCCCAGTTCCAGTCCTCCCCACTCCCATTTTACCCTCCCCCACTTGCTAGTTTCCCATGCCAGTCCCCCCACCCCACCCTATCCTCCCCCTTTCACCCCACTGCCTTCTAGTACCCCTTATAGTCCCCGCCATGAACCCCCACCAACCCTTCCCCATGCACCCCCACCCCAACTTGTCTTCCCCTTATAACCCCACCCCTGCTAGTTCCCCCTACCAGTCCCCCCTACACCCCACCCATGCTTCCCCATGTACACCCTCTCCTGCTAGATCCCCCCTCACCTGCCATTTTCCTATCCCCCTTTATGTTCTCCAACTTCCCCTGCCAATTTCCCCTCCCCCTACATGTCCAACCCCCCATGCAAGCCCCCCTACCTGCCAGTTTCCCCTTCCCGTTCCCATGTCAGTCCCCTCACCCTTCCATCCCCCTTTCACCCCACCCACCCATCCCCTTCCACCCCTTCCAGTCCCCTTCCCCTACCAGCCCCCTCCCACCTTGTCCTCCCCCTTTCACCCCATCCCTACTGTTTCCCTTGCCTATCCCCCCTTACACCCCCACCCACCCTGCCCCTTTTACCCCTCCCCTTACCAATCCCCTCCCCATGCTAGTTCCCCCCCCCCTCCAGTTTCCTCTCCACCCTTCTAGTTCCCCGTTCCCCTGACAGTTTCCCCTCCCCTTTCCAGTTCTACCCCCACCCTACGAGTTACCCCTCCCCCCTGCCCTTGCGAGTCCACATGCCCCTGCCTGCCCCCTTGCACCCCACCCCACCCTCCCCCTTACACCCCTACCTGTCCCCTCCCCCTACCAGTCCCCTCACCCTACTAGTTCCCCCACCTCCTTCTAGTTTCCCCTACTCTATTCCCCTGCTAGTCTCCCCCACCCCAACTAGTTCCCCCGTAGCCAGCCAGTTTCCCCTCCCCAAGCCCCTACCAGCCCCCTCCCCTACTCATACCAGTCCCCCTCCTTACTAACATCCCAACCCACCCATTGGATTGTATTAGGAAAGAGGATATACTAAAAATTGGTGAAATTTACCACACACTAAATATATTTCATGGGTTTAAAAACAATGTAACAAAATGAGAATGAGTTGTTCTATTTATGACACAGGAGACCAACGTGGTACCCACTGTCCAAATTAAATTATACACTAAATCTACTTACATATTATGAATTAAAAACTCGAAATATAGAAAAAGCACAGAACTACACTTACATGAGTCTCCCTTTAACAAAAAATATCAATGAAGTCTAGAATGAGCTCACAAGTGGCTATTACACAAGGTAGAACATAGTAGTTCCTATACCATCAAATTATGGTTAAATAAAACATCTTAGAAAATTAAAAAACAATATAACTCAATAAACAAGAATAGTGTAGTAATATAACCAAAAATAATAGAATTAATGCACCAATTATAGGAAAACAAAACCGGCCTCCAACTGAATGAATGTGTGATAGATAAACAATATTTCATATGATGATCCATATATCTTCATGCATTAGGTTCTAATTTAGAGTTCCATTAAGATTTTATATAAATATCTATGATAAAGTCATTATCGCAAGGTTCATCCATGGATCACTTGATGAAGTTATAAATCTGAAAATTCCATGTTAAATAATATTCATGTTTACAAAAATCATGATTGCATCATCATGAAGGAATTTCATACCATAAGAAAGGAAACAGACTAGTTTTGGTGATGGTGAATTTGTAGAAGTATCCCGAAAGGGCACACCCATAAAAGAGGGAATTATGATGGTAATGATGAAATGATCATGTTATTTTGTGAAAAAACAAGTCTAATATGGTTGTGGTAGTCTTAGTAGTAATCATCTATAACACTTATGCGAAGCATCCTAGGATAAAATGGCCATAGAATATGACATGGTTAGAGGGTAATAATTCATTGAAGATATATAATATTATAAGGATGATATGGGTAGTAAAAAACATAATGTTGTTGTGATATATTTCATGGTGAATTATTTTTATCCCTATGTGAAACAGGAAATACCATGAAACCCATGGTAATTAGTAAAGTAATACATGGTTTTAAAGTGGTGTTTCAAGTCAAAATTGATTGAGGAATTTGGCCACACCAATAGTTCACCACGATATGGATGAAAGTATACATAAAAATAAAGGATTATTAGAAAGAGTACTACACATTAGCGGTACCCATTTTGGAAGTAAGCATATCATTTTTTCAATACCATGATATGGTGTAAGCTATGTGTGGGAGTTTAATTCAGTTACAAATTGTTTTACCAATCTGTATTAGTGAAATATATAATATCTCAAAAATTTAATCGAGGAGGTTGTTTTTATAAGAATAAAATATATCTAGAATATCATTATGATACAACGACTTTTATTGATCAAAATAATTTATAGAAATAGTTGAAAGATGTTTGAGAATTAAAAATTGAAAATAAATATCAAATATAAGAATGGGTACTGTGAAAAGTAGTACATATACACAAAAAAGAGTAAATAAATAATATGTAATGTATAAGAGAAAACTAATTAAAAATATGAGAATAGAGAGAGAGATTAGAGTGTAGTTTGACAATAGCATTTAGAGGTTATAATCTGTAGCATCAAGAAGATAAGGATTTATACAACACTATTTCTAAAAGAAGAATATTTTTATGTGTGACATGTTGGAATTTAATCTTACATGTAACATAACTCTAATATATACTGTTTCATGAATCCAATAGTAGAAATATAGTGATATTTGATTCATAAAATGATGTTGAATAAGTGGGAAGAATAATAAAGTTACTGTGTAAAGTAGTTTAACAAGAAGAAGAAGAGGAAATAAAAAGGAGGGAAAAGTGGTGATTTTAAGAAATAATGATCATGATTATTTACTAATATAAATATATGTAATTTTGTTAATTTTTTTGTATACAATAGAAGAAAATATATCATGACATATTTATATACAACTTAATGTGAAAGAATAATAAGGGAAATAACGTATCAAAAGACCTATAGCATTTTTGAGGAAGACACTTTGGTTGTTGTTTATAAAAATGGTAATCTATTTTGGATGTAGTATAAAAATTTAATGGGATAAATTAGAGCATGGAATATTCCAAATATAGACAAAAGGATTAAACCAAGAAATTTATTTTCATGGGTTTATACAATCCTATCCTATCATCAAAATGGAATCCAAGTCTTTCCAATGAATAAAATTTTAGTCATAAAGGTGAAACTTATAAATAATCATGTCTCTCTTGTGTGTGTGAGTGTTAATAGGTTTTATTTTAGTGGAAGCATAAGAAGAAATATAGATAAAGAACAATATAATCATTACCTAATATTAAACGAGCTGAAATAAATAAGGTATTTAAATGTGATAAATTGAACAGCTACAATGATTCCACCTCTCTCTGTGTGTAACATATTGCATCCATTCCACCTCAAATAGAAATAGAGGGTGGATACCATTTTTTGATTCCCAATTGGTACTAAAAAATATTTATTCATCTCATATTGGATTCTCATATTTATATATTTATCATTGAATATTTATTTTTTTCCAATAAATATTATAAAGTGAAAATTTGGATAGGTTTCGATGTCATGATAGAACATAGTTTATTCCTAGACATTGATTAACATTAAAAATAAATAGAAGAAAATGATGAAGAATATTTTCCTCTTGTCTAATTATAAATAATATTCATTATTTCCTCACATGTAAGATTTATCAAGCATCAAAGGATAATAACATGTAGTTTGATGTAACAAAAAGGATGTTGAAAAAATTTCTCCCTAAAAGGTTCCATTTTTTTGTGATCCTAAGTCAAATAAAAATTATGATTTAAAATATCTATGAGATATAGAATGAATACCTAAATCCATCTCAATATCCTATCTCACTATCCATGTGAAGACCAAATTGCCTACATCATCAAATAAATCACCACTAATTTGTCTCCCTAAATAACTATTCAATTTTCCATCCTCACTTCCCTGATATTCAATACAAGACATGTGGTATCACATAGACCTTATTCCCAAATTCACACCTATAACAAAGAAAAAAATAACACTCCTGATAATAAATGGATTAATACAAGATCTATGTTTCAAAACCTAGATCTTTTAGATGTCATACCGTAACCTAGAACACTAGGATAATTTTTTTGTTGGAATAATAATAATAATATTATTATTATTATTAATAAACAAACCAAGGTAAGAGTTGGAAAAACAACTCATAACCCCCAAAAAAATTTTATAATAGTAAAAATGTATAGATGAAAACATGAGGTGAAACATGATTTCCCCAACATAAAAAAACCCTAAATACCATAAAATATATTTTAAGATTTAAAAATCAATTCTGCATTTATAGAAGCCACTCCTTAGAAGATTCCAGTTTTTCTATAGTTGAAGCACATCCAATTGGTATCACCCTAGAGATTTGAATTCCATCCTAAAGTAAAAACCATTTCAAGATATTTATTTATGTATCATAAGAAACAATTAATGAATTTAACAAATCCATCACATCATCAAAAAAATGCATCTTGATGGTCATGTTAGATGATTACCGTCACTGCCTACATCATCTGCATAAATACAAATAATTGATCCTCAACCTACCAATTATATAATACTTAAGTGTATCTTGACATATATTTTAAATCATCATCATTAAGTCAAAGAGAAACCTTCAACTAACATTGCATCATCAAAAAACCCATTATGATCGTAGTGGACCTAGCAAGTGAATCTCAACCATAGGGGATAAAAATTATTGATTTTAGACATTAGATTCCATAAGTACTCAAAATTAGTTAGTAAAATTACATAAATCAACTTTCATTCAAATATAAAATAGAAAAATTCACCCCATATAACAATAAGTCATCTCATTTTGAAAATATAGTGATTGAATCATAATCAGTGTGATAGAATCCTCTTTAATACAACCACAGTAACTATACCATATAAATATAGAAGTTTGTTAACATTATCCACAAAGCGTAAAATTGTTTCTTTAATTTGGCATGTGTGTTCAAGTGTGTCATGAGTAGATTCACTTGAATCACTATTCCCCCCTATATCCTCTTCATGAGGGGGGTGGTCATCTCCTGAGATATTATAGGCATCATCCCCTTTTAACATCAACTCAGAGTTAGTTTGAGAATTATTAACTGTAATTAAAAATCTAGAAAAAACCCCAATATAAAGTCTCTTATGCACGTTATGTTTGGAATGTCCTACAAGGTACCATTCCACATCTTGTTCAGAAGTTATCCTAAGAGATTACTGTTTCCCATCAAAAAATGGTCTGACTCTCCAACAAGAGTGCCATGATTACCTTTTTCAATCCAAATTTCCTTATACCTAACTGGATGTTGTGAAATGGGTTTTTTGAGATCACCTTTCCACAAGACAAAGTATATTGATTTAATTTCAAATATGAAAAATAGTAATTTTTTATATTTTCATAAGAAACCTTTTTAAAAAATCCATTCACCACATTCTTAATCGAGAAAAGTAAGAGTAGTGGTTTGTAGAACATCACCTGTGTGAAAATACTCACAATAGAGGGTCTTGAGAGAATATAGGTAGATTAATCAAGCTTAATAGGTGTACCAATATGATTATCAATAACAGAAAAAAATCTTTGACTTGAAAAGGTGAACATGTAAACTTTGAAACCATATAAAAATGGCATCCCCAAGTTGTTCAACATCTGTTTAAATGTCTAGAGTCTATTTCAGCATCTTTACACAAAATCCTATAAAGGTCCACTTTCCATGAGACCAACGTCTATAACAATCCTCTCTTAAGGAAGAATGAACTAGGACAATTTGGGAATCAAGAAGATGCAAATCAAAAGAACCAAATCTAAAAGATTCAATAAACCCCCTGATAAAATTATTCAAATGGTGTTATTTAATGAACTTACTAACAAGAGAGTACTGAATGAATGAATCATGAAAATTAATTTCATTCTCCCCAAAAAAAAAAAACTATTTTCTTTATGCTGAAATTTTATGGGGAAATTCGAGATGATGCTTCATTTATATCACGCATAAAGGATCTGCCCAAAACCACATCTACAAAGGTGTGACTAGGGATTAATATTGGATCACTTATTTGATCACAGTATGATGATGTTGATTCAATACTCTAATTTTATTCATCTAAACCATAACAACAACAACAAAAACAATAGTAACAATAATAATCACGTGATCTAAAATAATTATCCAATATCACTTGGTCAATTATATCCTCATTCGAATGGACTATTTAAATTTATTTATGAAACTTTTTAGTGAATATAAATATGGTCGAGACCATTTACCATTACAAGACCTTAATTCATTGGCTATATTAAAATTAAATAGGTGATATATAATAATTAAACTATTAAGAAAACTACATTAACAATAACTTTTCAAAAAATGTTAATGAAAGTAATGACCACCAACTGTTTACCATTTATATAATTTAATTCAACCTCACCTTGACCATAAATTCCATCACATGGAAAACCCCTATCCATAAAATCCTCAATTCATAGATTTGAAAAATTACCAAAAAAAATTCAAAACCATCAATGTATAGAAATACTCACCAAACTATGTTAAAACACCCATGGTACAAAACATTTCCAAACTATCCTACCAATGAAACGATAATCTATGAAAATGATGTTGTAATAAAAATGTGAGAATAAAATCCAAACCCAGATGCAATTAATCATGTGGGGATATAAAAATAAATAATGTGAAATAGAAATTTTGTAGTCAATTTATTGAGGCAGTTGATATAAGAATAAATGATCAGTTTAGAAATAATTAAAAAGAAAGATGAGAAGAAAATCCAAACCTAGATGTAATGAATCGGTTGGGGATGTTGTCGGAGGATAGGGTGTCGTGAGGGGGGGGGTGTCGCAGGAGGCAAGGGAGCCGAGAGGGGCTGGGGGCAGGGTGGCGTAGGCCGGGACATTGAGGAGGATGTCGAGAGGTCGTGGTCAAGAGCATAGTTTGGGGAGGGGAGGAGATGGTTGGGAAGCGGTGGTCGGATGGCCGAGAGGAATATGTTAGAGAGGGGAGAAGATGGATGGAAGGGTGAGGTTGGGAATGGGAGGAGATGGCCTGGAGGTAGAGGTCGGTAAGGTATAGGTCGGGGAGGAAAAAGTTCAAGTGGGGGAGCCCGATGGAAAAGGTGAGTTTGGAGGAAAAGCCTGTTAATTAGGGTAGTGAACCAAAGCATCAATAAAACCATGGCCTCATATAAACCTATTTCCACAGTTTTTTAAAAGTGTGGTAATAGATGTGTTTTAATATTCCATGTTTCTAGTTGTGAATGTTATTATATAAAAACCTCAAGAGAGGGATATGCTTGTACCAAGAACCACTATCTTCATGGATGAATGATCTGTGCTTATCTAATAACACCTATATTGTCTGCTCCAACATTACAGTAGTATGAGGGTGAATATCCATGCCTAGAATCACATGTATACCCTTTAATACCATCCATAACCATGAATTTAATTGAGACTCTCTATCTGAAATGATATTACGAGGGAACCTGTGTAGTTGTATGATCTCATAAAGATACAATCTTCTCATATCATCAACCGAGAAAGTCTCCCTGATAGGAATAAAGCGGGCTACTTTTTTCAGTCTATCAATAACTACCCATATAGTGTCTCTAAATCTAGCCAACCCTGGTAAACCGACCAAAATGTATATAGAAACATATTTCCATTTCTATTATGGGACTGGAAATGGATGTAAAAATCTTGCGGGTCTCTGATGCTCTACCATCACCTACTGACAGGTGGAACACCTAATGATAAAGCCTGATATTTGGCATTTCATACTAGGACACCAATACTGGTGTTTCATATCTTGATAAATTTTGGAGATTCTTGGATGAACTACCGACTAGGAAGCATGAGAATTACAATTTAACTCCCCTCTCATATATATAAGAACCCAAACACATTCATGTATACATCGAATTTCGTCTCTATCCCGAAACTAATCAAGAGTTGTGTCATCTCTGAAAATACTCTCCTTTATAACCAAGCCCCCATGATATAAAAATTTCTAGCCCATCACCTTGTCAATGAAGGAAGAGGTAACTGTTTCGGATGAGATGAAATAATTCCCATGACAATCATGAAACTCTATATACATATTAGAAATAGGACCATTAATTTCAATTCACCACTAGCTTCTCGTTTGACATGTGATTATGTTTTCTAGCTCATGTTCATTATAAACTAAATTTCTCTTTAGAGGCTTATAGGGAAGCTAAAAATCTCAGAAATGAAGATATTCAACCGATATTTATCATCTGAGATTCAAGTAACACTATTTAAATATATATATTAGGTTCTTGTGGTCTGTATACACCAAAAATCACTCGCCCAACAAATAATGTCTCCAACAATGTCTGGCATGGGCATCTTATGACACCTCAAGGGCGTTCATCAGGTAAATAATATCACGAGGGACAAACTATTGAGATCCCTATGAAAGAAATCTATCCTTCTACATCTTCACTTATCTTAGGAAAATTCTAGACTCATCATTGAAGATAGTATATCCTTTTACAAGCTCTATAAGAGTCTGTATGGGTGCTAATAAAAACATCCCTTTTAGATACTGAAAGGATTTCTTTCACCCTTATGACTACAGGAACATGACACCCATATTTGTAAGACCATTAAGAGGTGAATCATGGCATGATTATTATTTTATAAAATCTATTTATCTTCTATCCATCCTTATAATCTCTATATATCTTACACATTCCTGGACTTCACCTAGGAAACCACATCACTAACCTTCTCTAGGTCGATAGAGACTCCTAATTATGAACTAATATGACCCAATAAGTTAACTTTGTTGATCCATAACTGTCTTTTACAAATAGTGGATTGAAGATGATCCTCTCTTAGTGGACATAGAATGATATCAACGTGCCTATCATTTTCAATACAAATATTACATGAAGATGTCGTCAAAAAGACCCCAACAAAAAATAAAGATATGGGTGGAACACCCTATTCACTAGATCCATGAAAATGGATGCCACATTCGTAAGAATGAATGTCATAACAAGGTACTCATACAGACTATAATAACTACCGAAATGTTTATGAGATATGTGTAATGAAAAGAATCACTCCTGATGATAGTCAGATCTGAGGTCGATCATAGAGAACAACCTATCTCCTCAGATGAAGGGTCCCATCTACATTCGGGGAAAAAATAACGGGTGAACCCCAAAAGGAAGTGCTAGCCCATCTGAAACCATTTCCCCCTAAGTCCTCTAACTGTCGGTTAATCTCTTGAAGCTCTGTAGGTGCCATTCTATATGGAGGAATGGACACTAAAGTATCTTTTAGTACATGCACAATCGAAAAATGTCCCTCTCTCTTAGGAGGAATTACAGAAACGTCTTTAAGGAAGACATCCCTAAAATGATCTAATACTTGAGTGAATTAGGCCTGATCTAAACCCTAATCCTCCATGGAGAGATTTTAAATATGCTAGGTCACACCACATAGACAATTTTTCTCTAATCTATCTCTATTATCCTATACATCCCACTAAACCTTTTCTAAATAACTGATTCCATACGGTGATGTGAAATATACCCTTTAGCGATAGTAGTCTACAAAGGCTTGATATAGAGCCAACCAATACAACCAAAGAATGAATTCTAAGCTCGTAAGTTTTAGAACAGAGAGGTCCCATAATAATGGACAACTTCATACGTCAAAAGGACAGTCCCTAAATTGGTTTATTCCATTTTACTATACTCCCAATGGGGTATACATGGTCATTACCCCACAATAATACTATATTTCCAGCCCAATGCTTTTGATGATATATAAAGAGATAAAATATTTTGAAGAAATAGTATCAAATAAAGAACATGATACAGTGGAGGCTACTAGAATAGTACCTCAAACTATATATACAATCCAACAGTCTGATCGTCATGTATATGTTTTAATTCAAGCAACTAAACTAATCCATGACCTTGCGTAACAGATGGACTACCACAATCAAAAATGTAGTACTGGAACTGTTGGTGAATAGGAGTATGGATACCATGACCATGACCTCATTCTCGGCTAGTCCTACTAGTGATAGTCTATCTCCCCTCCATACACAATGTAGATGAACCTTCCCGTGAAGGTGGAGATGGTGCAAAACCTCTTCCACTAGAAGCTGATGGAAAGGACTGAAATAATCCCTTAAGGTGTGCCAAATGATTGCAATATTGACACTCAAAAGTGTATCTATAAAACTGAGGATCCATGTTCCGATGTCATCACACTTGTGAAACACTATAGAGATACTAGCACGAGTACTTCAGATTCCTCTCCCCAAATGATAAAACTTGGGAGATCATTTTCTGCTTCCAGAGGAACTGCTAGTCTACCTTGACACTGGTCCTCTATTCCAAGTACTGTCTCTTTCACTTAGGTTGTGATCAGTTATAATATCCTTATTGAATATTTTAGACTAATTAGGTTGGAAAGAGGTGTTCACCTAAGCACGGATGGCATACCCGAGCCAATCCTTGAAGCTTATAGCATGAGAAAGATCATCACCGACTAGAAGTGGAAAAAATAACTGCAATTCAGTTAATCACAATGAATAATCTATAATTGACATAGAAACTTGCTCAAGATGCATGAAATATCTAGTTCTTTCAGTTATTAGCATCTGTGGAAATAACTAATCCTAGAAATTAGTCTAGAAATCTTCCCATACCATTCCATGTGGGTGACCAGGCAGGGTAATAACATCTCCCAAATACTTATACAAATCACATAATATGTACACAACAACAGTGACTCTCCACTCCTTAGTCATCTCCTGATGCTCAAAGATAGTCAAGGTGGTTTCTAGGTAATACTCATTAGCCTATGGACATTGTTCCCCCAAGAAGGAAGGAGGGTCTTTCTGCTATAATGATCTAGTAAAAATCAACCATTATAGGTGAAGAACATAGAGAACCATGAAATCATTGTATCATACAAAATAAACTATATCTAACTTTAGCAAAAGTTATCAATTTAGGTACAAAAGGCTATGCCCCAATTGGTACTATTAGAGGTAAGACCAGTAGCTCAGGGAACACCACATCTAGAGCATGTTCATCACCACCCTCTTGACATACGACAAGAATATTTCATGATAAATTTGGTTTATAAATCCCAAGAACACACCTTAGAATAAGGAAGAATCATATAGATTGAGACACTAACAGAAGTTAGAAATAATAAAGTTCTCACTACCCATGGTATAAAACCCCAATGAACCAAGTAGAAGGTTAGGTATTGGAAAGGGCTCAAGTATTTGTTATAGGGGCTCTAGTAGATGAATGGTCAATAGCACCTTGCCTCATCATTTATTAGGAACCAATTTTGTAATTTTATATTTAGTTTCTAGGTTCACCTCTTTACATTTCACAAACATGTCCAGCTGGAATATGGATATCCATCCATTATATTATAAAATAAAGTTTCACTGTCATGTTTTATTTTCTTATATTCATATTTGAAGGTTTTTATGTAATAGATCACCATTACCATTTAATCAGGGACTATACACCTTATCACAGGAAGATACATCCATTTTATTTTAATCAATTGTATTGACATGGTAAATTTCCAATCCAACCCATAAGGGCCCATAAAGACTCATTAATTGAACCAAAAAATCACACAATCACATCCAAGTAAAAGCACATACACACTATAACTACCAAAATATAACTCAAAAATTCCAGGAATACCAAGAAATGAAAATTAGTGAAATTCACTTATATGGTATAGAAATATGGAAGACAAGATAAATTTTAGGTTCCTATGATAATGAATGTAATAGTGCTCCTTGACCTCACATAATTGGTACAAGGATGAAATGAAATATAAATCAAAATATAAATAAGCAACACCCCATAGAAGTTTTGTCACCCAATGGTGAAATAGTATCAACTATATTAGGAAAAAGTAGAACAACAATTTCAATTCACCCAACTTTTAATTCATCCCAAACATTCAAGACACCCAAGAATGAATTATGACCAGGTTCCAAGAATTTTTTATCTCTAATATATTGTTTAGTAAAGAATGAAAAGAAAAGATATGATACCACTTTGTGATTTCCCATTCCCGGATGCCACTTAGAAATGCCCTGAGCCCAGTTGGACACATAGCCTCAAGAACGTCTCCCTAAATGCTAGAGGCTTCTAACTAACAGAGAAGGAATATGGTGTGTATATAGGGAGACTATTCCATCATTACCAGTGTTTATTGTAGCATATAACATATACAAATAATAGATAAGTTGTAGAATAAGTAAGAGTAATAGAAGCCACAACATAAGCAGAGTGAAGTTATAACAATATGAACAACTTGAATAACCTAAAAACTGATGATCTATTCTGAAAGATGATCATGATATGTGTTATTTCACTAGAGAGTTGGAAATCATGGTTTCCAAGTAGCAGCACATAATTATATACAAAATTAGAAAAAAGAAACCAAAAACTATCCAAGCATCCCGAGATCATGCTCAGTCATCTACTACCTACTCCATCCTATGAGACAAGCAACCAAGTGTCTAAATCAACTCGGTTTCCTTTGTGAAGACCTTCATACATATACTCTTCCCAGGTTATAATGGAATTCTAGATAGGGTGTGAGATAAATATCAACAGACCACCACCAATAGTGTACATAACATCCTATCAATGTAATATACACTACAAAGTGTGAAAGCATGCCGATATAAGAGTAAATAAGTATAATAACATAAATACCCATATACCGACTTCCACCCTCATCATGTGTCCAAAAATAAAACAATTTAATTAATCAATTGGGTCCTAATTTATATATTTATTCCACATGAGTAAAATAAATCACCAAGACCTCCTCATGATATTAATATTAAAGTTATTTTATGGTGTCATAATGGAAATCCAATGATAGATGAGGATTGATTTCTGAGGTGGGTATAAACCAAGGCAATCGACATCCTTGAATCAGAATGGCCTCCTCGAGTGCTCAAGGCATTACCTCAGAAATCTAATAGTTAACCCGAGTCAAACCACATCAATAAATATATCAAGGTCCATATGTAATCAATATCCTTACATGTAGTTCATTTAAAAAATTAAGACATATTATAATTATGCCCTTTTAATATTTCAAAAGGTTCAATCCATTTTCTTTCATTAGTTTGACAAGGCCAAGAGGTATGAAACCTTATATTCAATCCATTCAATCCATAATCCATTATCTTGGTTCAATCCTTTACCTTCCACCATGAGTGGAAATGGGATCTACAACATGAAATCAATATTCAATTAATTTAGGAAGGTGATTTAATTTATATAAAACATATTATCCATATCCTTTAATAATG
Organism: Viscum album; assembly: GCA_963277665.1. NCBI lineage: Eukaryota > Viridiplantae > Streptophyta > Magnoliopsida > Santalales > Viscaceae > Viscum > Viscum album. The sequence goes on along the minus strand of OY728140.1, from coordinate 1,943,440,683 downwards.
ATTTAGGAAGATTTAAGTACTTATCTTAGGTGGGTCAACTATGGATCAACATGTTACTATCCATTTAATCAATTCAATATCTGTTTAATATAAGGAGGCTTACCATTATATTGGTCAAGATCAAGAACAATTGAATGGTGGCTCAAGGTTGTCAAAAAAAATACCAAAATATGGAAACACACCCTACACGGTGCGGGTAAAGTTGTGTAAATAACCACAAATAATGAATTACATAAATGGAATGGGTCATTGGATATAATATTAATGAACATAAACAATACATATAAATTTAACAATTGATTCCTAATGAAATTGGCACACCCCCACGACATTTTTCAAAATAAAAAAAAGAAAAGGATTAGTTATAAGCCACCTAAATTTGGCAAGTACAATATACTGCATCTATCATCAGCCTTTTGTTTGGATTAGATTAAAGTAGATCTCGAGAACAAATCAATGAATTGAAATTGGGGTATATGATCCTATATCAAAGTCGCATTATTGATTGAAGGAATAATAAAGAAATATAAAAAAGAAATCAAGAACATACTGGTGCAGATCCAGTGAGATGAACAATGGTCAATTTAGACTTTGAATATATGTTAGATATCCAAAAATAGATTAGGATTGAAAATGAAAAAAGATAAGATTGGAAGGGGTGATTTCAGATAAAAATAATAAAGGAAGTGGGAAATCATTTAACATTTCATTTATGGTAAAATGGTAATTTTTCACAAAATTTTTCTACACATGGTTTGGAAACACTATTAGGAAAAATAGTGCACAAATCGCACAGGTGAAGGTGTAAGAAGGGGCATACAGTCATTTAGGACCCATAATTAAGAAAACTATCTGCCAACCATGTGAAATGGATATGGAATTTTTTATAGTTTTTCACACTACTGTGTATCCATAGTTTCATAATTAGAGAGAACCGTGAGCCATACCACTTCTCACTATCCAACCCCACACGGTTTAAAGAATGATTTTATCCTAACTCACATGCTTTAAAACAAATCGTGAGACAATCCTTTCTTCACCAAAAAGACAGGTTCCAGGTATTGAACAAGACATGAACACCCCCAAGTCATTTACTAACTCATTTGGAATCCACTTCTGTTCTCTAAAATTAGATTAGGATAATATATAAAGGATTCATACTTGGGTGAAAAATCTAGTTCTGACTACTATCATCTTAAATAGAAAAATTTTAAGAAAACACCAATGAAACTGAACATTTAATTAAATTTTGATCACAAACCATTAATATAAACAATGTATGGGGTTATCATTTAATTTATGGTTTTTTAAATTAAAAACCATATTTAGTTGATATGAAACATTATAATCACCTTATCAACATTTCATGTTATAGATCATATCCTACCCCTTGACCACTATTTCAAGGTTATTTGTTAATTTCAATTACAGTTTCATTGATTGGAATCTAAATTTCTGAGATATTATCACAGAGAAAAATAATAACCATAAAGGTTTTACATTTAAATAAATAAATTTCAATAATTTGGATTCACTGGTATTGGGTACTAGATGAATATCACACATTTTTTTGAGATTTTACTTAGACATGGGAGAGAAATAATAAAGGGATAAGTGAAACTAAATGTTGAATAAGGGAAAATATTTGTTTCATAACAGTTTTAAAATTATGACTACATCTGATGATTATATTAATTTTATAATATTTAAATTTTCACTCTATTCTATGTATAAATGGAAATTTTATTTATATATATATTTTTTTGTAAAAGAAGGGGTTATTAATTAATATTAAGAATAATATTTATTTCATATATCACAAAGAAATGTTTTATATCATTTGGAATATGGTGAATGGTTTATAAATTTTGCATATGGATAATATGTTTAAAAAAAATTAAGATATTAATGTTAACGTAGTTTATTCTAAAACTAATTACCTTTATAACTGCATCGTTAGACATATACATGTGAAAAAAATTCATAGACAATATAAAGATGAATTGAATGAGTCTTTTTATAATAATTTTTTTTGATAAACCTGAATATTTTTAAATAATATATATGAATAAATAAACATTTATTAGAGTTAGTGAAAGGGATAATGGTATATTGGACATAATTCATTAGGATTTATATAACTCAACAAGATTATAATAACGTATCAGTCAAAAGTATGTTGCTACCTTTACTGGTGATGTCATTTTTAATGGTTTTGTGTTTCTAATGAGACAAAAATTTAAAACCATTTAAAATTTCAAATAATTAAAAAATTATATACCAAATAAAATATGAAGATTTATTAATTTTCCTTAATTATATCATGGTAGTGAATACTTGAGCCAATAATTTACTGGTCATATGAAATATTGTGGAATACTTTCACAACTCACTCCTCCCAGAACAATGTAATGAACTAGTTGATGTTACCCTGGGCTGATGATTGTATTTTTTATTGTTTCTTTATTTTCACTATAAATTTCATTATGATAAGGGGATGATATGAATTATGTATTGGATTATCCACCCAATACATGAATTATAGATTCCCAAGAACTATGGGAAAAAATCACTAAAGATGATACCTTTTGAAATATAAAGGGAGTATCACATGTTGGCAAAGTTAACTAAATTACAAAATTAGTTGAAGTAAGAGATTTTAAGATTTATTATAATCAGTATTAAATGGATATATGATTGGTGTTTTTTATGATCCAAGAGATTGGAGAAGGTCATCCTTGTGTGTTGTTGTGTAAGACTGTAGAAATTTGTGTGGAATAACCCGTGGATGAAGCTGGTGCTCAAAATATTTCTTGTTCATGATGATACTCTCAAATGACTATACATTCTGCATAAGTGATTTGTAATTAAAATGCTGATTTTACTAAAGTGTGATAAATTCAAAAAAGGTGATTTAGGTATTTTATGTTATTGAGAATGGTATGAGTTTGTTTGAAGTTGACCCAAGATTAAGTGAAGTAGTTAAATACTTAGAATACAACGTGTTTAATTTGGTTATGTTTGGAATTTTAAGACCAATATACTTCTCATGCAGTTATATGTTCAGGTTATTGATCAGTTAAGTCATGTGATACATCTATAGAATCTTGGTCAAATAAAGTTTCAACATGTTATCAATCAATAACTACATAGAAAAATCTACATAGTATTTATTTTGTGCATGTTGTCAATCAACATCAACATTGTCAATCGATAGGGTTATCCAGCTGGTCATGTTGTAGATCCATGTTCATTATGTGGTCCATTTTTTTTTCATACGGTCAATGAACCCATGGAAACCTATCAAATTTAAAATGTGGTCGATTCTAGGTTTGGTGAAATTTTTTTTAATAGGAGTAGCTATGTAATGGTTACCTGGGAATCAAACCATTTATGTCTTAGTAAATCTTGAATTCCTCTTCCTATGTAAAGGTAAAACATACATTTTGAAAAGTTTCATGTAAACTATGTAGAGGTTACACCATGATGCATAAAGGTTTCACTGGTTATACGAGATATTTAATGGTCATCTAGACCTATGTAAGGGTAACAAAAACAAAAGTCTATATAATGGTATTTTAATTATCTATATTTCATTTTTGATAAAATATTCAAGGAATGTGATGATTATTATTAATTTTTAAATGATTAAAACATCAAAAAATATATGTGATAAAATATTTGATTTATTAAGTGATGGTACTCAGGTCTGATTGATGGAGTACAAATTTAATAGTAATGACTAGAATTATATGAACTACTTTAAGTGATGAAATTCTTGAATTAATTAAAAATAATTTTGGTTGATGATGGAAATATTTTTAATTTGATATAAAAATCATAATGATATTATTATACCTAATTAAATGATTGGTTGAAGAATAAAGTGATTAGATCACTATTCCTTATATTGTGATTTTTATATGGAATATTTTAAAATATTCATTTAGCTATTAAAACTGAATTTAAATTATGAATAATATTTTTTTTGTTTTATAATGTTCTAATCATCAGAAAAATTGTTTTGATTCATGCTTGAGATGAAAATGAATTTGATTAGACCAGGTTATAATCTGAATATGTCATGGATATTAATGTATGCAATAATATTCATTGAAGCACTCAATATGGAATTATGATTAACCCAATCGACATATGATGTGATTTTTAATTTATATATTAGTGGAGATTGTTAGATGTTGACTAACAATGATTAAATTTTATGAAAATGAGAGATCTTCAAGATGAATTTCAAATATCATCTTCAAAAATCGGTGCATCCAAGCATGGTGGTTCCATACCCTATAATATCTATTGACTACTATGGAGACCTAAATATTTATATAAATTAATGATGAAATACTCTATTTGGTTCAATGATAAAGAATAATATAATGATTTCTTGTGGACAACTTTAAGAAGTTATAAGGATCTAGAATAGTAGTTCTCAATTGAGAGAAAAATATTAATGAAATTAAAATTTTAAAATTAGGGGTATACCTCAAATTTCCTTTGAGGAAACTATTTGAGAGGGAAAATCAATAATGAGTATTGTGGGAAAAATCACACACAAAAAAGAGAGGGAAATTAAATGAGATCGTGAACATGCAATTTGTGGGGTTTATTTTTATATTTCAAAATGGATATTATAATTTCCTTATGACCTACATATAAAAGGTAAAATAAGAAAGGGATTAGGATATAAGTTTGAGTATAAAATAATTTAGAGTTGTGACAATGTGTTATGTGATATTTTAAAGAACACTCTAAAATAAGAAAAATAAGGTGGATTTTATATAGTAATAATGAGTTAGATCTTAAAGATATTGAATATAAAGGAATAAATATATATTTTTGTGATAGTCATGGTTTAAGAGTCTTGTAAATAAGACAATATATCATGTCAAACTATAATTTATGGTTTCATTTATTGGTTTAAAAGAACTGAAAGGGTGATAGATAGTTTTTAGTATAAAATATCACATGAAATAATTGATCAATAAATTTAGACGAGTATATTCATTTTAATACGTTGAAGAACAGTTATAATAGTAAGGAAGTTATAGGTTTTATTCTTAAATATCACATGAATTTTGAAGAACATTTTTTTTGAGTGGAAGGAGAATTATTTCTTATGTGAAGAAGAATCCTTTATAAAACTAAAGATATACTTCTATGAATAACATTAAAGAAAAATTTAATGTATATATTGGGTCTCTATAGAACTTTTCTAACTGAGGTCATGCTTGGATATTACAATGATACTCTATGAACATATTTGTAAAATGATATAAAAAGTCCTTTGAGAGTATGAACTTGTAAGTTCAGTGATACTTTGGAAGTGAAGATGTGTAAAGTACAACCCATTCTAGTTAAATTGATTATAGTGGATAATACTTTATTAGAATAAAAACAAATAGGTGAAATTAGTAGTTTTTATTACAACACCATGTAAAAATACTATATGCCTCTTTAGTTTATTTAATTTTATTACACACAATTGAAAATTGCGAGGTTAAAAATCAAATAGATACATATTCACTAACTAAAAATAGTGGTTAAATTTCAAAATGGTAATAGATTCCAAGAGAGTTTATCATTTGGAAAAAATAGGCAATACCTAATTAAACTCCCCTTTTTGGTGCTTGTACCGATCCTGTTGGGAATTTCAAGAGTTTATCTTAAAAGAATAATCTTAAATTATTAGACATCATTTGATTAATAATGAGTCAAAGTGACATTCCTATATTATTAAGAGACTATGATTTTTATGCATAAATATTGAAACAAATGATCTTCCATAAAATAAACTCCTAAAGACACCTCACAAAACATGGGTTCAGTGGAATCCCAATTTTTATTTTATAAGAATTTATGTTTGCGAAGAATAAATTATAAATTTTGATTCCAAAAAATCAAGTCTTAAATTAGATAAATTCCATCTTTTTTGTAATCACTTGAAAATTTTGTGTAATTATTTTTTAATACTTTATAACATATGAAAATCATTTCTGGATTTTACATATTCCATGACAAGTAACATTAGATTTGAAGGATCAATGAGAGGAAATATAAAGTAGGAGAAATCCAATAAAAAAAGATTATTTACTCAGATGGAAAGTGATCCATATCCAAAAGTTTTTTTAGAAAATAAAACAACTAGTGTTTAACAGAACCTCCAAGGTTTGGAAGGTTTCATTTGTAACTTGAGAGTTATGAAATTTTTTTTCCGATAATTATGATGAAGTGGAATTAAAAAAATAAAAACCCACTACATATTCATGGTCTATTAAGAGTTATCACAATTAAAAAAGGTTATAGGCCATGAGATATATGATGGAATCTATCCACACAATCTCTGATTGGATCATGGTGGATTCAATCGAAGGGGTGATATATATGGTGAAAGTTGGGGTTTTCTTTGAAAAACGATATGTATAATATACTTTCTACCTATAAATATATCGTTATCGAAAAAGGGTATAAAAATTTATTGAAATTTACTATGAAGAGACATCTTCACCAATGATAGTGATAAATGACATTTGGATATTTCTTTCCATAGTATCTCATTTTGATAGAGATATAAATAATTGTCTTTGAAACTAATTTTCTTAATAATAATATTTTTATGTGATTTATGTTATTTATTTTAATGGTGTGGAGGATTTAAAATCTTCTCCTATGGTTTAAGGATATAATGTTACATTTTTGGATTTAAGTAATTTTCTTAGCTTAGGAATATCTTTATTGACGGTGAAATCAAAAATTGTATTCTAAGAAATAACCTACTTAACTTATGTTAATTAATGTGGGGTTTTTTAGTTTTATTAGTTTTTGTATGTTGATTATAAATTTCTCATTAAAAATCAATTCCCAATGTTACACAATATACTAGTAATGTTGGTAATATTCTCCTTTAAAAGTTATGGTCAATGTTGCTTACATACTAGGTATGGAGATCTATAGAGATAGATTCAAGTGGAGTCTAGGTATCAGTGATAATAATTTCATTGGTAATGGAATAAATAGTTTTAACATTGAGAATTACATGAAATAGGATATAGTAATATCGTATGGTGTCATAATTACAAATACTTAGAATATTTCTAAAGAGTTAGTTTGAAAATCAATGAATGATATTATTTATTCTTCAAAAAATCGATTTATCATATTTTTAACTCTATGTACTTGAATAAATTTATAATTTAATTTTAAAATTAAATACATATAACAATATAATCCAATTATGGGTTGTTATATTTCAATGAATTTTTTTGTACATCAAAATAAATAAGGATATTTTATTTTTCTATGGAGGTTTCATTATAAATATTTATAATAATTATTGATGAAAAACTAAAAAAATATAATATTAGATCTCAATCAGTTGTTTTTTTACAATGGTGGAGCTATTGGTTGAATAATTTATACACAAATAATCATGGTGTACTTGAAAATTGTGTTAGAGTATATCAGTACAACATATTTTGTGAAGGAATTTATAAATCAACAAGATTATCCAAGAAATTTGTGTTGTTCCTTGTAAATTGGGTGAAATGGAGCTCTAGTATGAAAATAATGGAGTGATTTATTAGCCTAAGTAACCATGGTCTCTTAAAAGGGTTTAACATATCTTTCTTAAATACTATTTCATATGATAAATCTTTAAGAGTTGTGATCTAAAAGATTTATTGATGGATACAATGGGGAATATAATGGATTCATTTACAAAACCACCAACATTGAAGAATCATAAGAGTAATGTATTGTCTATGGGTATTAAAAACATGGGAAAATGGATATAATGGGTAATGTTATAGGAAATGTATCATAGTAAAATCCATTTATTATTCATTAATGTGTAATATATATTTTATTGATTAGTGGGATGATAAAACATATTAAATTATAAATTTTAGTTGTACTTAATTGATGATCATTATTGATTGTTATCGATTATGATGATATTTTATGTTTAGTATAAGTATATTCTTGTATGTTATAAAAATAAAAATCATTTTATGATAATATATAACATGTTAATAAAAGTGTCTGGAAAACTAATTTCGCATTATTCATCATATATATATTGTAAATTCTCACATTGGTATATATTAGTTGAATTTGAGAAATTATTAGGTTCCAATGGAAGTTAAACAAAACTCATTTTTAATGTTTTTTTATATTGAGAGTTTTCATCTATAGGATCAATTTAAATGTTAAATAAGATTTTTTAGGTTGATACTTAATAAGAAAGGACATGAGAATGAGTTTTTGGGGTTTATTAGTATAAAAAATAGTGAAGGGTAGCTATAGTGATCCATCTAGTACCCAGTAGGCCCATGTTTAGTTTTTTTAGATAGAATAATGGACATTAAACCATATATATTTTAACACCCCACTCAGGGGATGATATTTCCTTGAATGAAACATGAAGGATGATCCAAAACACCTTCTCATATCCCGCTTCTTCTAAAATAGATATTGAACATTTTGGAGGTGTTTTTCTACACCCCTGGCTTGTGGTTTTTTTAATATGAGACAACCAACTGAGAATTTCCTCATTTATAAAAACATAAATAATTATGAATAATCTATAAAAATTAGTTATAATATTCATATTATTAATTTTGGAATTCTTGGATTAAGGTGTGGGATTGGTATGTCAGATGGTGGCTTGTTCATGCTAGGGAGAGTTTTGGCAATTGAGGTTGAGCATCAGATAAAGGGATAACACTATGACTAAGGTTAGTAGTGGTTAATTTTACCAATTTTTCTGGTTATACATATATTATTTGGATTATAAAAATTAATGTTTTTTCGAGAGGTCCATGATAGAATTGTGAGAGGGTTACCTTGTCTGATGCAAGGTGAAAGGAACTTGTTAGACTTAGAATAAGCCCTTTAATATTATGCATTTATTCTATAGCCATATATGGAACTATTTTTACATTGAAGGACTAGTAAATAAGGAAATGGATCCCAATAATGAAATCTATATCGGGTTGTAGATCTATTGACCTTGGGTGGTCTTTTTTGACACGTGATTCTCTCAAAAATCAATGTATGGGGTAGATATAATTTATTTTCTCAATGTTGGCCATGTGGTATAGAATCCTAGGTTGGTATGTGTGGATTAACGAGACATAAAATAAATATGAGTTCTTTTAATTTTAAGAAATTTATATACTATCTATATCAATATAGGCTCCAAAAACCTTTTTTATTGAATACATGTTCAATGATGGCGTTGTTTCTATGGAAAAGTGGTGTTATAGATAGATGGATCCATCAGGGGTTCTAAATTTCATAAATTGAGTTTTGCAACATGTTTGCAATATTCTAGTGTTGCATGATGATCGAAACTCATGAATTAGTTAAGTTAAATTTTGAGTTTTCCTAGGTGATGGGATGTTAGAATGACATGTCCCATGATAGAACAACCCTTATGATATGGGTAGATTTATGGGATTTTAAAACATGTCAATGAATTTTGAGCATGATGGATGTATACTATGTGTAAAACGTCATGAATTTGGGTAACATAATGAGTGCCCTAGGATCATTTTTATTAATTTCAAGGGAAATAACTCTTTCAGTATGTTTATATTTATGTTCAGATTATTTTTATGTTTTAAGAGATAATTCATTTACCTTTTCTCAATTAATTACATTTTGTGATAGATGATTCTCCCAAGTTAATGATTTTTAGTGATATGTCATTTTATTTTTATTATTTTTTGTTTTTAAAAAATTATTCTCATTATTAATTTTGTTTTTATATTTTCCACTTATATTGTGATTTTGGTGATAAGTCATTCATCTTGAGTAATTTTCCTGGTGATACTTCATTCACCATTCCTATAGATCTCTAGGCACATCATCTACCTTGGTTGATAATTATAATAATATATCAATCATTTTGTTATTGATGTTAGTGGAAAACCATCTACCCATTGAACATGTGGTTGGTGATATATTTTTCACCTTAGATATGATTCATCAATATATCATTCACCTTTCATAGTTTTATGGTGATTAGTTATTCACATCATGATACATCATTCAACCTAGTTGTTAACAGTGTTTTGATGAATACTTCACCTGGTGAAACCTTGTTTAGCATATTATTTTGTGGTGATACATAACCCTCCCTATTTTTTTGTGGGGATACCTCATTCACCAAAAAATAAACCGTTTTCCATATTATTGTTTTGTGATACCACATTAACTTAAGGATACATCATTTAAGTTGGATGTTATTAGTGTGGTGATACATCATTACCTTAGAGATATTTATCAGTCAACCTATTATTGTTTGGAGATACCTCTCTCATATATTGATACAACATTCACCTTGTTGATTGTATAGTGATACATTTTCACCAGGTGATACTTAATTCACTATGTTGGATTGGTGGGAATCATCCACCTTGTTGATGAGTTTGTGATATATCATTCATTTCGATTGGTGTATTGGTGATTAATCTTTACCCCTTGGGTTATGATATTGTCGTAGATGCTTCTGTGTGCCTATTAAAATAAGTCATGATAGTTAATTCATCGTTATATTGTGATCATACCATGGTAGAATATTTATCTTACAGAACTATTAGAGTATCTTTTTGAGCATCCTCAATATGATAGGTATATTATATATGATGTTTACAAATTCCTTTTCATCTTTTATATTTGTGTCCATACATTATTTTTTTTATTAAGTACCTAATTTTTTTGGTCTATTTTGATTTAAACTCACACCATTAACGGGATATTATGTGTCTCTTATGATCTTAGAGTTAGCTTGTAGGTTCCAGAAACAATTTTAATTTTCATGGTTAAGCTAGAGGAGTTCGTTGTGGATTCATAGATAGGTCTAAGGTGAGGATGGGGAAAGTAAATGGGAATTCATGTCATTTATTTTTCAATTCATTATGTATACTCTATGATAATCTCATTTGGATATATTGTATCCGTTCACGACTATAAAAAAATAAATTGTTTTAGATGTAATAGCAAGGGGAATGCCATTTATTTACGAATCATGTTTCTCGATGTAAATTCGTATTTTATATTCATGGTTATATATCTTTTAGAATAATGATGTTATTTTCTATCATGGTAACAGTGATACTAAAGGCCATAGTATCCACCATAGTTCTCTAGTACCTCACTACTATTTGCTATCCTTTGGTGTATGGGGAGACATGTTTGAGGTTATGTTATGACTTTACTGGGTTATTTTTCAGGGATATCTGTTTGGGGATGTAACAAAGTGTTATCAGAGATAATATTTATTTATATTACTTTTTAGGATATGGTGGATGGTGATAGAATTGGTTATGTCTTTGGATAGATGTTACTTCAATTCGCATCAAACGCATTTATGAGCAGTGATCAATGTTATTGAATAGTTTTTACTGATTTTCATGGTTTTCATTGCAAAATTTGTCCTCGTTTGGTTGTACGAAGAATTATGTTTTGGGTGTGTTGATTTATATTTTTTATATTAGACTGAGGTTTCAATATACTTGTTTTTATGCATCATATTAAGAACATGATATTTATATGAATATTTTATGCTAGTATGTGATTGAAAATTTGATTATGAGTATGGTTTTATTTTTCTAATGCGTTGAGAATATTATATAATATTTTCTAATATCATTTTTGGTGGAACTCTACTTGATTAAACTATGGTTATTATTTATTTATTTTTATATATTATTTTTAGTTATATGAATATATGTATATTTGATACTTTTTCCGGATAGTGTGTAGGTTGGGATTGAATCATGCTAAGTGATATATGACCCTTATGTTGTAGGTTGAATATGGAGTGGATGGAAATTTTGTATATACTTACTCTTTCTATTTTTCATGAATACCATGAGACACATTTCTTTGCAGTAACATAATTTATTTCCTTATACAAGTGATGAAACTGATGACTCATGAGTTGGTTGTGATGATATGGGGATAATCGATATATATATATAAGATCCTAATCATTGGTGAATTTTCATATGAAATTCCTTATAGTATTACAAATGGAAGAAAATTTGTTACTTCACTTTTTCCACACATGAGGTTATGGTCTATGTAAAAGGTCAGGTATCCTTGTGATGATAAATTGTGACTCATGATATTAGTTTCTAAAGTATGGAAACATAATATAAATTTGTTATCATAATTTGATCTTTTATAGTAAGTGAATTATAAGGGTAAATATGGAAACATATATTTTTATTACCTGGTTTTTCATCATTTTTAATATGAACATACAAAAAAAATCAAATCATAAAATTGATTTGTTTATATCCTTAGGAAAAGTAGGTTCATACAACTTGAATATATATAAAATAGTAAAAATTAATTAGGTCTATTTTCACAGTCATCCTATAATATTTCATGATCATCTTAGTATAGGTAATCATTTGGATATACATCAATGAAAGGTTAATCTAAAATTCTAGTATGGGGAGCGATAATAGAGAAGTAACATGAAAAAAAAATTCAATGTAGTACGTGGGTGATCATAATAATAATCATCATATCATAAACATAGGATCATCATTATAATATTTTGGAGGTCTTTTAAAGGGGACATGGAATATGGAACATTACAAATAATAAAAATCATAACATCGCTGAAAATTCCTGTGAATAGAATCTCAATAGAGCTTGTATCATGTCTATGCATAAAATATGGGTAAAAATATCATTCCATAGAATGTGAAAAACGATATCGTCATTTTATTTTATAAAAAACATAATCTATGAAATAAATCACATAATCTAATGAATTATAGGTATATATATTTATATTTCCACCCATCATTTCATAAAATTAGCATAATCATGCATGCGACATAAGTTGTAAAATAGACATTAATCGTAAATATTAAATGAAACCATGATCAATTAGTGGATTATTAGTAAGGATTTCAAGAATATATCAATAATATAATTTTTGTTTCACTAAATAATAAAAGAAGTTTATAGGTTTAGACAATAATGGTGATCATTAACATAGACAATATCATATATTATATATTGTAAAAGAATGAACTAACAAATAACCCAAAAGAGAATTTGGGAATAAAGTCTTTATTAGTATTCATGAATATGGATAAGTGGGAGTAAAATTAATTAAATACATGAATATATCCATAATAAGAATATGTAATGAAAATTAAATTAAATTTCCAATGAAGTTAAGAAGAATCATGGGGCATACAGAGAGAAATATGGGGTAAACCCAAAAGAAAAAGGAAGAGATAAAAGTCCCCTTGACTTAGGTCCCATCTTGTTTTATTTTGATTAAAACTTTTTTATATTGAAATTATATTTATTAAAATATGAATAAATAATTTAATAATATTCATTTAGGTCATTGTTGATGATTTATAATCATTATAATTTGTTTTTTTATTTTTATTTAGATAAAATCGTTTAATGGAATTTTAACTATGTTAACCTATTTTAATTCAATTTAAATGTTTTGAATAATTTTTATATTTCACTTAGTAAAATTACATATACAATATTAATAATACATAAAATAAAATATTATTATATTATAAATAATTTCTTCTAACTGTCCCTAAAGGAATTAATAAGTAAAGAATTGGCATCTCCTATGTAGGTGGATAAAACCTACAATTAATGGGACTTTTTACCATGCGGGGGTAGATAGAGTTTATATAAATTAAATGAATTTAAATAGTGATACCATATCATAATAACATAAATATTTTATATACACATGCATTTAATTAGTTAATATGGTAAAAAAAGGGATTAGATTTTGAGATTAGAAAGAAACAATTGAAAAGAAGAGGGTTGTAGGGTTACCTCCTAATTGATGATCTACCTTTATTTCATTGAACTAAATACATTAGGTATTGCAGTTTATGGGACAAAAAAATCCTTTAGGATTTTATGAGTCTTATTATTGGGTAATTTGGTTTGGATTTCACAATGTAATGTTTTTTGAATGTGATTTTTGAAGGGGAGGGAGATGGGGTGTTTATACTTGAAGGAGTGGTATTTTAGGAAAAAATATTTAGGAAAACATTATTTATAAATAAAATCCTGAAATAATTTTCTTATTTGATATTATTATTTATCTTTGATAAATATTAAATGATTTTTTAAATTATAAACTCTGATACCAACAAATAAACTAGTTTATAAAAATGTAATCAACAAAAATGAAAATATTTTAATGGTATACTATCTTTTTAGAATTTAGAAACTAATTTTTACATTCTTAATTTGAGTTAATTATTTTTAAAGAAAAATATTTTTATTATTAAATCTATTCTGGTCTAAATAATCTATTTCATGAATAATTATATCATTATCATTAAATATATTAATTAAAAATATGTCAGCATCTTAAACAATATATATTTAATAGTCATATAAAAATTGAAATTTCTAAAAAAATAAATAAATAAAAACTATTAGATAATTTTAACTCAATAATTCTAGAAGCTAAATTAATTTGACCGAACTGATATTCTAAATTAGTTAATTTTAATATTTAATATAATTATTAATGTTTTAGAAAATATGATACACCACACTTTGTTAAAAATGAACTTATACTTTCTTTCGAGAATATAATTTGAATATTTATTTTATAGAATTGTAATATTTATATTTACTTATTATGTTTACATTAAATACAAATATTATAAAATTTTACTTTTATTGGTGAAGTTTCAATTGCAATGGTCATATTTCTATTCTAAATATCAAATACACTATTCCAATGGTTATATTACTATTCTAAAAATAATATTTATATTCCAAATGTTATGTTTCCATTATACTTCCTATAAATACCACTCATTTATCTAGTCATCAGCCTCATTGTTTACTCTCTAGGTTTTATATATCTAAAATTCCAATCATATTACAAATGTTTTGTTTCTATTTGAAAGGTTGTCCACAAAGTGATAAATATAGTAGACCCTATTTTTCCATAATTTCTAATTATTTTTTTGTTATTTTTTATGGTTATTATCCCATTGTATAATTATTAATTTTATAGAGTATATTTATTATTTATATATAACATTACATATTGATGAAACAAAATATTATTGGTTTTTTATTATCAGGGGAATGTGTTTTATACTATACCACACTCCTAAATATAAAGTACATGTATATTTAGAAGGAAAATTCTATATAAAAATATATGGGTTGTTACATTTTTACTCCTTTTATAATGTCATGTTTAAAATTTCTACTCATATCATAAGTCATGAATATACACGGGTATGTTTTTGTATTGTATCCTTTGGTAACCATGCTCCCTCATTTTACTTATGGTTTCACCGAAGTTGATAACAAAAGTAACCCTTTATGGCTAACTTCAAACTCCATGCCAATTCAAATATTTACAACATAGATATTCCATCAAGTACAAGCCACTTTAATTTATTTTTTAATGTATTGAACTTTATCTAACATTTCTTACTCCATATTTGGTCCATTCATCTTCTCTTTAATAATATCATCCAAACCTGCTTGAGTTCTATATCTATTTTCTTACAGAATTTCCTACAGGTCTATCTAAATAAATTCGTAGAAACAATTTTTTTATGAGAACATGACTATAGGAGGTTTTTTATCCAAAAATCCTTTTAAGTCTATAAATAAATCTAATAAACCATATTTAAATGTTTGAATTTTTCTTTTTAGATTGACCAGCATTCTAGGGGTGATAGGTTGTGCTAAATTCAATCCAATAATTAGGGTAAATTAAAGACTCTTCATTAAAATAGAGGCTAAAATTGGATCTATATTTGATTCGATTGAAAGTGTAACCCCATGAAACCTCACTAATTAAATTATTTATATTTTTCAGGTTTTTTGAGTGATAAATATTAATTAATAACAATAAAGGGAGTATTTGTGGTCAGGTGATCTAGCACAACCTCTACATATTTTTTCCATTAGATGTTTTTAGAATACCCATGGAAAAGTCAATCGTAATTCTCTCCCATTTTTGTATCAGTATAGGTAATTGTTGTATAATCTATTTGGTTTTATAATACTCTATATTAACTTGTTAGAATACCTATAACATTTAATTATACTTTGAAATATCATTCTCTATGTGTTACCATATGAAATTAACTCAAATATCTTTAGAAATCTTTTTTACTTCTTGAATAGAGAGATGATTATGATATATATACATAATCAAATATTACTTTCTTTATATCTAGTGTTGATGGATCACTATGACTTGTTCCTAACTGAATAAATCCAATTTTTTATGTTTAATTCATGATTCTTCTCATCCATAGTTTTCCTTACCATCTTTTGATGTTCCCGTTCCTACCTTTGTTCCTCTTTATTTTTCTCATGGATAAATAGTTTGAATTCATTTTGAAAATGTATTATGTCTTCCATTCCATTGTGATTCTCAAAACCTATTTTTCATATATGTGAATATAGGGTCTTTATCTACCCCCATCAATGATAAAGAGGAATATTTCTGTCTATTAAGAGAATCAACTGCCTTAGTTTCCTATAGATGATGGTAATTAAATAATAAATCATAGTTCTTGATTAACTCTTACCATATTCATTGATGAATGTTCAACTCCTTCTATGTGAGAATATACATTAACCTCTTATTGTTAATATATATTTCACACTTCTCATCATAGATGTAATTCCTCCAAAAAATTACTTCAAAAACTATAGGTTATAACTATAGTTCTTGTGTCTAGTATTTTTTCTCATGGATATTTAATTTTCATAAGGCATGGTACATTTTTTATCAATTTCATGAATACACAAACCAATACTTTATTTGAAGAATCATTTTATATCAAAAACCCTTATCCACAAAGTGGTAGTGTGAGTGATAGTGTAGTGATTATCTTAAACTTGAGTTTCTTAAAATTTTATTCACATTATCAAACCCCCAAACACTTATCCCCTTTATTTATTAACATAGTTAATATTCAAACAACCATAGAAAATTTCTCAAAATGACTTAATAATACCCAAAAAATAAAAGAATACTATGGATATTTATGAAACTTTTAGGTTTGATCCACTATTCAAGAGCCATTTTCTTTGAAGTATCTATATAAATTATTCCTATCATGATCACATTCCCAAATAATGTGATGTATTACATCCAAAAATCACACGTTCTAAACATATCATACAATATTTCCTTTTATACTGATTTTAAAAAAATTTAAATACTACTAATGTTCTAACATTAACTTAGAGTATATGATATTTTCATAAAGAATGGATACCATAAATTTATTTAGTTAGGATTTAAATACTATATTAATCATTTATATGAATACATATAGAATTTTTATAAGTGCCAATGGCATCACTATAATCTCATAATGTCAATATGTTGAAATGAAAGGTATATTTTGAATATATTTTTACTTAAAATTTGATGATGATATCCAAAACAAATATTATATTTTATGAAGTATTGAGTACAAATAATATGATAAATAAAGTCATAAATCCTAGGGTATGGATAGTTTTTCATTAACAAGAACACGTTTCGTTTTTGAAAATTGATACAAAACCACATTGATCAATCTTTCTTGTTAAAAAATAGCACCAATGGAATCTATGGTGATTCCATAGGTTAAATAAATACTTTTATGAAATTATAATCTAGTTAATTATTTAACATATTAATTTTTATCGAGGAAATTATTTAAGGATTATTCAATTAGGTGCTTTATTGGGTAATAGTTCTATTGAGAATTTTTCCTTGTGATTCAAGAAAATCCTGGTAATTCAATGGGGGAATATGTTTGTATAATAAATTATATTGGGAATGTCTTTTAGTTTTATTATTTATTTTTTATTTTCCAACTTAACATGATATTATTATTCATTAGGTATCAATACACATAACATTTAAGGATTCACTAAATTATATTCATAATCATTATTTCATTGTTATAATAGAACTAGATTGTTTGTGATATGAATAGAGATTAACATTTCCAAGTATTTAATGATATATATATAATTACAGAAAATCCATGACTAGTACAACATAAAACTTCACTAAGGGAAGAATTATGAGATTAACTAGCAGTATCTTCCCATCGATAGTAATTTGGGAAGAGTAAAACAATTGCATTACGATGATTTCAGCCCAACGTGTTTTTAAAATTATTGTCTACTTAAATGTATCAAGGAGGTGATTAAATAGATGTATATAACATTAAAGATATAAAAAATACATTGAATTTTAATCAAATAAAACATTCACCATTATTGATTCAATAGTTGGTATACCTTTCCCCACTTCATTTTATTACTCAACCTCGACAGAAGTAATGGTGTAAATATTATTTCCTTCGCTTTTATTATATATTGGTGGATGTTTATTACCCTGAAGGATACTTCTCTTAGTGAATGAGATTTATAGTTTCCAATTTTCATATAGTTTAAGCACTAGACTAAAGGTGGTACATTAGGTGCTGACTTCTTTTCTGCCAATATATTGGTTATATTTTTCTAGTCCCTTCAACATTCCATATATTGACTAACTTCTATTTCTCAATTGATTCATTTCCTCATTCCATTAAGATAGTTCCCATGGTGTCTCTTTAAATATCTCTTTTATGTGGATGGTTAGATATTATATGGTCATTTATTATTTGATCCCATAGAATGAAACTCTATACGTCATTTCTTATCACCATGTCCATGAGACAATTCTTGAGAATCCATCTCATCTTTAGGAGCATAGACAAAAACTTATTTAATAATCTCAAAGTCTAATATTTATAGTGTTTTTTGAATATGTGGTTTTAATCCACCAAAATAATTTTTCTATTTTACTCTAATGTTTTATGAAAAAAATCATATTCATACCTTATAATCCGTTGTAAATTTTCTTATTAAGCTAAAATAGATTCATTATATTTTTTATTAATCTATAAAACATCCCTATCTATATAGGTATAAATAGTCTAGGAAAAATAATTTTTAATAAATATATTCTTAAAGAATATCCCCTCTATTTATTCAAACATATTCTTTTAGATTTGTATTCTTTACCAATTTCCTCGATTGATTGAATTGTCCTTATAAATAAAATATGTACAGTATAATATTTATACATATCATGAAAATAATGCATGGAAAATATATTTTCCAAGGAGTTTACTATTATTTATAAAATAATTGGATTATAAGTTCCACTAAATGTTGGTGGTCATTTTTAAATGAAGGATCCATTTCAAATTTCTCTCACTAGGGTCAAGGTGGATGATCGATAAGGAGTTAGGTATTAGTTTTCCAACGAGATTTGATAGAGAAAAATAATCGAAGTATGATAAGGTGGTTTATAGTTGTTAAAAAGTTTAAAATAGTTTGTATTTTATATGAAATGAAAAAAACTTTTATTCTTAATGCTATATCATGAATTGGTTGAGTAGAATTTATCATAGAGTTTGTAAGTTTGGATTGACAAGTGATGACTAGTGGACCAAGTTATATTCTATTTAGAAGGTGGGGCCTCCGTTGTATGGTAATGTGATTACCAATGATTCACACTAGTAATTGATAACTGAAATGGAAACCTCATATGATTTTCATAAGTGAAATGTTTATGAATATGATTTATGTTGGATAAAGAACTACTAGAGTTTTATTAAAGTAAAAAGGTTGGAGGGAATTATTTAAATTATCATAGAATTTAATGAGTGCCTCAACATTGATAAATTAGAATCTAATAAAATCACGAAACCCCTGATTTGGAGATGTGTATTTATATAAAAAAAATGAAATGTAAGAGTCATAAAATAGTACGTTTGGTATCTAATGATATGATAAATCCATCAAATCTGGGTGTTGTAAGTATGGTTCACTGAGAGATTTGGGATGCATTAGAAAATAGTATTAGGATGATATAGACCCTAAAGGGGGGTTTGTGGAATGGGTCTCTCAGGATGGAATGAATAGGGATTATGAGTGTTAGTGATATGCTAAGAGTGGATTTCGAGAATTATAATTATCATTGATTAAGAATAAAATTAATTTTATAAATGGGAGGGTACTAAAATATTTTTAAATTTATGAACCTTATTTTAAAGGTTGACGATGAAGTTCAACAGTGACATGTTTGATCAACCCAACCTAGAGGTGGTTATGGAGTCACATTAGTTCATAGAAGTAATATACTAAGTTGTAGATGGTATGTGGGAAATACCCAACTATTGGTATCAATTTGGTGAGATTTGGTAAAGTAAGTGTGTTGAGTTACTACTGGGATTGATTTGTGGGTTACTATAAAGTGGTATGACCAAGTATGAGTTTTATGAAACAAATTAATATGGTAATCAGTTTTAAAGATTTTTTATTCTCATGGGAAGTATGATAATGTATGCTATGGATTAGTGCTTTGTGTAATTTGTATAGTCTTTTGATTAGACTATACATTCTAGTATGGAAAATAAGGGCATGATTGGGTGTATAATTTCATGAATAATGGATGAGAAGAAACCAATGAATTGAACCATAGAAGTATAACGTTAATAGATCATGGATTCAAAAATGTGTATAGAATTGTGGAATATTTATGGAATTAGAGGTTTTGGTCAGGAGAACAGTGTGTGAGACATCCGAATTCTAGAATAATTTTTTGTAATGGGGTAATTATTTAATATTTTTATCCTGATAAAAATATGTTTGATTGAATATTGTGAAAGGAATCCTAGATTTTGCGTTGTTTTACTTATTTGTTTGTGGATTTATCAAGACATTAAAAAATAAGATATTATAAATTTGAGCATACATTAGGAATCTGTGACCAATTAGGAACTTGAGAGAATCATTATGTTACTTCTTTAGGAATGAGAAGTTTTATAGTTGGGAAGGTATAATTTCATTCCCTGGTACACATCGATGGAGTTGGAGAAAAATTGAGAATCAATAATTGTGGAATTGGGTATATTATTAATTTTTTTTGATTCAGATCAATAGATATGTTTTTAATCTATTATTAATGTTAAATGTATTGTTTTTGAGATAGATTCTTTATTATAAAGGATCCTAAAGAAGTTCATGAGGCTGATGATTAAGAAAAATTCTAAAGGGTGGTAATAGTGAGACATTAGTTACCTAATCTGTATGTATAGGGTACCCGATAAAAGCACCAAGGAGTGCTTCCCCTAGTTTGGTTCATAAAGGGGATTGTGCTATACATCAAGTTCCATGTGAGTAATTAAGAGCTGGTGTAGAGGTACAGGGTAGGCAGTAAACCCATGTTTAGGTATTTTAGTTGTTTTAAATGGTTCTTATTCACCCTAAATTTCAACACCTAACTCCATGGAGTTCCTTTCATGTATTACACATTAAGGGGGGGGGGGGTTTGACATCCCCTTCCTTATTTTATTCTTCATCCACCTTCATGGATCCAAAAAAATTTGTAATCATCTATTCATAAATTATGGTTAGTTCTTCTTTCCTTTTTTAGGATATTATATCCTTCTTTCCTCTCTCTATGATTCAAGTTGATTATAAATTGGTATTTTTTACTAATTCACCATGTCATGGTAGAATCAAGTATGTTTGATGTGTAATTAACTCATTATGGATAGAGGAGGATTGGTAAAGGATAAAATAAGAGGTCTGTTTTAGTTATATTATATTTAGAATATTATGTTGATTTATTTAGTGGTTTTCATGAAATTATGTTGAAATTCGGTGATGAATGTGTGTCACATGATATGAATTTTTTGGCAGTGGTCCATAGGTATGGTAATGGTTTTTCATCACACCTTGATTGAGGTTTCATATAAAGAAGTGAAATTGGAGAAAATTTCCCAACTTATAAAAAATTAAATAATTATTCATTAATTATTGAAATTAATTATATTTTTCTTGTACATACTTTTTTATCCTTTGAATTGAGTTAGGGGATCAAGATATCATATAGTGGTTGGTTTGCGTTTTGGAATATTTTGTAGATGGATTTAAAGGATCACATAAGGAGATAACTCCATCAATGAGGTAGGAAATCCTAAATATTTCTTCTTTATATCATTATGAATATATTATGTGGATGAAAAGCATGTGTAAGAAAGTTTGAGAAACCTTAGATAGAATCATGAGTGGGTTCTATTATGTGATGTGAGGCTAGTTAGTCTTGTTAGTCTCATAGGGAGTCCTCTAGTATTATCCATTTATTCAACAACTATTAGTGGCTTTGTTGTTGACATAAATGGCTTAATAAAATAAGATATGTTGTCCAATGAGGATTTCCATTTTAGAATATGGATCTACTTACTCAGGATGGTCTTGTTATATGTGTGATGTTTTCTTAGATTGATGGCCAGGGGAGGGCCTATAGACTATCCTGATACTATACATTTGGTTGATGGACATAGGTGAGAATGCATTCCTTGAATTTTAGGCTATGGATATGGACTATCTAGATCAGATAGGTCCTCCAAATTTTGTGTGTTGAACATGTGGCCAATTATATCCATGTTTCTAGGGGTGAGTGGAGATATAATTAGTTAATGGAACAATGAGGTCTTACCATGGAAATAACTTGAGGTGTGAGACATGTGTGGAATTATTGAGTGATTAATTATAATGAAAACACTTTAATTGGTTTTCATAAGTGTGGATATATCATTTGAGATCAGACTTTGGAATAATTAGTTCCATGATTACATAACCCTTATGATATTATTAGTTGTATGGGATCCTAATTCAGACCAACAAAAGCCGAGTTTAGTACATTTTCTTATGTTGTGAAACATCATCAATTTGGGTACCCTAGTGAGTAAATTGGGATTGGTCGAATCAATTCCTAGGGTTATAACTCATTCACCATAGTTATGTTGATTTTTTGATCATACTGATGTTTCTAGTGATAGTTTGTTCACCTTTTTTCAATAGAATTTCTTATGATGATAGATAATTCACCCTATCTATTGATGTTTAGCGATATATCATATAATTTTTAGTGTTATATATTAGTGACCTTTACATTACCTTTTTGGTCTTGGTGGTTTTTCATTCAACCATATTGTGAGTTCTGGGGATAAATATTTCATGTAAATTTGTTATTTTATTGATACATCATTTATATTTCATATGGATTTCGTGGTACATCATCCACGATGGTTAATAAGTACATCGATATATTATGTATTTTATTTTTGCGGTTGGTGATACATCATCCACCCATTATAGATGAGTATATTGATATATTTTTCAATGAATATATATTTTAGTGATATATGATTCACCTTGACTAGTGTATCAGTGATACATTGTTAATATAAAAATACAACATTCACCCTGATAGTTTGTAGTACGTGGCTAGATGATTCACTGAGTGATACATCATTCCTCCAATTTTGTTGTTGTGATAAATCATTGACATTGAGATAAATAATTCAAATTATTTTTTTGATACCTTATTCGTGTTGCACCCCAAAAATTTGGAATACAATCATTGATATCATGATTAACACGCAACACCAATCATTAAGTAAACCATCATATTTTATTAAAATATTTTCATTTAATATAACAATTATCACATAAACATTGGATTTCTGGTATGAATAAGAATAACCACATTTTTAAAAATATGTAGAATCTTTTTATACAATTCAAATACATTGTTTAATGTATTACAAATAAGCACTCATTTTTTTAGAGAAGTCATTATATTTTCCAAAAAAATGATTTCCTCAAAAATCATATTTAAATATTTTTTAACTTCCATAGTATATTTAATTTATACCAAAATTAAAAATTTTAATTTATAAAATATAAATCATTTTTAGATCCAAACCACCAACAAGAGTTTATAATTACTTATTGTGATTCTTGTTGAAAAAACTAATTTTTCAGTTAATAATAAAATATAATAAAATTTTAAGATAAAATTCCAATTTATTTTAAAATGTTTTAAAATTAAAATTGATTGAACAATATTATTAATAATTTTAATATGAAAATTTGAAGAAATTTTACGTTGTATAATGCTATAAAACAGTTATTACTTAAGAAAACATATTTTTGGAAGTCTTATTTTTTCTTGATTTGTAGTTTTAATTTTAAATTAAATTGTTACCCTTAGGTGAATTGAATTTTGAAAAATGGATTTAGTATATTCAATTATGTGGTTTAAATCTAATAAATATGCCCACTTGTTTTTGGTCATTTTGATCCTAAACGATGGTAAATATTTATCACCCCAGTAAAGGTGAAATGGGAAAAAAATTGGATTGAAACCGTGAGATATGGTCTCAAAATAGAAAACAAAACATGAATTTATTCCATTAGATGGAATGTTTTCACCAAAGTCCATCCAAGTTGAGAATATATGGGCACTTGGTACTTTTATTATTTGATTATGAATTGTATATTACTTTATGAAAAGAATAAAAACAAAACTCCCCACTCTTGATATTAATATCTCAAATTTTTTTACATAAAGATTAAAGATGATATCTCATGTTTTAAATATATATTTTGAAATATTAATTAATTTTTTATTACATAAATTAATTTTAATTTTATATAATTAAAAATTACCTTAAATTCTTATGAAACACTGATATAATATGTTTTGAATTAATAGAAAATCAAAAGAAATGATTTTAAAAATAATAAAAGTAACAAAATTTGGATGAATTATTGTGTTCTATGAATTTTATAGATGAATATGACACATTAGGGATGTATGAATTTATTATAATCTAATATTATATATTAATTGATGTATTTTAAGTCAAATTAAATTAATATTGTCAAAATTGACATTAATGCTATTTTACTATAAATAATATATTATTAAATTATTTAAAATTCATAAAAATATTATATTCATAAATGTGAATGGGTTATGTTTTAAAATATCAACCATGTTCTATTTATTGTTCTATATTACTTTTATGGTAACATAATTGATCACTAATGGTCTAAAAACATTGATATTGAGGTAATTGTCACGGGGATTAATGGGGTTTTGAACTAATGAATAAAGGTGACAACATAACCAAAACAAATCTAGATTCTATTTTATGTGATTATTTATAATCATAATAATATTATATTATATTTATAGAAATTTTTGGCCTATTGTAAATGAAGAATAATTACTAGTAATTTAAGACTTTAATAAAACTGATGAGTACCCCTCCCTATAATTATAAAAGGACACCCCTCCTTTCTCATATTTACACAATTTTGATCCACCTAGATAAAACAAAACATAAAAATTTCTCTTTTAATCATCCTTATAAAAGTTAAATTTTTTATGGTCTTCCTAAAAGACCAACCCTATTTCCATTAAGGAAATATATAAAGGAGTTATTTTGAAGAAGAGTTAATCATCTTTACAGACTCTTTCAATTTTATTTCTTCTTATACTTCATGTAAATATATTGTATCCATAATAAAATAATAACTACAATATAATAAACTTAATTATATTTTATTATGATTATGGGAAAATAAGTTTCAATCACTTTTCCAACCTATAGAATGTGAAAACATTACTCATCCATACATGTTACTTATCGTAACCACAAAGTGGCGTAATTCATTTTTTATCAATAATTTACATAGATGGATATAAAGATAGAAATAATGATTAAATTTATAATATTTATTAATTTGTTTGTAAAATAATTATAATATAATATATAACAACATACCTCTCAATCTATGGGAAAATGGAAACATCACTTGTACGTGTGTGTGGACAACACCTCCACGAAGAGATGTGATCCATTTTTCATGTACTCTTTACTTGAATGGAAATAAGGATACTTTCAATAAATATATATATGTATATTAAATATATGATATAAAAATGATTATATAAAGGTGAACTATTACACCCCTTTCATTTTTTTCTAATAGGGATGTATTTTGTTGGAAAAACTCCATAATATCTTCCTCAATAAAACATCAGTTTGTTATTATATATTTACCCTCAAAGTCCATCATAAAGTAATATTTCTTAATATTTTTTTTTCTGAAATCAAGTTACTATGGTTTCTACTAAACTTCCTCCGATATAAACTATAGTGACCTTGACCCAGTACCGCAAAGAGTGTCTACTTTATTACATTATCATACGAGACAAGGGATCACATCCTGATGTACCAAATAGTTTAGTAGCCTTGCTAAAATAGATAAATAGCGGATATTCATATTAAATTTTAAACATAAAATACAAAAATTATTTTTGTTGTGAGCTCCACTATTCCCCATTACTATATCACTTCTTATTAATCACAAAACACTACTTGGTATCATAAAAAAAATATAGCATAAGAAAGGGGTGATCTCAGATACTCAATATGGGTAAGTTTATAATGAAAGATGTGAATAAAAAAATGGAATAATCAGGATAGTAAGGTAAATAACAGAAACAAATTCCAATTTATAAAAAACTTTAGAATAATATGGAAGAATAAATGAAGATCAAATTAATTCAATATAAATAATCACATGATCATGAAAACTTAACCATTGATATACTAACTTATCGAATAATCACATGAAATATTAATAATTGAATTCATAATGATTGAATGAATCACTCTAGAAATATAGAACATACAATTGAGTCTTTTTTCAAGACAACTAATATAATCGAGGCCATATGCAATGAGATCTAAATAAATGGGTATGACCTCACCCAAACCCTAATCTAGTTTGTCTCATGTTACCTACCAATGAATCGAGGGGATATAGTAGGTCTCACCCATCACTTACTATGTCCAATTAATTTCATATCTGAATGGGGTGAACATCATGCATATAAATATTCATATTTAAAATATAATAGGAAAATAAAGTCTTTTACCAATCAATAAAAAAAATCATAAACCGTCCAATGTAAAATGAAGGGAATCAACATAGTATATCCCTAGTCGAATGGATCATAAACCATATGGAGATATAATAAGGATGGTTTCATTGGATTATATCCCCATTAAATCATAATTAACATCAATATATGGCTTCTTATATGAAAAAATGATTATGAATGGTCTACAAAAACATTTATGAAGAAAATAACCTTTCTTTAAAATCATCATTTTTTATTTTTAAACAAGAAAATTCATAAAATATTGTCAAAATACTTTTCATAAAAATTTACATTTAAAAAATAATAAAATATATAATTTTAGGGAAAATACTTTCTTAAAAAATAATAGTGTAAACTTTAAAATAAATCTTCAATGAAATGATTGTCATGACAGCATGTAATTATATACATCCCGTGTAAGTTATAAATATCATTCCATTGGGTTTTAAAATGGATATAAAAATTCCTCATTATGAAAATAAAAATAAGATTCCCTTAAAATAATTTTGTAAAAAGTAAAATATAAGAATTGTTTTTAATAAATCATTTTTAGAATGTTAATTTTTTTTAATTTTTTATAGATAACATGGTTTTGAAATAAAAATTATTTTCGATCTAATAGAGAAATAAATTTGGATATTCTAAAAAAATTCTTAGAAATTTTAAGTAACATAGAGAGGAAAATGGTAAAAATACATAAAAGTGTTCATTAATAATAATAGGATATCAAAATATATTTATTCTAAGAATAAATTTAAAGTAATTAATAAATAGTATAATTACATAATAACAATCCTGAATAATGATGAGATTGTGAAATAACCCCTTACCACTTCGGTAACTTTGGAATCATAATCCCCATGAAATTAATAATAGTAAATTAAAGTTTAAATAAATTAAATTTAAATTAAATAAAGTAAAACATATAAAAGTTAAGTATATAAACCATTAAAAATAAATAAGTTGGGAATTTGTTTCATGTCTCATAGAAGTAAAAGCAAGATGAAAAACCCTTAGCTTGAGTACAAATTGTCAAGTATGTTCTTTATATTCCTAAATAATAAACTTAAGTAAATGATTTATTTTTACAATAACCCTTTTGAATTTTATTATTCATTTTATTTCACTTGTCACAATATGATATTTTATTTTTTAATCAACTATGTTTACATTGGATGTTTCGATGATATTTTGATTATATGTCAAAAATGAATTTGGTTGGTTGAAAATGTTCAAAGAGGTCATTATTTAAACATACATAGAATAATAATCATGAAACAATTTTCTAATTTTTACATAAATTATTATTATTGATACCAATCATGAAATATGACTAATAAATAAAGTACATTGTAATCATATAGAGGGTAGGCCGTACACACACATGAGTAACGTCTCCAAATTTTAATTACCATTATGAAAAAAGTAAGTAATATTTTATCTTTCTAGAATGATAATAATATGATATATACAATATTAATTATTTATGTATACTTATATATATAATCCATAAGGTTTGGTTATGAAAGGAGTCATATGGGTTCGTGAAGGTGGTAGTCACAACATACATGAACAACGTTTTCATTTTTTTAGTATAAGAAATAAAATAATATTTTAATTTTTTAGAATGATAGATATTTCATTAATAAAATAATTATATCATTTCTATAATTTATATTCATTAATGTTATCCATATTAAATTCCATGTAAATTATTAGTGAGAAATGAATTTCATTGCTTCGTGAGGTGGTAATCTGTCGTACACACGAGTGACATTATCGTATCCCCAACATAATGGAAATTTAAAAGGTATTTGTGATATTATTAATAAATATTTATAATTATATTTTATATATCAGATATAAACATTATATCCCTCATCATACTAAGCCTTGATATATTGAAATTTAAAACGAATGACATCGTTTCACGAGACAGTAGTACACCATACAAAAGAATGGATATTTCGTAACCCATTTTATAAAAGAGAAGCTGGTTGTAAGTTATTACCTTAAAATAGAAACATATTAGTATATGGAATATATTGAGTTTATTATATCATAATTTTTTAACAATAAATTAATGTTGTGTAGGAAGAAGTAAAATAAAAACACTCATTGAAGAATGTTATCTATTCTTTTGGTGTCCACATTAGATTTTCACAAAAGGACTTCCTAGGATGAATTGATGAAAAAAACTAAGGTTTATAGGATGATATAGTGGAGTTATTGAATGTATTTGGGTTAATATTAACCAAAAAAATATGTTTAAGGTGTGAATATGATAGGAGATGGGGTGTCCTTTTCTAAGTGAGTTGAGTGTCACACTTGTAATGTTTTAAAATTAAAAGGTTTACCTCACTAGAAATAAGTATCCAAAAAATTATTATTGAGAATTAGACATTATAATGTCAAAATATCTATATTAAATATATTTTTGTAAAATATTTATTTCATTTTAACGCTTATCATTTTATTTTACCCGGATAAATCCATTTTTATCTAAACCACAATAAATAATTTTTGTTGTTTTCCATATTGATTTTGGTAAAAAATTAAATTCAAAATATTTTATATTAAGCATTATTTTTACTTCAGATATTTAATAATTTTTTTTAAATTTCAATCATATAAGTGCAAAGATATTATTTAAAATTAATCTCTGAGAAGCAACGATAAAATAATTTTTCGAAGAGAAACTGTTGAAAAGATAACAAAGTTTTCATATAAAAATTCAATATGAAAATGATTCAAATGACCCAAATTTGATTAATAGATATATAATTATACTTATTTTTCATTTTAAATAATTATTAATATAATTTAAATTTATAATTAATTTAAATTAATTGACATTTTCCAATAAAATTCAGTATTTATCACTATTTATCGAAAAATGAAATATTTAAGAAAAATACAAAAATATATCACCTTAAGATAATTTTGATATTATTATTTAAAAAAATTATTTTATCAAATATTTTTTTGAAAGAGATAGATATTAAGTTAAAATATGTTCTCAAGGTGTCACTAAACCATCTTTTAGAAAAAAATATAATTTTCCATAAAATATTTCTCTTTATTTTAAATTATTTTTATATTATCTATAATCAATAGATAACCACAATTTTAAACGTTTATTTTGTAATATTTAGACTCTTCAACTTAACAACAGGGTTAGAATTTCCATTTATAAATATTATTTTAAGGGATAATTTTTGTCTAAACTGTGTGTTGCGTAAATCATAAGCAATAAAAAAGATTGAATTTATTTTAAAAAATAATATTTCATAAAGTATTGGGATGTTATATTCCATTATTTTCTTGGTTTTCAGTGTAAAAAATGCTATATAATATGATTTTCAAATTTTCAACTCAATGGGTGTTACATTCTACCCCATTAAATAAATTATGTCCTCATAATTTAATCATGATTTGGGTAATCAAGGGTTTGTAATTCGAGAACACCTTTTTTGGAAACCCAAATCATTAAAATCAAAAATAAAACAACATCTTAGTAAAATATAACCGAATATATAAATGTTATGTAGAACAACACATACTATGTTTTCAAATAAGAGAATACAGGTGGGAAGTGACTTTTATTACAATGTAGAAAAACGTAATGCCAAAATAATGATAGAGAGTGATAAATATCACTTATCAAAATAATGTGAATGATCTTTTGAAAGTGGAAAACTAAAAAATAAAAAAAAATATCTGTGAAAAAGGTTGTTAATATCATCTAAAATGATGTTAATAATATAATTTTTCCATTTCAAGATACTTTCCTATAGTAGAAAAATTTCATGAGAAGATATAGTTACTTGAGTTTATTAAATTTCATAAGAACAAGCTCATCCATTGTTTTTTCATTGATCAATTACCACTTCCTCTCTTACTCAAGGAAATAAAGATGAATTTTTTATTCTTAAATCACTAATGGGACACAATATCAATAATTTGATTATAATTCATTGGTTCGATATCTTTTAATCATTATTATAGAAGGATTAGCATAGTTTATCCATTCTGTATAAGCCTTTACATGCTAAAGTAATTCATAAATATATAAAAACTTATCCAAAGTTCAACATAAACCATTTCATAAAGGTTTAAACATAAAACCTTATAAAATTATTAATATCCAAAACATTAAAAATTACATCACTAAATTTAAAAATTAATTTATCATTATCCCATAATAACCATAACATAACACATAATTTTCATATACATAACATTTGAATACCTTAATCATGTTTTATCTTAAAAATGGTTATAACACGAATTACTACAAAACCTTATTGAAAGCATGCACGATTACTTATTCATTAAATAAAACATAGATTATTTAATATGTTCCTTAAATTCAAAAATGTTGTAAACTCTACTAGTGATAGAATAAACCGTTTTGTTAATAAATATTTAATTATTTCCAAGAAAGTTACTACTATTCAATTTACTTTATCCATATTAATTATCTATTTATCCATATATCATTTTGTTGAGATCAAGAACATATTAAGGGTTATCTTTCCCATATTTATGTTTTTTCCACGAAGTTATACTTGACACAAATTCATGTTTCATAGTCACTGGTTCCATTAAAAAAATGATTTCAAGTCCTTAATGAAATTGTACTGTAGTAAAATTTTTATAAATTTCATAATTCTAATAAAAAGGATATAATAGATAAAATACTAAAACTGCTTAATTTATTAATCCAAAGGAAATAAAATTAATAATTTCACATCATCTGTGGTAGTAGCATAAACATGACCATGATCCACTATCTTATTTTAGGATATATTCCTTTAATGATTTGGGTAGTTCCATGTATCCTTATATTTGAATAATTTAATATTACAAAATAATTTATTTCCATTGAAATGATGATCACATTTTCCTTTTTATCCCTAAATGTAGAAATACCATTTCATTTAAATCATGTACCAATGTGTTTCTTTAAACAAGTATCACAAGTTTGAAAATTCTTGTTTCCCTTCTCCTCTTTATTTGTTGTTTTCTTTGTCATACTCTTATACTCTAGATTACCTATGAATAAATAATACCCATAGGATTACATATCTATATTTTTAATACATATTACCATATCCTCATATGATGAGAATGTTTTGGAGAATATTTCCCTTCAAAATATTACCTTAATACCATCAAATAAATGATCATTCTTTGTCTTTGGATTACCTACATTGATGTGGTTCCCAATACTTTTTATAACTTATATTTCTAAATGATTGAATACACCTTATTAGATCCTATATTTATGAAAAATATTGTATAATCCCAAAACTTGTGAAATAATTAATATAAATTAAAAACATTACGTATATATAATCTCAAAATCAAAATCAAGTTTTGTTTGGTGATATCATTATTTTCAATTCCTTCATAATGGGTTATAAATAAAATTTAAATTATCATAAGAATATCCCTTGGGTGTGTCAAACCAGGTGCATAGTGACCCCCTTTGTCAAGACCAGGTGATGATTGGGTGAATCCTAATGCACTTGTTTTAGAGTTATAACCCCCAGATACATCTGCTCTAAAACCAAATCCACTTGTATAATCCATAATTGTATTTATTTTCTATGAAAAACCATATAATCTCATCCTTTATAAAACATTAAGATGTTATTAAATACCTATCCTCATATTTTATCATATGGTTATATTCTCTAATCAATTTTTTCTAAAATCTATTTTTGAAGGTTTCTACTAAACTTCCTATGATTAAAACTATAGTGATGTCAACCCAAATAACTAAAAGTTAGTGTCATGATTATTACATTACAATAAGATACAAGTAATTACATATCGAAGGACTGAATTGTTTTGTAGTCTTGGTAATTTACATACATACAAGAAATTCACATTACATTTTAAAAAGAAAACACAAAAAGTGTTTTTTATGGATTACATTTCCCCCCATAGAATATCGCTACATATCAATCACAAAGCACTTCGACGTATTCCAGATAAAATAAAATAGAAGAAATGGGTGATCTCTAATTCTCAGTAATGGCAAGCGTACAATAGAATATATGAATAAAAAATTTCATAATAAATATGGAAAGTTAGATAACTGAAACAAATGTCATTTAGTAAATAACTAGAAGATAATATGGTAGTAATAAATTATGATCAATGTAATTCTATATAAATAATCACATGATCTTGAAAATTTAACCATATAAATGCTAACTAATTGAATAATCACTAGAAATATCAATTATAGAATTCATAATTAAAGAATTCATAATTATAGAAATATAAAACATTCCATCAAGGCTTTTTTCTATGAAATCTAATAAAATCGAGGCCTTATTAAAATACATATTAAAAAATGGGTAAGGTCCTAGACAAAACCCAATTTATTTTGTATCATGAGACCTACCAATTAATCAAGGGGATATAATGCCCCCTCCTATCACTTACTACATCCAATGCATTACTCATATGAAATGGGAGAAACATAATGCACATGAAAAGTCATATTTATTAAAGAATAAAAAATTAAATACATTAACCAATAAATTAACACATTCTTAAACCATCTAATGTAATTTGAATGGTATCAACATAGTACATCCCCAATCAGATTGATGATAAACCATATAGAGAATTAATAAGGATGGTATTATTGGATTATATCCCCATTAATGGTTAAGTAACATCAACTGATGTTTTCTTAGATGGAAAATTATTTTTAAGGACCAATTAGATCATTTATTATGTAAAACAACAATTCATTTCAAATAAGCATTTTTATTTTAAAACAGGAAAATTTATAAAATATGTTTTAGATCAACTTCCTTAAAAATTACTTTAAAAAAAATTTAATGAATATTTTATAAATTATATTTCTGTAAAAATATCCATGAAAACATGAAAAGGAAGTTTCAATGAATTTTTTTTCATGATGGTGTGTTATTTCATACCTTTTGTATAAGTTATAAATACCATTACATTTACACACTAAAAATGAAGGAAAAATTCATTATATAGAGAATGATAAAAAGATTCTTTTAATAAGGTTTTGTAAAAATTAAAACATGGTCAAAAATTTCTGTAATTAATCATTACGATAATGTTAAAACATTTTTGAATTTTTATAGAAAACATGGTTTGGGAAGGAAAATGATTTTTGATCAAAGAGAGAAATAAAGTGAGATTTTCATAAAAATATTTTATTGGTCATTTTATATTCCTATGAGAAGTAAAATAGAATTATTGATTGAAAAATGTCATTAAAAAATATTGGATAATAGAATATTTTGAATTTTTGATGGAAATATCAAATTATTCCCCTAAGGGTTATTCAAACAAAATAGTCCTGAATAATGACGAGATTATGAAATAAATCCTTTCATCTTTGGTTACTTTTGAATCATAAACCCCATTAATGGAATCCAAGTAAATGAAACTTTAAATAAAATTTTTTCAAATGAATTCATTATATAAAATACAAAAAATTTAAGTATAAACACCCCCAAAACTAAATAGTAATTTAGTATGGTTTCTGTCGCTTATAAGTAAAAGTGAGGCAAAAAACCCTTAGCTTTTTTTTAGTAATCATGTATGTTATTTAAAATCCTAAATAATAAAATTATGTAAATTATTTAATTTAATAAGAAAATTTTTCATGTTAATTATTCTTCTTAATTCACGTATTCCATTTTATATATTATTACTTAATGATTTATATTTACTTTTAAGGTTTGGATGATATTTGTCTTATGTGTCAAAAATTACTTTGGTTGGTTAACTATAGTAAAAGATATCATTATTTAAACAGAAAAAGAGTAATAATCATGAAATAGTAATTATATTTATACAAAAATTATACTTTTAAAACCAATCTAAAAATATGGTGATTAAAATTGCACTATGTTACAATTATGGAGAGGGTAGGTCGTACATACACATTAATAAGGTTTTCATTTTTCAGTGATCATTATTGAATGAACGTAAGTACTATTTTATCTTCAAATAATGTTAATATTATCATATATACCATATTATTTCTTTGAATGTAATAATATATATAATCCATGTGATTTTGTGATGAAAAGAGTGTTACCTCGCTTTGTGAGGGTGCTAGTCCACACATATACAAACGACATTGTCATTTTTCTGCGTATGAAAGAAAATGATTTATTATCTTTATAAAATGAAAAATTTATAATAAATATCATAATAATTTCATCTATATAATATATAGCCATGGAATTATTCCTTATTATCTTCCATATAAAGTGTTTGTGAAAAATGAATTACATCGCTTCGCGAGGCTGTTATCCATCGTACACATGAGCTATGATATGCCACCCCATACATAATGTAAAATAAAGGTGTACATATATGATATAATGACTCCATAGGTATATTTATGTTATAAATACAATATATATATATACAGTTTATCCATCACCATACTGAATCTTTAGAGGAGTTAATGGAAAAATGAATTGCATCATTTTCTGAGGGGGTAGTCCATCGTACAAATGAATAATGATTTCGTAACCTATTTGATGAAAGTGGAGATGGTTTATGGTCATTAACATAACATAAAAATTACTAAGAATATGAAATACACTTATTTTATTATATGATAATGGTATAATAAGAATTCAAGTAGGTGGAGGAATAAATAAAATAAAAATCACTCGTGGAATAATGTTACATCTTCTTTAGGTATCCTCATTTGGAGTACACCAAAATCTTTCATAGGTTGGATTTATGCGCAAAACATCACTTACAGGATTACAAGATAGATTTTGGATTTTTTTTGGAAATTTAATGGTGGAACTAAATCGGTTTTAGCCTGTGAAGGATATAGGAGAGAGGGTGGCCCTTTAGAAGCAAAGCGAGCACCAAACTAGAGGGTTTCGAAAAGAATAAGGTATACCACATTTTTTACATGTAAAAGGATAAAAAATAGATTATAATAAATGATTATAAATTATAAGGAATCAATATTACTATAATATATATTTTTGATAATTTTTTTGTCATTTTAGCGATTATCGTTTTAGTTTAATCCCCAATAAATCCATTTTGACCTTTATCATGGTAAATAATTTTAAATATTTTCAAAATTCATTTTGGAAAAATATTAAGATGAAATTACCATATAATATAAATTATAATTATTTAAAAAATTTAATATATTTTACCAAATTCATTTTACAAAATTTATAATATATAATTTTATATTAATCCCACAGATGAGACGAGGATGTAGGTTTTCAAATAGAAAATGTTCAAAAGATTACAATGTTTTATTTAAAAATTAAAAATTAAAATGATAAAAATGTCATAAATTAGATTAATAGATATATAATTTCATCAATTTCACCATAAAACTTAATAAAAATATAATTTAACTTTATAATTAATTGAATGTAGAGGTATGTTTCCCATTAAAATTTCGTATTTTTGAGCTATTCAGCAACAATTTAATATTTAAAGAAAATTAAGAAAAAATAATCAAAAGAAAATTTTGATTTGACAATTTAAAAAATTAATTTTATTTTACCAAGAAAAGTATCTAAAATTATAAAAAGTATTTTAAATTTTGCATGCAAAGTTGACTAAATAGTCTTTTTGAGAAAAGATATCTTTTTAGAAAACATTCCTTTTCTTCTAAATTATTTTTATTTTTTTTCTAATAAATTAATTACCATAATTAAAATAATTTATTTATTAATAATCATAATCACCAATTTAATTAATAGTTTATAATTCTCATGTATAAATAATATCTTAACTGAGTATTTTTATTTAAACCTGGTGTTGCGTACATCACGATCTATCTGGAAGATTGAATTTTTTTAAAAAGAAATATATCATAAATTCTCTGGTCATTATATTCCCATATAATCTTTGTGTTGCATATCATATATTTTATTGAATAAGATTTTAATATTTTAAATTCCCAAGGGTATTCGTTCTACCCCATTAAATAAACTGTGTCTTCGTAATTTAATCTTGATCCTAGTAATCTAGGGGTTCTCATTTGAAGATACCTTTATTGAAAACTGATAACATAAAAAGGATAAATAAACTATCATATTGACAATATAGAGATGTATGTGTGTAGTTCATATGAAACACCACTTATTAGGCTTCAAATATGATAAAAAGGTAGGAATTGATAATTTTAACATTAAAGAAAATATTAATGTTCAAATAATGATTGAGAGTGATACTTATCACTGATAACAAGAAAATGAATGATATTGTAAAAATAAAAAACCAAAAGAAACATATAAAAATTTGTGAAAATATCATTAATATCACTAGAAATGATTGTTATAGGACAACATTTAATATCCAGATACTTTTCCCAAAGTTGACAAATTTTTAGGAAATGATATACTTACTTGATTTCATTCAACTTTAAAAGATAAATTTCATCATTTCGGTCTCTTTTGATCAATTTCCACATTATCTATAAATCTACGAAATGAATATGAATTTTCTATGTCATAGGCACTAATGGGTCACAAGATTCTTAATTGAATGGTAAGTAATTCCTTTGATATCTAGTTATCATTATAAAAAATGGCTAGCATAGGTTATCGAATATAAATAAATAGTCCTATGGTAAAAAATATATTAATATCTAAAACCTCATCCAATGTTCAACCTAAAGTATTTCATAAATCCTTAACCTTATAAACCTTCTTAAATTACCATAATCCAAAAATTTATAAATAATTTCATTAAATTTATAAAATTAATTTACCATTAATCCACTAAAAAACATGAAGTAGTTCTTAATCATCACATCCCAAACATGTGAATTCATTTTTTGTGTTTCCACTTGAAAAATGGTAATAACCATGTCTACCCTTAAAACATATTGAAAACATGAATTATTCCTTTTTCATTATATATAACATAAATTATTGGATATATAACTTAAATGAACAAATCCTATAAAATCTATTAGGGATAATATAAACCACTTTTTAAAAAAATCATTAATTACTTCCATTATAGTCAGTACAATTTAATTTACTTTATTTATATTAATAATAACATTATACCAACCTCATTGTCTAAACAAAAGGAATAAATTTCAGGCAATCTTTAACTCATTAATTCATTTTACAACAATTTAAAATTTCTACTGAATCAATTTTCTTGGTCATTGGTATTGTTCAATATATTCTTTGAAATCTTTGATGAAAAATTACTGTAGTACAATCCTTATAAATTTCATAATTCTTATAACTAGGATATCATTGATAAAATACTCAAATTGCATAATTCATGATTCCAAACAAAAGCACATTAACCATTCCACATTATTTCCTTACACAATTATCACATTTTGTGAAATCCTTATTTCCCTTCATCCACTTATAAATATTTTTCTATTCTATCCTCTTATTATCCTTCTTCCCTTAGAATCTATAAAACATAGAAGACTCTTTTATTCCTTTTTTTCACATGATACTATGTCGTAATATAATAAAAATCTTTGGGAGACTAGATCCCTTAAAAATATATTCTTGATCCCATCAAAGAAATTATCATTCTTATTCTTTGTATTAAATGAATTATTATAGTTATAATTACTTTTATTATGCACCATTTAATGATGATGTAATACAATAGATTATATCATATCTTTATCAAACATAATGTATAATCCCAAAATCTAGTGAAATAGTTTACATAAATTGAAAATTTTAGGTATGAATAATATATTAATCATAAATGTGGTTTCTTTGAGGTCATATTTATTTTAAAATCCTTCATTATGATTTGAAATTAAAATATGAATTATCTTAAGCATACCTCTTAGGATAGTCAAACCAGGTGTGTTTTTTGGCCCATTTTCAGGCACCAGGTGATGATTAGGTCAATCCAAATGTTCAATT
The DNA here is from genome assembly GCA_963277665.1 of Viscum album. Lineage (NCBI taxonomy): Eukaryota > Viridiplantae > Streptophyta > Magnoliopsida > Santalales > Viscaceae > Viscum > Viscum album. Next base: position 1,943,401,872 of record OY728140.1, on the reverse strand, counting down.
TTTTGAGTTATTACACCTTAATACAACTGTTTCTTAATCACGTCTACTTGTATCCACAAAGGGATGTATTTTATAGTAAAAACCATGTAAAATATTCCTTACCAAAATATTATGATTTCATTCTATAATTATTCACAAAGTATGTCATATCATTATGCTACCTATTCTACGTTTTGAAAAATCTAGTTTCCTTTGTATCTACTAAAATACAACTAATAGGAACTGTAGAGATTCAATACCAAGTATCCTAGAGACATTTTGTAACTCATTATATTGGCATAAGATACAAGGAATTAAATCATAATGGAGAAAATATTTTAGTACTCCTGTTAAACAAGACACATAATTTTAATTCAAATTACATTTTTAAATATAAAATATAAAAATTGTTTTCTTTTTTAACAACATTATTCCCACATTTTACATCCATACATATCAAAGCCAAAGCACTTCTGGGTAACATGGGGAAAATAAAACATAAAAAAGGGGTGATCCTATAAGTATAGAAAGGGTAAGAATACAAGAGAAGCTATGAAAAATAACGTAATTAATATGGCAAGGTAATGAACTGAAACACATTCCATTTAGTTAATTACATGAGAATAATAAGGAATGAATATATGAAGATAAAAATAATTACAAATAAATAATCACATGATATTGAAAACATAAACATTGGTATTCTATATAATCAAATTATCATATGGAATATTAATAACTGAATTCATAATTATGGAATGCATGATAGTAGACATATAGAACATAATGTAAAGGATTTTTTACAAGACATTAAATACTATAGAGGACTTATGCAAAGACATGTAAATAAATTCGTAAGGAATTGGTCAATAATCAATATTGTTTGTCTCATTATACCTACGATTGCTTCTCGGGGCTATAAAAAGCCTCACCCATCACTTACTAATTGAAATTATTGGCTCCTATTAAAGGGGTGAAACATAATTCACATAAACAACCATATTTAAACTATAATATAATATTTAAATACTTTTACCAATCAAAAAACATAATCAAAAACCATTAAAAGTAAACTAAATAGTATTAACATAGTATATCCCAATTCAAATTTATTATAAACCATTTGGTGAAATAACATAGATGGTATCATTGGAGTATATCCCCTTTAAAAAATAAGTAACATCTAAGGATTTATTCTTATATGGAAAATTATTTTGAATGTTCACTTTGAATATTAATTGAAGAAAATAACATATCTATAAAGATCAAATTTTTTGATTTTAAAATAATAAATTTAATAAATTAATCTAAAAAACTTTTTCTTAAAAAATTAATTATAAAAACAAAGAATGTTTATAATATTTGGAAATTAATTTTATTTAAAAATAACATTTTAATTTTTTAAAAAATTAATTAAATGATTGTATGGAATGTGAATAATTCTATACATCCCTTATAAATTTAAAATATCATTCATTTTTACACATAAAAATGACAAAAAAATAAGTTGTTTCGAAAATGATAAGAATATTACTTTCAAACCAATTAATAAAAATTAAAACAAGTATATAATTTTTTTAATAAAAAATATGTATAATGTTAAAAAAAATTGAATTTTTTTTAGGAAACATGGTTTTTGAAGAAAAATAATTTTTGAATGAAGGGATAAATAATGTTAGATTTTCTACAAAATAAATTTAATTACTTTATGTAACAAAGAGACTAAAAATGGTATTATTACCTGAAAAAGTTAAATATTAATTATTTGAGAATTAAATAGATTTTTTTTAGAATAAATATTAAATAATTCCAACTAAGATAGATAAACTAAAATAATTTCGAATAATGATTAAATTATGAAATAAACCCTTACCACTTTGGTAAATTTTGTATCATATAAACCATAAAAGGCATAAAAGTAATTTAAACTTTTTATAAAATTAAAATAAATGAATTAATTATATATCATACAAAAAATGTCAATATATACACCACACAAAATAAATAAATTCAGAATATTTTGTATGTCTCACAGAGGAAAAAGTGAGATGAGAAACCCATATATTGATTCTAAATTGTTATGTACGTTCTTTATCTTCTTAAATAATTAACTTAGGTTAATTGTTTATTTGATTAATTTCCCTTTTAGAGATTATTTTTCCATTTATTTCTCTTATTACCATATTATAAATGATTTCTTCATCAATTAATTTACATCAAATGTTTCGATCATATTTGGATTATGAGTCAAATATGAATTTTGTAGGTTGAAAATTATCTAAGATGTCATTATTTAATCATATAAAGAATAATAATCATGAAATATTTTTTACATTTATACATAAATAATAATTTTTAAACCTATCATGAAACATGAAGATGGAAAATGAACTAAATTATAATCATAGAGATGGAAGGTCGTATATACATATGAGTAACCTTTACATGATCAATGATCATTTTGGAAAGATGGTAAGTAATATTTTATCTTTACAGAATGATAATAATATCATATATACCATATTATTTGTTTGAATATACTTACGTATATCATTCATGTGGTGTGGTGATTAGTCACTAAATGAGGCTAATATTCATTGTTAATATACAAAATATTCATGTTATTTTTTATTCACAGACACCATTTTAGTGCATTTTACACTTTGAACATCATTTTACATTATGTTTGTAATTATTTCTTAAAATGCACTATTATGTGGTACATTTTTGAACATCATTTAAAGTACCCAATGATTCATCTGATTTTAAGGAATATAATTATCCATATTTTAATTTTATATTTTGGTAAATTTATCTAATCTTAAAAATGAACATGTTTCATTTAGGGATCAATGGAGAATTCATGGATGAAGATGGGGATATTTTGTGATGAAAGGAAGCAATTCTAGAGAAGTCTGATTGGACACCAGCCCACTGATGAGACTGTGGGGCTCAACATACAGGTCCAATGAATCCCAAATTTTATGGGATGCTATTATACATGTATAGAAACAAATTACTCTTCATGATCCAATGATAATTAGTCCTCCATGGTTTCCATTTAGGCGGCCCAAGTTAGAAATAAAATTCTGGGCCATATTCTGCGGCCCATGAAAACAGCCCACTAAGATGATCATATCTCCGAATATACAACTCCAAATGGGCACAAATTTTACATCCGGTTAGGAGACATATGGGTCTCTATTTTATTATTCTATGTCCCACTCTGATTCAGCCATCTAGAAGGACATCAAATCATGTCTGTTCGGTGGATGAAAGCTGGCTGCCACCTCGGGTCAAATGTGGAAAAGTATATGTTCCACAAGCTTTCCACCACCCTAGGCCTACCATAATTAATTGTGGAGACTTGGAATTTTGGAGGCTCTACCCAAGGGCTCAAAATTTCCTATTTAAGGCAGTGGTGTTGTACTATTGAAGAATCATAGATGCTTTGTTCAATTGTAATGTTATGCTGCAATTTTGTTGTCTCAAATATGTCTTTCACATGTAAGTTGTTAAATTAATTTTAGTTTCCTAATAAAAGTTCTTCCTATACTCTTATTATGATGTTCATCATATCAGTTTTATATCCATGGATCAAGGTGTGAATTTATTCACACCAAACCTTGTGAAATTAGTCACACAACGGTGGAGTGATCATTTTATGTTTGTTGTTTTCTTTACTTCTCCATTTCCTCCCTCGTGAGTCTACTTTCCGCTTCCATTGAAACCATGGGATCAATGGAGGGATAACCCACATATGGGTAGATCAAATGGAGTATCAAGGGGCTTTATTGGATGTTATTTATCACCTCATTAATGTATAATCACTTCTTTAATTGAGATTTTTAGATGATGATTTTTAAACTCCATCGTCCTTGTTGAATTTAAGGCCACACACTTCAAGTGCTAATACGAACCTTTACCTTGAAGTGATCAAAACTTTTATCCTTCATGTGTATAGGTGATTAGTATTAAAGGGTGCAGGCATTAAACTAGTGAGTGATGATGTTGTTTTATCTCCTTAAATGAACCCATCTCAAATATAAGAAATTGAAATTATTAAAAAGGAAATAAATCCAATCCACCCTGAGCGATAACCTAGGATCAACACATTATTTTAAGTTGAATTCACTTAAGTCTCTTATATTTCCTTTAAAAACATATAAAATGAACCCAATTTGTCCACTTCATTTCCAAAAAAAGTCCATAGAATGTACGTGTCTATAGGTTACTTCTTAGGTCTCTGAGGATTCGACAACCCAAGCTAAACTACAATGACCGTCTTACCTTCTTCTCTTGGGTAAATTTGAGCGAGAATCAAATTTTGGCACCATTGACGGGGACCCAAGTAAGTCATATAAACATCTATTATATTCTCCCCCATTTCTTATTTTCTCATCCAAATTCTCTTATCTTGTCCCTTTCTCGTTTTTTTTCTCTTGGCGCATGTCTGCCTACACCCGCGATCAATCAAACCGTCTAGTTAGGGTGGATAGTCCTGGGGATGGGGAGTCAAGTACACCAAGGTAACTCTTTCCATTAGATCCTAATATTCCTAACACCCCTGAGTCAAAAATTTATCCCATTTAAATGGAAGGTCTTCAAAGAAACCAACTCATAAACCCGGGTGGGAACCAAAATGGAAACCCAAATGAGGCAACCCCAAACATGGGGATTACAATTGATCAAACCATGAATGACTACCTCACACATTCCTGGACCAATGCCCCCTCAGTTATTAGACACAATTCCCTAGTAGATTCCAACTACATCTTTAAACCCCATGTACTAAACCCCCTTCCCACATTCCATGGAATGGAGTCCGAGATGCCAAACCTTCACATTTAGGAGTTCAATGACATTGTAGAAACCATGTGTCCCACACATCAACTAGAATAATCTAAGATGAGGCAATTTCCTTTTTCTTTAAAGGATAGAGCTAAAAATTGGCTAAACAATTTGATACCATCATCCATCAACTTTTGGTACCAACTACAAAGATAATTCTACAAAAAATACTTTCCCCACCACAAAAAAAATTGCACTTAAAAAGAGTATCCAAAACGTTTTTGAAAAAGAGGGAGAGTCATTCTATGAAACATGAGAAAGGTTCAAAGACACTCTAAACATGGTTCCACACCATGGTTTTCTATTTCTGAACAAGTGATAATTTTATATGAAGGGTTGGGTCAGGGGAACAAACAATTCATTGGCATGACGTGTAATGGAGCATTTAAAAACAAAGCCACAAATGATGCTTATGAGTCTCTAGAAAGCCTTTGTGAACAAAAAGAAACATGGGGAACTTCAACTTATTCTGAAAATCCACAAAGAAAATTGGAATTCATAAACTTAGAGAAGAGGAAAGCCTTAGGGGTAAACTCGCAGCACTCTCTAGGAAGGTTGAAGAGATAGACCTTAGGAATGTCCATGAAATCCAAACTGTTCACCCTGTTTTCACAATTTGTGACAAACATGACCATAAGACAGACAACTTCCCAACCATTCCATCCATCAAGGATGTTCTCTTAGGAGGACCCCCAGCAGATGTAAATTCTTTGAACATTCAAAAGCCTCAATACCAAAACACAATCAACCCAAGGTATAACAACCACCCAAGCTTCTTCTAGAAAGATAACCAACAACCTAGCCAACCACATGGACAAAATACTTACCCCCTTCAGAGCTACCAATCCCATAACCAATTCCAAACACAACCTATCCAATACCAACAGCCACCGGTCCATTTTTAACAAACCATACAACTTCCAAAATATCCCCCCCGGGATAAACCAATCTTCTCAATCACCAAACCAAACAGTTCCACAAAGCCTACTAGAACAAATATGCAAACAAATGGAGAGGATGAACTCAGATGTATCTTACCTAAAATGAGAACGTCAAACCATCAAAACTAGAAAGACACCCATGCCTACTCAGGCGGTTCCATCCTCAACTTCAAGGGGAGAGTCATGTTGTGCTCAAAGAACTCATGAAAAACTAAAGGCTGTGACTATTTTAAGAAGTGGGAAATCAATTGAGAAACTTGAACAACTAATTCAGAACCCACCTGAAGATTCAAAATTGGATGAAAATTCAAATGAACCATAAGAACAAACTGTTGAAACTGATAACATTGTCAAGGAAAGAACTCTTCAACAAACAACCCCACAACCTTCACCATTTCCTCAATGCCTGAGGGGGAAAACCAAGCCTGAACTGAGTGAAACGTTGAGAGAAATAGTTTCACAAGTCAAGTTGAACATACCAATTCTCGATGAAATCCAAACCATACCTGCCTTCTCAAAGTACCTTAAGGACTTGTGCACATGTAAAAGAAAATTTTCACATAAAAATCATGTCCTTTTGGTTGCTAATGTGAGTACCACCATTCATGGGACCATTCCTCCTAAGTTGAAAGAATCGGGTTTCTCTTACATTAATGTTGAACTAGGAGAGAGCAAAGTTGTCAAGGCCTTGTGTGACCTAGGTGCCAGTGTCAATCTCATCCCATATGCTATGTACTGATAGTTAGGCCTAGAAGAACTCCAACCCACATCTGTCCCACTTCTGCTTACTGATCATCGCATTAGGGTTCCAAAGGGTATTTTTAAGGATGTTCTAGTAAAGGTTGAAAACGTCATCTACCTATATGATTTCATTGTCCTTGAAAATCATCCAAACATAAAAAATAAGGAACAAACCCCAATCATCCTTGTTCGTCCTTTCCTTGCAACAATAAACTCTGTTATCCGAGTTCAAAATGGGAACATGACCATCACCTTTGGGAACATGACTCTTGACTTTAACATCTATAATGAAAGATCAAAAATAGGGGATGCCAAGGACATTCATGAAGTAAACATGATAGGAAGCATTGATAATGAATCCATGGACCATCAAGGAATATTTGATGAAGGTTTAATTCAGGATGAGATTGATTTCCTTTTTTCATATGAAGGAAGCTTATCTCCTCGGCTTGAATCATTTTCAAATTGCTCTTATGATGAAGTATTAGGTCCAACAATCAGTGAAACCTTTCAAGAAACCACTTTTATGGAGACCACTCCAAATTACATCCCTAAATCTGATCAAGCCAATCTAGTATCTAAATCATCTACATGTGGGGAATCAATCCTATATGAAACTCTAAAAAATGAAATTGAACTTGTTCCAATTTCCCAATATTCTGTTGAAATTCCAAACCAACGTAATCTTGAATTGAAGGAACTTCCTGCTACACTCATGTATGATTTCCTAGGGGACAATCAAACACATTCTATTGGAATTTCTTCTTCTCTTGAAGCCAATCAAGAAATGATGCTTCTAGATGTCCTTAGGAAGTATAAGAAAGCCATTGGTTGGACCCTTTCTGATATTCTTGGGATTAGCCCACTTATCAGGACTCTTAGGATTGTTCTGGAATATGATTCAAAGCCATGTCATCAACCTCAACGACGACTCAATCCAAATATCATGGAGGTAGTAAGAAAATAACTCCTTAAATTGCTAAAATCTAGTATCATATATCCCATAGCTAAGAGTGAATGGGTGAGACCAATCCAAGTTGTTCCAAAAACGGCTGGAATCATAGTGATAACCAATGAGGATGGAGAGATTCTTCCAACAAGGGTGAGTAGTAGATGGAGGGTCTGCATTGACTATAGGAAGCTAAACTCATTCAACAAGAAGGACCATTTCACCTTTCCATTCATTGTCCAAGTCCTTGAGAGAGTGGCGGGTCATGCATTCCACTGTTTCTTAGATGGGTAATCAGGGTATAATCAAAATGAGGTCTCCCTAGAGGATCAAGGGAAGGCAAAATTCACATGTCCATTTCGAACCATTACTTTCAAACGCATGTCATTCGGGTTATGCAATGCCCCTGGAACCATCCAACGGTGCATGATGGGAATCTTCTCAGACATGGTAGGGGATTTTCTATAGGTCTTCATGGATGAATTCTCTGTGTTTGGGGATACATTTGACGGATGTATGAGGAATGAAGAGAGATTCTTTTCAAGATGTGAAGAAATGAATCTAGTCCTAAACTGGGAGAAATTCCATTTTATGGTTAAAGAGGGACTGGTTTTAGGCCATCTGGTCTCAGGTAGGGGGATTGAAGTTAATAAAGCCAAGGTTTACATCATTCTTCACCTTCCATCACCCAAAACTATCAAGGAAGTGAGGTATTTATTCGTACATTCTAGTTTCTATAGAAGATTCATCATGGTATTTAGTTCAATCTCTCGTCCACTTTGTGCTCTCCTAGTAAAGGATGCTCCATTTGTTTGGACAGAAAGAGGTGAGGGTTCATTCTCAACCCTCAAATCCTCTCTCACCTCTCCACCCATAGTGAAATCTCCAAATTAGAACCTTCCTTTCAAACTTATGTGTGATGCCAGTGACTTTGATGTAGGAGCTGTGTTAGGACAACGTTGTGATAAAATTCCTTCTGTCATTGATTATACAAGAATGTCCTTAAATTATGCCCAAATCAACTACACAACCACTTAAAAAAAGTAACTTTCTATTTTGTTTCCCTTAGAGAAGTTTAGGTCCTACCTCTTAGGATCCCCTATCACTGTGTTCACTGACCATTCTGCACTAAAATACCTCTTCCAAAAACAATATTCTAAGGATAGAATGATTAGATGGGTCCTTCTATTACAATAATTTGACCTCATAATCAAGGATAAAAAGGGAGTTGAAAATGTTGTAGCTGATTGCCTCTCTAGGATGGAATTCAAAGACAACTCAAATCACATTTCTGTGTCTGATTCGTTTCCCGATGAACACCTATACTCTGTGAGTGACAGCCCTTGGTATGCCGACAAAGCCAATTTCATATTTAGAGGAGTCATTCCAAAATTCATAGGGACTCAAGCTCAAAGGAAATTCCTTTCTGATGATAGAAACTATGTGTTTGATGATCCATACCTCTATAAGTTTTTCCCTGACCAAGTCATTAGGAGGTGTGTCCCAGAATCTGAACAAGATTCCATCCTTAAATTCTATCATAGTGATGCATGTGGAGGTCACTTTTCCTCTAATAACACATCTGCTAAGATTATTCAATGTGTTCTTTTCTCGCCCACCCTCTCAAGGGACTCCTATGACTTTTGTCAAAGTTGTCCTAGGTGTCAACAAGTAGGGTCCATCACAAAAAGAATTCAAATGCCACTAACTCCCATCTTAGTGGTTGAAATCTTTGACTGCTGGAGAATTTATTTCATGGGTCCCTTCCCAAACTCTAGGTGATACCTCTACATAATCTTAGCTGTTGATTATGTCTCAAAATGGGTTGAGACCATTCCCACTAAGTCCAACTATCATCATGTTGTGATTCGATTTCAAAAAGATCACATATTTTCTCGATTTAGAAATCCTAGGGATATAATCAGTGATCGAGGAACCCATTTCTGCAACCGACCATTCTCTTCACCCATGTCTAAGTATGGTATTTCTCATAAAGTGTCCACTGCATTCCATACTCAATATAATGGTCAAGCTGAGTTAGCGAATAGGGATATTAAGAAAATTCTTGAAAAAACTGTCAACCCCTCTAGGAAATATTGGTCTGAGAAACTCTTAGATGCTTTTTGGGCCTATTGAACCACATATAAAACCATTTTAGGAATGTCCCCATATAGTTTGGTTTACGGAAAAGAATTCCATTTACCTGTTGAAATTGATCATAAAGCCTTTTGGGAAATTAAGAAAATGGATTATGACCTCTCATTGGCCGGAACAAAAAGGAAATTAGATCTCAATGAACTGGAGGAACTAAGGATAGAGGCTTATGAAAATTCAAGGTTCAATAAAGGTAGAGTTCAAGCCTATGAATATAGGAATATCAAGGTCAAACATTTTGAACCGGGAAAACTAGTGCTCTTGTATAGTTCAAAACATCCTTTACTCCTGGGAAAGTTAAGGTCTAGATGGTCATGACCTTTCATAGTGCATCATGTATTCCCCCATGGGGCAGTAGAGATTCAAGATCCAACAAGTGGTTACATTTTCAAGGTCAATGGTCAAAGGTTAAATCAATTCATTGAATCATTCAATAAACAGGAAATAGAGGATGAGTTAACTAAGCCAACCTATGAACCATGTAAAAATTGATAGATTTAGGGTTCAAGTCGAGCTAACGACGTTAAAAAAAAGCGATGCATGGGAGTAAACCCATGGTTTTCAAGTTTCATATCAATTTTTTATTTTAATAAAATTTATATTTTAATTAATCATTTTTATATTTAAAAAAAATAGATTGTTGACATTTTCTTCTATTATGAGTATTGATGGGTATGAAAGTGGAGCACCATATTCATCCATATCACGAGGTGTGAGCCTTGAGTAATACCTTATCCAGAAACTTAAAAAGAAGACAATGTATCATCGATTTATTTTATTATATATATATAATTATATTTTACTTATATATATATACTCTTTTGTTTTGTTTGTTTGTTTTCCTTTTTCCAATAGCGAAATCTGAAAGCAACATGGATATCAAAGGACTAAATTGGAGCAGCAATAACTTCGAAATTCAACCACCAGGTGACTTCATTCCATGACCCTCATTTTAAATTTACTTTTTGAACTTTCATTCTCTACCTCTACCCCCTTCTAGATTTTCTTTTCATTAAACACTGGGGACAATGTTATTTTATGTTGGCAGGGATATAAAATAAAAAATGCTTTTGTGTAAAAACGATAAATGAATTGATTTTTTTTGTGAAATTGGAAGGAAAAATTCGTTTAACTTTAAACATGGTAATACACATTGCACACTTTGAAACTGAATATCAAAAAATTTAGCATACCCTAATTCTTATTTTAATCCTTGTATAATTTCATGAGCATTAATTTTGGAAAGTGTGGTTGTCCAATGTGATATTTCATCGTTTATATTTTCATCCAAATAAAAAAATATCACAATGCACGTCCTTTGGATAGTGGGGTATTAGTTTGACTTCATGGGGTCCCCTAAATAAATAGCATATGTTTGGTGATAATTTTAGTTTAATATGATTATTTAAAAAGAAAATTAAAAAAAATTGCGCGTAGATCAATAAAATGACCTAATCTGCGGCTTTCGGCAATTGGGGATCATGACTCCATAGTTGTCTGGCCCAGAGTTAGTAATTTTATCTCTATTTATGGTAATTTGAATTTGTTTTTGACTGCGTTAACTTGAGATGTTGCCCGAGTACGTGAGCTTCACATGGTTCTCTAAGGTCTTTGAGCCTGGGAGTCATCGGCAAAGTCTCAGTACAGGGGTTGACTCTTTTGAGTGCACATTCAATTACCATTGAAAAATTGAAAAAACAAGAAAATACAAAAAAAATACAAAAAAAATTGAATAATCATCTTAATATTGAAATGTAATTCCACCTAGCACTTCCATAATTTTCCCCCTGAATAAAGACGAACCCCCATGTCTATTGTGATGCACAACACATCCCCATACTTAATTTATATTGGATGAAAAATGGAAATGAATTTGAACAACGGAAGGGGCTTGGGATTGAGATCTGCTTATGAAACTATCTTGTATTAAAATATTTTGATGGGTTTCATGATTTTTTGGTATATGGGTTTCTGGTGATCATTGTGTATTAAAATATTTTTGGAGAAGGGAATTCTAATTTCATATTGTTGAGATATATTTTGCTCAGGACTAGAAAAACTGAAGTTGGGGGGTGTGATTAGTCACTAAATGAGGCTAATATTCATTATTAATATACATAATATTCATGTTATTTTTTATTCACAAACACCATTTTAGTGCATTTTACACTTTGAATATCATTTCACATTATGATTGTAATTATTTCTGAAAATGCACTATTATGTGGTAAATTTTTGAACATCATTTAAAGTACTAAATTATTCATATGATTTTATGGAATATAATTATCCATATTTTAATTTTATATTTTTTGATATTGATCTAAACTTAAATATGAACATGCTTCATTTAGGGATCAATGGAAAATTCATGGAAGAAGATGGGGATATTTTTTGTTTAAAGGAAGCAATTCTAGCGAAGTCAGATTGGACACCAGCCCACTGATGAGACTCTGGGGCTCAACCTTCAGGCCCAATGAATCCCACATTTTTTTTATTTTAGAAGACATGTATAGGAACAAATAACTCTTTATTATCCAATTCTAATTCGTCCTCCATTGTGTCCATTTAAGCGGCCCATGTTAGAAATAAAATTCTGGGCCCGATTCTACGGCCCAGAAAAACCGCCCACTAATCTGATCATATCTCCGAATATACAACTCAAAATGGGCCCCAATTTTATATGATGTTAGCGGAAATCTAGGGATCCATTTTATTAATATATGGACTACTATGATTCAGCCATCTAGAAGGTCATCAAAGCGCGTCTGTTCGGTGGATGAAAGCTGGCTGCCACCTCGGGTCAAATGTGGAAAAGTCTAAGTTCCACAAGCTTTCCACCACCCTAGGCCTACCATAATTAATTGAGGAGACATGTACTATTGGAGGCTCGACCCAAGGGCTCAAAAATTTCTATTTAAGGCAGTGGTGTTGGAGTATTGAAGAATCCTGGATTCTTTGATCAATTGTAATGTTATGCTGCAATTTTATTGTCTCAAATTTGTCTTTCACATGTAAGTTGTTCTATTCACTTTAGTTTCTTAATAAAAGATCTGCCTATACTATTATTCTATTGTTCTTCATATCACTTTTATACCCTTGGATCAAGGTGTGAATTTATTCACACCAAACCTTGTGAAATTATTCACACAATGGTGGAGTGATCATTTTATTTTTGTTGTTTTCTTTACTTATACATTTCCTCCCTCATGGGTCTACTTTACTCTTCCATTGAAAGCATGGGATCAATGGAGGGATAACCCACTAATGGGTTGATCCATGGTATTAGCAAGGGTCTGGATTGGTTGTTATTTATCACCTCATTAATGTATAATCACTTCTTTAATTGAGATTCTTATTTGATGATTTTTAAACTCCATCGTCCTTGTTGAATTTAAGGCCACACACTTCAAGTGCTAATACGAACCTTTACCTTGAAGTGCTCAAAAATTTGATCCTTCAAGTGTATTGGTGATTAGTATTAAAGGGTTTAGGCATCAAACCAGTGAGTGATGATGTTGTTTTATCTCCTTAAATGAACCCATCTCAAATATAAGAAATTGAATTCATTAAAAAGGAAATACGTCAAATCCGCCTCGAGAGATAACCTAGGATCAACTCATTATTTTAAATTTAATTCAATTAATTCTCTTAGACTTCCTTTTAACCCATCTAAAATCAACCCAATTTGGCCACATCATAGCCAAAAACAGTCTATAGAATGTACGTGTCTATAGGTTACTTCTTAGGTCTATGAGGATTCTACAACCGAAGCTAAACTACAAGGATCGTCTTACCTTTTTCTCTTGGGTAAATTTGAGAGAGAATCATGTGGTGATGAAAATATGGTCACATCAATTCGTAAAGTCGGTAGTCGACACGTACATGAATGATGTTATCTTTTTGTGTTCAAGAAATAAAATGATATATAATACCTTAGTAATGATAAATATTTTATACGTTTAATAATTATTTTATTGATATCACATATATTCAATAAAATTTTCCATATTAGATTCATATAATTACTTAATGAGAAACAAAGAATATCACTTCGTGAGGTGGTATTCCACCGTACAAACGAGCGACGTTATCATACCCCCTAAAAAATGGAAATTAAAATTTTATATATTGTATAAGGACTCTAGAAGTATAATAATGTTATAAATATCATATATATACATTATATTTATAATCATAATCAACCATGAGAGGTGGTAATGGAAAAAAGGAATGGAATCGATTCTCGAGGTGGTAGTCTTCCATACACATGGATGATGGTTTTGCAACCCATTTGAAGAAAGTACAGATGGTTGAAGATAATTAACTTAACAAAACATAATATATTTATATGGAATGTATTATGGTTATAATATCATAATTATTTAATAATAATTTTATTATATGGAGGAAGAAATAAAAAAAAATTCTTGTTGAAGAACATTACCTCTTATTCATGTATCCTCTATAGGTTTTCTGGAAACGAAATCCAAGGCTATATTTTTTCAAGAAATAAGGATTATAGGACGGGAGGACAGATTTTGGGAAGGTATTTTAGATGGTATTTTTAGAATAAAATATCATTGAATGTGTGAATTATATAGGAGAGTGGGTGGGATTTTATTAGTGAGGTGAGTGGAACACTTATAAAATTTGAAAAGAAAAAGGTATAACCATGTTTTTTACATGCCACAAGGGTAAAAAATAGTGTTTTCTAGATCCTTAGACATAATAAGGTCAATATTTTTCAATAAAGTACATTTTATACAATTTTTGTGGTCATTTTAACCATTATTGTTTTAGTGTAGCCTCCCGGTAAATCCATTTTTACCTTAACCACAATAAATACTTTTTATTATTTTCACTATTCATTTTTGTGAAATATTATATTTAAAATAGTATATAATATATATTATTCTTAATAAAAATATTCAATCCATATTTACAAATTATAATAATTGATGTGGTAAAATTTAATTTAAAATTAATCTCACAGACATGATGACAAAGTATGCTTTCGAAGAGAAACTGTTTAAATGTTTACAACGTTTTTACATAAAAATTCAATACTAGAATTATCAAAATGAATTAAATTTTAATAATTTATAGAAAATTGAACTTATTTTAATCTAAGACTAATTCAAAATATTATTTAACATTATAAATATGTTAAATTAAATGACTATTTCGAATTAAAATTTAGTGTTTTCACTATTTATCGGAAAATTAAAATTGAAGAAAAATCCAAAAAATTTACTGAAATATAATTTTGATATAATTATTTAAAATATTAATTTCATGTTATCATATAAATGTTTAAAATTTAAAAATAATTAGTTTCAAATTATGAGAATGAAACGTGACTAAGTCATCTTTTATAAAAAATGTTATCCTTCAGAAAACATTTGTTTTTCTTTTAAATGATTATAATTTAATTTATAATCAATTGATAACAATAATTTTAACAGTTTATTTATTAATATTTATACCAACAATATTAATGGATAGGTTATAATGGTTTTTAAAAAAAATATTCTAACAATGTATTTTTTAAACCCAATGTTGCGCGCATTGCATGCTATGAAAGAGATTGACATTATTTAAAAATAAATATATCTTAAAGTATATAGATGCAATATTCCCTTATATGGTTGGTTTTAAGTGTCATAATTTATATCTAATATGATGTTAATATTTTAAAAAATCATAGGGTTACTTTCTACCCCACTTAAATAAATTGTATCATCGTAATTTAATCTTAATGTCATAAATTAGGGGTTTTTCATTTGAACATACCATCATTAGAAACCAAAATCATAAAAGGGTAAATAAAACAAAATCATGATTATATATCGATGGATTTGTGTACATCATCTAGAAAAAAACACACTAGGTTTTAAAATAGGATAACATTTGAGGGAATTGGCGATTAGTATAAGGAAAAAATGTAATATCTAAATAATGATAGAGAGTGATAGAGAACATTGATCAGAAGAAAGTGAATGATATATTAAAAATAAAAACCACAAAATCATAAAAATAATATGGGTTAAAATGACATTTATATAATTGGAATTGATTTTAATATGAGAAAATTTTATTTTAATCTCTTATTCCTAAAATAGATAAATTTTAAGGAGAAGATATAATTACTTTATTTCATTCCATTTTATAAGAATAATATAATCTGTTTGTTATGCCTTGATCATTTTCCACTTCATCTCTTTATATAAGATATGAAGAATAATTTTTATTCCTAAATCATAAATGGATCACAAGATTCATAATTGAATGATAATAAATTTCTTCAATCTATAGTTATCATTACAAAAACATGGTTTTCATTGGTTATCCAACATGCAAAACTATTAATATTGTGAAGTTTTAGATTAATATATATAAACCTATCAAACATAAACCATTTCATAAATGGTTAACCTTATGAACCTTTACAAAATATTAATATCTAAAACATTTATAGGCATGTCACTGAATTTCGTAATGAATTTATAATTAATCCCATAAACTACCAGAAGTACAATGTAATTATCATGTATGAAACATATCAATACCTTAATTTCCAATTATCCTCTAGCCAAGTGGTATAATCTCTTAAATGGACTCCAAAAGACCTATGATCAAATTTGGGTAGGGTTGAATTTATGGATTCTGTTGTAGCACTATAGCAGGGCACTATTTGAGTATTGTAGCAGTGGGTGACACTATAGCGACAAAGGTACTATCATAGGAACTATAATGGTGACAGTACTATAGTATGAAATGTAGAAGCTAGAGTACTGTAGAATTACAGTTCACTATAGAGAATTGTAGGCCAAAAAAATGGCTTTCAAGCCTTTTATTCAAGCCACTTGGCCTTGGGTGTTCAGGCTATGTAATGAGTCTCCTTCTACCCAGTCAAAAAGATGCCTTTTCTTTAAAAAATAAAATAAGGTTTCAACCCCAACCTTTAAAAAAACATGTGAATACCTTCATCATGTATTGTCTTGAAACATGTTAATAACCAAAGTTACCATAAAACCTTATTGAAAATATGAATTCTTCCTTTTTCATTAAATAAAAAAAATAGATTGTTGGATATATTCCTTAAATCCAAAAAGATATAAACTTCACCAATGACAGAATAAGCCACTTTTTCAAAAAATCATTAATTAGTTCTAAGTTATTTATCTGAAATTGAATTATATTTATCCATATCAATAATCTCTTTATTAAAATTCCATTATCTCAATATCTTGATCATATTATAGATTATCTTTCCCTGAATAATTTTTTTCCCATGAAGTCTAATGTGCCAAAAAATCATTTTTATTGGTCATCAATACCGTTCAATATATGCTTTCAAATAAATAATGAAAAATTACTACAATACTATCACAATACATTTCATAATTCTTATAACATAGATATTATATATAAAATACTCGAATAACATAATTCTTGAATCCAAATACAATAACATTAATAAATAATATTCATATTTGGTAATAGTATATACTTTATGATGACCATTATCTTATTTTTAGGTATATTACTTTGAAACCTATGGAAGTTATTTATGTAGTTCCCCATATCTGTACAGTTGAAGCAATGAAAATTGGAAATTTTTTTCTTTCCCTTGCAATCACAAGCCTGGTGGGCTTTATCTCCATAATTTTAGATAACTCCTTTCCCTTTTATGAATTTACTAAGGTGTTTCTTTACAAAAGTATCACAAGTTTTAAAATCCGTGTTTACCTTCATCCCATCATCCACATTTTTCTTTTCTATACTCTACTTCTCTTTATTCCATCAAATCCATAATACTTAGAGGATTGTTTTTCTAAATAGTATATGTTCACATTGGGGTAAAAATAATTTATTAATGAATATTATTGTTTATTTGGATAATAATGATATTATTTTTATGATGTTAATTTATTTCTTCTTTTGGTGATTATATAATTAAAAAATTATGTAAACATTTTTGGCACAGTGCTTGTGCAATCAATGAAAAAACCAACATAAATATTTTTATTAACATTAAATATAATATATTTTGATAAATTGTGTGATTAAAAAAAATTTATGGGTAATTATAATATATTATTGATGGTTAAATTTTGTATATTATAAATTTATAAATTTATTCTTACCATTAAATTCATATTCAATGAGTTGTCCAAAAAACTACGATAATGAGATTTTGTTTTAAATAAAATTTTATTAAATGATTTAAAAATCATAAAAACATTTAAAAAGGAAAAGGTGGTAGGATATGGTCTAAAATGTCAAGAATTGATCATTTTTGTGATAATTTTTGTCTTAGAATTAAATTTATAAGCTTTATTGACTGAAAAAATGTGTTATCGCAGTTAGGGATAAAAGGGTTAAGAGATTGTTAAAATAAAGAGATAAGTCTTAAAGTGAACTAAAATATTGTCTAAATTATATTTATGAGTTTATTTATTTCTGATATATTGATAATATCTTCAATTAATATAATTTTGAACCACTTTTCCATGAATGTGACCTTATAATTATTTAATGTTTTGAAAAATTATTAGAGTTCCGTTTACCTCCGTTATAAAAGGACACCCCTATTTCCTTTTATTTACACCAAATTTAGCCATATAACTTAACAAAAACCAAATTATTTCTTTTATTAAATTCCTTATCTATAATTTATATGTCTTGAAATTCTTATGATACAATTCCATGGGTCCTTAAGAAGGAATCTAAAGGAGTTCTATTGAAAAAGAGGTAATCATCTTATCCGCCCTCTTTGATTTTATTTCTTCAAAAAAATCCTTTCAATATATTGTATTAATCATAAAATAATATCCTATGTATCAAAACTATAATTACATTTTGTCATTTCTATGTAAAAACCATTATCTAACATCTTGTATATTAAATTCTAATTAGAATTATTGCCCGTGCGTACGTGTGGACTATCATCTCCACATAGTGATATAATTCATTTTCCATCACCATCATTCATGGGATATTGTTATGATGTATTTAATGTTTATATATGATATTTATTATATTATTATTTTTATACAATTACAAAATATTTTTTATCTTTTTCTTCTTATTTTCATTAGAAAAAGAATGTAGGGTCCATGAATACGTACGACCTACCATATCCATGAACAGTGTAAAATTTTCTATCTCTACCTTTTATGAATGATTATAAATATGTATATAATATATATATATATGATATTTAAATCATTATTAACATTATGGATATTATAGAAACATAATAAAATAAATAGTACTAAAACTTATGAACCGAAAAATTTATGCAGAACAAAATAGTTAACACCTTGAAACAATGATTGTAATAAAGAATTATTAAAAATATGAATTTATATATTATAAGTAAATTAGGTATGGTTTTATATTTATGAATATTGTTTTGTAGAATATTTATAATAAATATATATTGATTATACTTGAGGTTTGAATACATATTATGTAGGGAGATACGTAAGGTTAGGGTATTTCTATGCTCACTTTTATTTCAGTGCGACATATTCCATATTCACCACTTCTTTTCTTTGTGTCGTTTATTTACTACTAATTAATTCCATTTATGATTTTTTTGATAAAAAATATGTGTTTTTAAAAATCAATATATGGTTATCACTTTCATGATGTATTTATTTGGATATTACCAATTTTGAAAGGGTTCTTTGCCTCAAAAATGTTTTTTGGAGAGATGTTTGATGTTATGTAACTATATATGTTTATTTGGTGTAAATACTACCCATTTGACATTTTATATCATTAATATAATTATTCTTATGATATTTAATGTTTCCTTTGTTTTTATTCATTCATGGGGCATATGATTCAATATTTAGTAAATTGGTAAGAGATTTATGTTTCTATCCTTTTTAGATTGGGATTTTTTATGCATGAATTTACAATATTGAAATTAAATGATATTTATTTTATAAACCTGTATAATTTTTCTTAAGAAATGTTAATTTCTAAAAGCCTGTTTTTAGTAGAATTTTCTTATCTCTAGTACCCTAATTGGTTAAAAATGTTTTTAAGAATAGTTATTCTTATTTATCATTTTTTAGAAAACCTTTTTCTTCAATATCCATTTTTCTTAAAATATTTTAAAAAATGTTGTTAAATATTCTTCAATGATTGTTTAAGTTCGTTTTTATCAATGTTATTTAATTTTTTTTAAAATAATGTTATTATAATTTTCTAAAAAAGGAACTATTTAATGAAGGTGTGAACATAATATTTTTTAACAATCATAGAATTAAGGTAATTTACATATGTGATGAAAAATCAATGATTTAATGATTTCTATAATAGTTAATATATATATATATATATATTTAAAATAATTGTTTTTAATTAATATTTTCTAAACATTTGTTTTCTAAATAAGTGATTTAAAAATAAAAATGGTATTTTCCTCAAGAAATATTCCAATAATTTTTTAAAGAAAATTTTATCTTATAATAACACTCATTGATGTTAATTATGATTTAATGGATATAAGAACCAATTATTCCATAAATATTCTTTCTATGGATGGTTTATCATTACAATGATGAGATGTTTCTTAAAACCATGTCTTTTCTGCTAGTTTTGATTTAATTATGGAATAAATTAATTATGATCTTATAGAACACTTATGAATAGATTATGATTATGTGATGGGATAACTCATAATTATATATCCCTCTAAATCATTAGGTAAATATAGACATGTAAAGAGAAAATTTTTGTATCGAATCATTCAATTACATCCTTATGATAGACACTTAAACTAGTTTTACATATTCCTTAAAGGCGTTCTTGATCTCTAGAGGTTGGATACTAGTGTGTGGCCATCATAGTAACACACATGGGAAATGATTTTCCCCACAATCAGAGAAAAATATGACATCAAAAATAGAAGGAAATACTATAGTGACCCATAGATTTATCAGATATCTATTCCATTTAACCAAACAAAACAACATCATTTTATCAAAATTAGGAAATAAATTAAACAATTGTGAGAACTAGAAACCTCCCTCACCATAAAAACATTCTCAACTAAAAGAAAAATACACACTCCCCCATTGGATTTTCATCTCCCACCAGCATACATTTCCTCCCTCTATCCATAAAAAGTAATAAAAGGACAAACATGAAAAATGTAAATAATATAAAGGGATAAACACGAGAATTTCTATGAAAAGTGAATGCAAGTACTAATAATTCATGAAATGGGAACCATACGCCAAATTTACTAACATAAAGACTAAACTCAATAAATAAGAAACTCTTAAGAGAAGTCAATTGGGAACCTACAACTAGAATAGAAATTTTTTTAGCACATAAGATCTCAGTAGGCCCCCACTACCTGCTAAATCTATTGAATTAATTTGGAAAAATAGTTTATATGTTAATAGTATGTACATAAAGTATAAATTAGGATTCAATATTATTTATATAATCAAATCAAAATCATGCACTATAAACTGTAATTTTATCAAAAAAAATGAGGATAGTTAAGCCTTTTAAATAAAACATTTAAACCATATAATGGAGAACAAAACAGTTTTCCCCATTTTAAAAATATCATGAAAATATAATTTTTCACAATAATTTTCAAGGGAATAAATCTCTTTATATCTATTAAGTAAATAAAAACAGTTTCCCTTTCAAAATCAAACTTTTAGACTCTTTATAAATTGCCACATTTGATAGTTAGCCCGAACAAACCCACAAGGGATTCCATACAAGTAATACGGAGAAACAATACCACCATAATGAAAAATGATGTAATTTCAATGATCAATACTAATAGAACTAAAATGTAAAAAAAAATGAATAATATAATAATTATGAAACTCACATTGTTAAAATAAAATAAAAATAAATATTATTTTTGATATCAGAAGATATTCATAACAAACGATACATAGAATGTGGCAACACCATAGAGACTAAGATGATAGTGTAAGACACACATAAGTAGACCTAATACTGGTAGGTTTAATATCTCACATCTATCAACCAAATAATTATAACTTGTCTCCTCAGTGACCATCCCACTAGCTAGGTGTGGTGTTCAACTTGGGGGTATAGTAAGTGAATAAATCTTAACTAGACAATAAACATTCGACTATATCCCACATAGTAACCATGTGTTCCTCATGGAATAACTAAATGAGTTGGGATACATTAGAAATAAATGTCATCACATGATAATAATAAGGCCCTAAGGCTAAAACTGTAATTATGTTCTTCCAACCTACTAAATTTCCCTTAAAAATATCCCCAACCCATTATCACATAATGAAAAACAACAGAGGTATGAAACACATAGATATCCATAACATCATCATGAATATAAAGCGGACCAACAATGGTACACTTTAATAAATCATTCAAATACCACTTTAAAATGTTCCAAATGTTCATTTCAATTGTCACTTAGTACATATATACATATACGTTTGAAAACCCATTTCCAATTTAGATATCATCAGGTTCTAAGTCACCTTGAAAACTTATTCACATATAAACCTCATATACATATATATCAATACCACCTGCTCCAATGTATTTATACACACAACTTTGTGTGTATGTGTTCCAAGAGGATACCCCTAAATATATTTATATATGTATTTGTATAAGTATCATTTATAATTGACAAGAATTTAGAAAGCAAAGAACACTGGAAGAACACAAGGGAACCCATATCACATTTCAAAAAAGGACCACCCCTATTATTATAAAAAAATCATTTTTAGAATGATTAATAATCTATTCAAAAAAGAAACTAGCTTCAAATATTATTTTTAAAAATTCAAATCACTGTAACAATGATAAATGGGAATTTAATCCCACACTTGGTATGCAGATGAGGTCCATTCCAACACTTTAAAACATTTATAAAGCCATAAAAATAAAAATTGTTTGTGACACCCATTAAAATCCATGTAAAACAGTTTAAATTACATAAAATATTTTTAAATAGGAACACATTAATTTCAAAAATACTTGGCCGACAGCCAAGGCACATTTCAAGTAATAAAACAAATTAAAAAATATATCAAATATACCTTGGAATAAAAAAGGATTTAAATTAAAAAAATAGATTAAAAACCCCAATAAAATTAATAATATTTAATATATGGGGTTCCATAGAAGCACCTTCCTAAAATGGTGGATGGTGATCCGAAATGGCTCAAAATGCCTCATCCTCAGTTGTGGATGATGAAACATGCATGAAACAAACACAAGAGATCAATCACAAACCATATAAATTAATAAATACAAAAAGGAAAAAACTTTCACATTTGGTTTTCTTGATAAAGGAGTAGAAATGAAAAAAGGGAGAGAAACACCAGAATACCAGAGGAGGAGGATATCAGAGGTTATACATTGAATCATTGAGAATGAATATAGAATAATTTGGGTGCAATCGACAAGCTCAGTAGAGGTCGATAAGGGGAGAGGCATGGGGGGTGTTTGATTGGGCTGGTTAGGCAAGGGAGAGAAGGTAAGGAAGAGTGAAGAAATTAAAAGGATAAGAAAAAGATAAAAATAAAATGGAATAATTTAAAAAAATGAATAAATTATAGATAAGGCTCACAGTTTACCTAACTATGAAATAATCATGCTACCCTACTATATAATCTAGTGGCACCAACATAGTTACCCCTAAGAAAATAATTTTTTTATAAAACCATACTCATACCATGTGAATCAGCTTCATCAAGTACATGCCCCTCACACACAGTCAACACATGGTTACTCCTAACTGTGTGAAAATTGTGCCCATCACCAATTCCTTCTAAAATTTTAAAATTTCCATCAAACTTTTCCAGGAACTCAAAGAGTATAAAAATTAATTAAATTAATTAATTAATTAATACTAATATAACATTAAGAATGTATAAAATTCCCTACTATAAAAGTTTCTAACCACACAATGTCATAGGTCTAATTAGTTATCAGAAGAGGAATGGAATTATATAGGAAATCCGATGAAAAAAAATATTGAAGAAACCTAATATCATAAATAAGTATCTAAAAACACCCAAACAAGTAAAAAATTTCAAGGAAAGAGAGACTAAATATTGTTCTACACATCTTTTAAAATTAATCTAAAATTGTGAAACAACTGAAAACCTCTTACCTCCCAATATAATAATATTATTGGGCCAATAAGTGCTTCAATTCTCTAAATAGAAGTCAAAAAATATACCGACCAATGAAAATTGACACAAAACAAAGGAGAGATCAACACTCTAAGTAATATATCAATGGTTAAACAAAAGGGAATCACCAAAACTCAAGTTATTCAAAAACTAAGGAATAGGAGAACATGATACATGCCTTGTTAATATAAAAATAATATTGATTTATCCTTAGGATCACAACTGACATATGAGGGTGTTTAGATTCAACTCCTTGGAATAATATCCCATAGGAATTCAAATGGAAACACAACCTGTTGGAATACATAAACCAAATCTAAATAAAACTAAACCCAAAGTATATGTTCATTCACCTTAGGTTATCCACATGTCTAATGAAACTATAAAAAATAATACTATGATCTACACCAAGAAATGGAAACATAAAAAATCAATGAGGTTGAAAAAAATACCAATCTAAACACCTAAAACATTAATCAATCAAATAATAACCTAATAAATATTAGGGCAAGGATTCCTCAAGAAAAAAATGTTATAAAATCTTTTAGAAAAAGATCCAAAATGGTCCATCTTCCAAAAGAGATGAATATAAATGATTCCATAATAACTCAAATGCTTCCTAACATGACCTAACGCAAGAGATTCTAAAATAGAACTGATCCCCACTAATTTAACAATCAATGCAAATTGATGGGTCTAAACAACTGGACCCAAGAATATATAAAGGGACTAATAAAGAAACAAATCATTATATAAAACACAAGAACAACACATTGATAAGGAAACCACATATTCTATTACATTGAGGGTCTAGGTAGTGTTAAGTAGAGTATGATGGACCTCTAAATAAAACACTCTACTCTTATACTGGACCTTTCTTGGGGGACCAAAACAAAAAATATAATACATAAACCCCAATGTTATAATTTCCTTGAAATCACACCGAACTTTCTAAAAAACCCTATGAAAAAACAAAAAAAATCATTATTAAAAAAAGTATATTTTTTTTACAAAAATACCATTTTAAAACCCAATGAATCATTACAAATTTGGTTTTTATTTCATTCAAAACCAAAAGGAAACTAGTTGAAAAATTCCAACCCAATGTCCTAACCCAACATATTTAAATTTAATTTTTTTTAAAATCCAGTTTCAAAGTATCAGTAACTGGTTATAAAGCCAATTTTTTTCTAAGTTTCACCTAAACAAGAATTTATATTTGATTTCTTTAAAAATATATTACCCTTTAAAAATAATAAGGAAAGGGTTAAATACCAATTTAAAAATCACCGTTTTCCCTTAAATGAATAAACACGTCGTTTAAAACAGTAAAAAATAGATTGGAAAAGTCAATCAAACATGAAAACATTTTTGAAAGTTCAAATTAATCAAACTATTTAAAAAAAACGAAACAATTACCAGTTTAAAATCAATTCATAAGGCCTTATTTTAAAACTGAAAATTTTTTATTGGAAATAAATTTTTCACACACAAAATAAATTTAACATCATATGTAAAAAATCATAAAAAAATAATAATAGAATCCTTGACCAAAAAATCATCGAAAGATTCCAACATTTTTGAAGAATTACCTTGAACCCTATCCCATTGTCTTAAGACATTCTAGATAATCACAGAATCAAGAAGTGAAAAAAATTGAAATTTGGATGTAGAACCATACTGCCCATAAACACATTGTTGTATGCCTCATTCCAATCATGATTTTTTTCTAACGATTGTGAAGAATCAATCATTTGGATGCAGTGTGGGTTTTCAAGACCAATAAACTAACTTCATGTCCTGAATTCACTCTTTATCACTATCCCAAAACTATGAAGAAGATTCCCAACGAAACTCAGATATTCTAAATTAGAATCAACAAACCAATTACATAGGAATCAAATATAATATAACAATTCCAAAAAGTAGAAAACCAAAATCATAGGAAAATTTACAATTTCCTTTGGAAACTCGAGGGAGAGGGTAAGAAAGTACTCATGAAACTCTCCCTTCACTGATGTACAGATTTCTGAAAAAACAATTCCCATCAACCAACACCCCAAATATTAAAGGGTATTCTAAAGGCCTAGTATCCTACGGAAAAAATGAGAACCCAAAACTATGAGACAATTTTTTAAATAAACAATCTGGGCTGTACCTCTGAAGAATTCCTGAACCATCACGCTGTATACTCAAATAGAATTCCCAATCCCCCTAGGTAGTTAAATAGGGCCTTGAAATCATCATAATAAACTTGATAAAGGTTTCACCCACTAAATAGAGTAAACTTTATTATTACTAATATAATAAATATATGTAAAAACACATTTGTAATTTTAAAGTCCACATCAGATAATGTCTGTCTAAAGCTAGTTTCTTAAGCATGAAATTAGAACAATTGGAAGCAGAAGGTTTTGGTAAAAACATTTGAAACCACTTCATTAGATGTTAAGCTGTCAAATGAGGTGGAATCTAGTACATTTCTTGTTATTTCAGATTTTGAAAAAGCCTTGTTTAATTCACTGTCTACACATTCCTTCATTTCTGAGAAATTTTCCAAAATATTGGTAATTAAATCTCATAAAATGAAACACGATCTAATCTTAAAAACACATGGAGTAAATATTATATCAAGAATAAATTATAATAATATTAAAATCCTTATCTTTTGAAAGAATCTACCTGAAAACCTTGTTGGTTTGCCTCTAGTAGAGTTTTAGGTTATTCTGGGTATGGACTGGAATTCCTTTTATCATGCTAAGATATATTGTAGAGAAAAAATAAGTTTTTTTTAGAAAGAATTTCAGTTTGTGTACAAGAATGAACCCAGACCATTAAAAACATATTAGGAAGAAAATAAACTAATAAGGGATGGAAATTATTGTTTTCTTGCTTATATTTCTGAAGATAATGGAATTATCCATATTAATGATGTACCAGTGGTAAATGAATAATTTTATGTTTTTTCCAATGATTTTCTTGGTGTTATTACTAATCGAGAGGTTGAGTTTAGTATTGAATTAGTTCCTAATTCTAAGCCAATATCTAAACCTCTTTATCGAACGACCCAAATGGAAGTTCTGGAATTAAAAAATAAATTTATGGTACTAATTGATAAAGGCTTCATTCAACCCAACACTTCACCTTGGGGAACTACAATATTTTTTGTTAAGAAAAAAGATGGTTCAGTCAGACTTTACATCGATTATAGAGCCTGTAAAAAAATTAATTTCAAAAATAAGTATTCTATGCCTCATATTGATGACTTGTTTGATCAGCTCCAGGGAGTGTAATTTTTTTCAAAGCTTGACCTGAGGTCGGGGTACCATCAGTTTGAAAGTAAAGGATGAAGACATCCCGAAGACGGCATTATGTACTAGATATGGTCATTTTAATTTTTAGTTATGCCTTTTCGGTTAACTAATGAACCTACTATTTTAATGGATCTTATGAATATAATATTTAATGTGTTCTTGGATAAGTTAGTGGTTGCTTTATTGATGACATTCGGGTATATTCTAGAAGTAAATTGAAGCATGAAAAACATCTACATTTTTTTTCTTACCGTAAAAGAAAAGAAACTATATGGAAAATTCAGAAAATGTGATTTTTGGTTGAAACATATTTATTTTCATAGGAACATTGTAAATAAGGATGGAATAACAGTTGATCCAGCCAAAACAAAAGTGGTTTATGAATGGCCAATACCTAAAAATGTTATAGATAATCGTAGTTTTATTGGTTTAATAGGTTATTACTGTTAGGTTGTTAAAAACTTTGCACGGGTATCTACCCCGCTAACTAAGCTAACACGAAAAGGGGTTAAATTTGTTTTGACAGAAAAATGTGATGTTTGTTTTATGGAACTGAAGAAGAGATTGGCGAATTCTCTAATTTTGGCATTGCCTTCCCGAAGTGGTGAATTTGTCATCTACAATGATGCTTCATTGAAGGAACTTGGTTGTGTTATGATGCAGAATGATCAGGTAATTTCATATGCTTCAAGACAACTAAGACCTTATGAGTTAAATTATCCCACACATGATATGGAATTGGAAGGTGTGGTTTTTGCTCTGCAAATTTGGATACACCGTTGATATAGAGCCAAAAGTCAAATATATACTGACAATAAAAGTCTAAAGTATATATTCACTAAGAAGGAACTAATAATGAGGAAAAGAAGATGTCTTGAACTGATAAAGGATTATGATTTCACAATACATTACAATCTAGAAAAAGAAAACAAAGTGGAAGATTCCTTGAGTCAAAAACATCAAGCATCATTATCCATGTTACATTTGGAACATGATCCTTTGGTTAATTATTTAAAGAATTTTGGCTTAGAAGTTGTCTATGTATGGAATACTTCTGTTTTGTTTCAGGTATTCGTGCAGTCATTATTATCAGAAAAAATTATGAAAGCATAGAAGGAAGACCGTGATCTACAGAAAAATGTATTATTGGTTAAAATGGGTATGTTTCCAGAATTTAATCTTGATAAAGATTGTGTTTAAGATTTGGAAATAGGTTGTGTGTGACTTTTGATTCCCAGATGAAGAAATAATTGTTATGTGAAGCTCATTGTTCTCTATTTTCAGTTCATCCTGGTAGTACTAAGATGTACAGAGGCTTTCAGGAGTATTATTGGGGGGATAGAATGAAAAGAGATCTTGCTGATCTTACTGTGAATTTATTGACATGTCAAAAGGTTAAATTAGAGCAGTTGTTACCGAAGGGGATTGTTTAGCCTCTTCCAGTTCCAGAGTGGAAATGGGATAATGTATCCATTGACTTTGTGGTTAGACTACCAAAGACTTTTTGAGGTAACAATGTGATTTTTGTTATTATTTATTGGCTGAAAAAATATACACATTTTATTTTTATTCGAGATACAATGTCTTTGGGTCAGATTTCTCGAATGTACCTCAAACTGATTGTTAGGATACACGGTGTTCCTACTTCCATTATATCTGACCGGGATCCTAGGATCACTTATCACTTTTGGAAGGGGCTTTAGAAGTCGTTGGGCCAACAATTAAATTTTAGTATAGCTTTTCATCCTCAATCAGATGGGAAGGAAGAACAAACAATTAATAATTCTAAGGATATGATTTGAGCTTGTTCATTGGGCTATCCGGGATGTTGGGATCAACATATTTCTTTATTTGAGTTTTCATAAACTAATAGTTTTCATTCCAGTATACAAATGGCATATTTTGAGGCATTGTATGGGAAGTAGTGTCGAACTAAAACCTTTTAGGATGATATTGGTGAAAGGAAGTTGATGGGACCTGAATTAGTAGAGGAAGTGGCTAATAAAGTGAAGATGTTATAGCAGCACATGAGGAAGACTCAAAGTAAGCATAAAATTTATGCAGATAACAGAAGGAAAGACTACTCTTTCAAGGTAAGTGACCATGTTTTCATAAAAATCTCTTATTGGAAAAGTGTGATGCATTTTAGTAAAAAAGGGAAGCCAAGTCTGCATTTCAGCGGTCCATTTGAAATCCTAGGGAATGTTAGAACAGTTTCATACTGAGTTTCTTGGCCCCCGAATTTGTCTCAGTTACATAATATTTTTCATCTTTCAATGTTGAGGAAGTATGTTCCAGATTCATCACGTTTTTTGATCCTAGAAGCAGTTCAGCAAGAAGAGAACCTTTCTTATGAAGATAAAATAGTTTAGATTCTTAATCTATGGGAACAAGTATTTCAGAATAAACTAGGTTAAAGTTTTGTGGAGAAAAAAATTGGTTGAAGAAGCAACATGTTAGTTTGAAAATGCTATGAGGTAAAGTTAGCCTCATTTGTTTAATGAGTAAATAAAATTGCGAGGATGCAATTTTTAGAATGTGGGGATAATGTAAAACCCCAAGGTTTTAAAAATAAATTGAATTATTGAAACTTTTATTTATGTAGATATTTATAACTATCCTTTAAACATAATTTTTAATCTTCTATGCATTGAATTTTAAAAAACAATCATCTACAATTGTGTTTAGTAATTTATTTGGAGTCTGATGGAACTAACATGTTTTCAGATGAATAGTAACATACCCTTATTAATAGTAATATGAATACTAATATGACCATAATGAATAGTAAATTTCATTAATATTTTATTTTCTTAAGGATTTAACATAATAACATCTTGGTTAAATATTCAATGTGATACAAATGCAGTTATAATTTTAAAATTGTTTATTTTTGAATTAAGTTTGATTTAATTTAAAAATTAAATTAATAATATTTAAAAAATTATTTTCATAAAATGGTGTTAATTTTTTAATTATAAATATCGATAAATTGTAAGAGAATTTTTTTTGTATTTTTTTGATACAGTTGATTTTTCAGTGAATAGTGAAAATACAATATTGAGTCTCAGTGTATTAAATACATAATTAATGATGTAGTAATGATGTAATGAATCTGGTAAACTTATTTATAGTAAAATAATATATGAGGTGTCCCAAGTGGCTAACACCTTAGTCAAATAACATGGGAAAGCCCATGGTATTGAAAATACCACTAATCAGGTGTTCCTTCGAAATTATTAAAATATTCCCTCACTTTTGATATAAATACCATCCCATTCCTTCATTAAATTCATTCCTGAATCCTCATCAACGAAGATCTAACCTCCATACATCCCAAGTAGTCCTCCCAAGATTTCCTCAATCCCCTAAGGTCCCAACCTTCATGTTCTAAGACTAAATCTACAAGGTAAGAAAATTCTAAAATTTTTTCGTTTTCCATTCAAGTTCTCTTCTTTGTGGTATAAATTTCAAGTTTCCATACCATGTTCTAAATACCTTCTTATTCTAGATATATTCTGTATTATGATTCTTTTCTATATTAGTGACCCTCTTACTCTCTCTTTTTAATATTTTTTAAAACTATGTTGCATAGCCGTTAGGCTGCCGAATATTTGTAAGGGATTTCTCAATTATTCTTTTATTTTGAGTTTCTTTCTCTTCTTATTATTTATTGATTTCAAATTACCAAATAGGAATGAAAGCTCCAGAAATTATGTTTATTCTGGATGTTATCTTTTTCATGGAAAATCCATCATCGTTCTACTCTCATCTCCCACTTATTCAAGGAATAAAAACATTGTCCATGATGTGTCGAATTACCGAAATCATGGACGATGTGATTTCAATTTGCATTAATCGTGTAAAGTCTAGTCATGAAACCATTTTTATGGTTGAACTAGGTTTTAATATATGTATTATGTCTCATGCATAGTTCTAGAATTTTTTTACTCATGGTATTAATTTATAAGACAAAATGTGGCAATTATTATCGAAGAACCCCTAAAATGATTTAAACGAAAATCATTAATATTTTAACTTATGAATCATCCTCATATCAAACTTCAAAATGGTAAATGGTATAAATTATGATAATTTAAATATTTAAATACCTTATCTTATCTATTCTAGTGTTTCCCTTCCAATTGACATTAATATCCATCATGATCCAATCATGGAAACCATGTATATAAAACCCCACAAAAAAATGAAAAGAACAAAATACTAACAAATAAATGGTAGAATGATATAATGAAATGATCATATAAGATATTATAAAGATGTATATCTTTCTATGAGATATTAATAACACTATTTTAATCATTATTTATAATTTTTAAACATGTTTTAAGTAAGAAAAACTCGAGGTAATGGAATTCAAAACCTAATTTTTATTATTTGAGTTAACCTTCTACTTTATCCATTTTGCTGTACTAAGATTATTAGTGTGATGAATTTTTGTTTGTAAAATGTAGTATTATGTATATTTATATAGTATACATATTTAAATAACATTTTATTAATTATCACTTCAATTATATTTTTAAAGGACTTTCCATTTAAAATGCTTTTAAAAGTCTCTCTAATAAGTTTCAAAGGGATTGTATTTTTATATGTATATGGAATTAGTCATTTATCATGATTTTAGGAAAATTTATTACCATGATATATTCCTTGGAAATTATTTATGTTGGGTTTAGCCCATTATAGCTCACGATATGTTGGGTTGAGCCAATTGTAGCTCAAGATATGACCAGTTAGCCCCATTATAGCTCTCCAATGCATTAGGTACTCTGGATATGAAAGTTGACCAAAGGATTATTCCAGATACAAGGGTGAATTTAATGGTGATATGGTAAATATTTTCCAAGGCAACAACATTAGTATACAATGCATTCTAGTTTTTATGATATTGGTTTTATTGGTTTATATGTTATCACTGGACTAATGATTTCTATCTTTATATCCCTTACTAATTTGTATACTCATCCCATGTTTTTAAAATGTTTTTCATAGGATATAAGGATGGCTAAGATAAATAAGGGATTCATGATGTTTGATATGGAGTTCTGTCAGAGAAGTCATGATTTAGGTTTTAATGTCTTATATTTTGAAAAAAATATAAACTATTTTTAATAGAGTCATCATTGTATGAATGTGGTACGTTATATATGTAAGTTATCCTAATTCTTTAAAACTATAAACCCTAAAAGATCCTCAATGTGTAATAATGTATGTTCTTGTTTAAAATTAAAGATTAAGAAACGTTATAAGGCATAGTTCCTATAAATAACATTCTTATGACATGGGGGAAAGAAACAAATTAAAGGGTGATCTTAGATGATTAGTAAGGGTAAACAACAGAGATATCAATAAAATGATAATCATAAGACAAAAGAACAAAACATTTGAAAATCTTATCCATCATACAAAAGATCCTGATATCATGCCATGGGATAAATCATAAATTTCTATAAGAATAAATGAATGTAATACCAAAAGTGCTAACATATGACATGCGATTTTTTGGCATGTACATAATCATAGTGAATCATTTAATATTAGTCAAGGTTCATTTCCAAGACCATAATAGTATACAAATTCCATTACTGAACCAGGTTTACTTGACATTCCACCCCTATATTACTGAACCAGATTTAGTTATTGTTAGAGTCATGTCTATCTCATGAGATAAAAATCTTTTCCCAATAAATTTGAGGGGAGATATACTTCCCACTCAAATTGCAATGAAATCATTCTTATTTGTGCCACAAAAACATAAATCATTCATTATAGGATAACCCAAGGAATTAAATGGGTTTCTTAAACATCATTCCATCATAAAATATTCATTGAAAAACAAATGGATTTCATAAATATAATTACACAAAAATAATAATAAAATAATAGTAATAATTGGTATAGAATCAGAACCCTATTTAAATAATTAAATCTCAGATGGAAAATAGTTTTGATATAACACATGAAATTATTCTAGAGGAAAATATCCGTTCTTATTAAAAAAAGTTTTTTTTTCTAATAATGCAACGAAATTTTAAAAAAAAAATTAAATTCTTTAAAAAATATTAAAACATTTTAGGGAATATTCATGGATATAAGGCTCTATGAAAGAAAGAAAAAATTATTTATTTAATATAAGTTAAAAACACATTCTCACCACATTTCTTATAGAAAATTAAAAAAGTACATAATGATGAAAATAAAAAAATATTCCTTTAATACCATTTAATAAAAATTAATCAATGGTTAAAATTGACTTTAAAAAATTGTAGAATAATATAAATAGTATTAAATATTCCAGTATCATTGATGTGGATTATTAATATACTTCAATAAATTCTTACGAATAAATAATCTAGGATAATAATAAGAATGAAAAACTTTCCCTTAACATAGATCTGAATTTCTTAAAAAGTTTCCAAACCTCCTGTATAATGATTTAAATAATATTATTGACTTATTACAGAATCATATTAATTTTTATGATATTATATTTGATCATATTATCATTCGTTTGTTAGTAACGTCACATTGTTACTTGTTATTCAGATATTAACTGCTTTATGTTCTTATGAATGTGTTGTCAAATAAGCACCGGTTATCGTTCTTAGGTCATATTTATATAATTTAAAAATGATATTAACATAATATATACCATATTTATTCATTATTTACATTTTTATAATCATTATTTAATGAATATCATATAGAGTGAATGACTTCGCATCGTGGAGACGATTAACCGTACGGATGCACGAGCGATTATATCATTCTCACAACAGTGGAATGGCATTGAAGTGGATGGTGTATTTTATTTAAGAATTAGTATCATGTAATAATAATCATATATAGTTATTATTAACATCATTATGACCATCTAAGTAAAGTGGTGGTGAAAAAAATATTACACTACAGTGTGGAGACCATAAGTCGTACGTACGCACGCGTGGTGATTTCATTTTATATTGGATGGTTAGAAGGTGAAATATGGTTTTTTGATTTTTATAATAAAATATCATCATATCATTGATACTGATGTTATTAATTTATTATTCAACAATTAATTAAGAGTATTTATAAGAAGAAATAATTTTTAATGAATCGGTAGAAGAGATTACCACTTCCTATAAATATTTTCCTAGAGCACTAGAGTTGGTCTTTGAAGAAGACCAAAACCTCAATAATGTAATTATGGAATTCTATAAGGAAAAATAGAAGTGTATTTCCTAGTTTGATGGCTCATATTTATGTTAATAGGTGATGGAGTAGGTGGACTTTTATAATTGATGTGAGGGGAACCCTTAAATTTTTTTAAATTATTAAATTAATATAAATTAATTTTTTAATAAAAATTGAAATATGTAAAATATAATATGAGGATATTTCTAAATAACAATTTATATTAATTCTAGTACATGTATTGATTTAATTTTAAACCTTGTCTTTTTGGTTTACCCTTAGTTATTCTCTTTTAATTTTAATTGTGGTAAAAAAAATTATGTATTAAGAGGCAATAAATTTTAATGATATGGGTTCAATTTACTATAATAGAACACTTAGTGAACATTTAGAACTTATAATTGTCACATTGGTATTATAAATTTTTTTATGGTTTTCAAAAAATTTAATAATTTTATATTTCTATGAAACATCAATTTTGTCAATTTTTATACTATTCATTTTATTAAATTTAAATTAAATCTAAAAAGCGAGATAAATTTAAAAAAAATTTAACAGTATTCTTACTGGTCTTATTAACCTATAAAAATCATTTATGTCAAATATTATGTCAAATAATATTTAATTTAATATTTATAATATCACTTATTTGATTTCATCATTAATAATGAAATCACTACATCATTATTATGTCATAATTAAATTTAATTATTTAATGTCTAGAAAATATAAATAAATTAACAAGATGTAGTAAATATATTTATATTTATAATAAAAATTTATATTCGAAGAGATTACCTATATAACCCCATATTAAAATTATTTTAGTAAGAAGATATAATTTTATAACATATTTTCCTTTACTTTAAATTAAAAGTTATAAGTGTCATAATCACACACAAGTGGCTTCCAAAAGCCAAATATTTGTCCCAATGGTTGTGTTGGTCGGCCATATCTCATAAAATAATATTATAACAAGTGTATGGTTAGTTTTATAATAGTATTTTTACCCTTAATTACTCGTTTTACCATTTTACTGTAAAATTCATAAAGACTAAAAATAAAATAAATCTATTAGCATAATTTGGACCTACTGATTCCAAATATGGTTTTGTTTTTTTTAATTAAAAAAATATACGTTTTAGTATGTAATTTAAAATTAATCCCATTTTTGAAAAGGGAGAATTAGTTTTAAAAGATAAAACATTGCAATAGATTTAAAAGTTTTTACATCTCAATTCAATGAAACATTAATTTTACTGGCATACATTATTTAGGATGAAAAAATTTATTATATGTATACATTAAAACAATTCAATATTATAACTTAACCATATAAATTATTTTTATGAAAACAAAAATTTTCATTTAAAATTTAGTGTATTTTTCTATTCATCAAAATTTAAAAGTTATCAGGAAAATATTAAAATTTCATCCAATTAAATTTTTTATATTCCACTTCTAAAGAAAATATTTATTTTTTGATATGAAAATTATTAATGTTTTAAAATAATTATTTAAAAGGGTTCTTCATTAAAAGGTGTAAAATTATCCTTTTGGAAAATATAGGTTTTAATATATCAAATAGGGTTTATTCATACCCTATGAGAAAAAAAATCAATTAGATGAGTATAAGAAATATTTTATTAAGTATATAACATTTATATCTCATTAATTTCATTACTAATATTAATTCAGTAAATTTTGTAAAATAGAAATACAAATATCTAAATGATTAATATTTTTAATAAATAATTCGATGTCAATGAATTCACAATACATTTTCATAAGATAGTTATTCATATTCCCAATAAACTAACAGCTAGGCTATAATGGTCATTTATAAAAAGGGCATATCATGGTTATTTTAAACACAAGGTCGCCTACACTACCAGATACTGAAGAATTAAAATTATTTAAATAATATATTTCATAAAAACATTCAGATATATTATACATATAATGTGAGGGATTTCCCTCAAAAAGAAGATATGAATAAGAGAGAGATAAAAAAAATAAACCAATACACACTTGCTTAGATATATAAAATAAATCCACAGTGCATACATGTAATGTAATATAGTTCTAAAACAACTAAAACGAAACTAAAGGTACCAAAAAACATAATCTCGGCTACAACCACTAACCCTAAAAAACTTTTGCAAAAAAAGTGCTAATAATATCAAGCTCGATCTCCATCCTACTCCTGTTGACCTAAAATAGTATATATAAATATATAAATATAAATATAGGGTGAGAATAATAGTATACTTAGTAGGATCCTCCATGGGTACTCTCATGTGAAAGAAAACCAAAGCATACTAAAGGCCAATGAAAAACAAAGAAAACTATCTTGTCAGCTAAATTGGTATACTAAGTTCTCAGCCTCCCCAACTATAACTCTCACAAAGTACCACCGATAGTGGAAAATATAATATAATACCTACTACCAGGGTACACTTCAGTCTAATCCCAATAGGTTTTCCACTCTTCTCTAATGTCAAACGTCCCAATCCATCTCTCTTCAAAAGAATCCTACTCGCAAATATATGGGATAAGTATCACCACATTATCCTCAAGGAATAAATTATCACATCATCCCATCCATATAATCATATCATAATTGTGTAGTTTTCAAGATCCACAATAGGTCGTACTGAATGTATTATACATCTTGTGTCATACCTCAATCTATAATGTCTCATAAACTAATTAACTACCTCGAGCTACCATTTCCCATACACATCATACATATAATAATCATTTGGATTCTATATCTATAGATACATGGGTATGAAATAACAACAGGTCATTAAAACCATTTACAATCATATATGGGATAACAAACCACCTTTTATGGCAGCATATAAAAATTCCAAGAGAAAAAAGTGATACTATAGGGTGAAGTGAACCATTCATCCTCCCATTGGGATGTGGGGGAAAACACCCTCATATAGTCCCCTAGGTATTAGTTTCCAAAATGGACATGGGTGGGGTAGCATAAGAAATAAAAAAATATAGGATATAATATTTCATAAAATGACACAATAGGAATAACCTAGTCCTAGGATCGAATACAACTATCATCTCTCGAACACCAGGATACCACCAATAGGGAATAGATATTTTATAAGAACACATAATTTTAATGAGATACATTAAACTATATTTATTAATTCTATTTGAAATTCCACTTAAATTTAAATGACTCATTAGAACTTAAGTATCCATCAATAATATTCCAAATTATATAATATTAAATAATAAGGTAAATTCCATGTTCTCCATGAATAATACTATATGATTCCTTAGTTTCTAATGATTAAAAACATTTAGAATTTTTATTCCATTATCACCAAACTAATGGGTTAAACGTCATAAAATATTACTATCGTTCCTTATTCATGGCACTCTAGCAAAACCATCCTAAGATACCCCCAATAGTAAACGTGGAACCAGGTACATCGAACTACCTCAATTAGTGGAAAAATTAACATAGATAATAAGAAACCCTATCAGTTTTCATTAAATAGATTCATTACAAGCAAGCTTACAACATTATCACATCATATCGAAAGCCATTCTTCAACCCATTTCATCATCTCCAGTTCCATACCCAATACCCACCAGTATATCCTGATGTATCTCGCCGTCACTGTCATAATGTACCACCACATCATCTGGGCCTCCCTACCCACAACTCATCATCCATCCTAGGATCATATAACATCGTAATATCACATATTAAGCATATCATAAAGATGAATGAATATTTTCATAATCCAAATTAAATTTGGCCCAAAAAACAACGCATTCATCCTTCACATACAAATGATCAATCATAGATCCCAACACAAGGAATTGAAACATTATAAGAAAGAGATCCATCTTGAACCTAAGGATTTATCACTCTCAAATGTCATTTTTTAATTCAACTTTCATTAACCTATTCATTATATATATGTTCCAACTTCAAGGAACTTGTGGTATCATCTATAATTATCTATCAAAAGTTTTAAATTCCAATATCATTAATTATAGCTTCATGAAGCATTGAAAACTACCACTCTCATTTAATATAAATGTTCATTATATCATTAACCATAATTAATATTGTTCAACATCTTTATTAATTCCACAAACACATTGAATATCATATTCAACGAAACATGAACATTTTATCAATTTGAATTACAAGAAAATTATAAGAGACACCATATTTCAATCAAGTGTCTTCTTTAATTATTTATTTCATTTAATCAATTAATTGTTGCGTTAAATTCATTAAATTTTTTTTAACTACATCATAAAAAATATGATCCTAAACATTCTCAACAATCATAAAATATAAAGAAAACAATCTATTAAAATAAGAGGAAGATCGTTATGATTGTAGAAAAGAATGACAACATGTGATATTTATCCAATATCATTATTGAATCTGGTTAAATATTTATGATTTTAATTTTATTACTATACAAAGGGATAAAAATTTATAAATTTATTATCACATGTAAATGAATAAGAGAAAAAAAAATTACACTACATTGAAAGTGTCTACATTCTCTGCATGGGAATAGACAAATGTAGTGGGTATCAATTCACCAATCGCATAAGAACTATTAACTACAAAATATTTGATTCCATGAAAATACTATAGAAAGAAAAAAAATTACTTTACAAAATTAAATATCAAATTTCTAATTATGTTAAGATTAAATGGTAGGAGACATGATAAAATATAGTGTAACTGTTATAAAAATATGGTAAAACTCAACTGGGATTACCATATATAGTTTTTTAAAAGATGAGGGTCAATAACTATCAAAAGAGGCTTCAATGATCATCAAAACCCTATCTTGGACACCTGGCATTACAGGAAGATAGGTGGGAAATAATGGTGTTCGAATGGACTTGGTGTATTTATAGGTAGACACTTTTTAAGGAGACCATGGCGTAACCCCATAGACAATGTTACATCCCTCCCTGACACTACGTATTCTATGGCGCAAACTGAGGGACCCCACTGTAGTCACCCTAGGTCAAAGGAAATTTCCTGAATCCCTTAAATATCCTATAAAAGTGGTTCTGGGGTTATAAATTATCAATAAGTACCACGTTGTTTGTCCCCCTCTTCCAAGAATGGAAGTATTCCAAAACCTACATCCTTCGGGCAAGCTACCCACAAAATGGAAGTAGCTTTGAATTCCACTCAGGCTCCCCCTATACTATATCAAGGTGACCATGCCACTACATATCCGAAGATGAAAGTTTATCCTTAAGGGGTTATGATATATCATTGGTTCCCATTCCACATCCATTCCATATTTATCAGTGGAACCCCCTTCCCCTAAAATTCCTCCAGACTCTTTGGAACCTTCATCGGGCACCTTCGATGTTGATAAATGTCTATGGAAAGGGATTCTGGGATATGGTCCCCTACAAATATAGATTCGGCCTTTATTATTAATATAATTACCTTTTATCAATGCAAAAAAATGAATAACCATTTTAGTCCCCCTAAAATCTAGATGATTTTATCATCCTAAAAAAAGTGTTGATAAAAGGGGTATTAATTGTCACTTTTTTAGTGCTGATAAAAGTAACTTTTATATGTCCTAGTTTCTAGAGATGAAAAAATGTTCTAGATTTTTTTTTAAAAAATGAAATATAATATAAATCTAGAAAAAAATCCATCGATGACCACTACACACAAAACCCCACACCCTTTGGCCCATCACAAACCCATCCCATAAATATTGAATTAATTGAAAGGGGGATGAGATTAGAACCCCCACTAACTAAATTATAACAAGAACCGTTACCATTAGTCTAATGAATTTTACTTTCTATATATTGACATATTTATATATATGTATGTATATATTTCAATGTATACTTATTTATAAATATTGATATATATACATAGAGTAGAATATATATATATATATATATATATATGACTTTTAATACACACAGACACACACATTTATATATTTATATATAAATTTTTATAATTATATACATATTCATACTTTTTAATAAGGTAATTGAAATAGAAATTTTTTTATCTTAAATAAAACGGGTAATTATTTTTTATTTCCACATGGATTATATATTTAAAAATAAAGGGTATATATAAGTATGTTTAAATATTTATTTATACAATTAAATTGTTTTGTTAAAATATATTCTGATATTTATACATTAATTTATATATTTAATTATAAATAACATCACAATATAAATAATGATAATATTTTAACACTATAATATTCTTATGAATAAAATTTTGAGTATAAAATTCAGTATTCATAGAAAAATACTAAAAGACCCTCTCAGAAAAGTTGAATATCCATTGAATGTTCAAATATTAGGTTGTCCCAACGAAAAACTCATATTTGTAGCAATTTTGAGCCATTTTT
The DNA here is from genome assembly GCA_963277665.1 of Viscum album. Lineage (NCBI taxonomy): Eukaryota > Viridiplantae > Streptophyta > Magnoliopsida > Santalales > Viscaceae > Viscum > Viscum album. The sequence goes on along the minus strand of OY728140.1, from coordinate 1,943,361,120 downwards.
ACCATATAAAATGATACAAGGTAAAACCAATAACAGTTTTCGTAGATCAATTTGCATGGTTTGATTAGACATCTTATTGAGGAACAACAAACACCCCAATCAAAATTTATTGAAAAAGTTAAACATCTTTTTTCAACTTATCTTAACATATTAAATTTTTCTACCACCCATTTTTTATTAAATGTCTATTACACAATAAAAATCATTTTTTTTAATAAATATTATTTGAAAGTAATTTTATAAAACATATTACAATAGATCAATTTTATATTATTTTTAAGTATATATTTAGTATTATATAAGCCACATTTAGAATAATATATTAGATCTATGACAACATAAATATTTTTATAGACCATGCGAATGTTTTTGAGTGGTAGAAACTCCTAACTCAATAATTGATGTTAGAATTTGAAGTACCATTATCACCATGTCTTAGTCATAAATATGTTGTTTGAAAGAGAAGTCCCCTATGTGTGTTTGGTTGTGCACATTGATTGGATGATGACAGGAGTCCCACACATTTATTTTTTTGAGGCCCTGTATAAGTTCTAAAGGATTCCCCATAATACTTCATCAACCAGGGTTAAAACTTTGTTATCCCCTTATTTGGGGGGTTTTTATATGTCAACACAACCTATGGGAAATATGTGTAGTAAAAACATAGGACTATAACATAGGGATAATTCCACTGGCTAGAATTGAATAGGATTATTGAAGCCATGTGTGTCACCTCATTTGAAAAATCATACTACAAAGCTAGTTGTATTTTCTTTATCCTTCACCCACTTTTAGTTCTACTCCCCAAATCATGACAATTAGTACCTTCTTTAACTTATACCAGGATCTCCGAAAGTCTATCTCAACCTCAAAATTTTATCAAAGATGAAATGAAGGGACCCTAGTCCCTCTATCACCACTGATAATGTTTTTCAACCATGGTTCCTTAGGATTTCATTGAGAAGGAATCCCATGAGATCTTAGTTTGCTCCACTTAGGCCTGGGCACCCAGGTTTGGACCCACCAAGTCCAAAAATTCCAAGGGAACTAGGAATTGGCCCATATAATTGTTTCCCTAGGTGGGATCCTTCAGAATGGGCTGGTTGAAGATAAATCCTATATAGGAATTATCATACTAGTAAATCCCCCCAGTATGCTCCGGTGGTGCCAATAGCATGTTGGAATGTATGAAGTACTAAATTTAAGTCACTAAAAATGAAGTTTTATAGCACTCCATGATAACAAAATATGACTACATAGGGGAAAAGTTCACACTCATACTAAAGAGTGGTCACATAATCCCATCCATTTTTTAGAATCCCACAAACATATTTTGGCCATGACAAGTGGAGATACCTATATTATTTCTCACACCTTCACAAGCTATTAAAATATCCTAAAGACCGTAGAAGAAGGTGATATTTTGAATTTCCTAATGACCATTGAGGGTGGTCTCATATCCCTACTCCCCTATGGGAGGACAACTGGTGTCTTAAGAAAATAGTATAATATAAATCTTATATTCAGACATACTTCCAAGAGGCCTATTGGTATATCATAACCACGACACTATAATAGGAACATATTACCACTATACATCTGCCTTAAGAACACTAAAAATTCACTTCAGTGGCTATAAAAAGGTTAGTACATATTCATTCATGGTATAAAGGGATCCATCGATATATTCTTGTGGAAAATAAGTTATGGGCTCAAACTCCCACTCGTCACCAAGGATCTCTTAAATCAACTAGATCAATTACACGACTGTCACATAGGAAGTCTAATATTCAAGTAGGTCTCTTGTCTACCCAAAGAGTAACATATAAAATAAGGTATCTGTAACAGAAAATAAAAACCTGGGATCAAATCACATACTCCAACATTAATTAGTGTTGAAATTATTAAGGCCTTAAGAAAAAATTTTATTTTTATCTAACAGTCTGTTGAATCCTCATCAGACAATGAGACCAACTTCTTCCAGGTGGATCCTCCCTATGAAAATTTGATTAATAGTTATGGTGTCCCTCACAAGAACACATTATAAGAAGGTACTCCCCTAGTCTACCAAAAATCTATATATCCATAATACAGAGTGGTGATGGAAAGATAGAGGTTGGTTTTTATAATATACTCAATAACCACTTGTCATATTTCATCAACATTAAAAAAAGATTTGGGGTGGCATTTGGTGTCCGCATATTCCTCATGTTGTATATATTCCATCTTAATTAAAGATATTTATGGAGACCCACACATCTCAAATAAAACATTGGGAAAACCACAATCGATAGATTAAGTAGAATTATTCCCCATCAAAGACGGTGACGATGACAAAGACATATTGAATGATTTTTTATGGGTAACCTCTTGATTATTTTCTAGACCATCATAACTCCTCAATATCACAACCCGGAGGTATTGAAGGAGGATTGAATACCTTATTTTTACTAAAAATTTTGGGATAGTCATTTTAATCTTATGAAATTGATCCTGACTTATCTAGTGTATGATGACTATCTATAATCCATGTGAAATATCTTCCATTGAATTTATTTAAATGCATTCTCAATAGCCCAAAAATTGATATAGGAGAAACACTACCATACCCTATGGAAATAATGTTTTCACAACCAAAGGGAACTTCAATAGATGACATTTAATTCCTCATCTGATGTGCAAATTTGAGGATAAGGACAATGCTAAGACTTAAATTTTTTCCCCATTTTTAGAATAACTGAGTTCGTAAAATATTTCACCCAATGTTGTTATTAAATCCTGAAGGGTTTCAATCCCAGGATCTTAATATAACATGTAGTTAGTCTAACAACATTATACTATCTATAAGCCACAAATTTGGTGTCACTTATGTTAATATACTATTGATAGGCTCATGGATGAAGCCTCAAATATGGTCGCACATGAAACAATCCATGAAGGGGAAATCCATTTATCATAGGACAACGTTTTTATGATGATTATCTCACATATTGAATATATAATGAACCCAAGTCAAACTCATAAAAAACACATCATATCTGAAAGCCTACACTTATAGCTTCTAACAATTCCATCAAGGATCATCCCCACCCCATAGGTTTGGGGGAATTTCTACCACCCCCACCACTCTAAGGATCGTCATGTACTCAACATGTTCAAGAAGTGATAGTAGAAAAACCTAGTTAACCCCATACCTTAGGGATATGGGTATTTTAACTCCTCCTCCCTAAAAATATACCTTTTCACGGAGAGGTGGTGACCCCCAACATCCAGCACCCCCACCATCCTTACAATTACATCACAAAAACCTATCATTTTGGGCCCACTCACTAAAAACTATTGAGGTTTCCCTTAGGAAAAACATCCATAGAATAATACAATGGTAACATATGATACAATATTTAAATCCTGATAGTGGTCGTAAACCAATACAGCCCAATAAGAAAGAGGAACCATAGGGAAATCTTTTATTTACAATTAGAAGTGGGTATAATGAATAAAAATTTAACCTATTATTTTTAGAATGATGAAATAATTACTAATATAAAGAATCTGTTGGTAAACATTGTCATTGTCAATCTAGTAGATAATATAGATAGAGACACATGCACATATTCATGAAATGGAGACACAAATTCCAAGATGCGATTATCACTAAAATAAATATTTAATTCATGCGCATATGGATTCAAAATAATAAACAAAGCTTGGAAGCTCTGAATGAATAGATTCCACTACCTCAAAACCATTCTTCTATAAGTAATGGGAAATGTGGGAATATTCCTCTCACAACACGGATATGATAAAGTGCTCTCATATAAAGAAAATATATAATAGAATGGGGTTGAGATATAAATTCTTATAAAGGTAGACCCATATATTGGTAATAACCTCACAATTTAATAGGACTCAACTAGTAAGGATCTCGACCATCACCACTAAAATTCATTTTGTAGACCCTGCTCCTTTGGACTGCACTAAGGAGGCTACTCACTAGGTCTATGTTCCTATGACTGAAGCCAAGGAACCTCAAAAGAGGTCTCACGAATAAAAAAAGATAGGAGGAAACTAAGATCACTATCATAGAAATATTCCATAATACATGATGGGTTAGTATAAAATGGTGGCAGAGATGGAATATATCCCTATTCATACCAAAAAACACCACCCGTACGCTCTAGGGGAAATTCATGTCATCGTGTCCTAATAGTGACTTGTGGTAAGTGCATTTTCCATACCATGAACTTGAAATATTACACACATCCCAATGGTGACTGTAGGATAGGAGTTGGTATATATTCCCACCCCCACTAAATAACATGCAAATATTCTCATCCCCACTATAGAATACTGAAAATATATTTTGGAAAAAATTGATGGACATGCAAATATTCATACCCACATCTCGTAAATCTATCATCATATTCTAATAATGGTAGAAGAAGGTGATAATAAACATATCCTGATTATTACCCATGGTAATTTCTATATCCTTACCCCATTTTGGAAATATGGTTGGTATATTATGATGTAAGCCCAAGAGTGGGGTCATATTTTGACTTCTGACCAAGAGTCCTTTATATATTTGTTCGAAGAGTCTTAAAAGCAGGTACACATTCCTTCTCCCTTCAGTCATATAAATATTGATGATATATTTAATTGGTTACCAAAATTTGGGAACATGTTCCCACCTATTCTAAAGGGAACAATTTTTATATTCCACTTAATAAAAGGGACACACCCATATTTATTCCAGACACCAAGGATCTCATATCCATCTCCGTAAATGGCTTGGGTGTCACCCAAGAAGACTCCCATCCAAAGAGGCCACCTATATAACCCAATAATTTCATATAAATTAGGATATTTCTTCTGGAAACAATGACCCTAGATAAAGAAAATGCTCCCACATTAATCATTACTAACATTATTGAGGCCCTATAACACTTGTTTTGGTAGACCAAGAGTCCACCAAGTCCTTATGAAAAGGTGAAACAATCTACAGTGATGGAGGTCCACCCCATAATACTCTGATCAATAATTTTGGCAGCCCCTCCTAGAACACACATCAAGAATGTTCTAACCATATAAAAAAATAAGTTTTTGATTCCCTAATACCAAAAAACACTCAAAGGATTGAGTTTGGTTTCACCCATAACAAAAATCCATGGCTATCATATTCCATCTTCATCAATAGATGATTTAGTGTGATAATAAATGTCTACATTTCCCTCGCCTCATGAATGATTCGGCGTAATCAAATAGACATTAGGAAACCATCCTCTCTATGATAAAACATGGGTAAAAATATGTTGGATAGATCATGTATAAGTGTTCCCCTCTAGATATAATGAGGAAGAAATGGACATGTGGAATTAATTGTCCAAGGGAAACCTCCTTGTAATGTTTTAGACCATCACCACTCACCAAAATGACACCCTATATGTGATGAAAAAGTATGTCATGCCTTATTTATTCCAAAACCATTGGAAAACTATTTACTAGTTAAATTATAGGAACCAACCTTATCAAGAGTATGAAGACCTTCTCCAAGACATTAGAAATCTCTATCATCAATTTTTTTAATTTCTTTCTCATTATCTCAAAAACCTAGATCAATGAAAAACAATGATGAACTATGGAAAGTTTTTCTTTACCAGTTTACGGTGTTATGGAAGACAATCATTGACACCCCATATGATGTATGAATATGAGGGTGGGGAAAATATAAAAAGCTTATATTTTACCCCATTTCAAGGATAGAAGATTCCCCAAAAGTGGGAATCCTATGATATAATTATCATTGGAGTTGTTTTGGTCATAAAATCTTAATAATATACTTGGTATGACCATAAAATAATACTATATAAAACATGAAATCATTGTGTAATGAAGGGGAATGTTCTACAGATAGTCTCCTACACCAAGTCAGCAACACGGTATCATAAAAATACCAGGTGAGATGGGATGATCCCTTGAATGTATGATAACATCATATGATGAGAAAATCACATGATTAATATGCATTGAACATGGATTTCAATTGATAAAAATCATTACAAATTAGGAAGAATTCATTAGTTGCTATAATATAAGCCATATGGGAGAAACACTCACTATAGGGCATGATCAAATTTTATTACCACCATCACCACCCCTTGGATCATCGAATCCTCAATGGGTTTAAGACATGCTATTTTTGAAACCAATTCAAACCTATATCTTTGGTCTTGGGTAGTTTTTACCTCCACCTCATAAGAAATCAGTCTTTTCCAGGATAGGCAGTAGCCTCCATTAACTGGAACAGTACTAGTTTTTTTCATTATATTACATGCCCGTATCATGCATGTCATGATCGTAAAGGGTGGTAGTGGACTCCATTAGGATCAGAATCCATATATCAATGCTAGGGAACATATAAAAAATAATACAATGCCCCAATGTTTTTAAATAAATACATCTGACTAAGAAAGAGGGACTAAATGAAGAACCTAATGTGCCCTTCGAAAAAGGTATATGGAGCGAGGATTCACTCTATAATTCAGATGAGGATAAAATGACACCCATTTTAAGGTATGAATACATGAATGGTATTCACTCTATTAAAGGGTAAACTCAAAAATTATTGACTCTATAAATTTTTAGTTTCATCAACTCTATCACTAATTAAATAGAAACTATATAAGGCTGGTTTCCCCAAGTATAACCTGAAAGGAATCCGTACCCTAAATGGGTGGATGACACATTTTCTAGTAGAGATGTTTTCTAATTGGATATGTCATGGGTAGGGAAGTCCTTATCCATTTATTTATTTACCAATTTATCTCCACACTAAAGAAGATTATGGTCATTAACCTCTTGAATTATTAGAAACCTGAAAATGTGATAGTCTTTGATTTATTCTCAATATGGAATGTTTTAAAATACTCACTCAATATTAAACTCCTGTAAGATAATATAATTCGAATTTAAAGAGATAATATTGAGGATGAGTTATCGATATCATTAAATATATTAAATTACCTAAGAAGATTCTTAGATTTTGGGGATAGGAAGCATCATCTAGAGGATGGTAATTAGTGAACAAAATCCAAATTAAAACTTTTGCATACATATTAGGTAATTTTTTGACATCATATAAAGTACTATTTTCATTATTAAACTATAAATGGAGACTATTATGACACCCATGAAAGCACTATATCAATGATCACCCATTGTTAAGAGAAAAAAAACACAAAAAAAACCAAAATTTTCTTGTGGTATTAAAAGAATTAGTTTATAGATGGTATACAAACAAATGAAACAAAACCTAATATTTGAAAACAATTAGTTTTGGGATACTTGATAATTGAAATAGAAAATAATATCCCCATGCTTCCTATGGCCTGAAAACCTGATTTATTTTTCCTTAGTGATCACCACAATTATTTCCCATTTCATTGTATATTGGTCCATAACATCCAAGACTACATCATATTTAATGATTTACTCTAAAAATGATCAATTATGAATAATTGAGATTAGTTAAACATCTAGGGAAAGTTGAATATGTGTCCACTATCCAAAAAGTTGAGTAAGATGATAGGTGGGAAGTATTAACCATGTTTGAATAAATTTTGATAACTTGATAACACAGAATATTGTCAATTTAGTTCATGTTATCGTCAGGAAATATGATAATTAACCAGTTAGGTCCCGAATTTCTTCTACATAATCGAATTACACACCCTCAAATCTACCCTAACTACAATTAAATAATGAACACAAATTCCCATTCATTACATAAAATCTTGAGAATATATTTCAATTGTAATATATAAAAAATAATATATTCCAATAAATGTCTTGAAATGTTTTCATCATATATTAATGACAATCACATAATATGATAATCGAAATATCATAGTGATCAACTAAGAGAAGGACCATATCCCAGCTTCTACTCATGATGAAAATTAGTTTATTCAGATAGAAAAACTATAGTGGGATCATATTCTCAAATATATCTAAGATTCATTTAAATATATTCAGGTAGAAGATCATAAGAAAAGACACATCCCTTCATCCCTTTAGTGTAAATAAAACTGCGGAAATAACATGCAAGTAATTGAATGTCACAAACACATCATTTCCTAGTTTGAGGAAATAATTAGTACATTATAGTAGAAAAAAGAGACTCACCCATATTTTTTCATGGAGTTATAGATTACTCTATTCAGATTCTTCAATGGTGCAAGATTCCACCAAGAAGACTCCCATCTAAGGAGTTCACCCATATTTCCCAAGAAGAGAGTCTAAAAGAATATCCCACTAAAGAAAAAAACAACCCTATAGAAGGATAATAGTTATGAATTTATTGGTTTTGAAATTCTCAAGTCCTTATACCACCTATACATGGTGACCTAAGAGCCTTATTACTCCCCATCATTATATGAGAACATCGTCAGTCATTAATTTCCTCCCCATGATACTTGGCTCAATAGTTTTGGAGTCCCTTCCCAAAAAACACTACACAAAGTTACTCCCCATATCATCTATAATTATACAACACCCTCATACTGAGCAGTGATCAAGGGATTAATTTTTGTTCACCCAAAGCCATAACACCCTCCTATGATATTTTTTCACATCAAAAGAAGATTTGGGGCGGTAGTTGGTCAAAAAATATTCCATCTCCTATGAATATTTTGAATTAATAAATTAGAATTTAGGAAACCCTCCCCTCTATGATAAGACTCTAGGAAAATATAGCACTTTAAAATTTACCCCATTCCCAAGATAATATGGTCCATCAAAGAGAGCTTCCTAGAAATTTATTATCATGGGGGAGGTTTTGTTTCTAGTATCTACATATTCCATATGGTCTATCCAAAAAAAATCAATTACCTCTATGGTTTAAAAAGTTTTTAGCCTAAGTGAAAAGGAAAATTATAATATCTTGCACTAATACTCCAAATGGGCCAAGAAAGTATCCTAGTTAAGATGAGAGAAATTTTTCGACTATAGGAAAACATTCTATGATGAGAATATCACATGATGAATAAGTGATGCACCCAAATCTTTCTCAAACAAAAAATGCACCAAATAAATATGATTACATTGGAAGCCTCTATGGAAACCATTTTGGTGAAACCCTAGACCACAAGGCTTTATTAAATTTTTACCTCTAAAAACAACCATGGGATTATGAAATTCATAGAGAGTTTATGATGAGTTAGTGGTGGAATGAATTCATCCCTATCCCTGTTTATTAGAAAAATTTCTATATCATTATCCTAGGAATTCAGCATTTTCTAGGATGGGTGGTAACCACCATCATTTTATACCCATCCATTCCTATAATTACACGACACACACTTGTCATTTAGGGGATAGTATTGTTGGTGATTCCCTTTGTATCACCATTCATAGATCACTTCTTGGGTAATGTCAGAAATATATGATTATTCCTTTTAGGATTTCTAAATTGAAACGTACTACTAAGAATGGGACCCAATGTATGAAATTATATGACCTTCAAACATGGTATGTGGAATTAATATTCCCCATATTATTTTGATGAGGATGAAATAATTCCCACCACAAAGTATGAATTATTGAAGATTGTTGATATCAATATAGTAGTGGATGAAAATCAAGACAAGGAAACTGGGGCACATAGTAAAGAAACACATGATCAATACATGGTTCAAACTGCAGCATATATAATAGGCATAAGCGTCTGACATTAATGCCATACACCATACAAGGAAGATTCAGATGATCTATTTCCACTCTCTCAATGCCTTTCTAATAAATATGAATGATAAGGGGAGGATCTATCCCACTCTCCACTAGATAGGTCTATGTCCTCTCTAATAAAGAGAATTTTGAATAATAAAAATTTGAGGTATATAATATTAGATGACTCAACGCTAAATTACTTGGGGAAAATATTGTCGTTGAGTATGACCATCAAGAAAAAGAAAATATTTCTACTCTGAATCAGTAAGAAGGGGATAATACACCCTCGATTGAATGTCATAATCACCAAGTTTGATTTTGATCTTGGAATCGGGTTTAATTAATCCCAGTGGTTTAGGAATTACTAGATTTTCCTTGACCATGAAAACTAATTCCCATATTTTTGGAAAGTCCTCACATAATATCTCAAACTAGAAAGCAAAAAACCACTTTATTTAGGGTTTCCAAATTAATAATCAACTATTACTCATATCTAAGGATCATCTCAAACATTATTTTCAACATAACTCCTCAGTTCCTTAGATTCTCTCACTATTCAAATTAAAAACATAGAAAGTCATTTTACCCTAGTGTAGCCTGAAAGGAATCAATACATATAATAGTTTCACTAAAATCCCCCTCTTAATAATTTAGGAATCCATTATCTAAAAACATAAATGGAATGGGAGATATATTGAATCAATTGTAACATTTATATCCATATGGTACTCTATAATGGGGACACTAGATCATAAGAAGGTAGTAAATGTCAAATGATTTGTGTAGACTCTGATGGGAACAAAAAATTTCTAGCAAGATCCATCATATGATGAGAAGACCTTTATCTTCAATTCATTTATCAGTTTTTCTAAACATTGATGTATAAGAATTTTTTTGAACACTAGAATTACAAGAATCCTTAAAATGAGATGGTCTCAGATTACATCATCCATTTAAAAGGTAAGACATACTCACTCAATATTAAACTCCCACATAGGAATCTTCATGAAAATTTCATAGAAAATATCCATTGAGAGTTATATACATCATTAATTACGTTATAGTAAATGTGTAAATTTTGGGAGTTGGTTGATACAACATAATGTATGGAGGTTGTAATTTTTTGAATGATGCTAAAATCCCATATTTTTTCAGATGTTCATAGTAAAATATAGGACAAGATATAAACTACCATTGTCACACATAAGTAAAAACTGATGACTATTTTAGCACCCATTCCAGCTCTCTCCCAAGTCACCAATTATAGAGAGGTAATTGAAAACCAACACTACTAAAGAGGCATGGAAAGTACAAGGTTGCACATGGTATGAGGAGTGAGGAAGAAAAACTACTCTTTTCAAAAACATAAGGTTCCAATCATTTGATGAAGAACATGGTGCATGAGGAATATTTGATTGGGCACATATTCCTGCCCCCACTGAAGAATCGATAGATATTATAATCCCCATTGTAGTTGACCACCAAAATATTTTAGTGGTATTGGATGGATAAGAATATATTCATACCCATATCCAGAAATTCTATCGAAATATCTTAATGAATGTAGTAGAAGGTGATAATTGATATATCATTTTGATCACCTAGGAGTGGGACCATATCCCTACTCCCTTTCTAGAGGACAACCAGTGTATTGTAACATAAACACATTAGTGATATTGGTTTCCCTAATCTATCCACGAGGTCTATTGGTATATACTTTTTGATTCTAGAAGAATATACACATTTTATCTACCCTTTAGTCAGAATAAGATATAAAACACAAAACCATGGGTACTAAAAGTAATGAACATGTTCTCACCCAGTCTAAAGACACCTGTCAATATATTTTGATGTAAAAAAAGGGACATGTGCATATTACTATCAAGCACTCGACTACACATTAGCCAGATCGATTAATTATGTTGGAGGTATGCTAAAAATCATATATAAAGAGGGATCACATCTTTCCCAATAAGGGAATCGCATATAATATCTATCCAAACACAAAAAACCCTATGGAAGGAACGTGATTTAGAATTAATCAGTGATGAATTTCTTTAGGCCATACAAGACCTATCTATATATTCCAAATATTATATTGAATCTTTATCATAAATAGAGGGAAGCTTCATCCATAGAGATCCTCCTTGTGATTCATAGATCAATAGTTCTAGTGGATCATGATCTAACACGAACTAATAATATCCTTCCGTTTCCAAACCTACATTGATAACACCCATATAAAGAGGAGTTCTCAAAGAATAATGGTTGGTTTCACCCAAAAACGCTACACCCACCTATCAATTTCTTCAACAACAAAAAGATGATTTGTGTTTAGAGTTAGCATCATCATATTCTTATCCCCATTTATATTTTTTCTTAATAAAATAGACTTCAAGAAACCCTCCCTCTTTGATAAAATGATGGGAAAATATACCCATTGGATAAATTAGTTGGTTGAGTTCTCCTATATTGATGATGATGATGACATGGACATATGGAAATAATTGGATATGGGTAACCTCATTAATATGTTATCTCCCATATCCACTCCCATGTATGACTCTTTGGAAGTTTTGAAGGGGGAGTTTAAATCTTACATGAAAATAAACTTTTTGGTTACTCTTCATCAGTAAAAGGAAATAACATAACTTATTAGGAGTATGAATAATATATGCATTCTGTGAGAATCATCTTCCATCAGATTAAATTCAACTTTTTCCTTTTAATATTGTAGATATTAATTGATTCTATTTTCGATATACAAATGTGGGGTTGGCTAAAATACAAATACTTGTATTTTACACAATTACCAAGAAATAACAGTCCCCCAAAGAGATTACCTCCAATATTATTATTGTAGTAAGGGTTTCATTCATAGTATCTACATATAACAGTTGGCCTATCCAACAAAATCCTACTTTCTAGAATATGAAAGAACATTGTGAATAAAATGGGGTGGAAACTAATTGGATCTAGTTCCATGCATTCAACAAGGTCGCACATGCATCCCAAATTACATTGGAAAATCCCCTAATCCTAGGAAAAACACCTATGAAGATCTTTTACCGTGATAAATAGATATTAACAATATCCCATGCTCAAGAAAAAACACAACAAATCAAAATACCAATATTTGAAGACACTGTGGCACCCATACAAGATAAAACCCATCCCACTGGGTTAGGAGTATTTTTATACCACCATCATCTGGAGGATGCTTATATATTTAATAAGTTTAAGATTTTTTAATGGAGAAACCATGTATGCCGCATCTCATAGGGATTAGGGAATTTTTATCTCCTCCTATTGGGATTTCATTCTATTCTAGGTAGGGTGATAAACTCTAACAATCAACACCCCCACTATTTTTGACATTAGAAAAAAAATATTCTATCATATGGGGAACACTCAATAAAGATGATTTTTTAAACAATATAGATTCCAGCTATATGGAGCAGGTAGTAATGTAATATTATTTATACTATATACAGAGTTATTGAAGTATCCAACAACTTTGAAGTTTTTGAATAATAGCTATATACAATTTTTTCACATTATGATTGAGAACAGAAAGTACATTATAAAAAATTAATGATAACATATTATCTGTTCAAGAATATCATTTAAAATTACGCATTGTTATATTCAAGGTTTTTTGGGGAAAGTAGAAAATAAAGGAGATCCTGTACACTCAGTAAGGAGTTGTCTAAATCATAAGATATCATGACATAATAATGGTATAAATTATATGAAAAAAATGGATGGTTTGAATAATTCCATAATGAAATAATACTTATGGAATAATATATCCATGAAAATAAATAAAATCATGGACAATAATCACTGAACTAGTAATGATGGAATGAATACTTTCAAACAGTATAAACATACAATAAAGGATTGTTCCAAGACATCATAAAAAATTGTGAAATTATTATTCCAATATTATAGCTTGTTTATATTATGAGACCTTCCGATGCATCAGGGGAAAATATATAGATGGACCAAACAATTTATAATTAAGTTCAATAAAATTATCATATGAGTAAACAATACATTTAATAACATTCTTTTGGGGACTTATTACATAATCAAATAAAAATATAAAAATGGATATATATATATATATATATATGATTGAAATCTGGTGAAAACATATTTCTCCATTCACTGTGAAAATGGTCTATCTAAAAGAATATACAAAAAATCAATATATTAATTATGGGGGTTTATCAATGTTATATAAATTACACTTTATAATAAATAAGTAAATAAAAATTGGGGTTGAGTGTTCATTTAATGTGTTGGGATATCAATATAATATAGTTATTGAGTTTAGTAGAATGAAATGGTAATATTCTGAAGAAATAGTAGAAAAATACTTCATTGAGGTTCATAAATTTTGTGTAAACTATCAAAAGAATATCCTCTGCGAGTGGCTCACAAGATGTGTTATCTCAGGACCAATAATACTGACCTAAGTGATGAATAATTTGATACTCAACCAGATAATTTCAGGGTTATTACACATACATTCATTTTTTTCATATTCTTATCCAATTTCTAGTATCTTGATAGGGATGTAATTTTTAGGAAAACTATACACACTTTGCTTTCTAAAATTTATGTTTTTTGTGAATTATGATAGCTTTAAGAAAAAACTCAATAAAAATTACTTGAACAATATAATTTCTAATAGAAAATTAAATACTATAATTATAAAATCATGATATAAAATATTAAATTAGTACTGAGTACCCCATATAGTAGAAAATATGGAGTATAACATAATCATTTTTAAAGGAATTCAAATCGATGACAAAGAATCATTACCTTTATTCCCACTTAGAAAAAAGTGTTATAATCTCCTATATAAAAAATAACTCTCTTAATCACCTATTTATGAATTATTCAAACTTATTACCTTTTATTTACTTAATTTATAGTTATTATCTCCATGTATATTAGCGAGTTATTATCTATTCTAAAAATTGGGTGCGAGTAATCTTGATCGTTTTAAACTAGTTTCGTCGTAACACTTTTGTCATTTATTCTTCTCCCAAAGGTAATAATTCCCAAATCATACTAAGTAAAAAAACATTTATTGTAATTATTTGTAATTTTATATTTTCATTCAATTTTTGTTTTGGTTATGACCCTTAAAGATTGAGTCGATGATAAGAATGATTTAGTGAATTATAACAAATTGACATTGATATTTTACATAATGAGTTTACTATTAATGTAACAATATTAGAAATAAAATAAAATATTGATTTATTATTTATAATATGTATTACTAAAAATTAAATTCCCACAGTTATCCATGATTTAAATTTATAGCATTGTTCAAGCACATGGGTAAACCAACCCAAACTAGAACATACCATAATTAATGGATTATTATGAAGTGATTTAGTGATACCATCATTATTAAAAAAGAATAGTTACCTTATATATTTTTTTAGTGTGTAATATAAAAATTTTAAATAATAATAATAATAATAATATAACCTATATGAATTTTTTTAATAGTATTAAGAAATATTTTTTTTGTCTTAGAATGTGATTTTGGACGGTTGGATTTTCCATGGTTTTCTATTGATGATATTGTCAATAGGTTGTCCAAATTATCTTTAAAGGACATTAATAATTTTCTAAAAATTATATTTTTCCATTAAAAACGTACTTATGACCATCAATATAAGGAGTTGATTAGAATAAATATATAAATAAATCATTATATGGATGTAGTAGTCCACTGGTACACATGGCTGATGATTTTATTTTCTATAGAACATGAGAAATGTAAAATATTTTTTATAATTTGATAATATAAAATATTTTATTAATATAATACTTATTAACTAAATTCGATATTAGGATTAGTCAATTAATGTCATTACTGAAAATGAATCAAGACACTTTCTGGAGGCGGTATTCCACACACACACACACACAATTGTCATTTTTTATTTTCCTTAGGGGGAATGGAGAAATTTTGTTAATATATGTTCCCTTAGAATAATAAAATTAGGTATAAATAAATAATAAATTAATTAAATAGTAATTATACAAATATATTTATAATATTAATGGTTAAAAGAAATGAAATTAGGGAAAAAATTTACTCGAGTTGAGGACTTAGGCTTTCCCTTCGAGGACTCCTTAGAAAGGGAAGGATTTAGATAATCTATTATTAATAGAAGATTAATAGGGTAAAAATGATCCTAAGGGAATTTATAAGGTAATATTTTCAAGATGGAACTTAAATTTGGAGTGTTATTTAAGGGGTGGTGAGAGACTAGTTTTATAAGTGGGGATAATAGAATTTTTGTAAATATTTAAACTAAATATTATAGGGGAACATGTCACATACATAATGTGGCTCCAAAAATGGAAATTAAATGGATATAAAATAAGTTAATGTTGATAACATATCCAAAAATAAGTTATAAACACGTTTTAAACATGTTTCAACCACTTTAACCCTATATTTATTACTTTTACCCTTTCTTACTTTACATTGGAAACTAGTTTTATCACATAGGTAAATAATTTTTTATACATCAAAATAAAACAGGTCTCATTAAGTAAATTATAACTAATTATACCAAATATGAAGTAAATTTTATCATATAAAATTTATATATGTATGAATAACCAATTTTAACATTACTGCAGGTAATATGTAAAACCCATTTTTAGAAAAAGTGTATTTTTAAGTTTAAAATTTTGGTGTAGGGTAAAATTGTCTATGTATTTTATATTATTGATATAAATTTTTTTATTATAAAGTATATATGGATTTAAAATAAATATAAATCAAATTTTTTAAAAAATAATTTTTAATTAAAGGAATAACCAAAAGTGGTTTTTGTTTAAAATATTTATTAAGTCTTTAAAATGATAATCAAAAGATTCATAAAAGAAATATAGTATTTGTAAAATATATATTTCTACATATTATATACATATTTTACCATTTAAATGTTTTTATATAGTTTGAGGCCTTACTTATAATGTCATAAAATTCCCAGTTTGGGTAAAAACAATATTTTTCACTATTCGCCAAAAAATCAAAAATTTCCAAAAAAATCCCAAAAAATAATATTTAGAATAAATTTACTTTAAAGTTAAAAAAATTAAGTTAATTTTATTATATTAATACTAAAATTTATCTTTTAAAATTAATTAATTAATAATATCTCTTTAGAGAGCGCATTATGTGATTGTTTTGGGATGTTGTGTTTACCTGCTATTGAAGGGTATTTGGTACTATATTACCCCCTTAAATAATTTCATCCTAAAAATTGGTTATATTCAAACTAATAAATACATTATGGGTATTTCTTCCATATATCTTCTCATGTCTCTCTTGTTTCATATAGTTTTTTTATTTCTCCAAATGACATCCACCTACTCAATTGTATGATTCTATAACACTTACTCTATAGTGTAAAAAATATATACATGCTATCAATTATATGAAAATTAACATTACCACCATATTCCTTCGTATGTGATAATATTTATTTCATCATGAAAAATTTTCCTCTATAAAAACATTTAATATATCACTTACGTTTGGAACATTGATTTGTATAACCCATTTTTTTCCTAAATCTTTAATTATCTCTAGATTTTCGAAAACCCAAATATATACAGGTCTTACCATCCCTCATTAATAAATATTATAACTAAATTAAATTCTGAAACTTTTAATAATATATAATCCCCACTTGAAATTCCAAGCCTTTCATTCAATTATCAAGATAACTCACTTTTCTTCTTTTAGGTTCTATGATATTATCATGGATAGTTTGTACCTTCATAGTTGTATCCTCTACCAGTTTGGGTATTAATAAATTCCTTAATCAAAAATCTTCACAACAAGTTGGAGGGATATGTATCTTCCCACAAAATTCCTCATACAGTGTAATTTAGATACTTTAAAGGAAACTGTTATTGTTTTCAAATTCCACCATGGGTACGTACTGATACCATACTGATTGGAAGCAAATAAAACACAATAACATTTTTATTGGAGTTCATATATTGTCTTTTGAGACTACCCATTGTTTAAGGGATTATAGGTGGTTCTTAATTGTAACTTATTGATGAGATACTTTTGAAGGATCCTTTATAATTTCAATGTGAACCTATAATAACAATCAAATACAGTTGATAGAGGTTCTCCTTGAAGTCTCATGATTTCATTCATATAGATATAGTAAATTCACTCAAGGGGTAGGTCTTCCTTTACTGTAAATAAATGTGCTGACTTGGTATGGTAATTGATGATAACCCATATAAGATCATTCTTCCTTAGAGTTATCAAAAGATCAATGATAATTCCCATTATAATATTATCTCACTTCCATATAGTTATAGGCCTAGGTTGCATGATACCCTTAGTATGTTGTCTTTCATTCGTCACCGACTATAATTCTATGTATATAGACACATAATTCACAATTTACCCATTCATATTATCCTTGTATATAGTGTTTTATCTTCATAGTCTCTAATATCTTCATTAAGATGGGCTTCTAAAGGTGGGTCTATAAAGGACTCAGGAGGTGAGGTATCCCCATTAGAAATAAGGCATTTTTTATCCCATTCACATATAGTAATTTTCTTCATTAAGAAATAAATTATTTCATTTTACATTGAGAGAGAATCCATAAAATATTTTTAGAAAAAATCAACCATAGGTATAACAACCATGTTTCACACCATGTATAATCTATGCATCTTGCAAGATATTTCTCTATAAATCTATGTTATTATAATAATCTTGTTATGTTTCCCAACTAAAAACTCCTTACTAGGAGTGTTATGCGATGATTCAATATTTTCAAAAAAAATTAATAATATAAATAAGTTTGTATATATAATATAAAATAATGAATTCACTCACTTTAAGTTTAGTATTATTGTACATAATATTATACCATTTCATAATTTGACCTCTTTGTAGTGATCTCATATGATCAAAGTTTCTTATATATAAATTTCAAATAAAAATTCCCATGATGTTTGGAGAATTGTGTTGATAATTACCATTATATAATTAAAAATTAGTAACCCTAACCTTTCCTTTATATAGATGATCTTGAGGGAGTTTTTCTCAATAATAGAATAAAACTCACATTCCCTACAATAAAGTCCCCGAATTTCTATTTTTATATTTATTTTATATGGGATTTTTTTCTCTTATTTTATTCCATTTTGACATACTCATATTTATGTGGTGTTCAGGAGACCACTTCTTATCCATATATCCTGTAAAGAAATAAATCATAGATACCTCTTTCAGTATCTTAATATATTTTTCAATTATAACCACAAATAATGAAAATGGATAAGATTATAACAGTGATCTAAGTATCAAATTTATCTAATAAAATATAAAATAAATATTTATTTTATGTTTATGAATAAATTTCAAATAATGTCTTGGAAAACTAAAAAAATTATCATTATAATTAGAAATTTTTTATCATCCTACTGTATGAGATTGGTGAATTTCATTTTCATTTTAGCCATTTTCAGAAGCGGAAATTATTTCTCATTGTATATCTCCTTAAAATTTATCCATTATATTCCCTATATCTTTATATCGTCTTTATTCTTTTGAATTAGTGACAAAATTTGATCTCTATATCCATTCATAGAATATATCACAATGAAAACCTTTTCCCTTTCTCTACTGCCAAAATAATAAATATCTTTTCAAGGGACTTGGTCCATTTCTCAGCCACCAATGGAGTAGTTTTTTCATTGAACAATAATGGTTGTTTTCCTATTAAGGAGACCAATATATTACACCGCATTGTGTATCAGTATGTTTCTCTATATAGATGAGGTTATTTTTCATAACCTGGGTCAACTTCTCTAATGTGATTATAATATGATCATCTCCAACTCTCAACTCCTTGATTTTCTTAAGGGGAATATCCCTATATTGAATATGGGTGTTAATACGGTTCCCATTCCTTCCATGAGTCACCATCTCAAAAAATATCACCCATGTAATTATCACATGACAATGAACTGTAAAATACAATTCCAATTAGGTTTTCTAGGGAAACAGTCCATAAAATATTATCGGTTTTCCTTAATAATTATTATATCTATCTACATTCCTCTAAATATAATCCTTAGTGTTTCTACTAAACATTATTTTATTCCAACTATGAAAACCAAGAATCCTAAACCATGATATGGGGGGTATATTACATTATTAGTACAACATATAGGATAACCCAAAGTATCCAGAATTTTGTTATTATTATAATATATATATATATACACATATATTTCGCATTACACATGAGAATATAAATTACAGTAGAAAAAATCCACAAGAACATTGCTATCTATTTTAATATATCTTTTAAAATTACACATAGTTCTGTTATAGTTTTCTTGGGAAAGGGAAACAAAATATGGGTAAGAATAAATGATCAGTAAGGAGTAGTATACAATGCACACTATTATAACATTATTATGGAATAAATATAAAATAAAATAAAATAAAATGGTAGAATAGTTCCAAAATTAAATGAAACTAATGGAATATTATATCCAACAAAATAAATAAAAACATGGATATTAATTATAGACCTAATACTAATGGATCACATAATTTCATACAACATAATCATACTAGTAGGGTTGTCATTCAAGACATCATATATAAACAGGGAAAAAGTTTGTGAATACCCTTGGTAGTTTATCTCATGAGACCTATCGATTCATCGAGTGGATATCTATATCAGGTCCCACCTATAATAAATTAATATAAATAAATTCATCATATGAGTTTACACAACATTTCATAATATACTATAAAGAAAAAAATACTTAATAATTGATAAATGGAACAACGGTTATACATATGATTGAAATAAAAAAAATTCCTATTGAATGGAATAATGTTTCTATCTAAGAGCTTATCAAAAAAATAAATATAGAAACATAGATATATTCTCATTGTAATTAGAAGTGACCTTTTTAAATAAATAAAGATAAGCTGGAATAGAGGGTACATTCAATTTGTAGGGTTATGAATAGATGGTAGTAATTGAGTTTTTTAGTTTACAATGGTAGGATACCAATGAAATGGTAGAGAAAACAATCATTAAGCTTCATCGAGATCATGTGAATTACCCAAATCATTTCTATTTAATTTTTCTCCCTAGGTGCCCAGTCTTAGAACCTCTAATTGTGCACTAAGTAAAGACTAAGTTGATACTCAACCATAATTTTTCATGGTGATTACCCATAGGTGAATATGTTCCACATTTTCATCCATTTTCCAGTATCCATACTGGGATGAAATTTCTTGGAAAACGACACACTTTACTTTCCAAAATTTATTATTTTTAGAAATTATAGAGACATTGGTAACATCTCAATTAAAACCCAATAAATGATATAATTAAAAATAGAATATAAAATAAAACTAACAATAATAGAATCATTATATTGAGTATAAAAGCAGTTGTGAGCACACATTAAAATATAAAACACTAGTTTATATCATAATCCTGTCTCGAGGAATTGAAATTTGACGAAAAGAATCCTTTGTTTTATTCCCAATTAGCTGAGTGTTATATAAAATAATGTACAACAAAAATTAATAATTAAACAGATATTTAATAACCTAATTTATATACTTAACCAATTTTTAAATTCATTTATATCTATTATCTACATGTATATTAGTTAGTTATTATCTATTTTCAATATTGAGTGTGGGTAATATTTATCATTTTGAACTAGATTTATAATATTTGTGTTGTCATTCTAATTTATCGCAAATTTTATCATTACAAGACAATAAAAATAATTATAATTGATTATTTTTATTTATTTATAATTTTATAATTTTATTCAACTGTATTTCTGTTTATGATCCTTAATGATGAAGTTGATGATGAGCATGGGTCAATGATTTTTAACAAAAAAATATTTGTATCTTAAATAATAAGTTTAATATTAATGTTTCCATCCTAAAAAAAAATTAAATCATTATTTACATATTTTTCTCTGATATTACAAAAAAATTAAATTTCTATATTAATCCATGATATAAATTTATTGCATTATTGAAGTGGGTTGTTAGATCGACCTAAACCAGAACATACAATAATTAATGGATGATTATGAATTGATTTAATTTAAATATCTCATAATAGAAAAAAAATGACCTTATTCAATGTTTTCAGTGTGTTGTATATAAATTTGAACTAATTATAAGTGGCATATTTATTGTATGAATTTACTTCATAGTAAAAAGAAACCATTTTAACTCTTAGAAGGATCTTTTGGGAAGTTGAATTTACAATGGTTTTTTACAACCTATATTATTATACATTTACAAATTTGTCTCTAAAGAATCTCAAATATTTTATGAAAATCATAATTATGAATTAAAATCATTCTCATGACTAGAAATAAAAGGCGGTGATAAAAATAATGATGGAAATCAATCATTATATTGATGAGTTAGTCCATACATATGCATGGTTAATTATTTTTTATATATAATGGGAGAAATTTATAATATTTATTATAAATTCAGAAACTAATATATGTTATAAATTTTATAATTATTTTTCAAATTATACATCAAGAACATCCATGTAGTGTTGTTAATGAAAATAAAACATGACACTTTGTGGAGGAAATATTCTACACACACACACAAATCTTAGTTTTTGTTCATATTAACAGAAAATGGGAATGATAGTTAATAGTTCGTACCATCGAATAATAAAATTCAGTATACAAAATCATAATTTCATTATATAGTAATTACGGAAATATATTACAAAAAATTACAAATAAAAGAAAATAAATTAAGGAAAACTTGTACCCACATTGATGACTGGAAGTTTCCCTTAAAAAATTATTAGAAAAGGGAGGTATTACGCTTAAAAATTAATACCATAATTTTAAAATGGTAAAATATTATTCTATTGGTTGTAATAAGGGTGTAATATTTACCTACTATAATAGGGTCCTTGGTATAAAAACTGGGGACTCCCTCATGATCAGCATCTAAAAATTATTGCTAGGGAACATATGAAAATTATTATTAATCCTTTCATAGGATATAAACCAATATGGCCTGAAAAGTAAGGGGAAGCAAAGGATTATGTTGATACACCTTTAAAAGAGGGTAAGGAATGATGATTCATGCTATTATTTTGATGGTCACTTCTAAGTATGCATCACTGAATGTTTCCATTTTTAGTATAGTAGAGTATATATACTGAGACATGGATGTTGAGGCATGAAATGATGAAAACATCATTTAGACATAGTTCACATAGAAACATATGTGAAAGTGGAGGGAATCTAACATTAATGGTGGATCCAGAATCTATAATCTCTAAATGAACAATCTATAATCCCTCAAAAACCTTTATTCTAATGATAAATAGAATATTATAAATATATCTCACTCACCACTTAGATAGGTTAAATCCAAATCCCATGAAGATATGGTGGCACAATATCAGGACGAGACAAAAAATATAAGATGAATCAATTTTGAATTACTCAGGGATAATATTCTTATTAAGTATACCCTTCAACAAAAATATAATTTTTCTTAACCCACTCCCCAAGAAGGGGTTATCCATCCCATTATAGTAGAGTACAATCACCATGTTAGATCTATATCCATAGAGTTGGTTTAGCACAACCCAGTGGTTGGGGAAGACAATTCTTTTTCCCAACTAGGAAATAATTTTCCCTCATTTCACGATTTTCCCCATGGTCAAAATCAAACTAGGAATCCACATCCTATACATGTAGGATAAATCTATCAATAATCACCAACTATTTGCATTTATAGATCTTCTATAGTATTATTTCTTCCACAAATCCTTTGTTTTATTTGTTATTGTGTAGATAAAATGGAACTAATATAAGAAAATGGACCCACTGGATCTTGAAAGGAAACTATACATTGGATGGGTGGAATCCACTCCTCATACACCCATCTTTACTAATCCTATGTTTCTAAACATAATTGTAATGGTTTATATTGATCATTACATGTCACATTTCATTTCCTTGTGTGGAACTATTATATTATCATTAGATTAATAGGAAGTATAAAAATAAATATACTTAGTATAGAATCTGATTGGACAAACTTTTGTTTAGTATAATAGTTTTGTAGATTGATCAATCATGGGATGGTAATACCATCATTATAAATTCATTTATTGACTTATCTCTATAGTAAGGGAGAGTATATCCATTTATCTCTCTAATTACAAGAATCTTGAAAATAAGAAGGTCTCTGATTTCATCACGAAATGGAATGGTCTGACATAATCACTTAATATGTCACTCTTACATGAGTATCTATAGGATATTTTTATATAGAATATTCATGTTGTGTTACATACATAATTAATTCCATTAAATTAACTATTAAAATTATATGATTTCATGGTCATGAAACAATATCTATATGAATTTATTCAGCGAATGAAGGCCAAATATTATTTTGTGCCTTCTTCTTAAGAAAGAAGAGATATCAATGAGGAAAATACCATGGTCAAGATTATACAAGTATCAGTGATATATATATGACCTAAGAAAAGGTCCACATATCTCAATCCCCCCCAAAGAGTGAATAAAAAACACTCAATTGTAGTTAGGTAAAGGACAAGGTCAAAATTGATATGAGGAACGATGAAATAAAACCAAATCATTTTAAAGTGATTAGGTTATAGTATAGATTATAATAGACATGTAAAATTATCTCCTTAAGATACCTGAGGATAAGTAACCTGATGAAGTATTCCTCAATTATTATCCTAATTATTTCCTTTTTCAGCAGATGTTGGAACATAACATTCATGATTGCTACTTCTTTAAGGACACCCGCTACGATATGGTTGAATATAGATAGGTTAAATTTGGGAAACCTTTAATACAAGTGGACTATGTTTCTACTATATAATATTTGGAGGAAGCCCCATTTGGCTATGAGAAAATAAATTGATAACTGGACAACACATAAGATATTCTGTCGAGATTAGGCTACACATTGGGTATAACTCAATCAACCAGTTTTGGATATAGTTCCAATTTCATCATCCAAAGTGACCACCTTGAATATATCCTCAAGTTCATTGTGTAATTGGTGTAAGTAGGACATGGTGTTTTAGGAAGATCTTTTAGCAACTCTAAATCATATTCAAATTCTCAACGATTTTCTCCCCACATCATTTGGACCACTACCACCACACTACCAAATGGAACCATCATTAGATGAAGAATGACTTTTAATCTATGTTAAAGAAATTCACTTAGCCGATCCATTAACTATTTTATAATATTAATATGAAATTGAGTTCCACATATAAAACTAGGGAGATGTGGGAAGAAGTCATTGATGTCGAGTGGAAAAAAGAATATGTGGTCATAGTAGATCTCAAAATATGAGCCACATTCTCAAAAAATCCATTCATGTTAAAAAATATCATTGTAAATCCCTTCAGGGATACCAATAGGAATACGGAGACACTCCTAAATAGTTTAGGAATTTTTTAAACTCAATTTTTTTGGATAATTAGTTAACAATCATAATACTATATAACCACCTATATTGAAGATGTTCATCCAAGGGAAGTTCAAGATTTTATTTGAAAAGCATGGATATGCATAGGGCTCCACCTAATTTATAGGAAATCTATACAAAACCCCATTTTAGTTATAGATGCATGGAACTGGTGGTTTCTTATCTTTCAGACCCATAGGAGGATTGTTTCAATCAAGACGATTCTCAACAACATGTCGATTGTCATTAGAAGATTCATGAAATCTTTATTTCCTCCAGAATCTATGATAACTGGGAAAACATCTATGATGATGAAGGGGTGAATGGAATTACCCCATAAAGGTGCCGATAAATAGTGTCCATGCCTCTTTTAAGGATTCAATCACAAATGGAAAGTCAAAGGTTGTTGATTGTGAGATTTTTACTCCTTATCCTTCAATGAAAAGGCCACAAAGGATTATTCCATCCAGCCATGGATTGTGTCTACCTGATCTTCTTCTAAGGTTAAAAATAAGTCCAATGTAGAAATCCTTAGTATTTAAAAACAGTAACATCTCAATATGATTGGGAAACTGCTGATAATTCAGAATATGAAAATAAAATGTCTTGTTATGATCTTTAATACTATCGTCTTATGGATATGGGAAAGTCCTTTTGTTTGATTCCACCGATTTCCATTAGTAATTTTTTATTTAATTTTTTAAAAATTATTATAATCTTTTCTTATGGATGGAATTTTTTGAAAAAAATAATACAATCTTACCAACCAAGATTGGTGTTCAATCCAACTTGAATTTACCCACAAATGATAAAATTACCTCACATTCCATCCAAACAATTGTTTTGTCTACATAAAACACATTATAATTTAAGCCTTCGCATAGGGAGAACCTCCACATTAAGAGGCACTAGAACTAAGTGTTGAAGTACAAATTATTGAAATATTTGGATACTATCACATCAAAAATTTAAATCTAAGACACACTTCACATTTTAAAATAATCAACTGATGTGATTTTAAAATCCCTTTCGAGCCTCTTAGAGTTTAAGACTGATGATTTGGCGGTAGAGTTTTATTATATAGATATATCCATATTATGTTTTCTTATAGTCATATCATTTATAATTTAATATTTGGATGCTTCCATCCATGGACACATAATAACCCTATATATATTGAGAATGATTTACAATGTAGAAATTCATCATTCTTTGATTGATAACTAATCTATGATCAATTTCATCCCATTAAATACACTCTGATGCATGGTCTATGGTGTGGAAGATGTGTCTTCATCAATATTGACTATACAATGGTAGGAAATGAGTGATAAAAAACCCAAAAAATTATCCAAATAAATTCCTTATTTGAGGATATGAAATCTATCTTCGAGTTCATGGATATTTAGCAGGATATTAAATTTAATGTCTGGTTAAGAATTCCATGGCTCCACGAACAAACAGCGGTGTCATATTCATACCATTAATGCTTGGAGTACTCTATCAATAGAAAATTTGGATGTACAGTGTGGAGATGTTTATCCCTTTGAATCATGTTAATCCTTGAATGTCAAAGAACGTTTCTTCTAGATAGAATGAAAAGAAAAAATAATCTTATGTGGTATTCATATCTATACTCCTAATGGTTTGGGAACTATCCCAAAAAGCCATAGTTGTCTAATTAGGGAGGATTTTTTATTACCCCTCTACTTGATCAAGGTAATTAAACTAGATCTAGGGATCCAAAAATGATTTATTTACTATTTATATGATGAAAAATATGTCAACTATGGTGATAATTTCAAATGGTGATCATTGTTTATCCATAGTAAATAAATATGCAATTGAATATATCACTAAAAAATTTCTCTTTCTTTATCCCCAATATCCATGTATATCCTTACATCATCATAAGGATAAAATGATACCTCCATAGTACTAGTATAATTTGTAGATTCCATCCTAATATATGTTGAACTATGAGATATTAACACCTATTCCATGTTTAAGGATAATAGGGAGGAAGGAGACAAAATTCTATATTCCCTTGATAGTGGTGAAACTTATCAATTCCATAAAGATTTAGTGGAATGTCCTATTCATTTGTCAAAGAGAGAAATACTCTCACACCATTATATGGATATAAAAATACCCCTTTATCTTATATCCCTGATGACAATAAAGTGGCGGATGAAGAAGGGAACAACCTTATAGATTCCGCGCCAGCACTTGAAGAATTCATATAAGCATACATTTATGAGCTGAAATAGTTGAACCTTAGTATATAAGAGGATCTATGGCCAGAGATGTTTTTATGGCTTTGGATAAATATGAACTTGAGGAGTAATTTTACCTTCTATGAATACATTGGTATGTGTTCACATGGAACTACACAGAAATACTAGTATTAAATCTTGATGTGTCCACCCATCACCTAGGATTTTCATATGATTGTTGATAATATGAATAGTTAATGAGATTAGTTCATCAAAATATTTTCACTGAATATTAATCTATGTTATAAAAACTCCTCAAATCCATCATCATTTGCAAATTTTAGTATCTCAAGTGGTTGGAGAAAAATTTCTTATCATGAATAAAAATAGTCATATTTGTGTTTGAATTAACATTAAGAACCTTAATAGTCAATTCCAAAAAGATGAATTCTGAGGACCAATTTTGAAATTACAAATCAATGTAATTTATAGTTTAGAATCCCTCATATTCATGGAAGGGTATTCCAATTAAAGTCAAATTTAGATGGACCTGTATAAAGTGGAATCCAATGATTTTTTGGAACCCCATGGGATATAACGATAACAATTATTATATTTTATCTTAAAGAATGTGTTTTACGTATAAATACACTATTAATATCATATTCAAATCCAAATATTGAAAAATTAATGAGTGTTACGTGGATTATATCATATTCAAATTTAGATAGTGTTGGGACTCTATTTCTAACCACGAGGTAGTCATTAAAAATATTGGACAAGAGAATTTGATGATAAATCCCCTGAAATGTTCTTTTGGGGTAACATCAAGAAAGCTTCTTGGATTCATGATATTTCATCACAACATTAATGTTGATCCTAACAAGATCGAGCAAATTTTTAATATGCCTTTACCCATGAACCTTAACAAATTATGAGGCCACCAAGGTTATCATTCCTACATTAGGTTATTCATTTCCAACCTCACTAGTAAATGCATTCCCTTCTTTATATTAATAATTAAAGTGGTTACTTAATAATGGACGAAGGATTTTTAGAGGTCCTGTGATGACCTCAATAAATACCTCCTCAACACACCATTAATAATGTTACTATTTAAAGGAAATAATATTATTCTATACATACAAGATCTAGAGTGTTCAGTTGGTGCATCCCATGCTCAAAAGAACTACACATGGAAACAAAATAGAATATATTATCTCTGTGGAACAATGTTGTACAATGAGACCTCATATTCCAACATTGAAAATAACTATTTAACATTGATCTTTGTGTTGTAAAATTTTAGATGATATCTCCAACATCATGAGATCCATATGGTATCAAATATATAGATTCTAAAATTTATCCTCAACGACACATTTTTTGACTAGACATCCATCATGGTGGGAAGTATTACTGTAGTATTTTGATATCAATCTCATGATTTAAAATGTAGCCAAGGATCATGAATTAACAAAATTTCTCACATCACACATGACTCACGATTGTAGAAATTTTCTTATAGACATCCTTTAGTAGGAATTATTATTTATGTAGGATACACACTAAGAATACAAAATTTAATTTTATGGTTCTTCATGAAGTAATATTGGCATAAAAATGAAGAACTCGAAAGGTAACCAGGATTGATTACAGATTGTGATTCTCTCACCAACAAAGGTGATAAATCCTTATTCAACTGTACTTCCTGAAGGATGGACCAACAATGAGGTGTTATATTTTTAATTTCCTAATGAAAATGGTTGAATGGATGTTTGGGTATGGATTTTAAAATTTAAAAATAATTTTAAACACTTATCAAAGATAAGTTAACACAATTAAAAAATAAAGAGAAATAAGCATGTTGATTTTTATAGTAGTTCGGATCTAAATAAAAAAAACTCCAATCAACACCCAACTCATGAACTGAGAGGTATGGAACCCATTTGAGGTGGAGAACTTCCTTTTTATTTGATATCCAAGGCCCATTCCAACCACCATTTTATCCCATAGAGGCACTTCTCAATATGAAATCATTTTTCACGCATAGTAGATTAACATGATAAACTTACCTTTTCCACACCTAGAGGCCCAAAATAAAATCTACCTTTCAATTTCATGGAAGAAATAAATCCTTCCTCTTAGAAACTACTAGTCATCAATGAATATCTGTTCTTTTTATTGTTATGGAAGAAACAGAATTGTCCTTCTTTTTTATCACCTAGAGGCACAACCAAAGGCCAGTTTTTTGTATGGTACATATAACCCACTATCCAACCTTTTAATGGATAAAATTACTTAACAAAATTATGAGTTAAAAATAAAAAAAAATAAAACTATAAAAGGAGATTAACCTTTCAAGTTATTAGTACAAAAGGTAACAAGGAGCACTCTTACAACAAATAATCAAATGATTAATGTTTAGTTGAGAGAAGTAGTTTATCATCAAAGTGTCTCACAATTTTATATTTTAATAATACAATAGATCACATTTCTTGATGTGGATATTTCAAAATCAATATAAATAGTTCTTCTATACATAAAGGATTCGAAGCATGAAGCCTATTTCATTTCATCATTCTTAAAGAAACATAAATTTCTTCATTGAATGCACAAGTAAAACATAACCACATGGATCAATTCGATAATATGTAATACAAAAATCATTTTTTAATGTGATATCATGTTATAATAATTAATACAGCACCATAAAACATTAATCATCATCATAAATGTCCCGTAGAGAAATCCATAATGTATGTGTGATTAACTGTTCAAATTATAGGAAAATTAAAAATAAAACTCTTTTTTCCCAAGAAACATGAATGAGAATTCAACCCACATGATGAGTATTTAATATTGTCAAAAATTATTCCAAATAAAAATATTTATTATTTTAATAATTATTAATTATTTAAGGAATAAATATATCAATATAAATATGCGAAAAAATGCAGTAATTCAAAATATAGAATTATAAATAGAAAATGATGTTTTAAACTAAAATATAAAAAAGTAATTAGGTTATTGTAGGTAGGAGATAAAGCAGGTCAAACACTTTTAAAAATTTCAACATTTTTTTAATTTATTTTTCTTCTCATAGACACTTCCTTTTTTTAATGTGGTCACTTTATTTCTTTTGTTCTTGTAGTCGCATTATTTTTATTCATGATGTTACATAATTTTTTTATGTGGTCACATAATTTTTCCATGAATTCAATTTATTCTTGATCATGTAGTCACTTAATTTTTTTTCATATGGTCATTTAAAATTTGTTCAAGCTATTACATTATTTTTTATGGGGCCACTTCACTTTTTTTCACTGGTGACTTCATTTAATGTATGTTGTCACTTCATAATGTCACTTAATAGGGTCACATGATAGGGTCAATTGAAAATGTTACTTGATAAAGTTAAATCACAAGGTTACATCATAATATCACTTCACTCACACATATAGTAACTTGATTTCCTTTATGTGTTCACTTGAGTACTTTTCTAAATTATCTCTCATGGTTAATTTAACAGTCATATGATCAATTTATTTTATACATGCGGTCACTTGAAAAAATTGTTAAATTATCACTCATGAAAAATATCAAAAATAAATGTTAATTCAAAAATTGTATCTCTCTTTTTGAAATTTATAAGAATTATTTAACATATGTCTCCTGAAATGTACTAATATTTTTAAAATAATGACTACCTCGCCCATTAAAATTCATAATGGAAATATTACATAAAATGAATACTGGGAACGAAACTAACCCTTCTAATGTTATAATTGAAAAAATCTCCCCCTTAAAAATTACTAGTTTACAAAATAACCCTAAATTTTTAAAAAAACACAAAATTATCGTTCCACTATATTCAAACATTTTAGAAAATATATATAGACAAAAAAGATACTTGTTTATAGTAGAATAATTTCTTTTTGAAAGATATGTATAAATACTTTAGGATTCATGAAATGATTTCAAGAATTAAATTAATGATTTAAGGATTTAAAATGAAATAAATAGAATAAAAATAAATGATCACATGTAAGATATCCAAAAGGGAAATAGATGAACAATTCAAAATTTTCAAATAGAATAAATTTAAATTTTTATCTCAAAATATAATTCAAAGTAACCCTTAATATATATTGAATGATTAAATTTATATACTGGAAAGTTATAATTTTATTATAGTAAAATTATCTAAATCTAGGGGTTTAGAAAAAAATTATCCCATTGATTCTTTGTTGAAACTTATTCGAAAATAATAATACCTTTTTGAAGATGATCTCTAAGAATGTGATACTTGACATCAATGTGTTTTTTCTTAGAATAATTTAATCTATTTTTAAAGATATAAATATCATAATTATTATCACAGTAAATTGGAATATTATCATAATTATATGAAATATCAAAAAGTTTTCATTTAATATTTAATTAATGTGAACAACAAGAAGTAACAAAAACCTAATCCCTTTGAGTAATTGATAAATCCATTATTTTTTTAGAACTCCATGGAATTAAAAATTTACAAATATATTGATGGGTGTATATTATTATCTTTCAATCTATTTTTCCATGACAAAAATCGATATTGGAAAAACTAGTAAGTTAAAAAGTGGTATGCAAAGGATAAAATAATCCACGAATCTAAACAATTATCATACTTAATTACATATTTAACTTATTTTAAATGATATATTTTAGGATTATATTGGAATATTATATATGTGCATCCTCAAAACAACCGTTTTGGTCTAGATTCGGTAAAATAATGTAAATTACCAATCATATCACTAAACATATTATAATACACATATTTTTCAGCTTCATTATAGTCAATCATGCAAGAAATACTCTTTGAAATAATTCAATTTTTACAATTATAAAGACTAAACCACTTGTATATTTTTTTTATATTTTGATTGTCTAATAAAGATACCATATTTTATTTGAACTATTCATAAACCCATAAATAACTTAAGTTCACCCATAAATATCTTTTTAGGAATAAGGATGGATTAGATTTTCCATTTTCAAGACCATAATTTAAAATAAATTAAGAAAACCTCTCATACCAATCTCATGGAGCTTCTTTTAGACTATAAAGATCATTCAAGAGTTTCAAAACATAGTTATGTTTCGATTCATTCTAAAATATAACATGAATTTTTACTTAAATATTTTGATAAATATTCCCATTAAAAATTTCAATTTTGAAATTAATTTGAAAAAGTTTAATTACACAATGATATTCATATTCTAAAATAATTTTAATAGATTATAATAGAAGAACTACAGAAAAATATTATTCAAAATCAATTCCTTCTTCAAGAATGTATCCTTGAGCCAATAATAATTCCTAGTTTCAAATTATTTTACCAAACTCCACTAACTTGTTTTTAAAGTTCCATTTGGTTCCAATAGTTTTTTATCATAGTGGGGTTCAACTAAGGTATATACATTATTACTATAAAGTTGATTTAGTTCATAATTCATTTACATAATATAATTTTAATTAGACAAAGATTTATTGATATTTTATGGAAAAAATTAATGATAGAATCATTTTATGTTAAAAAATCTTATTAAATTTATGTTTTAAACCCTAGTGGTTATATAAAAAAATACTATTTCATCCCGATGAAATTTTTTGATTTTTCATTTTTTTGTAAGATATGAAATCCCCCCCTCATTATATTAAAAAAATTTTGTATTTTTATGTTAAAAAATTTGGATTATCTAAACTCCTCCTAAACCTACTCTAATTCTGATTTTATTTCGTTTTACTAATTTTCATCAAATATAACATATATGGTTTATTTAACTAATAATGTTCTTTTTTTAAACACTATATTTTTTACAAGAATTATTATACCCTTCAAAAATACATATATCTAATTCTGATTAAAATGTTTTTTTCAATCATTGGTATTATGAATGTTAAATTTTTATACAACTACTCTGGAATACCCAATTCTAGGATTCCTTATTTTTAGAGATCAAATGGTGTCTTATTTAAAATTGCCTATGTAAAATTTAATTAGAAACATGATAAATTTAGTTAACAACTTCTACCCAAAAATATTTTGGGAATGAATACAAATTTAACATTGATCTTGAAATTTCTTATAATGTTTTATTTTTCCTTTATACCACACCATTCTATGGGGGAGTCTGATAGGCAAAAAATTATGACGATACCCATTATCTTTAAAGAATTCAGAAAACTCTATATTTTAAAACTAACATTCTCTATCACATATAATTGAGAAAATTAGATAACTTTTTTCATTATGAACCCATTTAATATATGAAATAAATTTAGAAAAATATTTAGATTTATGTGAATGAAAATAAGTTTTTGTAAATATAGTATAAAAAATAACAATAACAAAAACATCCCTTTTAACTCTAAGACTAGAATTTTTATTGGAACAAATAAGTATATATCTAAATGTTGTTGTATTATAGATGTTTTTACCTCTTTGACTGTAAAGACCCAAATTCTTAAAGAATAATTATTTTTAGAAATGTGTGTCATTTTTGTGTACTCAAAAAATCTGTTTTCCCTTTTGATAATGAAGTAAGAATATTTTAATGTGACCACCGTGTTTTGACAATTTTATGATCTTTGGTCAATTAGTCTATTCAAAAATATGCTCTTCACATTTTGATTACTATTTATAAATAGAAATGATAATGGTTACTTAATAGAGAAATAAGAGTCGATGTCCTCATCGAGTAGAATCATACCATTCGAAGCCCATTTTTCAAAACATGGGATGGAGTTAGTGTCTTTCGTCATTTTTCCTGACCAATCCCAGTATAGGCTTCAACATGCTAAGCTCGAATGAAATCACTTAGGAGATAAGATCATGTTAGTAAAGATTACCAATTGGACGATGTTATCAGAGACACCCCAAGAGTCTATCACCATCGCACACCATACCCTTAGGTCATATGAGGGTGTTATAAGGGTTTATGTGTTAAGGCCTTAGTAACTTAAATTGTAATCACTTTTTTTTAATAAAAAAGTTTTTGTCATCAATTCCTTTTTAAGAATATATTTATTGTAGTAAAATATATGTTTATATGAGAAAAATTTGATAAATTGATTTTAAATGTAAAATTTGTACTTTTTAGAGATATCTCATACTTATATATATATTATGGTAACATAAACAACATTTTTGAATTTCAAATGTCAAAATTAATCTAAGGTGAATTTTCAGTATTTTTGTATGAAGTTTCTTATTTTTGATGAATACTAAAAAATACAATATTATTCATTAAAATAATTATTATATTTGAATTAATGGATTCTGTGAAATGATTTATGATAATTGGACATAAATGATTGGGATCGGTAAGATATTTAGAGTCTAATAGGATCAACCTGATTTTTTTTGTGAATAGTAACTTAAAGGTTTTAAATAATAATGTTGAACTTATGAATAATATGATGACAAATCAAGTAGTAATCTCACCTAGGAAATTATAAATATCATTTATGCATCATAAATGGTAATGTGATATAATTATATTATAGTATAAGTAAATATATGTTTTAGAAATTATTAGTTAAGTATTAGTATTTTTATTAAAAATAAATATTTATTTACAAATTTATAATTAATATATTTATTTAAAAAAAAATTCATTTTCCTAAAATAGAATCATAAAATAACATTTTCTTTTCTAATAAATATATGTTAATATTGCGGGACCTTAGTAATTTTTTCAAAGAGTCATAAAATCATTTATAATTTTAGAATTGATAATTCTGAGTGAATAATTATTTTACGTAAAAATTAAATTTCCCTGATTTAGAAAACCATTTTAATAAAATTTATTCCATTTTTGAATTGAAAGTTTTTATATTATTTAGTGGTGTATTTATGAGAAATTTATAAAAAACATAGTTTTTTGGTAAATAGTAAATACAATGTTTGAGTTTTTTGGTAAGTTTAATGACATCATAGTTTTTTTATAATGATATAATAATTAATTTAAAAATATGGCAGAATCTAATGTGTTAACATAACTCAATAGGTTTCCCATGTTTCCAATACAATTGGAAAATGCCATGGGCTAACTCATGGTTTCTCAAATACCACTACTATGGTGTCCCCAAAATTTAATAAAAATCACCATCACTTTTCCTATAAATATCCATCTATTCCTCCATTTAATTAATTAAAACTTTATCCTCAATGATGATATGATATTATTCCCTCCCAATGAGTCATCCCAAGGGGTTCTCAATCCCCCAATATCCCCATATTCATGTTTTTTGCGTCACTCATCACGTTAAGGGAAATATCAACTTCTCTTTTCCTTTCAAGTTCACTTTTTATGTGATATGTATTTTGAATTTACATATCTTATTTTTCTATCCATTTTATTATATCCCTTTATTTTATTAAAATTAATTTATGAATTTGTTACCCTATTACCATCTATTTTTAATGTTTTCTAGTACAATGATTCATACTCGTTATACTGCCGAATTTACATCTCAAAATTTCTCTCTTTCTATCAATAAATTATTTTATTTTCCTTATAAATACCCAAAACTCTATTTTCTACATGTTTATTCAAATATATGTAAAAATTTCTACTTTAATTCTGGGATTAGGATACATGAAACCAACCATTCTTTTGTGTGTGTTTAAAATGAAAAAAAAACCATCACGTTTTAAGCACTTTTAAACGCCTTTATTTTGATATGAATCCCATATCTTTTATTATTCACATGTTATTTCTTAAATGATTTATTTTTATATATGTGGATCATATTAATTAATAAATTGGAAGTGTGTGACCTGATAGCACTCTAATACTTTGGTTAATGAATTTAATCTCAAGATAGGATTTGTTTTACTATACCCTGTTGAATAACCATGGAAATTTTTAAATAACCTTAGTTATAAACCTAGGTGATATGCTTATGAATAACTAAATTAAATTTTTTAGCCACATTTTAAAGTTATAGTAAATTTTATATTATTATATTCCTCCTTTTTCAAAACATATGACATTATTTTTTTCCATATGTTCTAATTGATATTTCCCAGGATCACAAGTAAACAGTTTCCCTTGTTTTCCCTTTCAGGGACTTCTCCTCACCCTTTCCTTTATTGAATGTTCCCAGTTTATGAAATGAAATAAATGTACTTATCATGAAACATGAAGAATCCCTTAAGGTTGAATATAATAATTATTTAGGTTTTCATGTATTATGTACCATATTTCAAAGACAATAAACATTAAAATATCCTATGTTTGTAAAATTATTTATAAAGTTTTGTATTAAAAATGCAGGATGAAGTAATTAGTATCAACAGATGGTTTAGTTATTTTTTTAATTTATGATTTGAAAAAATTAGGAGGATACCTATAGAAAAGTTTAAATATTGGAATTCTTCTTGGTATTTTAGTGAAATATTAAGTAGGTGGTTTCTGTAAAAACAAATCTCCATCTCAATATTGAGAAGTGAATGTGGCTCTACCATATATGTATTTAGGGATAAAACCCAAAAACATAGATTTTATTTAGAATCAAATGAGAACTAGCACATGACAAAGACCCTTTCTAAAATCATATTTTGAAACTCCTTGGGGATATATATGGTTAATCATAATATTTTTATGAATTTTCTTTAAGTATTTATTGGAAATTTAATTCTTTAACTTGTTTAAGCATGATATTAGATGTCATAAAATTCACTTTTTACTATAAGATTATTAAATAAAACATGTTTCTCATTAAGGTTTTATCATTTGAGAAAATGGTGGGAAATATGAGGAACCATGAAATTAGTGAGACCAACAGGCCATGTGCTGATGGCCCTTTGATGGAATAAAAAATGAAAATATTTATGAGAATGTTGAATCAATTAACTCTTGTTTTTAGAAATAGCCTTGATCAAGATGAGGGAATGGTTTTACCATGAAAGAAAAACTTTATGTTGAGTAATTTATATGTCAACAACCACCAATGTTATGTGGATCAACCAACCCATTGATTACAGAACAGTAGATAATCTCTATAGAAAATATATATTTTTATACTTTATTGTTTAGAATAAGAGAAAGCAACTCCAGATGTGTACCATTTATAATAAGAATATGACAGGTGGGGGCACATATTAAAAATCTATGTCTAATAAGGGAGATTGAATCTATGGAATTAAAGATTTTAGGAGAATATCCATTAATAAGTTTTTCCCTCATTCGATGAGAATTAAAATGGAGAAGGAATTCCTTGAACTGAAGAATAATGATAATGAATCTATTGGAAGCTATGATATTGAATTCACAAGACTTTCTCATTATATGGCTAGCTATTTCATGGATCCTAATGGGGAGGTTGATAGATACTTTGGTGGACAAAGGCTTCATCTTCAGATGAATATTTCAAACCGAAACTACAAAAACTATTAGGAGACTGTGAGGAGTGAAATGAAAGTTGAACTCGAGTTTGGAGAGATGTAGTGGTCCCATAGAATGGATGAAAAGAAGAGATATTTGGATCCAAACATGGGCATGATATTAGATCAAGGAAGAAGAGGAAATAAAGTGAAACACTACACATGAAATAAATGTTGTAAGAAGTTTTCGAGGAACTACCTGCTTGGGAGTGGGAAGTGTTATAACTGAGGATGTGATATCCATATCGCTCGAAATTTTCATAATGAGGTGAAGCCTTAACTTCTCAACACAAATGACAATGATACTATGGTGCAAGCCCTGCCAGAAGTCTAATGCTTCAAATGTAGACTGCTTGGCCACTATACCAATCACTATCCAAATTGGATGGAAGTGGAGGGGAATCACAATAAATTTCAGTATAGGAAAAGGGTGAAAGGTCATGCTTTTTCTATCATGACATATGATTTTGAAGCTCCAATTGATTTGGTGGTAAGTACTCTCATTGTTCTCTCAAAGCTTAAAAGTACATTATTAGATTTTGGTTCTACACATTCCATTATTTTCTCCATGTTATAAAAGAATATAGAATCAATCCCTAAACTACTTGAAGTTAAGATTTCAATCAAGACATCTAGTGGGATTATCTAAGAATAATCAGTGTATCAAAACTCTGTTATTTAATATAGAGAGCACAATCTTATTTCCAATATAGTAGTTTTTTCATTTATGGAATTTGACACAATTTTGAGGATGGATAGATCGTAAAAATATAACACTTGGAAAAAATTAGAAGCAAGGAAATATCAGTATTCTTGAGTGGGAA
The DNA here is from genome assembly GCA_963277665.1 of Viscum album. Classification (NCBI taxonomy): domain Eukaryota; kingdom Viridiplantae; phylum Streptophyta; class Magnoliopsida; order Santalales; family Viscaceae; genus Viscum; species Viscum album. The sequence goes on along the minus strand of OY728140.1, from coordinate 1,943,322,311 downwards.
ACCTATAGTTTTCCTCTAAGGGAAGATATTTTGACATGAAATTGGTTTAGAAGCACCTCCCAAAGCCTTCTTTAAAGATTTTATCTGTAAAGATGAAGAAGGGGATGAAAGTAAAAGAATAGATTAGGTTTCCATCATTCTGGAATACATTGGCGTATTTCTCAAAGAGTTACATGGACCTCCCTCAGAAAAAGAGGTAGAGTTGTCCATTTAAATCATGTCTTCTTCCTATACAACATAAAAAACCATATAGAATGGAAAATGAGGAGTTGGGGGAATTAAATAAAAAACTGCAAGATAATTTAGAGAAGGGGTTTATCCTTCCATGTGGGTCTCATTTGGGAGAACCTATTCTATTCATGAATAATAAGTACGAGTAAATGAAGTTATACATTGATTATAGAGAACAATAGTGGATCATAGTGAAGAATAAGTAAACTCATCCAAGAATCAAGGATTTATTTGACCAGCTTTAAGGGGTTCAATTCTTCTCGAAGATTGTTCTTCAATCTGGTTATCATCAATTGAGGGTTACAAAATAAGATATTCCAAATACTGCACTAAGATCAAGATATGGTCATCATGGGGTTTTTTGTGACCTTCGTCTTGATTAATTCTCTTATTATTTTTATGGATATGGTTAATGTAGTTCTTAAAGAGTACCTTTATATCACTGTGGTAGTCTTGATTGATAATATTCTGATATATTCCAAAATTTACTATGACCATGAGAATCATATAAGGGTGATACTGAAAACTCTGGGTAAGGATATGTTATTTGGAAAGTTATGAAAGTGAGAGTTTTGGTTACAATGAGTTTCTTTATTTGGGTGAATTATAACCAGTGAAGGAATATCAGTTGACCCTAAAAAGACAAAGGTTGTGGAGGACAATCCTCATCAAAAAATAGTAATCATGATCTATAGCTTCCTTTGTTCAACAGGATATTATAGGAGGTTTGTGAAAAACATTTCACGTCATTCTAATCCACTATCCATGTTAACTCTAAAATGGGTCAAGTTTATCTGGAAAAAGGAGTGTGGGGAATGTTTCCATGAGAGGAAGAAGAGACCGGTTACATAAATCGTGTGAAATCTACAATCTATTGGAGAAGGAGTATTGGTTTTTAGCGATGCATGTCTAAAATGGATTGGGTACGTCCTCCTTAAAAAATGAAAATGTTATATATTATGCATCTCGATAGTTAAGCACCGAAGAGTAGAATTATCCTACGCTTGGTATAGAGATAATCATGTTTGTTTTTTATCTAATGATATTGAGGAACCATCTTTATTATGAGAAATGTGATATATACACAGACTATCAAAGTTTGAAGTACATTTTCACTAAAAAGGAATTGAACATGAGACAGCAGTGATGATTGGAACTTCTTAAAGACTATTATTATTTAATTAATTATCATCCTATAAGATGAAATATAGGTGTTGATGCATTAAATAGGAATGGAACTATTGTTTTCTCAATGATGAGGATTCAAGGAGATCCTTTGCTCAAAGACCTGGTAAAAATTTGACATGTGAATTGTGAAGGAAGAGACATCATCAAACCTATCCAAAATGATTTCTAAACAATCATTACTACATAATATCAGAAAATATCAAATAGAATATCCATTATTATTGAAAAAGATAGTGGCTGGGAAGAATGGGATGTTTCCTGAGTTCAATATTGATCAAGAAGGTGTACTGAAATTTATTACAAGACTTTGTGTTCCATATATTCTGGAAATAAATAACGATATGAATGATGAGGATCACAACACTACATTTTCTATAAATCATGTATTAAATAAAATGTATAGAGAAATTCGTGATCATTACAGTTGGGATAACATGAAAAGAGAGATTGTTGACTACATTTCAAGGTGCCAGGTGTATCCACAAGTCAAGGAAGAGAAAAAATGCACTAAAGGGGTATTACAAGCACTAAAAATATTTAACATTGAAGTCAGACAATATCAATATGGACTTCTTCACCAGTCTCCTAAAAACAAATAAATGAAATAATCTTATATGGGTTATAGTGGACCATCTAATAAAGACATCCCATTTTATCTCTATCTAAGAAGAGTTATCTCTTGACAAGAATTCCAAGATATACAAGAAGGATGTGGTGAGATTGCATGGAGTAACAATTTCTGTCTTATCTGATTTTGATCCATGGTTCACATGAAAATTCAAGATAAGTCATTAACATGATCTTGTTTAAGATATCTCCTAAAAAGTTCATGTCATCCAATGAAACATTAAGACTCATATGAGTTTCCAGAAGAGATATGCTAACAGCCTTCAAACGGGCATGAAGTCTGATATTGGTGACAAAGACTTGATTTTAATTTCACCATGGAATAGAGTCACGACATTTGGTATGAAATGGAAGCTTATCCCTAGGGATATAATCCCGTATAAAACCAATGATTGCATAGAAGCAGTGACCTTTCATCTATTACTTCCAACAAACCTATCTCATGTTTAGGATTTTTTCCATGTATCTCTATTGAGGAAGTACATACCTGAACCTTAACATATACTGAATCTATTGGTGTTACAACTAGGAGATGTTATCTCTTATAAGGAGTAGCTAGTAGAGATATTGGACTTTTGGGACATGGTTCTATGCAACAAGACTACCCACCTTGTAAAAGTTTTATAGAGGAACCATTTGTATGAAGAAGTTATGTGGGAAAAAGAGGAGACAATGAAGAAAAACTACCAAAACCTTTTCGAAACTGAGGGATTGAGTTGAATGTTTATAGAAAAAAATTATTAAGAGGTAAGAATAGAACATACTGAAAATTTTGAATAATATTTGATTTTAGAATTTTCAGGTCATTTTTTTACTGAACAAAAAATTTTACCTTTAGTAATGAAGTAATTATATTTTTAATGGGAACATCATTTTTTTACTATTATATGACCATTGGTCAATTATAATTGTTGGTTAATAAGACTGTTGGAAAATATACTTTTAATGTTATGATTATTGTTTATAAATATTAAGGATAATGGTTAATTAATATAGAAAAAAGTGTTGTTGACCACATCCAGTAAAATCGTGATGTACGAAGCCCATTTGTTTGAAATTGGGAGGGAGTTTGCATATTTTGGATTCACTTTTGACCAATCCAAAGCTGAGCTTCAACATGTTAATCTTGAATGAAGTTTCTTATGGGATAAGTTCAAGTTGGTGGAAAGTACAACTGAGTAGATGTTCTCCAAGCCACCCTAAGAGTCTATCACTGTCACACACCATCCCTTTAGGTCTTCTGCGGGTGTTATAAGGGGTTATGTGTTTAGGACTTAGTCAATTAAATTTTAATCCATTTGTTTTAACAATTTTTTTATTTCACCAATTTGTTTTTAAGAACAATTTTTCTTAATAAAATATAGGATTAATTAAGAAAAACATTATAAGTTGATTTTAAAGGTAAAAATTGTTCTTTTTATATATATCTCATACCTAAAAAAATATTATGGTAAAAAAATTATCATTTTTGAATTCCAAATATCAAAATTAATATATGGTTATTTTTTAGTATTAATCTAAAAAGTTTCATATTTTTGATGAATAAGGGAAAATACTATATTTTCATTTAAATAATTATTATAAATTAAATAATGGATTATACAATATTATTTTCTAAATATGGGCACATGCGGTTGTAATCAGTAAGATACTAAGTGTCTGATAGGATCAACTTATATTTTTGGTGAATAGTAACATGACCCTTTGGAATAGTAATGTTACCATTATGAATAGTTTTATAGCCAATTGAATAGTAACCTCACCTAAAGAAGTATAAATATAATTTAGGAATCTTAAATTCTAATGTGATATAATCATATCATAGTGTTAGTAAATATATGTTTTATAAATTATTAGTCAAGTATTTGTATTTTTATAAAATATGTTATTTATAAATATATAATTAATTTAATGCTTTAAAATAAAATAAGTTTTCATAAAATTGAATCATATATTAATATATTTTTTCTTATTATTTTAAGTTAATTTTATGGGACCATAGTTATTTTTTCAATGTGTTATGAAATCAGTTATAAATCTAGAATTGGTTTTTTAAGTAAATAATTATTTTAATTAAAAATTATAATTCTCACATTTCAAAAAGAATTGTAAAAAAATGGAGTTATTTTTTTAATTCAAAACATTTATATTAGGTTAGGGTGAATTTATGATAATTTTATAAAATACTTTAGTATTTCATGAATAGTCAAAATGTAGTTTGGGTTTTTGAGTATGTTTAATGAAATCATAGATTTTTAATAATGAAATAATAATTAATTTTGATTGATGGTCAAATCATATTTGTCAAAGTAACATAATAGGTGTCCCAGGAGTCCAATACCATGATAAATCCCATGCTTTTTAAAATACCACTACTGAGGTGCACTCAAAAATTAATAAAAAAACTCCCTCACTTTTACCATAAATATCTATCCATTACTTCATTTAAATTAATTAATAATTCATAATATAAATTTTTTTGATATTATTAATTCTTAAGGAGTCATCTAAATAAGTCCTCAATCCCCCAATTTCATGATCTTTGAGTTTTATGAGTCACTCTTCAAGGTAAGGGAAATATCAACCTCTCTTTTTCTTTCAAGTTCTATTTTTATGTGTGATGTCTTTGAAGTTTTAATATCAAGTTCTTATGCCCATTTAATTATAAAAATTTACTATATTTATATTCATTTATAAAATGGACACTCTTTTACCATATCATTGTAATGTTTTCTAAAACCATGTTTTATAAATGTTATGCTGCCGAATTTTCGTTTCAAAATTTTTCTCTTTTTATAAATATATTATTTTATTTTATTTTATTTTTGAATAGGAAAACCTGTATTTTCTACAAGGGTATTCTCATATTTTTCAAAATTATATATTTTAATTTTTTTATTAACATAAATGAAACCCTCCTTACTTTTTCCATGGGTTTAATATGAAAACACAATAAGTTTTTAGGCACTTTTTAAAACACCATGATTTTGATATGTAACCCATATATATTTTTATACAAATTTTATTTAGGTGTTGTTTTATTATGATATATATGTTTAAAATTAATTAATAAATATTAATTTTTTTCCATGATAACTCTCCAATGCATTGGGTAAATGATGCAATCTATAGGGATGCCATTTTTTATAATGCCTTGGTGAATAATCTTGGTAATTTTTATGACACATCAGTGATAATCCGTGGTGATATTCTCATGAATGACTCAATAAAATATTTTAGCCACATTTCAAAGTTAAGATTCATTTTCTTATATGATATGAATATTTTTCCACTTCTCATTAATTTATATATTTCCTTTACTTCTTATTGATATTCCTCAAGATCACAAGTAAACTATTTCCCTTGTTTACCTTTACTGGGCCTTATCCTCATCCTTTCCTTGGATGTATATCCCTGAGTTATGAGATGAAGTAAATGTAGTTAAGATAATCATTGATGAATCCATTCAATTGGAATAGATGAATGCTTTATGATTCATGTATTATATACATTATTTCCAAGACACTGTGCTTGAAAAGATCTTATATTTATAACATGCTATGTAACGTTATATATTAAAAATGTGGGATGCTATAGTTTGTATCAAAGGATGGTTTAGTTATTTATGCAAGTTAGGAATTATAAATTTTAGGAAGAACCCTAGAGAAATTTTTTAATATAGGAAAACATCCTGATATTTTGGTGAAATATAATGTAAGTGGTTTTTGAACAAATAAATAAATGTCTGGATACGAATAAGTGGTTGTAGCTAGGGCACATATGTATCTTGTGGTAAAACATGAAATCACCACTTTGAGATTGACCCAAATGTGAAATAGTGCAAGACAAGGTGACTTAATACACTCTTGATTTGACTCTCCCAGGGGATATACATGGTTAATCACAATCTTTTTATGATTAAATATGAAGGATTTAAAGGAAATTTAATTGTTTAAATGGTTTAAGTGTGATGTTATATGACATAAAATTTTCATTGGAATTATGAGGTTACTAATTAAAATATGTTTCTCAATAATGTTTTCTTATTTTTTAAAATGATTGGAAATATGAGGAATTGTGTAAATGGTGAGCACAGTAGACCATGTGTTGAAATCCCTCAAATGGAATCTGGAATGCAAATATTTATGAGAATGATGAATCAGATTACTCATGTATTGAGAAATAACATGAATCGTGTAGATAGATTGGCTTTAACATAAAGGGAAAAACTTTCTTTGGATTCCTTAATGCATTAATGACCACTAATGTTCTGTGGATCAACTTACCCCATAATTTCGGAACAATAGATAAGATCTATTGAAATATCTTTTCTATACATAATTTCTCATTACAAGAGAAAGTAACTCTATCTATTTACCATTTATATGGAGAAGCTGATAAGTGGTGGTAACTGATTAAAAAATGAGTCGAAGATTGGAGATTTAAGATATGAAATGGGAAGAGTTCATGTTAATATTTTTTAATAAGTATTTCCATCATTTGATGAGAACCAAATTAGAGAAATAATTATTCAAACTAAAGTAAAAGAAGAAGGAATAAGCTGACAGTTATGAGATAAACTTTATAGGACATTCCTGTTATACCTTTAAACCTTTCATGGATCCTAATGTGAAGTTTGATAGATTTTTCTGTGAAATAATACATCATCTATGAAAGAATATTTCCAACCGGGAGTGTAAAAACTAAGAGGAGATTATGAGGAGTGCTATGAATGTTTAATTGGAGTTTGAATAGATGCATTGGTCCCCTAGATTGAATGAAAAGATGAGATATTTGGATTCAAACTAGGACAGGAGCTCTGATCAAGTAAGAGGAAGAAATCAAGTGCAACTTTCCACATAAAATAAATGTGGTAAAATGTAAAGATCCAAACCGAGTTTCCAAGAGATGGTTCCTTATTTGATTACATTATAATGATTACAAGAAATTTTTATCCCAAATGATTCAATAGTTTATTAGTTTTGGAAAACTAGATACACACATAAATTAAACTTTACAACTTGAAAATAAATACAAAATTTCAACTTCTTTTGTATCACGCATAACCTCTTAGACTATCCTTACCAGTCAGTAATAATATATTTGATCACAACCTAGGGAAAATAAAACATGTGAAAGGTGTTTTCTTAGATTCTCAGTAAGGGTAAATAATGCTATGGAATAAATTGTAAACATAAACAATATGCATGATGAATAACTAAAAATGCATGCCTTTAAAAATATATTTGAGCATAATATGGAAGGAATAAAAACTAATTAATTAATGACATTAATAAAACCATGGATTTTATTATAGTCTAATAACCACATGGAATGTTAATATATATTTTAATAATGAGTGAATTCATAATGCCGAACATCATAACCACACAGTCAAGGCCTCATTCCTAGACCATAATAACTATTTTGTCATGGCCTCATGCCAAGAAACTAGTTTGTCTCATGAGACCTACCAATGCATATAGGTGCTATAACAAACCCCGACCATCATGTAATAAGTCTAATTAATTCCTCATTTGAATAAAGATAAACATAAAAAACATATATATTCATTGTAAAACTTCTATAGGAAATTAAAATAGATTTCCCCAATCATTAAACATAAACACTAACCATTCAATGTAATACGGTGAATGGTATATAGATAGAAAATCCTCTATCAAACTAACAATAAAAAATTCACCAAAATATGGTACATGATATCTTAGAAGATTAATCCCATAATAATCAATAAGGGTGTTGAAATAGGTGAAATTACTCTTATAAAAATATTGAGTAATTCTTGAGATAAATACTCTTTTACTTTGAAAAGAAGAGTTCATCTAGAAATATATTTCTATAAAACCTGAAGTGAATTAGGGTTCAATTTCATAATATAAACACTTATTTTATAAAAATAAATTTCGCTAAAAATATATTATAGAGTATCCTTGAAAATATGAAATATTTTGAGAAATTCCCTTGAAAGAGGATTGTTTTATCAGGAATGATATTAGAAACATCATTTTAAAACATGTAACTCCCCATAAAATAAATACGAATTCTGGTTGGTACACAAATATATAACATTAAAAAATAATTTATAATGAGTATATAAGAATAAATAATAATTTAATCGGGTCTAAGATAGAGAAAGAGTGACCCAAAAGAAAATGGATGTTCGGATTGAAAACCCTTACCTTTTGTATGAATATGTTACGATCTTGAACATAAGGTCCTGGAATATAAAATTAAACATATTAATAACGTAATTAAAAACCTATTAGACATGTACTTGATTTATTATAATTTTATTATGTTCTCTTATGGTCATTTTTATGGGTTCAAAGATACAATATCATCATTTGTGAGTTCTCATTTCATTAGTTTTCATGACCGGTTTGATTGTATGGATGTTAATGTAAAATGATAATTGAATTCAATAATTGATGTTATATTTTATTTATATTCATACATAATTTTAAATGATAATATAAATAATTTTATTACATTGGGTGATGATGAATCATTCGATAAAACTTCAATGATAAACATTTGGATTAATTTGGTGGTTTTTCGATCACCATGAGCTCATTTTGTTTTATTAATTAATACCATTTGTAAAAAAATTGACTCCATAACAATAAATAGGATATAATAAATTTATTGTGAAATTTTTTAAGGAGAAAAATTGTTTCATTCAAAAAATTGATAATGTTAATAGAATTTGAAAACTCATCATCCTTGAATGTGATAAATTAACACATCTCGTATCGTGTTTTCAGTTCTAACATAAAAGGAGGGGAAATGAGAGTGGATGATGAATTACTAAATTACCATAACAAAACCATAGTAAATATAAGTTATAGGAGTTTTCATAATATTTGGAGAAATGTATTTTAGGTAAGAAAAACAAATCAAGGAACTTGAAAGAAAATAAATAAATGAAAAGAGGAATTTGCTTCTTGAATTTATCTTCCTTGAGAGCCTCTTTATGGGAGTGTATTTGGTATTTTTAATCGAAGATGGGATGATGTATATGGGGAGGATATTGGAAGGATATTTTATTAGAATTTATACATGTCACAGGGCATGATAGGAGTGAATATAAGAGGGAGTGATGAGTGGTTTTTATAGTGGAGGAGAGGAGTAATTTTAAAATATTTTATTCATTATTTTTTATTATTACCAAGACAACCAATAATGTTGATTGTTGTGGCCAAAAATTGTAATAAGTTCATGTGATTTTGAATAAAGTGTGATTACATCATCCATGATTCAAGGAATAGTGTATTTATCAAAAAAACAATTTATACAGTAAATTAGTGTATCGTATTATTCACTAAAATTTTGTGTTTTTTTGGAAAAATCAAAAAACTTTACCCTCACCATTTTTCAACTTGTATGATTCAAAAATGAACTCAAATTTATGAAAATAATTTTATAAATAAGAGAAGTTTAATTTTTAATTAAAATCATTATTTACTTGAAAAATACAAATTTTAAATTTAAAACTAATTTTATATACATTAAAAAATTTACTAAGGTCTTATTAATTAATCATAAAATTATAAGAAAAATAATATTTATTTATGAATAATTTTAATGAAAATTAATTTTTTTAAATGAATTAATTAATTATAAATTGTAAATAATTATTTATTACTCCTAAAATTACCTACACATACTTATTAATTTCTACAATAATGTATTTTATTTATTTGGTGTATAAATTTTATATATACAATCATGGGAGAGGATAATATTAATAATGATTATATTACTATTTATAAGGGTACACAAATATTTATAAGGGTAAAGTTATTATTTAACAAAGATGTAAGTATATCTTATCAGAGTCTAAATATATTACTGAACACAACTGTGTATGTATATTTTTCAAAATTGAAATCACAAAGGATGAAAAAGTATTTTTACTAGCTAGGTTATAACAAAGTGGTGTTTTGTAGAGGGTAAATGTTTCATGCATTCAATAATAAATTTATTTATAAATACTTGGGGTGTCTCATTCTCCCCCCTGAAAAAACTTTCATCCTCAAAATTCTAGAATTTTACCTCATTATAAGATTTTGGTAGTTCTTCATCATAAGATACTCAGGATCCCATGTTGCTTCTTTAATTTTAAGTTTTTTACAAAGATCCTTTACTAGTCGTGTTGTCTGATTCATCAACACTTGTTCCTTAGTTTCTAGAATTCAGATAAGATCTTCATAGTATGATATGTCAGTTTCAAATTCTATTATTTCATATGTGAGGACATGCATTAGCTCTAGCATGTACTTTGTCAATAATAAGACATGGAAAACATTGTGTACAATAGATAGGTTTGGATAAATTTCCAAATGATAATCCACAGATCCAATTCTGTACAGAATTTCAAAAGGAACAAGGTACATGTGCCTCAGTTTACCTTTATTTCCAAATATTATAACACCCTTCCATAGAAATACTAATAAAACATGATATCCAACTCTAAATTCTAAATAATTCCTTAGATTATTAGCATTAATATTTTACCTGATTTGAGCTTCTTTAACACGGGTTTGAATAGTCTTTACCTTATGTGTTGTCCCCTCCACAAGCATTGCTCCCACAAGCTTCCTTTCACCAACTTTATCCCAACATGTTGGTGTACGAAATCTATTTCTATACAATTTTCCATATGGTTCCATTTCAATACGTGAATGGAAAGTATTATCGTTGGGAAACTCCAGAAAAGGTAAATAATGATCCCACATACCTTGAAAATCAAGTGATATTGATCTCAACATGTATTCTCATGTTCATTTCATCCTTTCTGAAATCCCGTTAGTTTGAAAGTGTTAAGTAGTTCTCAATAAAATATCCATATCCAAAACATTTTAAAGACTTTTCTAGAATATCAATGTGAATTTTGAATCAAAATTGAACACAATTGAGATTGGTTTTCCATGAAGTCTCACAACTTTATTGATATAGAGTCGTGTGAGGTTCTCCAATGGAAAATCCTCCATTATAGTGAGGAAATGTGAAGGTTTCATAAGTTGATCCACAATTACCCATATTGTATCATTTATATTAGAGTTTTGGGTAATATAGTTACAAAATGCATGGTGATGTCAATCCATTTTCATATAGAAACAGGTAGAGGTTTCATCACACCTCTAGGATGTTTCCTTTTGGCCTTCACTTTTTGATAGACAAAACATCTTGATAAGTCAATGGGAATCATTAAATAACTCCCTTTTTAGCTCAGGTAAATCTAGAACACAATTCCTCTTCCGAAATTTCAAAATTCCATCTTTATATATGAAGTCTTGAAAGTTCATATCATTCAAAACATTTATTTTTCTTTTAAATATTCTTATCATGAGGATGATATCTTTTAATTCTTCCCAATAAATATGGTTGGGTTAACAATTGAAAATGTAATGCTGTTTTACCTTCTTTGATAATTCTCAAGTACATCATTATTATAAATATGAATAAAATATCCCAATAAATCCTCATTTTGTTTAAAACTTCATGATCCTTCATGCTCAATTCATCAAATACATTATTTTCCATTCTTGGGTGGTAGTGTATAGAATAATAAAAATCCTTGACTAGTTTGATCCATTGTATTGGCCTCATGTTGAGTTCTTTCTGTGATAATGTATTTTTCAAGCTCTTATGATCCATATATAACTCACACATTTCTCCATAGAGATAATTCATCTATATCTTCAAAGAAATGATTACAACTACTAACTCAAGATCATGAGTAGGATAATTACTTGATCAATTTTTATGTGCCATGATACAAAGGAAATAAATATATCATTCTGCATAAGGACACAACCAAATCCTTTCTTTGACGCATCACTATTGAACAAAAACCCATCATTCCTAAATGGTAGAGTTAGGATCAAAGTATTCCCTAACCACCTCTTTAATTCTTCAAAAAATTCTTCAAATTTATTTTTTCCATTATAATGTTACCCCTTTTTGAGTAATCCTGGTTAACGAATTGGCTAATCAAGAAATCTTCTGAGAAAAACACCAATAATAACCTGCTAAACAAATAAAACTACATAACTAGGTTATGTTCATCGATGTAGGCCCTTTCTGAACAGAATTTTTCATCATAGGATCAACGAATATTCCATCCTTAGAGATAATTTGTCCAAGAAAATTAAATAATTGAACCCAAGATTCACACTTTATAGATTTCCCATATAATTAATTTCTTCTAAGAGTATTCATAATAGTGAAAAAGTGATTTCCATGATCTTCATAGATTTTAGAGTATACAAAGATATCATCAATAAATACCACCAAAGATTCATTGAGATATTACTTGAAAGCCCTATTCATTAGATCCATGAAAACTGAGGGTGCATTAGTCAGTCTAAAATGCATTACTGTAAACTGATACTGACTATAGCTGGTTCGAAATGCTATATTTGGAAGATATTTCTTCCCCAGACACAAATGATAATATCCAGATCAAATTTCAATCTTTGAAAAATATTGGGCTCCATGAATTTGATCAAATAAATCATTAATGTGAGGAAGATGATACTTGTTATTTATCGTAATAGCATTGTTCTCCCTGTATTCGTTGAAAAAATACACAAGATCAATATTTTTTCTTAAAGAAAATAATAGGGGAACCCCATGGAGAAACACTAGGGATAATAAAACCCTTAATACTCAATTACTATAGATGGTTCTTCAGTTCCACTAATTCCACTAGGTCCATTCTACACAGAGTCTTTGATATAAGCCTTGCACTAGGAATTAAATATATAGAGGACTTAACTTCCAACTTTGGAGGATGTCCGGGTAAATCCTCTAGAAACACATAAACATATTATTTGAGATTAGGTACTCACTCTACTTGAACATTCCTTTCCTCACCCCTAAATATTGCTTTCTATTCCTCCCTAAGAATTGAATCCAGTAAAGCTATTAAGGGTGGATCTATATGAGAAATAGATGGTGATGTTTATGCCCTAATGATAAGGGATTATACACACTTCAAAAAAATTATAACTTCCTTCTTGAAATATATATTTCACATTATAATTTGAAATAAAATCCATACCAATTATTATATTAATGTAAATCAAGGTTATGATGATAAAATCAGTTGATAAAGCACACTCATATTCCATAATGGGGACTATCTAACACATATTTTTTATAATTATACATTCCTTATGAGTTTTTATTGAAGAAACCTTCATTAAATAAAATTTTAAATATATAATTTTCTTGGAAAACATGGAAGATATAAAGGAATAAAATGATCCAAAATCGAATAAATAATTGGCTATTTTTGAGTAAATGATTAAAGTGTCTATCACAACATAATTAGGAACATCAACCTCAATGGTTGTGATAGAATATGTTTATCCTTTCCCCCTTGGCCTTCTCTGGAGAATATTTCCTTGACACACAGGAAAATAATTTTCATAATGTCCCATATCATTGAAATTTTGGCATCAAACATTGGTAGCTTCTTTCTTCCCCATTCAATCATGAGAGTTTTTACCATTTTCTCCAAACTTGTAAAAACAACCATACACTTTAGGAAACTACCATGGAATTTCTTCCGACAATTATCATAGTGTGTAATGTCAAATCTTCCCTTCTCCCTAATTTCATTATTTCTTTTTCTAGAGTTTTCAGCTGCCTCTTCTTCTCTTTCTTTCTTTTAAAGTCCTAGTACTTATAGAATTCTTTTTCCCTCTTGATAGAATACGAGACTATATATTCGTATGATGAGAATCTTTGGGAGACTTGTTTCTTTAAGAGTAATGGTTTTAAACTATCAAAGAATCCATCAATCTTACACCATAGATTACATATGTAGTCCACTGCCTATCTTTTTAATGTTGTATAGTTTCCTTAACACTTTGAACCATTCTCATCCTCTTTCTGCCTAAGATTTGGAATCATCATTTCTATATCTACTATTTGTTCATGAAGGAATTATTTTTCTAAGAATTTTTTTGTTAAAATACCTCCATTCCATTTATTTGATTTCTTCCACCTATTTTTTCATGACCTGTCCCCCGAGGCCCGTGTCATGACTACCCCAAGCCCGCCTTCCATAGGCCAGGGGCTAGTAACTAGAACCAAAGGATTATTCCCTAAAACTGGGAAGGCATTGCCTTCATAACCTATAATCACATATAACCAAGAACACAACAAGATAGGACCACAAGTAAACTAAACTGTAAACAGAGTGAGTGTAGTATGTAAATGGGGCCCGAATACAAGACCAACTGGAATGTAAAAGTACAACTATGATAAAATACAACTGAAGAAAAGGGAAAGTCAACTGCTAGGGCATCCTATGAGGATCCTACCTAAAGGGTAGGTACAAATCACCTACTCATAACCCTACATTCGTCTGTCTCCTCCACGCATAGACATGCCGTATGGTCCACCTCAGGGCACCATCGAGTCCTCGTACTCACGTCCTCAGTCAGCACTATCCGTCGTCTGCACCAAACACAATGAAGTGCGGCCATAGCCCATGAAGGGGTGAGTATAACGATACTCAGTAGGGAATCTGAGACACTCAAGGGCTCACAAAATCCACAAAGGATAAACCAAAAATTTTGAAATCAACACATAACCCTACATAGGTATATGCCCATACATATACATAAGTTATCAATTAATCAATCTCAATCATGAGGAAAACATATGGGTACTGACTCAGCCCACAACATGATTTATTCTTGGGGTAGTAACACGTAACATTCCCAGTCACATCATAGAACACTTCAGCGTCTAGAGAACCCCTCCTCTATTTAGTATAGTGGGCCTCCTGAGGCACACAAAGGTACTTCCCACTAATATTGGACTACTGAGGAACTCATCCTATCGAGAATTTTGGGTCTGCAGCATCACACAAAGGAGCTCCCCACTATTGTTCTTCCATGTCACGCAGAGGTGCTACCCTTCGTGACTTTCTAAGGTACTACACCTATCGAGTACCGTGGGTATGCTGCATCACACAGATGCACTCCCCCTTGTAGCCTACTGAGGTACTCCTCCTATTGAGTACCATGGGTCCGCCACGTCACATGGAGGTGGTCCCCACTGAGGGTCTGTCACCTCACACAGAGACACTCCCCACTGGGCCCATCAAGTCACTCCGAGTTGAAAAGGTCAGCAGTCGTCAAGTCTCAGCCAGCAAATAGGTTCCGGGATTATGCTCGCTTGTCTCCATGAGGATCTGCACCGCAATCTACTGGCCAACACTCCAACTACAATGAATTCCCCTGAAGAATGATCTCAAAGTTCCGCCACATCATAGGGGTCTCAAGGCAACATACAACACGTCAATCAGACACCTGATCTGTGAGTTATTAGCCTTTTAGATCCAGGTGCCTAGTTGGATTTGTGCTCGATCCAACCTGAACATCCCCATATTAATACAAACCTCCAGTGGGGTATACTCAAAGGGATCGTCTCACTATAATATTTCTAGTTCCACTGACGGTTCGTCAAACTGACGTCTAGTGCAAAAGTTATGGCCAAAAGGAAGTGAATGGGTCGTAGTGGTCCCGAGTCCGATCTGACTCAGTCGGACTGACCCAGCCCGACTCGGCCTAGATTGACCCGGTTCAGGATGACCCATCCCACCCGCTATGTCTGGCCTAGACCACTGGGCAGCCCAGCCTATTGAGTGTGGCCCTGTCCAAGGCGGCTCGGAGTGGCCGCAGGCGGCGCGGCCGGGGCGGCCCAGAGGGCCGCTGGTGGCACGGCCGGGGCGGCACGCATGGCCGCGGGCGAATCGGCCAGGGCGGCGCAGACGCCCTTGGGCTGCGCTGCCGAGGCAGCTCGGAAGTCCACGGGCGGCATGGCCGGGGAGGCCCTGTATGGCACGGGCGGTACGGCCGGGGTGGCTCGGAATGCCATGGGTGGTGCGGTCGGGGTGGATCGGCTGGCGGCTTGGCAGATAGCAGTGGTGGCTTGGCAGATTTTGGCGACGGCTCGATCCGGTCAGCGATGGCAGGGCCCAGACGGCAGTAGACGTGGGCAACGTGGTAGGGCTACGAGTGGATGAACTGCAGGGTGCAGTGGTCGTGGTTTCCGTGAAGCGGCTCAGCCGCGGGGGTGCTGCGTGTGGCAGAGCCACAGGGCAGTGTCGTTGCACTGTCGCCTTCATCGCGTTCAACACCACAAATCATCACAAGATTTGTGGAGGGATCGGGCCACGTTTTTTTGGCACGTACCCTCTGCGTTAGGATGGTAGCATACGACTCAACAAGAACTTGAAGAATAACGTCAACCTTTACAACCTCCCACATTGATTTATTCCCAATCCCGAAAAAGAATTCAAGGGAAGAACATGGGAAAATTATTCATACACAAATAAACCCCTATTGTGTTTGATTGTTGACAACGAAGAGAAAAGTCGAAGTTGTCAACACTCGTTGCACTCGTCACATGCCTCTGATCCCATTCTCATTCATTAGATTAATGTTCTTCAATGGAGGTGATTATTCATGGTTGAAGATGTCCACCATTGGAGGAGTTATCAAGCAAGAAGGTCGATGTCGAGGTTGGTATTCTTCATTTGTGGGATTTCTCCAAGAACTCTCCCCTTTTCCATGCCTTTTCCCCAAAATTAAAAATGACCAACTGTTGTGTTTCCCCAATTTTTAATTGTTGGCATAATTTTAAATTGGATTAATTAAGTTGGTTCCACATAATTAATTGATTAGGATGGCACAAAATTAATTGAATGTGGGTGTAATAATTAAATATTGGAGGAGTTGAAGAGGCTCTCAAAATTTTAATTGGGAGTTCAAGAGGTTTCAAGACACGGGTGGTCCCCACCACCATAACATCTCATGTGAGGTTAGGCTCGGTGGTCCCCACCTCTATAACCACTCATTGGAGGATAATTCAGGTGGTCCCTACCTGTGAAAATTCCACATGGAAGTTTTAAAACATAATAAAAAAAACATTTCATACTTTATTTTATTTTATTCTTTTCACGAAAAACCCAAAAAAATAACTTTCACCCTCGGCCAAATGTCATCGAGGTGAAAGTCTTCTTAAGTGAATACCGACACTACGAGTTCAATGGTCCCTCAAATTTCAATTTCCACCATTGGCTCAAAAGTTATAAAAATACACTTGTATGTTTATTGAATTTACCCAAAATAAAGTTCAGAAATTTATTCCGGGCACTCCGGTCCTCTGATTCATGCGTCATCAAGTTTCGCAGACTCGTAAGATTCCCATGTATTTAAAAAAAGATACACAGAATTTTTGGGTATTTACATTTTCCCCACCTCAAGGATTTTCATCCCTGTAAGCCACAACTCAAATTAGGAAAACAAGTGGGGGTACTGAGCAAGAATCTGAGCCTCCCACTCACATGTACTCTTCTTGAGGTTCCCGCGCTACAAAAGAACGTGTACCAGAGGTATCGGCTGTCCATGAAGGACCTTCTCTTGTCGATCTTCAATATCCATTAGAACCTCCTTAATATTCACCCCATCATCGGCATCCATATCACCATGGTCGATCATGTGAGAAGGGTCATGCACGTTTCTCCTCAGCAGAGATATGTGGAAAACGTTGTGAACCAAGTGCAAAAGAGGTGGAAGAGCTAATTGGTAAGCCACCTCGACAACTCTAATGAGGACCAGAAAGGGCCCGATGAATGTCGGATATAACTTACTTGCTCGGTCAAATATCTGCAAACCTCATCGAGGTGAGACCCGTAGAAAGATGTGGTTGTCATCCTCAAACTCTAGAGGTATCTGTTTCCTATCGACATAGGATTTCTGCCAGGTCTGGGTAGTCTTCATCCTCTCATAGATGATATGCACCCTCTCTATGGTAGCATGTACCATCTCTAGTCCCACTAGGGATTACCCCCCTTGGTCTGCCCAGCACAAAGGTGATCTGCAAGGTCACCCTTACAATGCCTTGAATGGTGCCAATCCAAGGGTGTAGTGATAGATGATATTGTATGAAAACTCTACCAATGGTAAGTGATCCTCCCAGCTATCACCAAAGTCGAGGACATAAGAATGCATTATGTCCTCAAGGGTCTGAATTGTCCACTCAGTCTGACCATCCATCTGTGGATGGAAGGTTGTGCTCAAACGAAGCTACATCCCAAAAGCCTCCTACAACCCCATCAATAAAGGGGATGTTTATTGTGCATCATGATTGGAGACAATCGACGAGGGTACTCCATGGAGCCTCACAATCTCTTGCACATAGAGGCATCCCAAGAACTCTATCAAACCCTGCTCTTTGATTGGTAGGAAGTGGGCCGACTTGGGGAGTTGTTCGATGATCACCCAAATAGAGTCATGACCCCTGGATGTACGTGGAATTCATGTCATGAAGTCTATGGATATCCCATCCAACATCCACTCTGGGACTACTAATGTCTGAACCAAGCCTACTGGTATCTGATGCTTCACATTCACTTGCTGACAAGCGAGGCATTGAGATAAAAACTCTACTACTTCTTTCTTCATTCCCGGCCACCAGTGCTATCGTCGATGGTCCTGGTACATCATCGCCACTCTTGGACGTACTTCTAGAGGGGATGTGTGGAACTCCCTCACCACTTACCCCCGAAGCAACACGTGTACCATGGTACATCCTCTGAAGACGATGAAATTCTCCCCACCTTCATAAAATTTAACAAGTGCCTACCCTATGGATATCAGAGAAAGTCGAGCCTCACAGTCATCGTCTCCACACTGTGCCTCCATGACTCTCTAAAGAAGTGGGGGAGTGACTATAAGTGTTAGAAAAAAAGATCCTCCATCACGTTCCACACAGGATATCTGCAAAGCGGCCAGCTACTCTGTCGCCTCACCTAGAAGTTGTATACCAGATCTCCTTCTGGGTGCATATACAACAACATTCACTTTCCCATGAGTATAGACTATCTCAAAGTCATAGTCCTAGAGGAACTCAAGACAACATTGATGTCTCATGTTCAGTTCCTTCTGAGAGAATATATACTTGAGACTCTTGTGATCCTAGTACACTATAAAATGCTCACCCATCAAGTAATGTCACCACATCTTCAAGGCGAACTGCTACTAATAGCAGGTCATGGGTAGAGTAGTTTTGATAGTGCTGTCTCAGTTGTCGAGAACCATATGTGATCACTGCTCACTCCTAAATTAAGACACATCTGAGCCCGGTCCCTGATGCGTCGCAATAGACTACGTACCCTATTCCCTCCTCTGGTAACCTCAAGACGGGGGCACTAGTCAGCCTCGACCTCATCTTTTGAAAACTACGTTGGAATTTATCTAACCGCACGAAGGGTCTCCCCTTCTTCGTCAACACTGATAGAGGTGTTGCAACTCTGGAGAACTCTAGAACAAACCTCTAGTAGTTTCCATCCAAACCCAGGAAACTCCATACCTCTGTCACACTCCCTGGTGGATCCCAAGTTAGTTCCACCTCAATCTTTGCTGGATCTCCTGTAACTCCATCCTCCGATATGACATGTCCCGAAAAGTGACCCTCTCTAATCTAGAACTAGAAATTTGAGAGTTTACTATAAAGCTGGTGCTATCAGAGTGTGTCTTGTACTATCTGTAAATGATAGACATGCTCCTCATCAGTAGCCAAGTAGATCATAATTTCGTCGATGAAGACTACGACAAAGCGATCGAGGTATGGCTGAAAGATCATGTTTATGAGTCGCATGAACACTTATGGAGCACTGGATAAACTTAATGGAATAACCACGAAATCATAATGGCCGTACCAACACCTGAAGGACAACTTCTTCGCATCGTTGTCTCGTATAATGAGATGGTGATAGCATGATCTAAGGTCTATCTTTGAGAAACATCGTTCTCCCTTCAGCTGATCAAAGTGGTAATCATTCCTCAAGAGTGGGTACTTGTTCCTCACAGTCTCCTGGTTCAGGCGCCGATAATCAACATAAATCCTCAAGCTTCCATCTACCTTCATGGAGAACAGAATCGTGGCTGCCTTACAGGAGACACTGGGCTGGATGAATCCCTTCCCCTACAAGTCATATAGCTATACCCGCATCTCTCGAAGCTCCACGGGAGCCATCTGATATGCTGGAGTAGATATCAGTGTCGTCCTGGGGTACAATTCAATGTGGAAATCCACCTATCTGTGATGAGGTAGACCTAGAACATCATCAAGGAATACATCTGTGTACTAGTCCACCACTACAGGAAAGCTGGGACTCTCCACATCAATAGATCCAATGGTAAGGCTAGCCAACTGATGAGTGATCGGCTATACTCTCCTCCAGGCAAGTCCATCTTGTGCTCTAAAGGCTACCTTTTTTCCAGTGAAGGTAAACCTGGTCTCATCTGTGCGGACACACCACACTGTGATCCTAATACATTCTTTCTGAGAATGAACTATATATAACCAGTCTATACACAATATGACATTGTAACACCTCGATGCTACTACTAAGAGATCCCAGCCAATTCTATCACCTCCAAGAGTAAGCTCACACTGTCGGCACTAGTGTGTAATCATCGAATCTGCACCCATATGAGTCTCTAGCCATAAGGATCGAGCCAACGTATCTGTCAGAATATCCGAGCCTTGAACGAGTGCAGTGGAAATAAAAGAATGACATGCACCTATTTCTATAAGAACTATAAAAAAGGTGGATTAGACACAGATCATACCTCGTATCATCTCCAGAGTGCCATTATCGTAAGACTCAGCTACCTGGAGCTGAGCTCTACCTTGTCCACCTGCTCCCTATGGTTGGGGTGGACCTCATGGTGGTGGTGGTGGTAAAAACTCGGAACGTCACCCACTGCCAACTACACAACCAACTTCTCTGCCACATCTTCCTACTCTCGGCGGACCTCCTCGGTCGATGCTCTGTCTCTACCTAGGGGGTCCCTCAACCGTCTGATGATCATTTGTATGGCGGTTTGGATAATCACGAGCCATGTGACCCAGCCCGCCGCATAATTAACACTGCATGATCCATGACTAACTATTTCCACCTCGAGTTCCCCTCACAACCGTTCCTGAGTCATGATGTTGTCCACCTGTAGGTTTGGTCCTCTTGGACCTCTTTGACGTATGTCTACTGCCATCTACAGAAGACTCCTCTACTTGATGATTGGGGGTGGGTCTCACTACTGGTGACTACTCAAAAAGAAAACTATCCACCAAGAGGGCTCTCTCTAACACCCCCACCTACTTCAGGATGATGAGTGAGATCATCGATGCCCTGATATCCAGCCTGAACCACTGCTCGAAGGTTCGAACAATGAAGAATGGATCCCGAACCATATTTTTGGAGAAGTGTGATAGGTAAGTGAACCTTTTTGATTACTGAGCTATGGTCATGCTGCCCTTCTAAAGATGAAGAATCTCCTATATGCGCACTGCGCAAAGAGTCACTGGAACAATATTTACCCAAAAAAGTCTCTCAAAGTCGGCCCAGAGAAGCGTCACCTCATCGTCAACCAGGAGCATCAAGATCCACCATCTTCCTAGTACTTCCTGTAGAAATTTTGCGGCAAGGATCACCATGAGATCAGCTGGTGTCACTACAAGTCGGAAGACTCTCACCACAGCCTCAATCCAATCTTCAGCCGCCTATGGGTCCGTCTCTCCCGTAAACCTGGGCCTCCTCTAGTGCATGAACTCGTGAAATGCACTCAAGTGGCATGCACTGTCTGCTACTGGGGATAGTGGCATCGGTGTCCCAATTGGGAATGGTACTACTGGGGCCTCCTCTGGTGAATATATCAGAAGAGGGCCCTGCACCGAAGCCTCGTCACTCAGTGGGCTATCAGTGCGTACAACTCTCGAAAATCTAGCTGATTGCCTGTGTAGAGACATCTTGGAAAGAAACATGTGAACTACGGTTAATAAGTTATACTGGGCGAGCTGACCCAAAATATCACAAAGAAAACTTTTAAAAACACACGTGCAATCATTGTTTATGTGAAAAGAGCTGGAAATCATAAGTCATGGTCCTGGTGTATGGATACGTTGGCCGCAACACCCACACTGGACTCCCTGAACTGAAAAATGCACTCATTACCCTTAAAACTATTGCTTCATAGAAACGATATGAGTCCTAGATCTTCATTAGAACCAACACCTCTGATACCAATTTTTCACGACCCGTCCCCCGGGGGCCATGTTGTGACTACCCCAAGCGCGCCATCTATAGGCCAGGGGCTGAAGACTAACACAAAAGGAGTATTCCCTAAAATTGGGAAGGAATTTCCTTTATAATCTATAATCAAATGTAACAAGGCACACAAAAATATAGAAACACAAGTAAACTGAACTATAAACAGAGTGAGTGTAGTATGTATAAGGGGCCAGAATACTAGCCCAGATGGAAAGTATAAGTACTAATGTGATACATTACAACTGAAGAAAAAAGAAAATCAACTCTTGGGACGTCCTCTGAGGATCCAACCTGAAGGGTAGGTATAGATCTCCTCTATATCACTTCACGTCCATCCATCTCCTCTTCATATAGAAATGTTTTATGGTCCACCTCTAAGTACCATCCAGTCCTGGTGGTCTTGTCCTTACTTAGAGATGACTTTTGTATGCAACAACGCAACTAAGTGTGAGAATAAACCATGCAGGGGTGAGTATAAATATACTCAGTACGGAAACGAGACACTCAAGGTCTCACAAAATCCACAAAAGATAAACTAAAAAGTTTGAAATAAACAGATAACCCTACTTAGGTATATGCCCATACATATAACTAAGTTATCAAGTAATCCATATTAATCATGAGGAAAACACAGAGGTACTAACTCAACTCACACTAGGATTTATTCTAGGTTTAGTAACAAATAACATTCCTAGTCCCATCATCGAACACTTCGGCTGCTAGAGAACCCCTCCTCAATCGAGTATAGTTGGCCTGCTGCGTCACACAAGGGTGCTTACCACTAACATTGGACTGCTGAGGTACTCATCCTATCGAGTACTATTGTTATCCAGCGTCACATAGAGGCTCTCCCCACTGTGGGTCTTTCGCATCAAACAAAGGTGCTTCCCCTCAATTCTTTCTGAGGTACTCCAACGGTCGAGTACCATGGGTCTACTGTGTCACACGGAGGTGCTCCCCCTCGTAGCCTATTATGGAACATCTCATGTCGAGTACCATGGTTCTGCTGCGTCAAACTGAGGCACTCCCCACTATGGGTTTGCTGAGTCACACAGAGGCACTCCCCACTGGTCCAGTCAAGTCCCTCTAAGTTGAAGAGGTCAGCAGTCATCAAGTCTCAGCCAACTACTAGGTTCTTGCACTATTTTCGCTCGTCGACTGGAGGATACGCTCCACTAGCTACTGGAAGATACTACAACTGCCATGAAGTCCCATAGAGAAGCATCTCAATGGTCTGCCACATCGTTGGGGTCTCAACGCAATAGACGGCGCGCCAATCAGAAAACCGATCTGTGAGTTAGTAGCCTTTTAGTCTTAGGTGCCCGGTTGGATTCGTGCTCAATCCAACCTGAAGACCCCACATCATAATATAAAACTCTAGTGGGGTATACTTAAAGGGACCGTCTCGCTCCCAGATTTTCAGCACCACTGAAGGTTAATTAAATGGACATCTGGTGACAATGTTATGGCCAAAAGGAAGTAAATGGGTTGTACTGAGCCCAGGTCCGGTCTGATCCGGCCCGGGACGACCCGGTTCGGGTCGACCCGCCCCGACCAGCTGGGTCCGGCCCGACCCATTGGGTGTGGCCTAGTCTGAGACGGCTCAGAGATTCCGTAGTTGGTGTGGCCGGGGTGGCACGGAGGTCTGTGTGCAGCCTGGAGGGCCGCAATCGGCTTGTCTTGTGTGGTGCGGACAGCCACGGGCAACGCGGACGGGGTGGCTCAGAAGGCCGTGGGTGGAACGGCCAGTGTAGGTCAGAATACCTTGGGCGGCGCAGCCAGTGGCATGGAGGATAGAGGTATCAGATCGGCAGATGGCGAGGGCGGCTCGGCCCGGTCGGCGGCAGCGGCACCACCCGAATAGTGCTGGTCGTGGGCAGTGCAGCATGGCCACGGGGGGCAGAGCCGCGGGCCACAGTTGCCATGGGTTCCGTGGAGCGGCTTGGCCACGGGGGTGCCGCGGGTGGCAGAGCTGCAAAGAGGGGTCGGGCCGTATTTTTTTTGGCTCGTACCCTCCGTGTTAGGATTATATCATATGTCTCAACAAGAACATGAAGAAGAACGTCAATATTTACAACCTCCCAAAAATATTTATTCCCAATCCTGAAAAATAATTCAAGTGAAGAACATGGGAAAATTATTCACACACAAATAAACCCCTAGATTGTTTGATTATTGAAGACAAAGATAGAAGTCGAAGTTGTCGACGTTTATCGCGCCTGTCACATGCTTCCGATCTTGAGCTCGTTCGTTGGACTAACGTTCCCCGATGGAGGTGACTCTTCGTTGTTGAAGACGTCCACAATTGGAGGATGTCTTGATGAAGAAGGTTGTAGTCGAGGACGACATTATTTGTTGCCGTTCTTCATTGGCATTCTTCTATGGCAGGCTTTCTTCAAGAACTCTCCCCCTTTCCAAGCCTTTTCCCCAAAATAAAAAATGGCCAACTATTTTGTTTCTCCAATTTTTATTTGTAGGAATAACTTCAAATTGGATTAATTAAGTTGGATCCACATAAATTATTGATGAGGTTGGCACAAAATTAATTAAAGGAGGGTGGCATAATTAAATATTGTATGTGTTTAAGAGGCTCTCCCACAATTAATATAGTGTTCAAGAGGTTTCAAGCATCCGGTGGTCCCTACCACCATAACCTCTCATGGGAGGTTAGGCTCAATGGACCCCACCTCTATAACCACTCATGGGTGGATAATTCACGTTGTCCCCACCTGTGAAACTTACACATGGATGTTTCAAAACAAAACAAAATAAAATGTTTCCTACATTATTATATTTTATTCTTTTCACAAAAAACCCATAAAATTAACTTTCACCCTCGACCAGCTACTGTCAAGGTGAAAGTCTTCTTAAGAAAATATCAGTGTTGTGAGTTCAATGGTGCCCTCCGATTTCAATTCCTAGCACCGGTTAAAAAGTTATAAAAACCCACTCGCATGTTTACTGAAGGTACCTGAAATAAAGTCCATAAATTTATTCTGAGCACTCTGGGCCTTAGATTCATGCGCCATCAAGTTTCACGGACTTGTATAATTCCCATGTTTTTAAAACAATTACCCAAAATTTCTAGGTCTTTACATATTTTGTGTTTTGAATTAAATACCACCCCTAATCCTAAGCTCCCAATAGATGATAAACATCCATGACCACCTTCTCGGTTTAATTACATCCCAATGTGTGAAATATATTCTCAAAAGAACTTATAAACTACTCCGCTGCGAATGGGTTTGTAGTACCATTGGAGAATAGAGGATACTATTGTATAAAGGGGTCTAACATAGCTGCTAAAAGTTGTTTATCTATATACTCTATACATGTAAGGTATTTGTTCATAACCTGAGTCAATTATCCCAATATATTTATATGTTTTTGAACACTAGTCGTAGAACCAGAGCCAAAATGATTAGCTTGCATCAGAGGAAAATCCCTACATGGGATATACACATTCATGAGGTTTCCCATCCTTACACTACGTTCTATATCTAAATAATTTCTTATACAATATTACGTTATGAATCATAATGTATAATATAAAATTATAAAAATACATTGCATAAATTGAAAACCAATCCATAGCTAATCTCATAATCATAAATATGGTTTATTTAAGGAACAATTTACATTTAATTACATCATAATGGTCTTCAAGGAAAATTTGAATTATCCTACAAATATTGCTCTTGAGTGTCAAACTAGGTGTGCAGTAGGGGCCATTATCATGTACCCAGATACCCCGGGTCAAGACCGAAACTCCTTTTCAGAGTTATTACTCCAAGGTACATATGTTCCAGAACCACATCCTCTTGTTGTATCTAGATAGGGATGTATTTTCTATAATGATCCACATAATATATTCTTAAATAAAATTCAAGATGTTCTTGAATGTTTATCCTAAAATACTATCATAGGGTTTATTTCCAAATCTACATTTTCTAAAACTAGATTATATGTTTTCTAATAAACATCCTCTGATACCAAGTGTAAATACCTAACCCCAAATTTCCATAGTTGGTGCCTTATTCGATTACATTGGCATGATTACTAAAAAGTTATATCCCGAAGGAACAAATAGTTTAGTAGTTTTGAAAAACCAGATACATACATAAGTTTATCATTAGAACTTGAATGTAAACACAACATATCAACTGATTTTGAATCACACATATAATCCTCAATTATCCTCGTATTTCGTTAATAATATAGGTATTCACAATAAAGGAAAAATAAAACATGTGAAATGGGTGAGCTCAGATGATCAGAAAGGGTATATAATATACTGTAAGTAATTATATACATAAACACTAAGAATGATGAGTAACTAAAGATGCCTGCCTTTAAAAATATACTTGAGCATAACATGGTAGGAATTAAAACTCATTAATTAATGACATAAAACATAATCATGGATATGATAAAAGATTAATAATCACATGGTCTATCAATCTCTAGTTTCATAATTAGGGAATGCATAATGTTGAAAATAAAAATCACACCACAATGTCCTCTTGCCAATTCAATAATAACTAATCTATCAAGAGATCATTCTAAGACACTTTTTTATCTCATGCGACCCACCGATGCATCGATGGGATATAGTGGGCTCACCCATCACATAATATTTCAAATTTATTGTTCATATGAAGTACGATAAACATAGAAACATTAAAATTCATATAAAAACTAACATATGAAATGGAAATATCTTTCCCCAAATCATTAAAACATAAACACTAACCATTCGATGTAATATAGTGAATGATATCAAGATAGAACATCAACTCTGAAAATAATCATAAACCATTTAATAAAATATGGTATATGATATCATAAAATATTAATCCCATAATAATCAACAAGGTTTTTGAAGTAGGTTAAATTACTCTTATAAAATCATCGAGTAATTCTCGAGACAAATACTCTTTTACTTTGAAAAGATGTGTTCTTGTGGAAAATATTTTTAAAAAACTAGAAGTGAGTTAAGGTTATTTTTCATAATAAAAACACTAGTTTAAAAAAATAAATTTTTCTAATGATATATTATCTTGAGCCCTTCAAAATATGTAAGAATATGGGGAATTCCCTTAAAACGGGATTGTATTATCGGAAAGAATGTTTTTAATATCCTTTTAAAACAAAATAACTCCCCATAAAAGAAATAAGGACTATGGTTGGTACACATATTATAACATTAAAAATGAATTTATTATGAGTGTATAAATGAAATTCAATTTGGGTTAAGAGGGAAAAGAGTAACCCGAATGAAAATGGTGGTTCGAGTAGAAAACCCATAACATATGTTTGAATATGTTCTTCTATTGAACTTAAGGTCTTAGAATATGAAATTATACATATTAATAACTTAATTCAGAGAATATTATACATGTATTTTATTTATTATAATTTCATTAAGTTCATTTCTGGTCATTTTATGTGTTAATATATTGAATATCATTGTGTGCGAGTTCTTTTTTTATTAGTTTTCATGATCATTTAATTTTTATGATAGTTCATGTGAAATTAGAATTGAATTCCAAAGTTGATGTTTTATGTTATAAAATTTCATCTAGATAGTTAAATGATCAAATTATCCATGTGGTCACTTTGTGTGTGGATGAATCATTAGATTCATGTTTAACGATAAACACTTGGATTTATTTGGTGGTTTTCGATCACCATAAAATATTTTTGTTTTTTAAATTAATACCATGTGTAAAATATTGATTATATAACATAACATAGGATATATTACATATATTATGATCTTTTTAAACCATAAAAATTTTATCATTACCGTAATTGAAGATATTAATATAGGTTGAAAACCTCTCGTCCTTGAATGTGATAAATTAACACATCTCAGATGGTGTTTTCATTTCTAGTATAAAAAGAGGGGAAATGAGAGTGGATGTTGAATGAATACATTAAAATGAAAATTTTCTAGTACATATAAGGTACTGGAGTTATCATAGCATTTTTTAGAAAGTAGGTTAGTAAAGAAAAATAATGAATGGAACATGGAAGAAAATAAAAAAAGAAAAGAGGAATTTACCTCTTGAATTTTTCTTCCTTGAGATCCTATTTAGGAGAGATGATTTTATATTTTGATTATTCCAAGATATTTTGAATGTGGGAAGATACTGGGAGTATATTTTAGTTATATTTAGACAAGTAACAATTCTTTAGAGGAGTTAATAAAAGTGAGAGTGAGGGGCGCTTCTTATAGTGGAAGAGATGAGTGATTTTTGAATATTTCAGTCACTATTTTATAAATTTTCCCTAGAAAACCAAAAGTGTTGATTATTGAGAAAAAATAGTAATAAGTTCATGTGAGTTCAAACAAATTGTTCATACATCATCCATGATTCAAGTGATAGTGTATTTATCTTAAAATGCATTTATATCGTAAATTACCAAATTTTACAATTCCCAAAAAATCAAGTATTTTGTAAAAATCATGAAAATTAATCATAACCATTTTTTAACTTATAGAATTAAAAATTGAACTAAGTTTTATCAACTGTAAATTTATAAATAATAAAAATTTAATTTTTAAATAAAATCATTTTTTACATGAAAAATTCAGATTTTATGTTTAAAACTTACTTTATAATACTTTCAAATAATAGATATGGTATTATTAAATTATCCTAAAATTATAGGGAAAAATATTTATTTAAGAATACAGTTTATGAAAATTAATTTTCTTGAAAATCAACTTATTAATTTAAAACTCTATTTTTATATTTATTACTCAAAAAATTACCAACACTTAATTATTTATTTGTAAAATACACCATTTAATTTATAAGGTGTCTATATTTTATTTATACATTCATGAGAGGGGTTACTGTTCATAAAGATCATATTATTATTCTTAAAACTATATTACTATTCATAAGGGTCATGTTATAGTTTACCAAACATTTATGTTGATCCTATTAGACTCAAAATAACTTACTAAACGCAAACTTGAATTTCAGTTTTTCATAATTCAAATCAAAGAGGTTGAAAAATTATTTTTATGAGCTAGGTTATAACAACATGGTGTTTTGTAGAGACTCAGTGTTTCATTCATTTAATATTAAATTTATTTATAAATCCTTTGGGCGTTATAAAATAATCATCTGGGGGATTAGTTTCTCGGGAGAAAGAAGTATTACAAGTGTGGAAGAGATGACCATATCAATCAAAACTGTCGTAGTGGGGTGACGCCTCACCTTCTCCAGAAAAAAGAAAAAGGGAAGATGGTGTATGCCCTACTTAGATTCCAATGCTTCAAATGTGTATATATTTGTCACATACCTAGTAAATTTACAAATTTGAGGTTTGGGGAGGGGATTGACCATCAACATCAACATAGTCCAAGGGAGAAAACCCACTATTTTTAGATCACAACGGTTGATGTTGAAGCTCCAAATGATGTGATGGTTGGTACTCTCATGTTTTTCTCAATGTTAGAAAGTAATTTTTTGATTCTGTTTCTATGTATTCTATTATTTCCTCAAAAATTTAAAATAATATATAATCTATTATGAAACTACTAGAAGAAGATTTATCAGGGAAGACTCCTAGTGGGATTATCCAAGCATCATCAGTGTATAGAAACTCTTGTATTTACAATGGAGAGCGTTATCTTATCGTAAATCTAGTATCCATTTTCATGATTGAATTAAACAATATACTATGGATGGACTATACCTTATAGTAAAATTTTAATATCAAATCAAGAAGAAAAGATATATCAGTACTATTGAGTGGAAAACCTTTAGTCATCTTCAAAGTAGAGTTATCGCATCCTAATCTCTATGTAGATGTTCCACCCATAGCCTTATTATTAGAGTTGATCAGTAAAGGATGGGATGAAAGTAAAATAATAGAAACATTTCCCATCATTCAAAAATATATTGACGTATTTCAAAAGGAGTTCCCTTGACCTCCCCCAGAAAGAGAGGTAGAGTTCTCCATTGAACTCATGTTTGGTTCCAGGATGATATCAAAAAATCATATATATAATACAAAATGTGGAGCTGGATGAATTAAAGAAATAACTCCAAGATCTTTTGGAGAAGGGGTTTATCCATGAAAGTGTGTATCCTTTGGGAGAACAATTCTATTTCTGAGTAATAAGGATGGATAAATGTGGTTATTCATTGATTATAGTGAACTTAATGGGATTAAAATGAAGAATAAGTAAACTCTTCCAAGAATTGATGATTTATTTGACCAGCTTCATGGGGATCAATTCGTATCTAAGATCGATCTTTAATCTTGTTATCATCAATTGAGGGTGAAGAAATAAGGTATTCCAAAGGCCACCTGCTAATTGATATATGTAAATTATGAGTTTGTTGCGATGCCATTTGGTATAACTAATTCTCCAACTATTTTTATGGATCATATGAACAGAGTCTTTAAGAACAACCTTGATAACATTCTGGAAGTTTTTACTAATAATTTGATATATTCCAAAAGTCTTAAGAAGTATGAGTATTATCTAATTGTGATACTCCAAAATATGATGAAGGAGAGGTTATTTGGAATGTTCACAAAGTGTGAGTTTTGGTTACAATAAGTTGCTTCCTTGGGGAACATTGTAACCAGTGAAGGAATCTCAGTTGACCCTGAAAAGGCAAAGGTTGTGGAGGAGTGGTCTCATCCTTAAATAGTAACTAAAATTCATATTTTTATTGTTTTATCAAGAAATTATAGGAGGTTTTTTGAAAAGGTTTCTTGAATTTCAAATCCACTGACCATGTTAACTCGAAAATGGTCCATGCTCGTCTAGAAAAATGAGTTTGAGGAAAGTTTCAAAAAATAAGAATAATAGATTCGTTACTACACATGTGTAATCTCTACCCTCTATCCAAGAAAGATTCGCTGATTTTATTGATGCATCTCTGAAGGGGCTTGGGTGAATCCTCATGCAAATGTTAAGGTGATTTCTTATGTATCTCGATAGTTTACCGTTCATGAGTAGAGTTATCTGATGCATGAATTAGACCTAGCAATAGTTTCTTCTTATCATAAGATATAGAGGAAATATATTTATGGGGAGAAATTTGATATATTCATAGACCATCAATATTTGAAATATATTTTCACACAAATGGAATTGAACATGATACATATGATATGGTTGGAACTTCATAAAAACTATGATTGTTTAATTCATTTTCATAACAGAAGAGAAAACAAAGTCGTTGATGCATTAAGTAGGAAGGGCCCTATTATTCTATCAATGATGAGGACTCAAAGAGATCAATTGATCAATGAACTAGTAAAGTTGGAAATTGGAATTTTAAGGGAAGGTACGTCATCAACCCTATACCAAATGATTTCTCAACCGACATTACTAGAGAAGA
This sequence comes from Viscum album, assembly GCA_963277665.1. Taxonomy (NCBI): domain Eukaryota; kingdom Viridiplantae; phylum Streptophyta; class Magnoliopsida; order Santalales; family Viscaceae; genus Viscum; species Viscum album. Next base: position 1,943,290,721 of record OY728140.1, on the reverse strand, counting down.
ACAATAAATATCAAAGAGGAGATCCTTTGTTACATTAGAAGATAGAGGTTGTGAATAATGAGAAGGTTCATGAGTTTAATATTGATTGAGATGGTGTACTAAGATTTCATACAATTATATGCCTTCTATATATTTTGAAAATAAATAAGGATCTGATGGATGAAATCATATCTCCATATTCTATAAACATCTTTGAAGTATGATAATGTATAGAGATCTTCATGATCATTATTGGCGGGATAACATGAAAAATAGGTAGCTTGAAACACGGTAAGGTGCCCCTTGTGTCATCATGTGAATGAGGATTGACGAATTCTTAAAGGGTTGTTACAACCACTACCCATACCATCATGGAAGTGGGACAATATCACAATGGATTTTGTCCCAGGTCACCTGATACCATCCAGAGGAAATAATTCAATGTGGGTTATAGTGGACTGTCTGGAAAATATATCACATCTCATCATTATTGTGGAAGACTTATCTCTTGACCAAATTTACAATATATATGTGGAGGAAGTTGTGAGGCTACATAGAGTACCATTTTCTATCATATCTAATTCTGATCCAAGGTTCACATCAAAATTCATGGGAATTCTTGAACATGCTCTAAGTACAGAATTGATTTCCAGTTTGTCTTATTATCCAAAAACTGTTGGCCAATCTGCAATAAATATTCATATACTCGAGGAAATGATAATAAAAAAGTTAATGGAATTTAAATGTGGATGAGATCAACATCTCCCGTTAGTTGAGTTATCAATCAACAATATCTTCCATTTTAGTATACAAATGGCTCACTATAAAGCACTATATGGTAAGAAATATAGAACTCCTACTTTTCGGGATGAAGTTGGTGAGATAAATTGTAACACCCGAGACTTTTATGTTATATAAATCATCAAAGGAATCTTTTTCTACACAACACTTGCTTGGCTTGCTTTACACGCAATCGCGGCCTTCCTCGATAGCTTTCGTCGTACGCAATACCGAGTTTCACTAAATAACAATATGCTATTAAAACTAGCCGTTATGAATAGTAATAACCACTTTTTGAAATTTTATAAATTTTATTTTTCAAAATGGACTTCATTTTTGGACTCAGAATATCGAAATTAGCCTAGGGTGAAATTTTGGTATTTTTCTCAAAACTTTCAATTTTTGATGAATAGTGAAACCACTAAGTGGTAGGTTGAAAACTGAATTTTTGCATAAAACTTAATTTTACCGCTTCTGTGAATGGAATTTCAAAAATCCGAGAGACACGGTTAATATCAAGGACTAAAATGTGGTTCAATGAGATGAAAATAATTTTTTGGTGAATAGTAACTTTTTACTATTTTTACCGCGGTTAATAGTAAATAGGGTAACTAAGGGTAAATATGATATCAATATTACCCTAACACATGTCCTAATTCTATTGGACAAGTGTAATTCGACCAAAAACAAACTTAGGAATAAAATATGACCATTTAGGCCCACTTGGGTTAGATTAGGACATTTATTATTAATTTATTTAAAGAAGGGTTAAAATAGTTAAAATCAAATTTTAATAAGTAAATCATTTTTAATATGGGGTTATACATAAGATAAATTCGATTGTAAATATTCATTAGAAAGCTAAAACAATTTACTACATGATGGTATTTTATTTGTAATTTTTAGACATCAAATAATTTAATTTATTTATGACACAATGATGATGCAGTAATTATCTTATTAATGAAATATTGACATAATTGATGTTATAAACACCAAAATAAATATAATTTGAGACTTTTTATGAATTCCACTAATTTTCTAGGTTACTATGATATATTAGTGTTGATTTAATCAACTTGTTTCGAACATATAATTCTGTTATGACTTTCACAAAAATCATATATCAAATAGTGTCAAAATTGACACAAAATAGTTTTTAAATCAAATATTATATTATTAATTGTTATTGTATTCCTAAAAATCTAAGGTTCGGCCAAATGACTTAGATAAGGATATATATTTTAATAATAAACAATTTGGGGTTCGTTTGGCATGTTATAGTAAGTGTATTAACCATATAGTGAAAGAAAACAAAAAGACACGGTAAAAGTTAAATTATTTAACTTAGAGTTAAATCTAATTGATAAGGTTAAAATAATACCCTAAACTTGTCTAAATCCTATTGGTTGATGGGATTTCGACCCTTCCCCACTTTAGCTTCGAAATAAGACCCTTTGGAACCATTATAAACCTATTTTGACTTTAATATAAAATAATATTTTGAGAAATTCCTAAGGTGCCCCTCTCCTCCCTTATAAAAGGGCACCTCCTCCCCCTCCTCCTCACACCAAATTGAGCACTCAAGCTCGGCCAAACCCTGCCATTTTCTCCTCTCCACTTCCCTAGAATAATCCTAGAGGTCCTGGTCTTCTCCAAAGACCAAATCTTAGTTCCTTAAGTGGGGGATTCAAAGAGGCGTTCCAAAGAAGAGGTAATATCCATTACCGATCTTTTCAATTTCTTTCTTCTTCAACTTCTTCTTCTTTAGTTGTTACATGATAAAGTAATAACATCAGTATTACTTACATACTGATATGTTATTATAAATATGAAACAACCATAATTCACCTTCTATCCATCCTACGGAAAAATGAAATCACCGCGCGTGCGTACGTACGGAATACCGTCTCCACGCCGTGGTGTAATCTATTTTCCACCATCACCTTACAAGGATGGGTATAATGGTGTAATGAGTAACTATATATGATTATTATGAAGTGATATTGATACTGAAATAATATATATATATATATATATATATACTCCAATACAATTCCACGATCATAAGAACGATATCATCACTCGTGCGTACGAACGGAATACCGTCTCCACGATGTGATGCGACTCGTTCTACATGATCTTCATTTCATAATGATTATATAAATGAATTGAATGAATGAATTTGGTATATACTACACTAATACCATTCTGGAAATGAATTATCTATAACCTAAAGATAAGAATAAGAATTTATTCAACAAAACACGCATAAGAATAAAAAGTTATAAAGACCCGAGTAACAAGTAACAATGAAATATTACTAACAAGAAGCTAATAATATGACCATATATGATATCATATCAATATGTATGATTCTGGAATAAGTCAATAACATTATTTAAACCATTATACAGGAGCTTCGGACACGAACAAAGCAAATCGGACCTAAGGTAAGGGAAATATCACAATCTCATTTTTATCCGAGATTGTTTATTCGTAAGTATTTACTGGGGTGTATTTTATCATCCACATCCATGTTCCCTCAATATGTAATATTGTTTCCATCCACTTGCAATAGTTTAAATCCAATTTTAACCTTAGGTGAGTTTTTAGTAAAGAATATGAAAGGAATCTTTTGTCGTTTTTCCATACGAGGTACTTTTTGACTTTTCCGACAAAAGTACGAAGAATGTTTTTTTTAACTTATACGGCACGAACGGATTTCTACTGTTTTATAAAGACTTATTTTCATGAAGCTTCCTATAAAAGATTCCATGACTATTTTCAATAAAATCTCTTTCTTTTAAAATTGCATGATGTTTTGTGAAAAGAAATTGATTTTGAAGAAGAAAGGATATTTTCCTCAAGAATTCAATTCAAGTGTTTTATCAAAATTATTTTCCATCTAAGATAATAAAGGGTTCTGTTTCTATCCATATTTTTACATTGTTTTGACTATGTTGTGATGGAATTATGTTTATGAATTCCTTTATCTTATATGAATTGATTCATGATGTCACGATGTTTCAAGAATCCCATTTTTGTTACATGTGTTATGCGATGATGTATGTTTTATGATTATGTGGCACACATAAGAAAGGATTCATTATAAGATGGGTGGGACCTATAACTCCCTCCAATGCATTGGGTAAAGATTTTATATCTCATGAGATAGACATGGCTGGAACGGAAGGTTATTTCGGTTCAGTGATACAGGACTGAAACGAGGAGTGAACTCGGTTCAGAAAGGGACTTTGTCCACTAAGATAGTCTTGGCAATAAGTCATGACTAACAAGAAATGATTTTCCATGATTATGTGTGCATGCCACAAAGTTTCAAGTTTCATGTTATGATTATGGGGATCTCATTTTCACTTCTATGGTTTATTAAGATTTTATGATCTCTTTTGCAGGTTATGATTTTCAAAAAGATATGATATGATTTTTATTTCCTTTATTTGCCCTTGCTGAGCATTTGAGCTCACCCTTTTATGTTTTCTTTTCCCCAGGTCAGGAAGATGGATATTAAGTAGAATATGCTAAAAGGGACCCTAGATATGATGAAATAAATGGGAGACACTGTAGAAGATTTATGAACCAGTTGTTTATGTTTCCCAGTTTCTAAAGACACTATACCTATACGGTCCTTTGAGGTTTTATCATATGTTGTAATAAGTGTGCTTCAATTTTGAAGTATTAACAATGTATGTAAAGTATGGGTCATTATAGTTGGTATCAGAGGAAAGGTATAGTCAACCTTTGGAAACTAGGATGTGAAAGCCTTAGTAAGAACCCTAAGGATAAGTCTAAGCATAGAACACAATCTTAGTGTTTTAGAAATGGCCTTGAATAACCTAGGATAAGACCTTAAGCATGAAAATTTTATTCTTGAATTATGTGGTTTTCTATTATAATTAGTGTTGCTCACACTATTCTTCTTGGTTTTAGTCAATGGCTGGAACCCGAAGGAACCGTGTTAATGCGGAATGCGATGGGCAATGCAATGATTGTCCCCCTGAGCAACCAAACGATATGGGAGCTGGAATAAAAAATCTTGTAGCCATGCTCACACAACTTTCTCAAGCTATGAATCATGCAGGACTTCCAAACGAGCAAAGGAGGGAGCAACATTCTGTTGAATCCTTCATGAGGCAGCGTCCACCTTCTTTCAGTGGGTCTACTGATCCATTAGTTGCTGAACAATGGATTAGTACTACTGAAAAGATATTTTCAGTTCTTCAATGTTCTGAACATGATATGGTCATCCTAGCAGTGTATCGTTTAGAAGGAGATGCTGATCAATGGTGGAATCTTGTTAAGAATACGAGGCAAAGGGATGAAATTGAGTGTATGGAATGGGACGAGTTCAAGAAATTATTTTTCAATAAGTACTTCCCTCGTATTCTCCAAACAAAGATGGAGAAAGAGTTCCTTGAACTGAAGCAAAGGGATGATGAATCTGTTAGTACCTATGAAGCAAATTTTACAAGACTTGCAAGGTACGCTTCTGGTATTATTATCCAACCTGAGAGTAATATCGATCGATTCTTTAGTGGCTTAAAACCAAGTCTTCGAAGGGCATTAGCCATAAGGGACTTCAATAGCTACGAGGAAATCGTTCGATGTGCTCTCAAAGTCGAGATGGAGATTGGAGTAACCCATCAGTCACATGGGTTTGATAAGAAGAGGAAGATGGAATTCAAAGGAAACTCTAAAGAGCACACTGAAAAGAAGATGAACTTTCCCTTATGCTCAAAGTGTGGAAAGAAACATGGAGGGAGTTGTCTTAAAGGGACAAGTAAATGTTTTAAATGTGGAAAGGAAGGTCATCGGGCATTTGAATGCCGTGATAATGGGAAGAAGATGTCTAATGATGCAAACAAAGGAAGGGATACACAGAATGATCCTACTACACTTCAATGTTTCAAGTGCAAGGAGATGGGGCATTATGCCAATCAATGCCCAAATCCAAGGGTTGATGATGATGGTCGACGTCAACAAAATCTTAAGGCTAAAGACAAAGGAAAGTCACATGCAATTTCTATCAGCGATGTGGAGTACGATAACGATGTGGTGAAAGGTACACTTACCATCCACTCTAAAGTAGCAAATGTTTTATTTGATTCTGGATCCACCCACTCTTTTATTTCTGAAGAATTTTCTAAGGGTATCACCGTATTACCTCAACAATTAGATGTTGAGTTAGCTGTGACAACACCTAATGGCACATCAATCGCATCAAAAGTTTATAATTCTTCTCCGATCGAAGTTTGTGGGAAAGTGCTTCCTGCAAATCTTGTGATCCTTCCTATAGTGGAATTTGATGTGATTCTTGGCATGGATTGGCTTTCTTTATACGGAGCTCATATCAATTGCCAAAGAAGGGAAGTCACATTTCATATTCCAGATCAATCTATGATCGTCTATCAATGCAAGGAAGAACATAACCTTCCAGTGGAAATTTCATCCATTTTATGGGTATTGATTCCACTAAATGAAGGTTATTTATCACAAATGGTTGGTGAGAAACTCACGATTAAGAATATGCCCATTGTACGGGAGTTTGATGATGTATTTCCGGAGGAATTACCGGGTCTCCCACCAAATCGTGAAGTTGAGTTTTCAATAGAACTCGTACCGGGGGCTTTTCCAATTTCAAAGACACCTTATAGAATGGCCCCAATTGAGTTGCAGGAATTGAAGAAGCAACTCCAAGAGAATCTTGATAAGGGATTCATACGCCCCAGTGCGTCACCTTGGGGAGCACCTGTTCTATTTGTTAAGAAGAAAGATGGATCAATGAGACTCTGCATTGATTATCGTGAACTTAACAAGATCACTATCAAGAACAAATATCCTCTCCCACGCATTGATGACTTATTTGACCAACTACGCGGAGCTCAATACTTTTCCAAGATTGATCTTCGTTCAGGGTATCATCAATTAAGGGTCAAAAGGGAGGATATACCAAAGACGGCTTTCCGTACAAGGTATGGACACTATGAATTTATAGTGATGCCATTTGGTCTTACTAATGCCCCTGCAATCTTCATGGATCTAATGAATAGAGTCTTTAGAGACTATCTTGATCAATTTGTGGTAGTCTTTATAGACGATATTCTTGTCTATTCAAAGAGCAAGGAAGAGCATGAAGATCACTTGAGAATTATATTGAAGACCCTGAGAAAGGAGAAGCTTTATGCCAAATTTACCAAGTGTGAATTTTGGCTTCAAAAAGTTGCATTTTTGGGTCACATAATCTCAAAAGAGGGGATATCTGTGGATCCAGCAAAAACAGAGGTTATCGAAAGATGGTCGAGACCAACAACAGTAACTGAGATCCGAAGTTTTCTTGGTTTAGCTGGATATTATCGACGTTTTGTAAAAGATTTTTCACGATTATCTAATCCAATCACCAAGTTGACTCGGAAAGGAGTTAAGTTTTTCTGGATAGAGGAATGTGAAGAGAATTTCAAGGAGTTGAAAAGAAGGTTATCCAGTGCACCTGTGCTCACACTGCCTTGTAGTGGAGAATGGTTTGTGATCTACAGTGATGCATCCAAGAAGGGATTGGGGTGTGTTCTTATGCAAAATGATATGGTGATAGCTTATGCCTCACGACAGTTGAAAATCCATGAGCAAAATTACCCAACACATGATTTGGAGTTGGCTGCGGTAATCTTTGCATTAAAGATTTGGAGGCATTACCTTTATGGTGAAAAGTGTGATATTTATACTGATCATAAAAGTTTAAAGTATATTTTCACACAAAAGGAGCTGAATATGCGTCAAAGAAGATGGTTGGAGCTGATTAAGGATTACGACTGCTCAATCCATTACCACCCTGGGAAAGCAAACAAGGTGGCAGATGCATTAAGTCGACAAGACCATGCTAGTTTATCCATGATGAGGATCACAAAAGATCCAATATTTATGGATTTACAAAGGATGGATCTTGGAGTTATAATGGAAGGGGAAAAATCTTATCTTTCTCAAATGAATGTTCAACCATCTATACATGTGAAGATTAAAGAGGCACAGAAAGAAGATGTCGAGTTACAAAAGAAGGTGAGAAATGTTCCTGAATTCAACCTTGATTGTGATGGGATAATAAAGTTCAGGAATCGGGTTTGTGTTCCTTCCATCCCCGAATTAAAGAAGGAGCTGCTGGATGAGGCTCATAGTTCATCATTCTCTATTCATCCTGGAAGTACGAAGATGTATAGGGACCTGAAAGAGTACTTCTGGTGGGATGGCATGAAAAGAGATGTTGCTGAATATTTCTCTCGATGCTTGGTTTGTCAACAAGTTAAAGCTGAGAGACAAAAGTCTAAGGGGATGTTACAACCATTACCCATACCCGAATGGAAATGGGAAAACATCACTATGGACTTTGTAACAGGACTTCCTAAAACATCCAAAGGCAATAATGCTATCTGGGTCATAGTTGATCGTCTTACAAAGTCCGCACACTTCATTGCTATTAGAGAGGATTTCCCTCTAGATCAGCTTGCCAGGATATATGTAAAGGAAGTGGTAAGATTGCATGGAGTACCACTTTCTATTATATCTGATCGGGATCCGAGATTTACCTCCAAGTTCTGGCGAAGTCTTCAACATACTCTGGATACAGAGTTAAGTTTCAGCACTACTTATCATCCCCAGACAGACGGTCAGTCTGAGAGAACAATTCAAACCCTAGAAGATATGTTGAGAGCTTGCTCTATGGATTTCAAAGGAGGTTGGGATCAACACCTACCTTTGGTGGAATTTTCTTATAATAATAGCTTTCACTCCAGTATTCAGATGGCTCCTTATGAAGCTCTCTATGGAAAGAAATGCAGGACTCCAACTTGCTGGGATGAAGTTGGGGAAAGAAAGCTGTTAGGACCTGATCTCGTTGATGAAATGGCAGAAAAGGTCAGAACTATTCAACAACACATAAGAGAAGCTCAGAGTCGACAGAAAAGTTATGCCGACAACCGAAGAAAAGACCTAGAGTTTGAAGTGGGCGATAAAGTGTTCTTACCAATATCTCCCTGGAAGAGGGTTATGAGATTTGGAAAGAAGGGGAAGTTGAGCCCTAGATATATCGGTCCTTTCGAAATACTGGATCGTGTTGGGAAGGTAGCTTACCGATTGGCGCTTCCACCGAATCTCTCTCAAGTTCACGATGTGTTCCATGTATCTCTCCTGAGAAAGTACATACCAGATCCTTCACATGTACTCAGCTCAGAAGTTGTACCGCTGGAGCAAGATCTTTCTTATGAAGAACAGCCGATAGAGATTCTGGATCGTAGCGAAAAAGTCCTACGAAACAAGACCACTCGCTTGGTGAAAGTTTTATGGAGGAACCACCAACTTGAAGAAGCTACATGGGAGCTTGAGGATATGATGAGGAAGAAGTATCCTCATCTGTTTGTTACAAAGTGACAAATTTCGAGGGCGAAATTCTTTTTTAAGGGGGGTAGAATGTAACACCCGAGACTTTTATGTTATATAAATCATCAAAGGAATCTTTTTCTACACAACACTTTCTTGGCTTGCTTTACACGCAATCGCGGCCTTCCTCGATAGCTTTCGTCGTACGCAATACCGAGTTTCACTAAATAACAATATGCTATTAAAACTAGCCGTTATGAATAGTAATAACCACTTTTTGAAATTTTATAAATTTTATTTTTCAAAATGGACTTCATTTTTGGACTCAGAATATCGAAATTAGCCTAGGGTGAAATTTTGGTATTTTTCTGAAAACTTTCAATTTTTGATGAATAGTGAAACCACTAAGTGGTAGGTTGAAAACTGAATTTTTGCATAAAACTTAATTTTACCGCTTCTGTGAATGAAATTTCAAAAATCCTAGAGACACGGTTAATATCAAGGACTAAAATGTGGTTCAATGAGATGAAAATAATTTTTTGGTGAATAGTAACTTTTTACTATTTTTACCGCGGTTAATAGTAAATAGGGTAACTAAGGGTAAATATGATATCAATATTACCCTAACACATGTCCTAATTCTATTGGACAAGTGTAATTCGACCAAAAACAAACTTAGGAATAAAATATGACCATTTAGGCCCACTTGGGTTAGATTAGGACATTTATTATTAATTTATTTAAAGAAGGGTTAAAATAGTTAAAATCAAAGTGTAATAAGTAAATCATTTTTAATATGGGGTTATACATAAGATAAATTCGATTGTAAATATTCATTAGAAAGCTAAAAAGATTTACTACATGATGGTATTTTATTTGTAATTTTTAGACATCAAATAATTTAATTTATTTATGACACAATGATGATGCAGTAATTATCTTATTAATGAAATATTGACATAATTGATGTTATAAACACCAAAATAAATATAATTTGAGGCTTTTTATGAATTCCACTAATTTTCTAGGTTACTATGATATATTAGTGTTGATTTAATCAACTTTTTTCGAACATATAATTCTGTTATGACTTTCACAAAAATCATATATCAAATAGTGTCAAAATTGACACAAAATAGTTTTTAAATCAAATATTATATTATTAATTGTTATTGTATTCATAAAAATCTAAGGTTCGGCCAAATGACTTAGATAAGGATATATATTTTAATAATAAACAATTTGGGGTTCGTTTGGCATGTTATAGTAAGTGTATTAACCATATAGTGAAAGAAAACAAAAAGACACGGTAAAAGTTAAATTATTTAACTTAGAGTTAAATCTAATTGATAAGGTTAAAATAATACCCTAAACTTGTCTAAATCCTATTGGTTGATGGGATTTCGACCCTTCCCCACTTTAGCTTCGAAATAAGACCCTTTGGAACCATTATAAACCGGTTTTGACTTTAATATAAAATAATATTTTGAGAAATTCCTAAGGTGCCCCTCTCCTCCCTTATAAAAGGGCACCTCCTCCCCCTCCTCCTCACACCAAATTGAGCACTCAAGCTCGGCCAAACCCTGCCATTTTCTCCTCTCCACTTCTCTAGAATAATCCTAGAGGTCCTGGTCTTCTCCAAAGAACAAATCTTAGTTCCTTAAGTGGGGGATTCAAAGAGGCGTTCCAAAGAAGAGGTAATATCCATTACCGATCTTTTCAATTTCTTTCTTCTTCAACTTCTTCTTCTTTAGTTGTTTCATGATAAAGTAATAACATCAGTATTACTTACATACTGATATGTTATTATAAATATGAAACAACCATAATTCACCTTCTATCCATCCTACGGAAAAATGAAATCACCGCGCGTGCGTACGTACGGAATACCGTCTCCACGCCGTGGTGTAATCTATTTTCCACAATCACCTTACAAGGATGGGTATAATGGTGTAATGAGTAACTATATATGATTATTATGAAGTAATATTGATACTGAAATAATATATATATATATATATATACTCCAATACAATTCCACGATCATAGGAACGATATCATCACTCGTGCGTACGAACGGAATACCGTCTCCACGATGTGATGCGACTCGTTCTACATGATCTTCATTTCATAATGATTATATAAATGAATTGAATGAATGAATATGGTATATACTACACTAATACCATTCTGGAAATGAATTATCTATAACCTAAAGATAAGAATAAGAATTTATTCAACAAAACACGCATAAGAATAAAAAGTTATAAAGACCCGAGTAACAAGTAACAATGAAATATTACTAATAAGAAGCTAATAATATGACCATATATGATATCATATCAATATGTATGATTCTGGAATAAGTCAATAACATTATTTAAACCATTATACAGGAGCTTCGGACACGAACAAAGCAAATCGGACCTAAGGTAAGGGAAATATCACAATCTCATTTTTATCCGAGATTGTTTATTCGTAAGTATTTACTAGGGTGTATTTTATCATCCACATCCATGTTCCCTCAATATGTAATATTGTTTCCATCCACTTGCAATAGTTTAAATCCAATTTTACCCTTAGGTGAGTTTTTAGTAAAGAATATGAAAGGAATCTTTTGTCGTTTTTCCATACGAGGTACTTTTTGACTTTTCCGACAAAAGTACGAAGAATGTTTTTTTTAACTTATACGGCACGAATGGATTTCTACTGTTTTATAAAGACATATTTTCATGAATCTTCCTATAAAAGATTCCATGACTATTTTCAATAAAATCTCTTTCTTTTAAAATTGCATGATGTTTTGTGAAAAGAAATTGATTTTGAAGAAGAAAGGATATTTTCCTCAAGAATTCAATTCAAGTGTTTTATCAAAATTATTTTCCATCTAAGATAATAAAGGGTTCTGTTTCTATCCATATTTTTACATTGTTTTGACTATGTTGTGATGGAATTATGTTTATGAATTCCTTTATCTTATATGAATTGATTTATGATGTCACGATGTTTCAAGAATCCCATTTTTGTTACATGTGTTATGCGATGATGTATGTTTTATGATTATGTAGCACACATAAGAAAGGATTCATTATAAGATGGGTGGGACCTATAACTCCCTCCAATGCATTGGGTAAAGATTTTATATCTCATGAGATAGACATGGCTGGAACGGAAGGTTATTTCGGTTCAGTGATACAGGACTGAAACGAGGAGTGAACTCGGTTCAGAAAGGGACTTTGTCCACTAAGATAGTCTTGGCAATAAGTCATGACTAACAAGAAATGATTTTCCATGATTATGTGTGCATGCCACAAAGTTTCAAGTTTCATGTTATGATTATGGGGATCTCATTTTCACTTCTATGGTTTATTAAGATTTTATGATCTCTTTTGCAGGTTATGATTTTCAAAAAGATATGATATGATTTTTATTTCCTTTATTTGCCCTTGCTGAGCATTTGAGCTCACCCTTTTATGTTTTCTTTTCCCCAGGTCAGGAAGATGGATATTAAGTAGAATATGCTAAAAGGGACCCTAGATATGATGAAATAAATGGGAGACACTGTAGAAGATTTATGAACCAGTTGTTTATGTTTCCCAGTTTCTAAAGACACTATACCTATACGGTCCTTTGTGGTTTTATCATATGTTGTAATAAGTGTGCTTCAATTTTGAAGTATTAACAATTTATGTAAAGTATGGGTCGTTATATAAATCTTATTGGGCTTGATCTTGTGCAAGATATGTCATAAAAGGTTCATTTCATCCAATAACAAATTAAGGATGCTCTGAGTAAGAAAAATTTATATACTAACAACCATTGATGGGACTGGGTGTTTTATTTTGGTCACAAAGTCTTACTTTGAATTTAAAGATGGAAGAGAGTCACATGATCTTGGAAGAAGGTGAATCTTATCCCTAATTTCATTGGCCCATACAAAATCCTTGATCACATTAGGGAAGTGACCTATTGTCTAGAACTTCTACCAAATATATCTCATGTTCATTATTCTTTCTATGTTTCTCTCTTGAGAAAGAAAATACACAACCTTTCATATGTACTGAATGTAGAGGTATTACAACTGAAACAAGATCACTATTTTGAGGATCATCTAGTGGAGATCTTGTACAATAGGGACAAGGTTCTACACAACAAGACTACCCACCTCATCAAATTATTATAGAGGAAACACATTTATGAAGAAGAAATGCTGGAAATAGAGGAGACAATGAGGAAAAAGTATCTAAACTGTTTCTCCACTAAGGTAACGAGTTGTAATTTTAGGTAACATATTTCATAAAGGGGAAAATTGTAACGACCCAGACATTTTGAATAATAATTTTCTTTAGAGAATGAGTGTCATTTTTTACTCAATGAATAATTTTACCTTTAAAAATAAATTAAGTATATTTTAATGTGACCATCATGTTTCAACCATTTAATGACCATTGGTCAATTAATTCAACTGGTCAACTATGACCATGGGTTAATATGACCGTTGATCAATAAGAATGTTCAAAACTATAGTATTAACGTTACAATTATTGTTTATAAACCGAAATAATAATTGTTCATCAATACAGTAAGAAGAGTCAATGGCCTCATATAGTACAATCCTTCCATAAGAAGCCTGTTTTTCATAACTTGGGTCAGTTTTAGCATCTTTGGGTTTTTCTCTTGACTAATACCAAGCCACTATTTAACATGTTATACTTGAACAAAATTTCCTACAGGAGAAGTTCTAGTTATTAAAGATTATGACATTGTAGATGTTGTCTGATCCACCCCAAGAATCTATCACCACCACACACCTTACCATTAGGTTGTATGCATGTGTTATAAGGGGTTATGTGTCAAGGCCTTAGTTATTTAAATTTTTATCCCTTTATTTTAATAAAATTTTCATTTCTTCATTTCAATTTTACGAAATTTTTTCCTTAAAAAAATATATGTTTACTTGAGATAAATTTGATAAATTGATTCTGTAGGTAAAAAATGTACTTTTTAGAGTTTTCCCATAATTAGAGAATTATTATGGTAAAATAAACATCATTTTGGAATTTCAAATGATTAAATTAATATAATATAAATGTTTAGTATTTTTCTACGATGTTTCATATTTTTGATGAATTGTTAAAAATATTGATTTGTCATTTAAATAATTTTTATACTTAAAAAATGGATTCTGAGAAATTATTTTTAAAAAATAGACAAACTCAATTGTGATCAGTATGATATTTAGATTCTGATAGGATCAACATAATTTTTCAGTAAATAGTAATTTGACTCCTTAGAATAGTAATGGTAACCTTATGAATAGTAATATAATCAATGGAATAGTAACCTCACCTATAGAGTTATAATATAATTTAGTCATATTAAATGATTATTTGATATAATTATATCAAAGTATAAATAAATAGATGTTTTTTAAATTATTATTTAATTATTATTATTTTTATAAAACAGAAATATTTATTTAAAATTTTATGATTAATATAATGATTTAAAAAGAAAATTTATTTTCATAAATTAATATATTTTTGGATTATGATAATAAGATAATTTTATGGCACATTTTTTTTCAATGTTTTATAAAATCTCTTATAAATTTTGAATTTTTATTTTTTGAGTAAATAATTATTTTATTTTAAAATTAAATTTATCATATTTAGAAAATAATTTTAATAAAATGGTGTAAAAATTTTAAATTATAACATTTATATAATGTTAGGGTGAATTTTAGAGAATTTTATAAAATACTATTTTTCAAGAATAATAAAAAAGAACTTTGACTTTTTCAGAAAGTTTAATGAAATCATAGATTTTTCATAATTATATAATAATTAATTTAAAATTATGGTAGACTCTAATGTAGAAGTTCATTTCAATAGGTGTCCCATGTTTCCAATATCATGGGAAAATACCACGAGAAATCCCATTTTTTTCAAATACCATTACTAAGGTGTCCTAACAAATTAATAAAAAGCTCCATCGCCTTTTCTATAAATAGCGACCCATTACGATATTTCCATTCATTAAAAATTAATCCTCAATGAAGCTATGATATTATGACCCCCCAAGGATTCATCTTCCCCAAAGGTCCAAATCGTTTAGTTTTAGGATTCACTCTTCATGGTAAGAGAAATCTAAACATCTCTTTTTTATTTCAAGTTATCTTTTTATGTGGTATGTATTTAAAAATTTGTTATCATTTTCTTATATACTTTTTTTTAATAAATTTACATTATTAAGAGTCATTTATTAATGGTATACCCTTTAAACTCTCTTTTTAATGTTTTCTAAGACCATATTTCATACCTGTTATGCTGCCAGATTTTTGTCTCAAAATTTCTCTCTTTTAATCAAGAATTTCTTTTAATTTCATTATGAATACCCAAAAATCTATTTTATCTATTTGTATTAACAAAAATTTCAAAATTATCTATTTTAATTTTGGAAATAACATACATGAAACAGTCATTCATATTTCATGGGTTTAAAATGACCAAAGTGTCATGTTTTTAAGCACTTTTTAAAACTCCATGATTTCTATATAAAACCCTTCTCTTTTATTATTCACGAGTTATTTGTGTGATGTTTTATTTTCATCTATGTGGCTCACATTAATTAAAAAATATCCAGGGTGACCCCATATATCAATGTAATTCATTGGTTAAATAATTTATTCTATAGAGATTACATGTTTTACGATAACTGGGGGAATAACCATTATAAATTTTATGAAACCTATGTAATAAGCATTAGTGATATGATTATGACTAAATCAATTAAATTTAGTATCCAAATTCCCATGTTATTATTTATGTTATTTTATGATATTACCCCTTTTTCATTACTCATGGATTTATATATTTCCTTAAGTTCTTTTTTTATATTCCTCAAGATCACGAGTAAATTATTTCGCTTATTTACCCTTATCAGGCCTTATTCTAACCCTATCCTTTGATGTAAGTCCCTAGATTATGATATGCAAAAAATTAATTTAGTATGAAACTTGATGAAGACCTTCAAGTGGAATAAAAAAATGTTTTTAGTTTTCATGTTTAACATAACTTTTTATTAGAAAATAATCTTTAAAAGATCATCTATTTGTTAAATGCTATGTAAAGTTATTTATTTAAAAGGTGGGATACTATATGGATAGACTTGAATGAATCATTATTCTTCTTAGATTTTATGCATGAATCAAAAATATAGGTGTTATATGACTTAAAATAAGAAGGATCCTACACTTTTTTTCTTTTGAAAATATTTTCTAACAACCTTATATTTTCATGGTCCAATATTCTATGCCACAAAACAATTTCATATTGCAAAAAATTTAAATACTTGACATTCCATTCAGTCAACTCAGAAAAATTAATAGAATATATATTAGTGGTTCTTTTTTCATAATAAAAGAAGCATTCCTATTTGATAAAAACATTCTTCTCATTTTAAAATTTCACATTCATTTTACCATCATAAATCTATTATATACTTATTAAATTATATTTTAATCATTAATAAAAGAAAACCTTTTAAATAAAAACTTAATTTTAAATTACAACTTCTCCAAAACCATTAACTTTTCTATTTGAATTATTAAAAAAAAATTTCACCACCACTATCACATTTATTAAAGTATATATATTTATAAATATCACTAGTAATATTTCAGGAAAATATATTATCCATCTACCATACGCAATTTTTGATGCTTCCAAGAATAGTTTCCTATATAATAAAATTTGACATGTGTTTGGTACCCATAAATGTTTTTTTTCTAATTGGGATAGAAAATGGATTCTTAGGAACCCAAACTGATTTCAAGAAATATTTTGTAGGAAATATTTAAGATAATGATTTTGATATAAAATTCATAGTTTATCCTAGAGATTGTAAAAATAGTATGGAACATACATCTTGATAATATCCCTTTATGGGACATCTAAATCTTGTAACACATGAGAAATTTCCACTTGAACCTTTAATAAATAAGTTCTTATGCATTTTGTATAATTTATTATCATAACCAAGACATGTATTTTATTTATTCAATTTTTTTATTTTTATCATATTCTCATGACATTACATTGCTTGAAATAATCTGGACATATATGTTTTCAACCATTAAACATCATTTATAATATGGCCATTTTCCTTAGAATCTGACGCAATTTTTTGAGATTCACCCCATGTAGAATGATTGTAATTATTTTTTATATTTTCATGTTAAACAATTTCTATATATATATAATTTATCATTAGAGATTAAAGGTATATTTTCAATTTTTCATTTTCAATTCAAACATCCTTATAATTAATCTTATAATTTTTTAATAATCCCATGATCATGATAATATTATTAATGAGTCTATAAATATCTTCATATGATCCATTCATATAAAAACATTATACAGAAGATACAGATAAAACTAACTCAATTACAATTTTTATAGAAGCCATCAAGCAAAGGTTTTTTCCCACTTTAAGCACCATGTTAATTATTAAATTTGATTCAATTGTTCAACTCCCTATAGATATCATTGTTTTTTTTCATTTTATATTACTATCCACTTATTTTTTCATTATTGAGTCTTGGGAAGTTTGGTTGGATATGTTTTTCCCTCTACACTCATAACAAAAAACTTTATCACCATCATTAAACTATTTTATTCCTTTATTTTGAGGCTGATTCCGTTAGTTTCTCCTTGAGTATCCATTATTTATTATACCTTGAGATACCTATAAAACTTTTTTATATCCGTTATTTTCAATTTAGATTCATAATATTGAGTGGAAAGATTCACTTTGGTTTTAAAATTAATACTATTATTTTTTGAATTCTCTTTTTTTGTAGCTAATATGTCGAAATTATATATAATTTTTTCTGTCGTTTAGTTAAGGTTTTTTAATGATTTATTAGATAATGCCCATGGTATGTGATAAATTTTGTAGAAAATGTGGCTTCTAATGTTTCAGATGAGAAAAATTTATAAAAATATAAAAAATCACCTTTTACATATTGTGAAACCTAATTACATGAAGTGTAGTACAGTTTCACTACATGAATCAAGTCATGAAGAAATTCGTGAATCCAGTCATAATGATTGCAAGAATTTGAAACATTACACATCATGAGTGGTCAATATATGTAGTGAACCCTTTTATTGAGAAATCCATTGTAAATATATGTCTATAATGAGGATAAACATTGTTATTCTTGGATACATTATGTGAGATGAGTGAAATCTTCAAATCTCAAATGACATACATGCGAGATATGAGTAGATTCCAAATATTTGGAGAATTACATGGATTTTCCATTACAGAATGCGAATATCATTTCATTAAGTGTAATTTTTTCCCTATTTATAAATTTTCATGGTAGCAGGTTTAAAAATATTCCGGAGTAGAGAAATTCTGTTTTTTTTTCATTCACCACACGTTCACTTTTGTTCCCTTAATCCTAAACTATACATTTCTTCATCTATTTTCATTATTTTAATACAACAATCATGGAATGTTTTTTCACCATTGATTTTATTCCATTTTGCATCATCACCTTCATTCACCGTCGATCATCAACGAACTCATTTTGTATCCATTTCCATTTCAATTACGAAAATAATTGTAATTTACATTTTTTACCTTGATTGCATGATCTTACCCATTAAAAATATAAATTAGTGTGTCATTGTATACATTTTAAATTCCATCATTCTTATCATGTGGAGTAAAATGTAAAATCGTCATTTGATATCAGTATATCTTAACATGAGTGGATAAACCACCCAAGGTAGGGATCGAGAGTATGGGTTTCTGAAAAAAATAAATATTTAATTCTCAATTTGGTAACCTCTTGGATTAGTAATCAGGATAAATAATTTTTTTCTATCCAATTCATTTTGACATCACTGAACATGAAATATTTAAGTTAAAGAACCTATCCTAGTTAGAGTAGATTAGTTTATGACAAAAATCCTAATGTACATTATGCTTTAGAATCCATGATTAATGTATCTAGGTACTCAATATTTCTCGATCAATTAATAGTTACCCCTTAGGTAGAACTAATTGATTTAACCAAATTCAGTGAGTTACATCACCTTTCATCACAACCTCATCCCTTGGATCCTACCTTGTTAGAATTAAGATAGCCTTTTCTACTGATACCCGAAATTGCTCATAATCCCTCTATCGTTATTGAAGAAAAACATCTAATCTCTAGATTTTGAATTCCCAAACTGAATATATTAAAAAGGAATCCTATATAAAAATGTCCCAAGAAATATGTTGTCAATTCTTTCTTACATTCCTTGTGAGATAGACTCTGTATTGTTTCTATACTCCACCCCTGAAGAAAGTGAATTTTTGGAAAAAAATAAAATTTAAATCTGACTATTTCCCATGAAGATTTTAACAATGCGCGTGGGTGCATCAAATTTTGGTATCATTTTCAGGGATTGTTGTTCTTCACACAGTCAAACCATTGGAAAAAAGTCCTAGTATTACCATTACCCCCCCTTTGTTTCTCTCATTTTTTAATGATGCCACTGCATCTTCTCTATATAGAATAGTGCACGTACCTTGTTACATTGACTCATTTTAAGAGTATTGAAGCGTACAGACAGTTGAAATTAGATCTCAAAATCAGAAAACATCTTTCTACATGCCACCGGTCAACCATGGATGAACCAAACAATCAAGAAGGACCCAACCTTCCGAACCCTTCGAACATGCATCAAGTAATTCATGGAGAGTACCCAACACATAAATAGCGAACCATCATGTATTATATATTTCAATACATCCATGGTTCCACCCCAAGAATATTTCATCCTTCTATCTAAGACAATATATTTTAAATCAAACATAGACTCATTCATATGATCTACAACATGGGACAATTTAGTTGCTTCAAATTGAAGATCCTCATGATAACATCTCTAAATTATTGGAAGTTTGTGATACCTCACGCAACATAACAAAGTGCATCCATGAGTCCCGAGTTAAAAACCAGGGGAGACATAATATTCGAGTTACTGTAGTAGTACTATTGTAGGTACTGTTCGGTATTGTAGTGGCTATAACTATTCATCTGTTTGGGCTTTCGGGCCACCTATTTGGGACTTCGGTCCATTAAGGCCTTCATTCCACCTCTAGGATCTTAGGCCACATAAAGGCCTTTGGGACACCTAAAATTATGCTTTAATGACCATAAAAACAATATAAGGAGTAAAATCCAGATGAGAATTTAGAGTAGACGCATTCACCATAATACAAGATAAGCTGATTTTTTAGAAAGAGAGGGTAAGTCATTGTCAATGAGACCAGCCTGTGCATGCACATGAAGCCTATCCAAACAAGCCATGCGAATGTAGAGAGTTCATATCATGATGAAGATTCTGGGAAGGAGAATTTCCATATATAGTATGTATATTTCCTAAGACCTACTAGTCATGTAATCTCTAAGTCTACAGGCCTTGTAAGGGTTTCCCCTCATCCCTTGAGAAGGGGGTTATCAAAAATCAATAAAAAAGAAGGCCTCCAGCCCATTCATGGTGGGGTATCATAGAACAAAATTTGAATCTAGAACATCCCATTATATCAATGAGACTGATCCAAGAATTTGATAAATATTCAATATACCATGTCAATCACAATTTGGCATGATCTAGCCAATAAATTTCTATACAAATATTTCCCACCAATCTGGAATAGGAAGCCTTAGAACGAAATCAAGAACTTCACTCATACTGATGGAGAACCAACATGGGAAGCTTGGGTAAAATTTAAGGAGCTGATGAGAATGTTCCCACACCATGGTCTAGGCATATGTATCCATATCTAGAAATTTCACCAAGGTCTCCAACCATTCGCACAAATAGTAATCAATGCTGCTGCTGGTGGAGGACTAATGTTCAAGAAATATGATACCCAATGATCCATATTATATGATGTCTCGCATAATGAAGGTCTATTGAAAAGTGATCATGGACCACTTCAACATGACATCCATCATGTATAAGAAAATACAAGATTACCTTCCGTTGTTTAAGGACTCACAAAGAAGTTAGAATGTTTCCAGCTGAATGCTACAACACCCTATCCTTCTCCTATAATAGAAATACAATAATGTGAATTGTGTGGTGGCCCACAACTATACCATTATACAAGCCCAGAATTGAAGATTTATATGCTCAATATTTCAATAAAACCAATTATAGTCAGCAAAACCCATGATTTCAATAGTTGCAGCATTATTATACGCAGAGGCTGACACAATTTCCACATGAAGACAACCAAGGATTTTTTTCAACAACGTTGTGGTCTAGAACCATTTCATAATCATGGACCACTAGGATATCTTCCAATGAACCTTATTCCAAGACCTCAACAAAAAGTAAAACGACAACCTTTCACTAAAAGAGAACAAAAACAGTTTCAAACTACTCAACCAAGGCCTTAGAAGTAACCTACCCTCCCCAGAGTAACATAGGGAACCTCGTGTATTCTTTTGTTAAAAAATTTGACCAGTGAATTACTAATCAGGAGACAGTGATGTAGAACCAATGAGTTAACTTACACAATATCAATGTTCAAATGGGTCACATCTGAAAGACATTGCCTAAACATTTCCAGGTACCCTACCTGGTAATGCAAACACATACCCAAGGGAAGAAGATAAGGATATAGTTCTTACAAGTGGAATGATTTTGGGAATTTAACAACTAGGTGGAAGTGATAAAAGAAAACCCGAAGAACCTAATAAGAATTGACATGTGGAAGAAGACAGAGTTAATTAGACCATACTAGCAATACCTCATGAGGTATCAACCACATAAAACACCCAAACAACTGAACAATTGAAAAGATCAGTTTATGTTTACCCACTAATATATAATCCACATATTCTTTTTTCGGAAATAAAAAAAACAAGTCAGGAAGGAGGAACAATATAAGAAGTTCCTGGAAATGTTCAAATGACTACATATCAGCATACCCTTTGTAGAAGACATTTCTCAAATTACATTGTATTCAAAATTCCATTAGGATCAACTATCTAAAAAAGGAAAAATGGAAGATCATAGAGTCATATCACTACATTAATAATGCTTTGTCGTTGTTCAGAAGAATGTCCCACCCAAGATGAGCAACCCCGATTTTTTTTCAATTCCATGTGTTATTAGAGAGTGAAAATTTGAAAGATCTCTACGTGATCTTAGAGAAATAATCAACTTAATTCAAATGAGACTTCTTTCACAAATTAGGCCTTCAAGGTCCCAAATTTACTCAAGTATCACTATAACTTGTTGATCGATTAGTGAAATATCCTATAAGAATTCTCAAATATTTTCTAGTCAAAGTAGTAAAATTTATCTTTCTAGTAGTCTTCCTATTTATGGATATGAATGTAGAAGGTGAGGTCCCTATTATTCTTCGAAGACCATTCTTAGTCATAGGAAAAGCTCTGATTGATTTGAATCAATGAATTATAATCTATCGAGATGGATATGAACTGATAGTCTTCAACCTCATCAAATCATCTCAATAATTTGATGATTCCATTTATTGTAACGCTATCTCTTTTAACAAAAAGTCAAATGAACACATGTCCATAGAAGAAGAACGTGAGGAGTCATTCTTTGAGGCTGAAAAATAATATAATTTGTTGGAAGTGATTTTCAACGAACCTATGACAAGGGATTTATGCCTTTCATTCACACCCTCAGTCATACAACCACGAACACTAGAATTGAATCCTTTACCTACTACAATTAATTATTCATAATTATAAGCTTCATCCTCACTACCAATATTCATCAACTTTGAACTATGTCCGTCATAAGTAGATCAACTCGTTGAATTTTGGAAGTGACACAAGAAGTCAATTTCTAAGTGTGTTGCAGGAATTAAAGGAATCAGTCCAACTATATAAACTCACAAATTATTATTGTGGAAAATGCTAAACCAAAATTCCAATATCAGAGGTGGATCACACCACCAATGAAAGAATCTGTTAAAAAGGATGTTTTCCAACTTCTAAATGAAGGAATAATCTTTCCCAAATTTGATAGTTAATGTGTGATCCTAATACAAGTAGTGACCATGAATGTTGGGCTTATAGTGGATAAGAATGTTGAAAATGAATAAATCTCAACACGCAACATCCTAGAATGGAGAGTTCAAATGGATTTTAGAAGACCACATTCACATGTCCTTTAGTACCTTCACCTACATTAACATGTCATTCAGAATGTGTAATGTTCCAATAATGTTTTAAAGATGCAAGACCCATATTTTCCATGATATGGAAGATTAATTCATAGAAAAATTTTTTAATGCATTCTCAGTCTATCAAATATCATTTGAATTCTACCTAAGAAACATGGAGTCAGTCCGATGATGATTTGAACAAAAATTCCAAGTCATGAATTGGGAAAAGTGTAATTTTATGGTTCAAGGGGGCATAGGCCTTGAAAATAATATTTCAAGAAAATGAAAATAATTCGAACCATCTAAGATAAGGGTTATAAAGTAATTACCCGAACCCTCAATAATTAAGGGTATTAGACGCTTTCTAGGTCATACTGGATTCTAATGGTGATTTCTCAAAGATGTTATGAAAATTTCATTCCCATTGACAAACCTATTTTTAAAGGAAGTTGAATTTGATTTCATAGAGGAATGTCGGTAGGAATTCAATACTTTGATGAAAAGATAGATAGTAACCCCCATAATCATTTCACCAAATTGGGAAATCTAATTTGAATTAATGTGTGAGGCTAGAGAAAATGTGGTAGGTGATTTATTAAGAAAACATGGTAGTCATATATTACGTCTTATCTATTTTTTCAACCACACACTGAATGAATCCCAATTCTAGTAAACAACTACAGAGAAATAACTCTTAACAATAGTGTATCCCTTTGAGACATTCCATACCTATATGAACTTATCCAAGGTGATTGTTCACACTTATCGTGTTTCTGATAGGTACCTAATGAACAAGAAGGATACCAAGCGAAGGCTGATAAAGTGGATCCTCATACTGCATGAATTTGATATTTTGATCAAAGAAACCAAAGGCATGAAAAATGTGGTCACTAATTATTTATCCCGACTACCTCTGCCACTAGTCAAGGATGATGATGATACTGGTATCAAATTTTATTTCCTTAATGAAACAATTTTCAACATTAATAGAGTCCATGATTTTCTAATATTTCCATTTATCATTCTATGGAATTTCTGTACCAAGACCTCTTATATCAACAAAAGGAAAAAAATTATCTCAAGAAAAACATTACTAATAGGTTGAACCATTCTAGTTCAAGTGTTGCCTTTATGGATTATTGCGACGTTGCATCCCCAAGAATGTAATCCCAAATGTTATATAAAATTTCCATATGTCACTAATAATAGGACATCATGTACTTGAGAACATTGCAGCAAAAATTCAAAAAAGTGTAATTTTTTTGCCCATGCAACATTGAGACGCACGGGAATTTTTCAAAGTTGTGATAGGTGACAGTGAACTGGAAAAATTGGGAAAATGAATAAAATTCTTGAGAATGTAATCATAGAAGTTGATATATTTTATGTTTAAGGGATAAATTTCATGAGATCATTTTCCAATTCACATGATAAGTCAAATATTCTTAATGGTTTTGACTATGTCTGAAAATTGGTAGAAGCTGAAGCAACCTCACATGACACAAAAAAAGTGGTCATGAATTTCCTAAAGAAGAATGTGTTCTCAAGATTCCTATTTCCAAGTATACCTATCAGAAATTGAGTAACACATTTTACCAACCATGATATTAAATGATTTCTAAAACTAAAATATAGAATCTTGTAAAACAAAGGAACTCCCTACCACCCAAAAACAAGTGGGCCAGTTGAACTTTCAAATAGGGAGATCAAGAAAATATTGGAGAAGACTGTAATCACAGCTTGAAGTGACTAGAATTTGAAACTAGATAATGCACTATGGGCATACAAATCGGTTTACAAAACACCAAATGAGAAAAATCATTTATATTTGTTTATTAGATATCATGTCATCTTTCATTTGAACTAGATCATCACTCATATTTGGAAATCAAGAACACGAGTTTAGATTATGAGAAATCTAGAGAATATCAGATGCTCTATTTGACTGCATTTGAAGAAATCATGAATGATTCCTATGAAAATGAAAAAATTTAAAGAGAAATAACTAGGAATTGGAATGATCAATGAGAAACAAGGTGTATCTTTATTCCCAAGAATAAGATCCAATTATTAAACTCAATACTAAAATCATTCCCTAGTAAGATGAAATATCGATGGTCCATACCCTTTGAAGTCATTCATGTTTTTCGATATGAGACCATTGGAATTTAGGGAGTGGGTGGGCCACCATTTTAGGTGAATAGTGTAATATAATAAATCCTTCAATAACCCTTCCGTGGAGGTCATTTCATCAACCTCAAGTTCATGTGATCCTTAATTGATTCAATCTATCGACATTAAAGGGAGAACTTTCTAGGAGGAAACCCAAGGTAAGTCATATTAGCCTATATTAGATTAGAATACCCTTAGTAATGTTTTGGATAATCTAAGAGGTGAAGGATAGGGTTTGAACAAGTTTTCAAATAAAAAAAATAAAAAAAATGTAAATTAAAAGTCATGTATCCTTGTTACATGATGTGTAACTTTTATTTCAAAAATCCTATAAAAATAAGAATTACCATATGTGAAACATGGTTAGAAATCATGAAACACCCCTTATCATTTTAAAAAAATCCATAAACCCTAGGTCCAAAAACTGCTACCTGAACCCCAACAACTAGTCACATCCCCCATCTGCCTCCTAGTCACATAACAAACTGTGAGGCATTTCCTTCCAATATTTTATCCCTCTCTCCCTCTAAAGTATACCCTCATCCTCTCTCAAATGTGCACACCATCACCAACCCTCTATGACCACAAAAAAATATCCCTTACACCTCATGTGGCCTCAATTGAACCCCAACATTCCTCATATACACCTCGACATCCTCTTTCTTTAATGGAAAGACCCAAGACATTGTGGCTGAAAAAAAATGAGTCTTCATTAGACCAAGACAAGAAAACACCAACCTAGTTCCCACATGGTGCTTCACCTTTTGCACCTCCAATGGTTGCCCATTCTACACCATCTTCCCAAGACGACTCCTCATATCGCTCTGAGGAGTCATCAAATAATGATAACCTTTGTCTGCACCCCTTATTATGCTTATCCAACATGAAACACTGTGTAAAACTCACCAGGCTATAGACAAACCCTGTGAAAATGAAAAAGAATGTAAAATTTCATATTCTTGCTCGTATGAACATTTGTGAGGCCATCCTCGACCTTCTAGAAACATGGAATTTGGATTCAATTGTTATGGTACATGAAGATATGTTCATGGAGCTATTTCTAGAGTTTCGGTCTACCTTTGAGGTGGCCATATATAGCCTTCAATTCTTCCTGGGTGGCCGGCCACCTGAGCTATTTTTCTCGAAGTTTGGTATTGTCCGACACATTTATACATATGTTTTTATCATGTGAGAGGTATTTACAACACTTCATCTGGAGACACCACAATATGTTTTGTAGCATCTTTGGAAGATTATTTCAGGAAATTCTTAGATACCCCATTAACCATGGATTTCCATGTCTACCCCATTTCATAGACCATATTTGCAGGTAATTCACTAGGATTTGATGTAGATGTGGTTTTCTAGCGTTGAGTAACATGGGTGGATGAGCTAGATATATTCACACATCTTGGCAGCTTCCATGGGAGGCCCATCCATCAATATGTCTACACATTTCTCCCACTAATACAAGGCTCATGCATATTGGAATCGATATACATTTATGGGAGTATCATTCATTATCCACCTGGCCAGACACCTCAGGGTTTTCGATGCATCCCTTCCTCTTACCTTCCTGGGACCCATTAAGATCATTGATATTATGTTGCGACACAAGATTCATCTATTAGTGGGGGAGGATTATATCTACCATTGGGAACCAACAATGCATGTGGAAGTACCAGCAGAGGTACCACAACTAATAGTATACCCAAAAGCTAATCCCCACACCACTTCCACACAAGCACCTTCTTCACATACCCTTGACTCTACCACTTTAGCATATGTGGTTGTTCCATCCACTCATCCTACCCCGTCAGATCTATGCCTATGCACCTTTACATCCTGGAGAATCTACACCACTTCTCTACTCATTTACATCTTATATTCATAGAGATTTCTGATTTCACCGTGCATCCACCACCCCTTCTGACATAGACCTTAATCCACCACCATTCCCTATTGGCCCCGCCTCTTCCTCATTCCACACATCACATATAGTCCACCCACACCTACACCATGCATTACTGACCCTGCTACCCAAAAGGAGTACCTAGTTGATCAGGCCTTGTAGGACAAGGGGATGACCACTGGTACTTCCATAGAGGTTCCCTTCATCGATCCAACATCTAGACCAATGACCCCACTTCAGATCAGCACCTCTCCACAACCCACCCATCCAATCTGTCTAGTATTGCGACTCCTATCATTATCACTATTCCATGTAATCTTACAACAACGGCTACCCCAAATCCCTCCAAATATAACTCACCCCCAATAGATGTTGGTTTGATGTTGGGGGAGTTTTTCGGTTTTGACGGCTGATCTTAGTTGACCAATTTTTTCATTTTTTTGGAATTTTATATTGGGACTAGTTGGTTTCTTTTGTAGACTATGTATTCCCACCTTTTATTATTTTTATTTATATATATTTGAATTGTTTATTTAACACTTCAAATTGTCATAGTTTTCATGTCATTAAAACTTATAATAGCCATGGCTTTGTCCTATGTGTCATCTATGGTTGTCGATGGACGAGTACCACCATCTGTTCTATTTCGATGAGGGATACAGAGCATGGAAAAAATAGAATGTAAACTTCAGGAACACTCATTTGAAATTCATGCACAAAATAAACCACCTCATGCTATGATACCATTCCATACACATCATATTCATGCTCATAGTCCCACTGAAGTCATCGACCTGGTCAAACAACCCCAAAATCATGAAGTCACTACCACCTGTAGCTACATATTCAAGAGGATCAACAGATCCGATGGACCACACTACTCAACATATTTTGGTCCATCTGTTTGGCTAAAAACATTGTTGTTAGTTCTTTATGGGAGGAAACCCATATTTCACCACTATTCTGTATTGAGTCGTTATGCTAGAGTCTTTTTTTTTATTTTGAGACCATTTGAAAGGTTTATTGTAAAAATTTACCACATTTTAATTTTTTTGTTACCCATGATCATCTTATAGTGAATCTTCCTTTTAATTTGATCATAAATGTTTTAAATATGTTGAAAAATTTTTCAAATAGTGTATTATTTGTTTTTTAAACAATTTTTTAGGTGAAATTGAATTAGAATCATGATATCACAAGTTCCGTCATGGAATACCACTACATACAGTGAGCTCTTGATTCCCTCTATATTTTATTTTTCAATTTCAATTTGATTTTTTTGAGTCTTATTTTCTATAACACTTCCACAAATAATTCCATGGATAGTGCGAACAATATCTCTTTCTAACGGTGGGATAGTTTTTTCATAAGTTTCACTTTCGATAAACATTGAACTTTTTCCTTTTATTATCTGTCTAAGCGACATTTTTCAAAATTGGTAGCATACTTTATACCTGAGAAAACATTATACCCATTTAAATAAAAGATAAATTTCAATAGGGAATTTTTATAATCCATGTTGTGTCTCTTTTTATATAGTTAGAATGATTTTTGAGTTGATAATTTTAATATAATTCAACATTTTTGAAATTATGGTTAATTTAATTACTACATGGTTTTGTACCATTAGTTATCTCCATTTTCTATTTTTGTTATCATTCAAGAGAGGATTGTAAACGCACAAATTAATATTCTTTTCTAAGCATATTTCTTCAATGATACCTAGGAAATGTAAACCTATCATAACATGAATTGAGATCTTATTTAATCTATGATCAATCATGTACAATTTTAAAATGATGGAGGGAATATTTGTTAAGAAATTTTTTTTGAGAACCACCATGCTTATTTTATTCATTAAGATTGTAGTTTCTGTGAATGAAATTTAATGATGAAGCTGTTCCATGAATATTTTCCCTTAATACCATAGTTTTTTTTAATTAATGATTTTAATATTGAACAAGTGTGGGAGAAGAATTCAAATATTATATGATTATTCAATTATGAAGATGCATTATGTCACTCATCAGACTATTTGGTTGCGATCCATTTATACTTTGTTGCATTATACCTGTATTATTCTTCTTTAAAAAATACAAAAGAAAAATAAGTTGACCTGGGTTGTGTATTAGGAAGATAAAAAATCACCATTTCAAGATTGGTGAATCCCCAAAAAGATCATATGTGGTTTGGGGATGGATGTGAGATCTGGCCAAGACGTGACTTCCGAAAAATAAAAGTACCAATGCAAAAGGAAAGGATCAAGAAACCCTTTTTCCACTTACTTAACATATACATGGATCCAACACGAGAAATTGGGAGTTTGGACTTGAATATTTTCAAATATTAATTATATTACACATGTCATGACATCCATGCATTATACTTTAGATCCTACCCTTCTTTTTGAGCTTTATTTCATTATTTACCCACCTACCCACAACCCTAGAGTCATTAGAACCCAATTTTTGAAGCCCTCATGATTAGTTTTTTACTAGGACTTACGATGTGGTGATGGTAGAACCAATGCGAGACAGTGGTTAGGAGTATGTACTTAGTGTTTGGGCATAACTCCAATTTCATTTTACCCTGAGTGATGAGAGAAAATTCATTGTGAGGTAAATTAAAAATGGGTATAGAATTCAAGAAACAATTAAGAGATTGAAATTAAAAAAATAAATTTTTTTCGAAGAAATGAGCCATGAGGCATGAAAATGTTTTATATATGGTTGATTCTAGAGATAAACCATTTGTGTTTACACATAGTTTTAGTTTCCTAGACATAATGACTATTTCTTATTTTAAAATTTTCTTATCTTATAGAAACATTGTTGAGACCTTTTTGTTTGATGGCATGGAATTGTTCAAGTGTGATGGATTTTTTTAAATGAGGTTATAAAGGAATCAACGGAGAAAAGTGTATAAAAAGAGAAAAATTTTCCTATTACATGTCGTGAAAACTAATTACAAAAAGTGTAGTAGAGTTTCATATCATGAACCAAGTCTTGAATCCAGTTGTGAAGATTATAAGAGGAGGATCCATTAAATGTTATGAGTGTCCAATACATGTCATGAATGCTTTGAATGAGAAATATGATATAAATCTATGGGTGGAAAAAGGATACACATTGTGAGTCTCAGATACATGATGTGAGATGAGTAAAATGTTCAAATATGATATGAGATACACATGTAATAAGAATAGATTCAGAATCCATTTTGAATTACATTTAATGTCCATTTAAAGATTTTAATCAAATTACACATCATGTAATTTTTCTCCTATAAAGAAACCAGCTAGGAAGAAGATTGAAAAGGATTCTAGAGCATAATTTTTTTTCATTCCCCTCTTATATTCTGACCATGACCTGTGTAGATTTCAAAGATGCGTGTGGGTGCATCAGTTTCCAAAATTATCTTTATCATAGAGAGGAGGTCTTTGAGGTGTCCATACATCATTAAAATTCATTCCCACTATCTGATAATAGATCTTTTCCACTTGGACGTTTTATTTAGGATTTTAATTCAACAAATAATATAGAAATATAAAAATTATAGGGAACACTCTCTAATACCAATTTTATGTTTTAAGGATAATTTATAAATATTCATGAGGGGGGTTATTTTACCATTTTAAAATAATTTTACCCACTTATAAAAGTTAAGTTAATGCAACCCAATGAAAGGAAAATGAACATGGTGATTTTTATAGTTGTTTAAATACAAATTATCCTACTATAAAAGTTATACCTACCTTTAAATTAGAGATATGGAACCCATTATAATATAATATTTGACATTTTGAAGGAGATCACAACCCTCTTACAACTACCTTTTTAACCCCTAGAGGCACAACCCAATAAAACAACCATTTGTACACCTGGTAGCCTAACTGAATCACCGTAACTTTAACAAACATTGAGGCACAATCAATAATCTACCATTTTAATTTCGGGTAGAAAACAAACCTACCTTTTGTATAGTCTAAGGGAAAACTAAATCCCTATACTTTTGTAGTTAGGTTAGAACCCAAATTTTTGTCCCTTTTTCTCAATTGGAGTAACGATCCAAAGGATAACTTTGTTGTGGGAGTCACACCAAACTATACTACATTTTAATGGGTAGTATAAATTGACATAATTAATCATAGTACGAAATAGATATAATTAAAACCACAAAAATAGATTAACACTTCATGGTATAAGTGTTCAGGAAGTAAGGATTTCTCTAGTAGAAAACGATTAAATGATTGAAGTTTAGTGGAGGCCAGTAGCTGATCATCAATGTATGTCACACTTGTACATATCAAAAATATCCTTGACCTCATGTCTTGATACAAATCTATTAAAATTATTACATATCATTCTTTTATTCATAGTAAATTCATTGAACGAAGCCCATTGGATTTCATAATTCCCTAAGAAATATATGATTTATTCATTTACTGTACATGAAAAACATACTCACAAGGGTCATATAGATATGATGTAATATTAAAAAAATTCATACTACGATAATACCTTTTTATAATTAATTTAGTACTATAAAATGATTATCACCATAATTAAAGTCTTTTGGAAGACTCTTATAGATTATATGAGATAAAAAATTCAAATTCTAAAAGAATTAAATTTAAAATGCATGTTTCCCAAGAAACTTGCATGAGACTTCAAACCATGCGATGAGAATTAAATCCCATACTCAAATCATCCCAATAAAATTCCTCAATATTTAAATTAAGAATAATTATTTATAGAATAATTAAATAAATATAAACATGTGGAACAAACATGTTTCAACTCAAAAATATAGATGTATAAATAAAGTAGAGCATATTTTGGACCCAAATATTTCAAAGTAATTAATTCACCATAGGTAGGCCACGACAATTTTAAAAATTTCAAATTTCAATCACTTCATTATACATCTAGTGGAAACTTCATTTTTTATGTGATCACAAGATTTTTCCCCACGTTGTCAGTTAATTTTTTTTTCATGGAGTAACGTCATTTTTATTCATGTGGTCACTTAATTTTTTTCATATAGTCAGTTCATTATTTCCATGTGATCCATTCAGTTTTTTTTGTTAAGTCACTTCATTTCTATTCATATGGTCACTTCAGCAATACAATTCATTGGGTCACCTGAAAATGTCACTTAGCAAGGTCACTTCATAAGTTCACTTGATAAGGTCACCTAATAAGGTCATGCCATTAGGTCACATCACTCACACATATATTCACTAGATTTACTTCCTGTAGTCAATTGAGGAATTCCCCAAATCATCAGTCATTATCAGTTCAAATAAAAATAAAAATCTTACAGGGTATGATTAATTAAAATTATATCTATTTCAAAAAAAAACAAACAAATTAATTATATTAAGAATCTAATTCAATAATATCAAGACCTAACTACTAGTTTTGAGTGAGGACTATATATACTAGTGGATTTCCCTAATATTAATGGTGACTCAGAACAAGAGATTGATAATATTAATAGAGAATATTCCATAAATATGGAAGAGTGAATCCATTTACATAATTATTGTTTATAATTTATGTTAGTTCACCTATTTGGATCGATTCTATATCATGTCCAACATTCATTAAATTCTCATAAATTTGACTTAAAATGTAGCTACCATAAATTTTGATATAGATGTGTATTATATGATCATCCAAATTGCACATCATAGAAAGGTATACCCATTTGTTAATAAATATTTAGAAGAAATCAATAAGTTAAACAATCCGCTTGATCAGGATGAGCTCATGTCCTTATCAACTGATACCGCTGATGAATGTATGTCCCTAATTGTAGACTATCTTCAAGATGGAAGCCTTCCAGCTGGTGAATCTAAGAAAGATAATATTCATCATCAGGCTCTGAAAATGGCCATCTATGGTGGCTAAATTCATAGAAGGACCTCAACAAATAAGTATTTAATAGAGTTCTCATTGGATGTAAAAAAGGGAAGTCCATCACCACAATTTTGAAAAAAGTATATTTTGTCTCTTATATTGTTCACCATTTATATATCAATATCTCTCATCAAATTTGTCGAATTGGTTATTTATGACCCTAGAAGACACAAGATTTCATAGATTTCACATGATGAAGTTATTCTTTTGAAGTGCATTCCAATTTCATCCATTATCCAAATGATTCGTCACACACCACCAAATACTCTTTTGTATTTATGGCAAGGCGTATTAATTCCATGGGTCCATATTCCCAAGTTAAATCTAATAGGTATCAGTATATCCTTACTTTTAACAACTTTTTTCAAAATGGGGAGAGGTTTTACCTGTCAAATAATTTCATTCAATGTTTGTCATGACCTTTTAAAGAACAAATTCATAATCAGAAATGATGTCCCCCAAACTGTACTGATATATATTTGAACTAAAACCTAATATTATGAGTTAAATCATATATATCAATAGTTAAAAATCAAGTCCAACCATTACACCCACTACCATGTGGAAAAAATGGATTGATAAAGGCCTTTAATTGTCACGACCCGCCCTCGTGGCCCGTTCCGTGACTACCCCAAGCCCGCCTTCCATAGGCAAGGGGCTGGCGACTAGCACCAAGGAGTAAGTCCCAACAAAAAGGGAAGGAATTGCCTTTGAAAAGTAAACAAGCACCACAGAGTAAGCAATCGGAAAAGTAAACACTATGTAAAAATGGTACAAGTTGTGCTGAAAGTAAAAGGGGCCGGAAATACAAGCCCAACTGTAAAGTACAACTGAAAGGAAAAACTGCAGCGTCAAACCGTCTTCTGGAATTCCCACCTAAGGGTGGGTATAGATAGCCTCCACTGCTCCTCGGGTCCACCTGACTGCTCCGAGAACATCCCGCCCAGTGGTCTACCTCCAGGTACCGTCCTGCTCCGCACGCCTCCACCACGATCAGCGCTGTCCGTCGTCTGCAACCAACACAACGTAGTGCGGGCATAACCCGTGCAGGGGTGAGTATAAGCTACTCATTAGGGACCCCGAGACCCCCGAAGGTCTCCCCAAATCCACAAAGGATAATCCACAAAGGAAAGATACAATCATGACACAACATCTGACACGGCTTAGGTATATGCCCAGACATATACCTAAGTCATCAATTCCCGTTCGACTCCAACGTCCGAGCCCAAGCACAACCCAGTCCACACAGGAAAGCAAAACGTATACCCACACAGGATAGCTCAGCACAATCCAAAAAGGAACGTAAACAGTAAATCCACACAGGATATCTCAACACAATCCACAAGGAGATTAAACAGTAAATCCACACATGATAGCTCAACACAATCCACAAAGGAGAATAAACAGTAAATCTACACAGGATAGCTCAACACAATCCACAAAGGAGAGTAAACAGTAAATCCACACAGGATAGCTCAACACAATCCACAAAAGAGAGTAAACAGTAAATCCACACAGGATAGCTCAACACAATCCACAAAGGAGAGTAACACAAGATTCATCTCACACAGGTATACTTCGTCAAAAGGTGAAAGGGATGATCAGGTATGGATACTGAATCATCTAAGCTGGGACCCACATAGGATACAAGACCAGCACGGCTGGGACCCACATAGGATACAAGACCAGCACAGCTAGGACCCACAAAGGATACAAGACCAGCTGTCTTTATTGATTCATCTATACTGGGACCCACATAGGATACAAGAGCATTATTGAATCATTTAAGCTGGGACCCACATAGGATACAAGACCATCACAGCTAGGACCCACATAGGATACAAGACCAGCTGTCTTCATTGATTCATCTATACTCGGACCCACATAGGATACAAGACCAGTATTGAATCATCCAAGCTGGGACCCACATAGGATACAAGACCAGCTGTCTTCATCGTCGCAGTCCACAGAGGATTTCTGCACAGTCGTCGTCGTCGAAGTAGCAGTCGCAGCCAGCCCTAGGGTTCCCGCACACAACAAACTCATTCGGGAGGGTCCGCTCCACGAGCCGAGAGGTCGATACATCAACTGCCACAAGGTCCGAAGTTGATGTTTCCAAAAGTTCTGTACCGTCAACAGGAACTCAAAGTCGCAGACGGCACGTCATTCGGACGCCCGGTCTGAGAGTTATTGGCATTTTCGTCCCAGGGGCCCGGTTGGTTTTTAAGGCAAAACTAACCCGACCGTACTCCACCTGCGTCCGAAACTCGTGTGGAGTATTCCAAAAGATCCGTCTCACTTAGAGGAATCCACCAAAATAGACAACACGTCAATAGGACGTCCGTAGCTCAAGATATGAGTGTTTCCGCTCCGGGGGCCCGGTTGGTTTCGTGTACAAACAAACCCGGCCGAACTCAAAGTATTCCGAAACCTTGAGTGCGATATACCGAAACGACCGTTTCGATCCAAGGGTCGCGTTGCTACAGATGGTTCATCAAACATATGCCCGTAGTTCATGTTACGGGCCTCTGACCGAAAGAGGTCCAAAAAATGGGGGGGGGGGGGGGTCCGGGTCCGGGCCGACCCGGCCCGACCCCCCCAGGTCGGCCCGAACCGGGTTGACCCAACCCGGGTCCGACTAGGTTGGCTCGGCCCGGCCCGGCCAGGGTCGGTCCGGCTCGGTTCGGCCGAGCGGCCGACGTGGGGGGGGGGGGGGAGCCGCCGCCCCGCGTGACACCCATGCGGCACCCGCGGGGTGTCGGCCAGACAGCCGGACGTGCCGCGTGACAACCCCGCGGCACCCGCGGGGTGCCGCCCTGGACACCCGGGGGGCGCCGCATGACAACCCCGCGGCACCCGCGGGGTGCCTCCATGGACACTCGGGGGGCGCCGCGTGACAACCCCGCGGCACCCGCGGGGTGCCGCCCTGGACACCCGGGGGCGCCGCGTGACAACCCCGCGGCACCCGGGGGGCACCGCGTGACAACCTCGCGGCACCCGCGAGGTGCCGCCCTGGACAACCGGGGGGCGCCGCGTGACAACCCAGTGGCACCCGCGGGGTGCCGCCCTGGACACCCGGGGGGCGCCGCCTGACAACCACGCGGAACCCGTGGGGTGCCGCCCTGGACACCCGGGGGCACCGCGTGACAACCCCGCGACACCCGCGTGGTGGCTCCATGGACACCCGGGGGCGCCAGACCCGCACGGCCGAGGGTCCACGGGCACCGCCGCCTCCGGCCGCCGGCGACCCGCGTCGCCACCGGCTTCCGCGGGCCGCTGGAGTCGCTCCAGTGGCCCGTTTTCTTTCCCGTCTGCGCCATTGTTCCTCCCGGGTTCCGTTCTTCACTACGGGGTCATCAATTTTCCCTTGCATCATATTGTGTTGTCGCCCGCCAATTCCGCAAAACACGAAGAACATCGGAGGGTTGTCGGGCCGTGTTCGTTCGACCCACACCCTCCGTGTTAGATAAAAACAACGGGAGAAAATTGTTCAACACATGAACCGAAAATTTTAATAAAAATAAAATTGTTCATTTGAAACCGGTTCTTTGATTTTTAAAGAATGTTCACGAGAATATAAAGAGGGGTATTCCAAATTATAAAATCCCTACCTCGTAGGTCGTCGTCGTACGCACGTCCTTCGCGGAATTGCTCTTCACGGAAGGAGGATATCGTCGCGTCGTCGCGGAAGGGCATCGCGTCGTCGTTGAACCCGACGTTGAGTCGGCGAACTCAACGGACCATGAAACAACAGATTTAATTTAATTAAATAATTAAATCCGTGTTTTGGTAAAAAAACACAGGGGATATTAAAAAGAAAAACTGAGGCTCTTACCTCAAGTAGCCGATCGATGATCCGTCGCGGAGGAAGAGACGTCGTAGAAGAACGTTGCAGGAAGGGGGAGCGTCGGCGTCGCGGATCATAGTGTCGCGTCATCGATTTCTGGGTTCGGCGTTCTTCGCGTTCTTCGTGTTCTTCGCGAAGGAGGTTGAAGGTTCAAGGATCCTCTCTCAACGAGTAATCCCCCAAAAAAGATTGGTTGGTCTTATTTTAATATTATGCCAACAAACGAAAACGGGTAAGTAACGACCCATCAATTCGTTGAATTAATTCAACAAAATAAAAAGCTCATTTAATTTACGAAATAAACCACCCAATTAAATGTTCTATTAAGAATCTAAGAAACGCGTCAGTTGACTTTCATAATGGCGGGTTTTCGCGGGTGTGTTACTTAGCGGAAAGAAACGGCAGGGCTCGTGCGGGCCCCACCTCACAAATATCCTACCAAGAGGGTAGGATATTTCTGGATAGCATCCTATCCGGATCAACTCAGTTTAATCCATCTTTAAGGGGCTTCAAGTGGATTCCAAGTGGCTTAAGTGAAATAAAATAAATTTTTCGCAAAATTATTTTATTTCTTAACGTTAAGCCCGAAAATTAAAAACCACACCCGAGAAAACACAACTCCGGAAGAGGAGTTTCTAAGAGAATACCAATGCTGTGATTTAATCAGTGCCCTTAGAATTCAATTCCGGGCACCGGTTTGAAAGTTAGAAAAACCCGCTCTTCCGTTCACTGACCATACCAGAGCCAAACTTCGGAAAATCATTCCGGGCACACCGGGCCTCGGAATCAGGAGCCGTCAGAAACTGCGTTCTTGTAAAATTCCAAAGAAAATTAAGAAAAAAAATTCCCTTGAAATTTACGGGTCTTTACATTACTCCCTAAACAGGGCTTTACGTCCCCGTAAAGCTTCAACATAATCTAGGGATACAAAGGTGGTACTGAGCATGCATATGAGCCTCCCGCTCCCAAGTGCTCTCCTGGAGGTTCCCGTGCTGCCATCTGATGCGCACAAGAGGAATTGATCGTCCACGTAGGACCTGCTCCTGTCGATCCTCTATCCCCACCGGGACCTCTGTAAAAGTCGCCCCATCATCCACGTCTAGCTCCCTATAGTCAAAGATGTGCGTCGGGTCGTGCACATATCTTCTCACCTGAGATACGTGGAAGACGTCGTGCACCCGGTGCAACTGAGGTGGCAGAGCCAGGCGATAAGCCACCTCGCCAATCCTGCTGAGGACCTGGAAAGGCCCGATGAAGCGTGGAGACAACTTGCCGCCTCGACCAAATCTCCACAAACCACATCGAGGTGAGACCCGCAAGAAGATGTGGTCGTCATCCTCGAACTATAGTGGTCTCCGCCTCCTGTCAGCATAAGGCTTCTGCCGACTCTGAGCTGTACTCATCCGCCCCTGGATGACCGGGACCATCTCAAGTCCCACAAGAGTTGCAAGATTTCTTATTTTCCGATAAGAGAAATTTGGTCCCATCCCCTAGATGAACCACATTCTTTTCCTAATACAGTCAATCCCGACATGGATGATACTAATCCATACCAAGGATGATGTCGTAAGGCCTCGACGCTACTACCACGAGATCCAACCGTTACTCTCGCCTCCAAAGATTGAGTCACACTGTCGACATCAGTGTGTGGTAACTGGGTCTCCTCCAGTAAATGTCTCACAAGTGAGGGTCAAGTCAACAGTCAAAATTGGAACCTCTTAGTAACAACACAAAAGAGGACAGGAATGAAAACATCACAAGGTTATGCGTCTTTTATTATTGCAGCTCATAATACAATGACGCTACGCAATAGCAACAAGGAACTAGAAGTACAAAAGACGTATCCACTAGTTCCTCTCTTGTCCATTTGCTCCCAGAGCTCCATGATCGAAGGCCTCAGCTGCCTGAAGCTGAGCTCTCCCATGTCCACCAACTCCCTGAGATCGGGGTGGACCTCCTAGTGGTGGTGGTAGAAACACCTCGAAGTGTCTCCCACCATTGGCTACTCGGCCAGCTCCTCTGCCTCGTCCACCTGTACCCTGCAGACATCCATGGCCGAATCTCTGTCTGGGAGGTCCCTCTACCGCCTTCTTCTCATCTGTAAGACGAGTCGGGCAGTCTCGAGCCATGTGACCTCGCCCACTGCATGCGTAGCAATGTTTTCCCCTCGCATAGCTGGCTCTCCTTCGGGTGCCATGCACAACCGAATCTTCATTCCGTGACTGCACATCTGATGGTCTGGCCCGCTTGGACCTATGCATCACCTGTCTACTGACAGCTGCAGAAGACCCTGCTACGGGCCATCCTGAGGAGGGCCCTGTCACTGGAGCCTGCTTACCGAGAAAACTCTCCACTAGAAGGGCTCTCTCCAACACCTCTGCCTGTGTAGGAATGTTGAGGGAGATCGTTGAAGCCCTGATCTCGTGCCTCAGTCCCTGCTCGAAGGTCCAGGCCCGGAAGAACGGGTCTTGTACCATATCTGTCGAGTAGCGAGAAAGGTCGGTGAACCTCGCCGTGTACTGGGCGACCGTCAAGATGCCATGCCGCAGCTGAAGAAGCTCCTGGATGCGCACCGCACGGAGGGTGGCCAGGACGAAATCTGAGCGGAAGAGGCTCTCGAAGTCTGTCCAGATGAGGGAGGCCTCATCGTGTACCTGGATCATCAAGCTCCACCATCGCCCTGATTCTGCATGCAGTAGGCTCACCGCGAGGATCACCATGAGGTCTGTTGGTGTCCTGACTAGCCTGAAAACTCGGACGACCGCCTCCAGCCAGTTCTCGGCTGCCTGGGGGTCCGTCTCACAACGAAACCTGGGTGGTCGCTGGCGCTGGAACTCGTGCAGAGCTCCGAGGCATATTACATCGTCAGCTGCTAGTGATGGAAGCATCGGGGGCTCGACGGGTAAAGGTACCGCTGGTGCCTCTGCTGACAAGGAGCCATGCACCGAGGCCTCGTTGCTCGGTGGGCTGTCATCACGCTCCACTCTCGGAACCCTAGCTGGCTGCCATCGTGGGGCCATCCTGAAAGAAACAGGTGCGCCACGGTCAGAACAGTATACCTAGTGTGCTGACACAAGTAATCACAAAGAAAACTTGAACACACATGCAATCAATGTTTTCATGCATTAAATCGGAAATCAGAAGTCAGGGTCCTGGTGTACGGATACGTCGGCCGCCGCACCAACACTGGACTCCCTGGACTGATAACCACACCCAATACGCTGAACACTATTTCTTCACATAGAAGAAAGATCAGTGTCCCCGGTAGAACCGACCACCTTTGATACCAATTTGTCACGACCCGCCCTCGGGGCCCGTGTCGTGACTACCCCAAGCCCGCCTTCCATAGGCCAGGGGCTGGCGACTAGCACCAAGGCGTAAGTCCCAACAAAAAGGGAAGGCATTGCCTTTGAAAAGTAAACAAGCACCATAGAGTAAGCAAAAGGAAAAGTAAACACTAAGTAAAAACGGTACAAGCTGTGCTGAAAGTAAAAGGGGCCGGAAATACAAGACCAACTGTAAAGTACAACTGAAAGGAAAAACTGCAGCGTCGAGCCATCCTCTGGAAGTCCCACCTGAAGGGTGGGTACAGATAGCCTCCACTGCTCCTCGGGTCCACTTGACCACTCCGAGTACGTCCCGCCCAGTGGTCCACCTCCAGGTACCGTCCTGCTCTGCACGCCTCCACCACGATCAGCGCTGTCCGTCGTCTGCAACCAACACAACGTAGTGCGGGCATAGCCCGTGCAGGGGTGAGTATAAGCTACTCAGTAGGGACCCCGAGACCCCCAAAGGTCTCTCAAAATCCACAAAGGATAATCCACAAAGGAAATATACAATCACGACGCAACATCTAACGCGGCTTAGGTATATGCCCATACATATACCTAAGTCATCAATTCTCGTTCGGCTCCAACGTCCGAGCCCAAGCACAACCCAGTCCACACAGGAAAGAAAAACGTATACCCACACAGGATAGCTCAGCACAATCCACAACAGAGAGTAAACAGTAAATCCACAAAGGATAGCTCAACACAATCCACAAGGAGAGTAAACAGTAAATCCACACAGGATATCTCAACACAATCCACAAAGGAGAATAAACAGTAAATCCACACAGGATAGCTCAACACAATCCACAAAGAAGAGTAAACAGTAAATCCACACAGGATAGCTCAACACAATCCACAAAGGAGAGTAAACAGTAAATCCACACAGGATAGCTCAACACAATCCACAAAGAAGAGTAACACAAGATTCATCTCACACAGGCATACTTCGTCAAAAGGTGAAAGGGATGATCATGTATGGATACTGAATCATCTAAGCTAGGACCCACATAGGATACAAGACCATCACGGCTGGGACCCACATAGGATACAAGACCAGCACAGCTCGGACCCACATAGGATACAAGACCAGCTGTCTTCATTGATTCATCTATACTAGGACCCACATAGGATACAAGACCAGTATTGAATCATTTAAGCTGGGACCCACATAGGATACAAGACCAGCACAACTAGGACCCACATAGGATACAAGACCAGCTGTCTTCATTGATTCATCGATACTGGGACCCACATAGGATACAAGACCAGTATTGAATCATCCAAGATGGGACCCACATAGGATACAAGACCAGCACAGCTAGGACCCACATAGGATACAAGACCAGCTGTCTTCATCGTCGCATTCCACTGAGGATTTCTGCACAGTCGCCGTCGTCGAAGTAGCAGTCGC
Organism: Viscum album; assembly: GCA_963277665.1. Classification (NCBI taxonomy): domain Eukaryota; kingdom Viridiplantae; phylum Streptophyta; class Magnoliopsida; order Santalales; family Viscaceae; genus Viscum; species Viscum album. The sequence goes on along the minus strand of OY728140.1, from coordinate 1,943,248,753 downwards.
AGCCAACCCTAGGGTTCCCGCACATAGCAAGCTCGTTCGGGAGGGTCCGCTCCACGAGCCGAGAGGTCAATACATCAACTTCCACAAAGTCTGAAGTTGATGTATCCAAAAGTTCCGTACTGTCAATAGGAACTCAACGTCGCAGACGACGCGTCATTCGGACGCCCGGTCTGAGAGTTATTGGCATTTTCGTCCTAGGGGCCCGGTTGGTTTTTAAGGCAAAACCAACCCGACCGTACTCCACTTGCGTCCGAACCTCGGGCGGAGTATGCCAAAAGATGTGTCTCACTTAGAGGAATCCACCAAAACTGATGGCACGTCAATCGGACGTCCGTAGCTCAAGATATGAGCATTTCCGCTCCAGGGACCCGGTTGGTTTTGTGTACGAACCAACCCGGCCGAACTCAAAGTATTCCGAAACCTTGAGTGCGATATACCGAAATGACCGTCTCGATCCAAGGGTCGTGTTGCCGTGGATGGCTCGTCAAATGGAGGCCCGTAGCTCAAGTACGGGCCTTTGACCGAAAGAGGTCCGAAAAACGGGGGGGGGGGGTCCGGGTCCGGGCCGACCCGGCTCGACCCCCCATGGTCGGCCCAAACCGGGTCATCCTGAACCAGGTTGACCCGACCCGGGTCCGACCTGGTTGGCCCAGCCCGGCTCGGCTCGGCCGAGCGGCCGAGCGGCCAACGCGGGGGGGAGCCGCCGCCCCGCGTGACACCCCTGCGGCACCCGCGGGGTGCCGCCCTGGACACCCGGGGGGCGCCGCATGACAACCCCGCGGCACCCGAGGGGTGCCGCCCTGGACACCCGGGGGGCGCCGCGTGACAACCCCGCGGAACCCGCGGGGTGCCGCCCTGGACACCCGGCGGGCGCCGCGTGACAACCCTGCGGCACCCGCGGTGTGCCGCCCTAGACACCCGGGGGCGCCACGTGACAACCCCGCGGCACCCGCGAGGTGCCGCCCTGGGCACCCGGGGGCGCCGCGTGACAACCCCGCAGCCCCCACGGGGTGCCGCCCTGGACACCCGGGGGCGCCGCATGACAACCCCACGGCACCCACGGGGTGCCGCCCTGGACACCCGGGGGGCGCCGCGTGACAACACCGCGGCACCCGCGGGTGCCGCCCTGGACACCCGGGGGCGCCGCGTGACAACCCCGCGGCACCCGCGGCGTGCCGCCCTGGACACCCGGGGGCGCCGGACCCGCTCGGCCGCGGGTCCCCAGGCGCCGCCGCCTCCGGCCGCCAGCGCCGCTGCGCCGGCGACCCGCGCAGCCGCCGGCTTCCGCGGTCCGCCGGAGTCACTCCGGTGGCCCGTTTTCCTTCCCGTCTGTGCCGTTGTTCCTCCCGGGTTCCGTTCTTCACTGCGGGGTCATCAATTTGCCCTTGCATCATATTGTGTCGTCGCCCGCCAAATCCTCAAAACACGAAGAACGGCAGAGTGTTGCCGGGCCGTGTTCATTCGACCCGCACCCTCCGCGTTAGATAAAAACAATGGGAGAAAATTGTTCAACACATGAACCGACAATTTTAATAAAATAAAATTGTTCATTTGAAACCGGTTCATTAATTTTTAAAGAACGTTCACGGGAATATAAAGCGGGGTATTCCAAATTATAAAATCCCTACCTCGTAGGTCGTCGTCGTACGCATGTCCTTCGCGGAATTGCTCATCGTGGAAGGAGGAGATCGTCGCGTCGTCGCGGAAGGGCGTCGCATCGTCGCGGAACCCGGCGTTGAGTCGGTGAACTCAACGGGCCATGAAACAAAAGATTTAATTTAATTAAATAATTAAATCTGTGTTTTGGTAAAAAAAACCACAAGGGAGATTAAAAAGAAAAACTGAGGCTCTTACCTCAAGTAGTCGATCGAAGATCCGTCGCGAAGTAAGAGACGTCGCAGAAGAACGTTGCAGGAAGGGGGAGCGTCGGCGTCGCGGATCACGGCGTCACGTCGTCGATTTCCGGGTTCGGTGTTCTTCGCGTTCTTCGCGTTCTTCGCGTTCTTTGTGAAGGAGGTTGAAGGTTCAAGGATCCTCTCTCAACGAGTAATCCTCCAAAATAGATAGGTTGGTCTTATTTTAATATTATGCCAACAAACGAAAACGGGTAAGTAACGACCCATCAATTCGTTGAATTAATTCAACGAAAGAAACAGCTCATTTAATTTACGAAATAAACCGCCCAATTAAATGGTCTGTTAAGAATTTAAGAAACGCGACAGTTCACTTTCATAATGACGGGTTTTCACGGGTGCGTTACTTAGCGGAAAGAAACGGCGGGGCTCGTGTGGGCCCCACCTCACAAACATCCTACAAAGAGGGTAGGATATTTCTGGATATCATCCTATCCGAATCAACTCAGTTTAAGCCATCTTTATGTGGCTTCAAGTGGCTTCCAAGTGGCTTAAGTGAAATAAAATAAAGTTGTCGCAATATTATTTTATTTCTTAACTTTAAGCCTGAAAATTAAAAACCACACCCGAGAAAACGCAACTCCGGAAGAGGCGTTTCTAAGCGAATACCGGCGCTGGGATTTCATCGGTGCCCTCAGAATTCGATTCCGGGCACCGGTTTAAAAGTTAGAAAAACCCGCTCGTCTGTTCACTGAACATACCCGAGCCAATCTTCAGAAAATGATTTCGGGCACACCGAGCCTCGGAATAAGGCGCCGTCTGAAACTGGGATCTAGTAAAATTCCAAAGAAAATTAAGAAAAAAAATTTCCTTGAAATTTACGGGTCTTTACATTAATAAAACCTTGTCCAAACTTATTTAAAGGATAGTGGATAGAAATAAAAATTCATGTCTATGAAAATTGATGCATGTTGTATGAGATAATAGTACCACAACCCACACCATTATCCAAATATCCCCATATACACTTGTTTACGGGACATAAGCTGTTTTACCCATCAATGATTAATTGACTCCTCTTAGAGTTCCCTAATGAAATTAAATAATGGATGATGAACACTCACAAAATATACCTGATGAACTATAGTGGCTGGTTGAAAAAAGGATTCAAATGTTACAGAACCAAAAGATCCATCAGAATTAGATAATATGTGCCTTCAAGAATAATATTTTCCTCAATTGTTTTATATAATGAGAATTTGTGTTGTCCCTCATAACTCAATTCATACCTAAGAAGAACTCTAAAAAACTCATCCAAAAATTGTTGGGAACTTACTTTATATTTAAGTTCTACTCCAATAGAGCCTATTTCATGATCATGATAGATGAGTAATACACACTGAACCTAAATAATTCATAGTTTCTCATGATTTTTTTTCCTGATTTTATGATTCTCTACAACATATAAATTGGTTGATATTAAACTGCATTGTCTTGGTCCATGTCACATATACATAAAAGAGATGAAACCATCGTCCTTATTGCTTGACCTAAAATTTTACAGCTCACCAATACATTCTGCGTGACTTAAACTACTTGAAATGGTTGTTGTTATATGACCTTAAATATTCAAAATATATCATCCTCATTCTAGGAAATTAAACTATGTATTTAACATCTATTTTCATGACATTGAACTATATGGTGGAGGTACTTATTACATGGACTTATAATATATAACAAATTAGTCCAAGGATTATGATCCTAAATTTTATTCACACACTAATATATCTTTCATGACAATAATATTCATAGTGTGGCCTTCTTTCTATGTCTATATTCCCCTTACAAGGAAATATAATACATATATGAATTATTGTTGCGTGTTGTATTCCTTTTATCAACCTAAACCAAATCCAAACCCTTCCCTAATACGTATGATATCTATCTACATATAGAACCACTTAATATCTACATGTGGATTGATTCATATTCTCATAGGGCATGTATTGATTCGTTCATTTCATCCTAGGATCGAACTCAAATTTTGATAATAAAAAATTTCCCATATATTTGAACATGATCAATATAGAGGTAGAATAATATATAAAATATGGATGGATTTATTCATATTCTCATAGGATATAATACAATTCAGCTAAAATAAATATGTGTAGATTGATTCCCTTTAAATTATGAAACACAGTGATTCCCAAATATCCTCTCATGGGACCAACTATGAGCTATAATTATATAGAGTTCTCATTGTAGATTCATATTTGAAATATATTAATAAAAATACCTTGTATCCTTTATATGATCTTGATATACGTAGAAGCCTTAATTGCGGAATTTTATATCCATGAACCCACACTTAAAATGATTCTCCCCTATACAAGGGCTTGATCTACATATGGTTTATTTATTAATCAAATGGGGATTCAAAGGTCATATATATGTTAGAAAACATTAACATTATTATTCATGTAACCTATAAAAAATGAGACCTACTATATAAATACAATGTGTGTCTTAATTCCTTTGTTCAATATATGTACAATGATTCTGGGATATTTTCTTCTAGGACTAACAAATATATTCCAATCGAACACCAACTATATCCTAGTGTTTATAACCCTTAATTTATGTCACATTTCCCTCTATGGGTTAAATAACCACATGAATCCATATCATTTTGAACATGATCTTGATCCATTAAAATATCATATCCAAGAGTCTTCATCACATGATATCAAATTACCTGAATTCTAGTCCACCATACATGTCCCTAAACTACTAACATTGATTTTTACACAAACCAATCTCCCAATACAAGAAATAAATCCATGTAATAGTTCTATGTGTAAGATGATTCTCTAACAAAGAATCAGTGTTAAATTCCCCTATATTTTATTTAGGATTTAGATCTATGTATGATCTTATAGAACTAGATTCCTTATCAATGGTTCTATTCTATAGGATGACCCATATTAGGAAATATATTTTTCTTTATTACACTTCTTATGGGATATATAACTACACACTTATCCTTTTAGCACAAACACGACCATAAATCATCACCACTCTCAACCTCTTTTATTCCTAAAAGAGAGAAAGATTCATGTATAACTAATTGTTTATATCAATAAAAAATTACCTCTTATATCATCCATATAATGATATAATTTTCGTTATCAATGACATCCATCATATCTTCAGTTTCCCATTTTGATCATGATTCAAATGACCATACATGCACCGGTGGGACACTCAAATTGATGTAACTGATATGTGATGTATATTAAGTTATGGAAAATAATCTTAGTCACATGATGTTAAACTATGCAATATAGGATCCACTATACATGAATTCCCAAACCCAATGGGGTAGATTTTTGGTGAGACGTATTCACCCTACTAGAGATACAGACTCCATGAAATATTTATAAAAACAATGTGTACCATGATTCTTGTAATCTTAAGATATGTAGAAAGTTATAAGATATATATATATATATATATCCTAGACTCAGTAATATACAATCACCCATTTTAACTTCTTTATGAAGGACTAAATTGGCCAAACCATTTTAAAAGTAGGTATAGAATTCCTCCACCACATTTTTGGAACATCCTTTCCCATAAGTGAAGCTTGATGTATCAATATTCTTTATTTTCCACAAAACATCATGGAAAAAGGTAATGAGTTCATCTGATTTCAATGGAATCCTTTTCTCCCATGCATATAGACCCAAATATGGATCAACATACACACCCCAATTTTTCCTACACACCTTGGTAATGATTTCATCAAAAGAAAAAGGTCACAAACCTCTATACTCTATGGAACCATTGTAATAGAACAGATCATTTGGTCATCGTTAGGGTCCATCCCTGCCATATGTGTCCTATCTCTGCTCTCCTAATAAAAAAACATTGATTCTTGATTTATAGTATTATCATTTCCCTATTTAAAAGGTGTCATGTAAATCTTGTCCCTCATAACCTAATTGGGATGTTATGTTAAATTTACCCTTCATTCATGGTCCACACATTATGACCTTAAATTTTATGCACTCTTTCCAAAAACATCCCAAGCATACAATTTACATATCCTTAAATTAAATTTTTATTATCTCATCCCAGTGTTGTATCATTTTTTCAGTCAAAGCTATTTGGACCTAAAAACTAGTCTATTAAATCCAATTATTGTGACCAAAAACTAGGAACAACCACTTTGAGATAGTTTATTATTATAGAAAACTCCATTTTGGTCAAGTTTATCTTATATATTTCTACAAAACTATCTCACTCATAGGCCATCATTGTATGACCATAAACGCTACCCGTTTTTGGTCTAAATTGGAAGACCCAAAACTGTTACTGAAATAGACATACTACTTATCAGGTTGAAGACCCATAAATGACATCCTAAGATAAATTCGAGTCTATACTTCCTTTTATTTTTTTAACTATCAATGAAATAAAAAAATTAGGGTACAAATGAAAAATACAAAAATATCATTGGGGTCATTAATTTTCCCATGAAAATGCACGTTATACTCCCTGAATTCATATATATATGAAAAAGTGAGAGTGATAACATATCATATCTCTTAGCCATAATGATGTGCTAAATACATGAAAACAAAGACTTTTGGGTAACATACCAGTCAATGAATTCCCACTTTTCCATGAACCTATTGATTTCCCAAGTGTTTGAATCATTTAAATCCATTCATGAATATTGGTAATGAGTGTATTTGAATTTTAGGGACAATTATGTTTGGATATGAATATATTCCACAAATATGGATCTTACATATATTCTCTCAATTATACATTCCAACTAGAGGAATGTTTTTATATGTAATATAAGGATCTATAATCTTTGTACTCTTTGGAAACATTATAGTAGAACCCATTATTTGAAAATGGTCAGCGGTCATCCCTGAAAAATGTGTGTTATCCCATCATCCTTTATTTAATCCTCCTTAGGTCACGACTTACCCAATCTAAAACCCCACTATTCAATTTAATTTAATACCCTTGATTTATACATCTATATATCATGCTCAGCTCTGAAGTTGAGATACAAAACATTATCATTTAACTTTTAATTGGTCCTCATGTTGTGTCCTGAGACCAAATAATGCGATGGTCCGAGATTCATGAGCATAAAATGAATTCCCCCTTTTTCAGTATAGTTTACTTTTTTCAATGGGACCTTTCTTCATGTCTAGTTTTTCCATTCCCATTCTAAGTAAACTATCCTAATAATTTACTCTTTGGTAAAATCTATAAAACCTTAAAATATAGAAATATTTGGAAAAAACTATTAAAACTCAAATCATCATCCAAACTGGTCCATGTACTAAGATCATACCATTTTCAACTGTTTTGATCAGTAATAACACAAGGACCATACTTATGATGGATTTTATTTTATCATGTTATACACAATTCACCCCACCTTATTTTTTGTCATGGATATATGACCTTGAACATAAAATCCCATTGGTTTTACATTTATAACCTTAAACCACTCAAAGAATGATAGTTGAATCTCACTATGTTGAAAACCCAGAAAGGGAATCCTAAGAAAATTTCAGTATGAGATCCTCAGAAGAATAGATTGTTTGATTTATTAAAATTATTTAATTTAAATGGAAAATGAAAAAAAAATTATCTAAATAAAAACATATTAAGGGAATCTTAAGAAGAATCCAATTCTTTAACTGCAAATTCTCCCCAGTACGAGACTTTGGAAAATGTTCTTGTGAAAATATAAAAAAAATGATTTTTCTGGGGTCTATTATACGATCTTAGAAAAATATAATATATTCTTTCTAGATCTATAAAACTATGAAAAATATATGAATCATCCCACCATCCATATAATTTCAAATCAGATGATCCATGAAAAATGTGTAAATACATAACTCTACGGTACTTGAATGTATTTTTATAACTAGAAACATCATTCAAAATTTCACTTTCTGATCCTCAACACATTAAGAAAAATAATTTCTCTAAATGGGATAGCTATATTGTTACAATGATGGTAATCAAGACAATAACCATTTATGTGGCATGCATAGGGAAAATCATTCATCTGAATGGATTATATCTTGAATATTGTGTGGGAATTTCTGATTATACTTATCCTTATCTCATGCCCAAGTGAAAATATCACTAACTCAAGTGTTTATAAACTATAATCAACCTTATCAATAAATTTTATTTGGATTAAATTTTTCATTATTTTATCATTTAAATATTTTTCAAGATTAAATCAATTGGAAAGAAGTGGAGAAACAATAAAAAATATTCGATAAATTAGGGAGAATAAAATGTGTTTATAATGGAAAAAAGAGAGACTTATAAAATTCATATCCACCTTCCCTGATTATTAAAATATGTGGAAATTAATTAAATAATTAATGTCCTAAAAAATAATATATATTATACAATTATTATAGAAATTGGTTTAATTAGTCGTTGAGTTCATCCAGTTTGATAGTTCCGACCTCTACATAAAGAATGAGCTCCCCAACATTCTCAAAATTTTCCACAACATCTCTCTCTGATTCCACATATAAGCTTCGATGATCCTCAATATCCATATTGAATAAATAAATATTTTCATTATAACTATCCCAATATTGTCTAACTTGGTCAATTGAATCTCGTTCTACCATACCAAAGTGTTTCCACATAACCATTATTGTCGCTTTTGGAGAGGCTTACTTGGTTTCATTTTCCCTGAGGTTTACACAATATGCTGATGTATTTTTTGAAAATATTTTTTGAGTAAATTTAGATTAATTATATAATATTTGAAATATATCTTTTATAAATCATGAATAAATTCATAATAAAACCTACCATGCCATAAGAGTTGTGAAAATTCGGTGAAGCTTGGTAGTTTCTTTTGTAGTTCATCCAGAGGAGTTCATGAAATGATATTTAGAAATATTTTCTACATGAACATATGAGTGACTAGGTGAGAATCATGAATTACTTTTAAAACATAGATTCATACTCTGAATATTTAAAAGAGTGTGACACAAGAACAACCAAATAATATTTTCCCTTTAAGTTCCTTAGTAATGTCAATATTGATACATCTTGTTCTCCAAACAATGTTAGTTACTAAAGCATGGAGATAAAAATGACCTATACCACATAAAATTATATTAGATATATCCATACCATATATAAAATTAATTTAAGTCAAAGAGGATAATAATGAATCATTTTTTAGAGGTATTAACCCTCACCACTTGATAAGGGGATGTTGACATCTTCTACAACAATCGCTTCACTAGAAGTGATAGTAGGAGCGTCACTATGAAAAATCACACCCTTTGATAAAGAAACCAATATAGATAGAAATAATTTTATTCAAACTAGGTGAATTATTCTTAGAATAGGAACCAAATTAATATCAGTTAGCATAATATAAAGAGTAATTTCCAATGTCATAGTAGCATAACTTCAAGAAATATTGCATCAAAACAAATGATCCAAATTCTAAAATAAATGTCCAGAATATCAATATAAATACAATCCTACTCTAGAGATATATTCACATGGGTAATAGCCATTGAATATGGATTGAAGGGAAACTCAATTGCCTTATATAATGGACACTTCCACATGGCCCCCAATAAAGGATCATAGATCCCATGCTATTGAGATGTAATTTCCATGGGGTTTGGAATCCCAATGAAATTTTAAATTTTAAATCGATATAAAGAAATAATGGATAATGATTTTAAAGTTAAACCATTATACTTAGGTGTAATAGAAAAAAAATAGATACATTGTGATGAGAGTTTTAATCTGATTTACTTTAGGACCCAACAATCACCATACCAATAGTATTACCTCCCAACATTTTACAGGTAGTATGATTCTGATCATGTGATGTTCTTGTGCTCATGATATCTTTTCCAAACCCTTGAAATATCAATGAGTTAGGACAGAGTTACATGGGATGGTATAAAAAATATTAACAAAATATATTTAAAAGATATTGAGTAAGTTTACAAATAATATGAAAATTCAAGAAGTTCTCAAGAACTCTTAAGGTTACGACACAATGTATTGAACACATTTTTATAGTAAAGGAAATAAAGTGAAGTAACCTTAGTTTTTTATTAGTCAGATGGGACTTGAAATCATTGATTAAATGTTGGTGGATTTATATAGCGGACCCACAGTATTTATTACTTTTTCTTTTTTGTGGTCTAAATAATTCTGAAGCAATTAATGTAAGTGGATTAATGAGTGGAGATTTGAAATTTTCCATGGTTTCCCTTTACATACTATTAACTAGAAAAAACAGTGTGCTTTTTAATTTATATTTTATGGTCTTTCAATTTTGGCTATTGCGTATTGAGTCTTAAATTCATTTAAATTGGACCAAATGTTGTGGGTTTTCAAGGTCACACAATGTGGACCAAAACATGACATAATCTATCTAAATAGGAAAATAAATTTCCTCACATTGATGAAGGACCTAGTGCTAGTATATACTTCCACATAGAGAGGTGTTGTAACGATCCGAAATTTTTGAATAAATCTTGTTTCCTAATTTATGTGTTATTTTATTTTATTTTTATACTCAAAAAAAATGTTTCATTTGATAACATGAGTATAATTAAAATGAGACTGTTGGGTTTTGACTGTTATTTGACCATTGGTCAATATGACTGCTGGAAACTAAACGTTTTGATTATTGTCTCTAAATTCAAGCAATCTTGGTTAATTAATATAGAAAGAAGATTCCATGGCCTCACCCAGTAATCTTGGACTGATCGAAGCCCATCTAATAGAACTTGGGATTGAGGTAGCACCACTGGGCTTTGCTCTTGACCAAACGCAAGCTGAACTTCATCGTGTGAAGCTAGAATGGGATCGCCTTCGCGAGAAGTTCAAACTGATAGAAATTACTACTCGTGCGATGTTGGCCGAGCCTCCCTCAGATTATCTCACCTTAGCACACCTTAAACTTAGGTCCTATGCTGGTGTGATAAGGGGCTATGTAAGGAGACTGTAACTTCCTTGTGTAATCCTTTGTTTTAAATAAAAATTGGGATTTCTTCTTATGATGAAGTTTATGAATTTTCAAATGTCCGGATAAATATAGTATGCATATTTTTGGTGAATTTTAGAGAAATGATATTTTAAAAATGTTTATGTAAACCTTAAATAAATAAAAATTTGTAATTATTTTCAAAAAATGGTCTTCTACAATTATGTTCAGTGCGAAATTTCAAGTCTAATAAGATCAACTTGATTTTTGATGAATAGTAAATTATGAATAGTGATTTTACGCTTAGGATTAGTAATGTGACTAAATGGATTTGTAATTCCACTCAAAGAAAGTTTTAATATAATTTAGAAACCTAGATTAAGTAATGAGATTCAATAAAATGGGTAAATAACAGTTTCATAAATTGTAATTCAAGTATTAGTTTTTTCAGGTGAATAGTGTTTTTTAATTACAAATTAAATTAAAAATATTTAGAAAAATATTTTTATAAAATGGATTACATATTGAACTCAGAGCATCAATATTATTTTAAGGTAATTTTTGGGGATTTTCCGGAAAAAAATGAATTTTCGGTGAATAGTGTATTTATTTTAAAAATGAATTAAAAATATTTCGAAAAATATTTTTATAAAATAGATTTCATTTTTGAAATTAGAGCATTGATATTTGGTAAATGTGAAATTTTGGGATTTTTCTGAGAAAGTTGAATTTTCAATGAATAGTAAAAATACAGTTTTAGGGTTTCGGTATGTTTAATGACATCATAACTGTGTCATGATGATTTCATGAGAATTTTTAAGGGATGGTTGACTAAAGAGGATGAATTATGGTGTGGGGGTCCCCATGTGTCCTAACTCTATGGGAAGTACCATGGGAGGGCCCATGCTTTTGAGAAAACCACTTTTGAGGTGTCCCTTGGCCATTAATGCCTTGTCCCCTCATTTTACCTATAAATACCAAGCCCTCCTCTCATATTTTCAATTCCAAAACAATCATCAACGAAGTTCTGGTCTCCTTACCTCCCAAGGAGTCCTCCCAAGGTGCCCCGAAGCCCTCAAGGTCCCAACCTTTGAGTTTTAAGAGTTACATTTTAAGGTAAGGGATCCGACTTCTCTCTTTCTTTTCAAGTAATCTCTTTTATGTCATATCTTTTATGCTCCATGATCTTATGTTGAAGGATGTTCTTTTATATTCATCTTACTTCCCTTTTCATTTTCATATTATGAGAGACCCCCTCTTTCTCTCATCAATTCATTTTAAGAATGTTTAAGTGGCGCCGTTAGGCTGCTGAATTTTTAAGGGGTTCTTTCACCCTTCTCGTTTTCAAGATCTATTTTCATGTCAAGTCTTTCATGTTCCTTTTTATTATGTTGGGGTATTATATCTATATCTATCATATTGATCTTTTATGTTCATATGATGAGTGACCCTATCTGATTTGTCAATTCATTTTTTTCTGAAGTTTAAGTGACGCCGTTAGGCTGCCGAATTTTTAAGGGATTCTTTCACCCTTCTCATTTTTCAAAGTTCAACTTTCATGTCTAGTCTTTCAAGTTCCTTTTTTTATGATGGGGTATGATCTATATATTTATCATACTTATATTTATGACCATATGATGAGAGACCCCATTTGATCTCTTCAATTCAGTATTTTCAAGTTTTAAGTGGCGCCGTTAGGCTGCCGAATTTTTAAGGGATTCTTTCACCCTTATTGTTTTCAAGATCTATTTTCATGTCAAGTCTTTCAAGTTCCATTTTATTATGTTGGGGTATGATCTATATATCTATAATACTGATATTTTATGTTCATATGATGAGATACCCTATTTGATCTCATCAATTCATTTTTGGTTGAAGTTTATGTGATGCCGTTAGGCTGCCGAATTTTCATAAGAGAAATCTTATTTTTTTTGTCTTCCTTTCATGTTCTTCATTTCATATGGTAAATTTTCAAATTTCATTATCATGTTCTTAAATCCCTTATATTCTTTCCCTCTACTATTTTATGGGTCATTTATGAATGTTTGACCCATGTCCCCTCTCTTTTCAATGTTTTCTAAAACCCTGTAACATATCCGTTATGCTGTAGAATTTTCGTCTCAAAATGCCCCTCTCTTTTCTCAAAATTATTTTATGTTATAAAGTGAATACTCAAAGCTATTATTTCTACAGGGGTATTCAGATATATACTAAAATTTTCTATTTTAAATTCTGGGATTTAAATACATGAAACCTGCTTTCCCTTTTCCATGGGTTTAAAGTGACGTAAAGATCATGTCTTTAAAGCAGTTTTTAAAAAGTTATGATTATGAAATGAAACACATTTTTTTATCCTATTTGGGTTATTTATGAAATTAATTATGATGATATATGTCGCTCACATGATAATAAAGGAAACTTTTAGGGTGCGCCCTGATAGCGCTCCAATGCATTGGGTAATGATGTAACCACTAGAGAATACAATTTTCACGATAACTTGATGAATAACCTTGGTAATTTTCAAATGACACCTTGGGGATAGACCTTGGTGATATGTTCATGATTTTCTATTTTAAATGATGTAGACACATCTTAATGTTATGAAAAATGTTATTTTTATTATGATATATCTCATGATTTATTTCTCATGCCTTAAAGTTCTTTTCATGACCTTATTGAAGTATCTCAAGTTCACATGTAAAATGTTTCTCTTGTTTCCCTTATTGGGCCTTCTGCTCACCCTTTCTTTTGATGTATGTCCCAGGTTATGAGATGCAGTAATGTACCTAGGATGAACATGGGGAGAATCCTTTCAAGTGTTTAAGAATAATGTTTTATGTTTTCATGTTTTATGTTCCTAGATTCCAAGACACTAAACCTTAAAGATCCTCAGTTTTGTGTAATGAAGTGAAAGTTTATGTTATAAAAAGGTGGGATGCTATAGTTTGTATCAAAGGATGGTTTAGTTATTTGTGGAAATTAAGATATGAAAACTTTAGGAAGAACCCTATAGAAAATTTTAAATATAGGAAATCTTCCAGATATTTTGGTGAGTATTGAGTAAGGGGTTGCCAAGCAAATACATCCCTGTCTGGATACGAGCAGGTAGAGGTGGCTCTGACACAGATGTACATAGGGGTAAAACCCAAAAACACCGCTTTGAGCTAGACTCGAACGGGAACTGGTACACGACAGCGGGCCTTACTGCACTCTTGGTTACCACACTCCCGGGGGATATGCTTTGGTAAATTCATAAGCTTAGAATGAACCATTATTAAAGGAACAAAGATAAAATAAAATAAAGATTCACATAAGAATATACGATCATGGATAACCTAGATTGGAACCTAGGGGATCACAAATTAGGATATACTTTTATTATACATGTTTATCCTTTTATTATTAATGTTTGCGTTTCATGATTATTGGAAAAGTATTTAATCCCCTAATTATACTTTATCTTCTTAGTTAATGGTGGGAAATCGAACAACATGTCCCAACAACCAATGTAATAGGAAATGTGATGATTTCCATATTAATATGACAGAGATGATTAGGGGATTCAATGATGATTAATATTTTGGAAGACGTTCACTATTTTGGGGACCCTATATGATCGAGGTAAATAGATTACTACGGTATTTTTACTGAGGAGTAAGGTTGACTTATATTTTTTAGAATAAATAAATTTAAGGCGTACTTATAGTAATTTAGGTTAATTATGGAAATGATTAACCTATATTGTGGTAAATATGTTTAGGTCAGTTACTTTTTTTATAAGATTTTAGGAGTGGTTGATGTTGTTTGGAGATAAATGATAAATTTTACCTTGGAAGACTATGTTATCAAATCCTTATTGTATTTGGGTTTCAATCTTAGTTTGGTTTATTTTGAGGATTTTTAAGGACAATTATTTACGGAATGGTTTATGATGAACTCTGGGTAGTACCATGGATCTTTGAAGATTTAAAATTAGTTTCCATTCCTACGGGATTATTTCTTTTTGAAGAGTTGTTTTACCTTGCCCTTTCTATTTTTGGTATAATGTTTAATGATATATGAAATAGATGGTTAATCTTTTGTGGATTATGTGATTCTCTAGAAGAAGATTCTTGTGTTTTGATGAGACCAAGTGTTTTTGAATGCTCATCGTTTGGAGAAAAGATTATTTTTGTGTAGAAAATTATTAAAGGATGAAACTCTACATGAAGGTAGGAATATTTTCTTATGTTTTTGTTCTATGTAGTAAATTAATTCCTCAAAATTATGAAAAGAAACGTAAAACAAAAATGTTGTTGGTTTACGTTTCCTACTAGGTAATCAATGACCGTTTACACACATCATAAGTTTGGGATTTTCTTATGGTTAAATTTTTCCTAATAATGTTCTCTATCACTCTCCCTCAGAACATGACCCTTTGTTTTCTTCTCCATGTCCATGATTTCCTACATGGAATCCTAGTGTGGGTTAACTCGGGTGACCTTTTTTACTTCCCTTTCTTCATTTAAAGTAATAGTTTTACTGACTCCTTTTCCGATGTGGGACTTTCAATGAAATTTCAAATCCCAATTTTAAAAATTTCGAGGACACAATTTCTTAAGGGGGGAAGATTGTAACGACATGAAATTTTTGAATAAATCTTGTTTCATAATTTTATGTGTTATTTTATTTTATTTTTATACTCAACAAAAATGTTTCATTTGATAACATGAGTATAATTAAAATGAGACTGTTGGGTTTTGACTGTTATTTGAACATTGGTCAATATGACTGTTGGAAACTAAACGTTTTGATTATTGTCTCTAAATTCAAGCAATCTTGGTTAATTAATATAGAAAGAAGATTCGATGGCCTCACCCAGTAGTCTTGGACCGATCGAAGCCCATCTAACAGAACTTGGGAAGGAGGTTGCACCACTGGGCTTTTCTCTGGACCAATCCCAAGCTGAACTTCATCGTGTGAAGCTAGAACGAGATCGACTTCACGAGAAGTTCAAACTAATAGAAATTACTACTCGTGCGATGTTGGCCGAGCCTCCCTCAGATTCTCTCACCTTAGCACACCTTAAACTTAGGTCCTATGCTGCTATGATAAGGGGCTATGTAAGGAGACAGTAACTTCCTTTTGTAATCCTTTGTTTTATGTAAAAATTGGGATTTCTTCTTATGATGAAGTTTATGAATTTTCAAATGTCCGGATAAATATAGTATGCATATTTTTGATGAATTTTAGAGAAAGGATATTTTAAAAATGTTTATGTAAACCTTAAATAAATAAAAATGTGTAATGATTTTCAAAAAATGGTCTTCTATAATTATGTTCAGTACGAAATTTCGAGTCTAATAAGATCAACTTGATTTTTGATGAATAGTAAATTATGAATAGTGATTTTACGCTTAGGATTATTAATGTGGCCAAATGGATTAGTAATTTCACTCAAAGAAAGTTTTAATATAATTTACACACCTAGATTAAGTAATGAGATTCAATAAATTGGGTAAATAACAGTTTCATAAATTGTTATTCAAGTATTAGTTTTTTTGGGTGAATATTGTTTTTTAATTAAAAATTAAATTAAAAATATTTAGAAAATTATTTTTATAAAATGGATTACATTTTTGAACTCAGAGCAACGATATTATGTTAAGGTAATTTTTTGGGATTTTTCTGAAAAAAATGAATTTTCGGTGAATAGTGTGTTTATTTAAAAATGAATTAAAAATATTTAGAAAATTATTTTTATAAAATAGAGTTCATTTTTTAACTAAGAGCATTGATATTTGGTTAATGTGATATTTTGGGATTTTTCTGAGAAAGTTGAATTTTCAATGAATAGTAAAAATACAGTTTTAGGGTTTCGGTATGTTTAATGACATCATAATTGTGTAATGATGACGTCATGAAAATTTTTAAGGTATTGTCGACTAAATATGATGAATTATTGTATGGGGGTCCCCATTTGGCCTAACTCTATGGGAAGTACCATGGGAGGGCCCATGCTTTTGAGAAAACCACTTTTGAGGTGTCCCTTGGCCATTAATGCCTTGTCCCCTCACTTTCCCTATAAATACCAAGCCCTCCTCTCATCTTTTTGACTCCAAAACCATCCTCAATGAAGTTCAGGTCTCATTAAATCACAATGAGTTCTCCCAAGATGATCCCAAGCCCTCAAGGTCCCAACCTTTGAGTTTTAAGAGTTACATTTTAAGGTAAGGGATCCGACCTCTCTCTTTCTTTTCAAGTAATCTCTTTTATGTCATTTCTTTTATGCTCCATGATCTTATGTTGAAGTATGTTCTTTTATATTCATTTAATTCCTTTTTCATTTTCATATTATGAGATAACCCCTATTTCTCTCATCAATTCATTTTAAGAAAGTTTAAGTGGTGCTGTTAGGCTTCCGAATTTTTAAGGGGTTCTTTCACCCTTGTCGTTTTCAAGATCTATTTTCATGTCAAGACTTTCATGTTACTTTTTATTATGTTATGGTATTATCTCTATATCTATCATATTTATCTTTTATGTTCATATTATGAGATACCCTATTTGATCTTGTCAATTCATTTTTTTCTGAAGTTTAAGTGATGTCGTTAGGCTGCAAAATTTTTTAAGGGATTCTTTCACCCTTCTCATTTTCAAAGTTCTACTTTCATGTCATGTCTTTCACGTTCCTTTTTGTTATTTTGGGTTATGATATCTATATTTATCATACTGATCTTTTATTATAATATTATGAGAGACCCCATTTGATCTCTTCAATTCAGTGTTTTGAAGTTTTAAGTGGCGCCGTTAGGCTGCCGAATTTTTAAGGGATTCTTTCACCATTCTCGTTTTGAAGATCTATTTTCATGTCAAGTATTTCAAGTTCCTTTTTATAATTTTGGGGTATGATATCTATATCTATCATAATGATATTTTATTTTCATATGATGAGAGACCCTATTTGAGCTCATCAATTCATTTTTGGTTGATGTTTATGTGATGTCGTTAGGCTGCCGAATTTTCATAAGAGAAATCTTATTTTTTTTGTCTTCCTTTATTGTTATTCATTTCATATGGTAAATTTTCAAATTTCATTACCATGTTCTTAAATCCCTTATATTCTGCCCCTATACTGTTTTATGGGTCATTTATGAATGTTTTACCCATGTCCCCTCTCTTTTCAATGTTTTCTAAAACCCTGTAACATAGCCATTATGCTGCAGAATTTTCGTCTCAACATGCCTCTCTCTTTTCTCAAAATTATTTTATATTATAAAGTGAATACTCAAAGCTATTATTTCTATAGGGGTATTCACATATATACCAAAATGTTCTATTTTTAATTCTGGGATTTACATACATGAAACCCGCTTTCCCATTTTCGTGAGTTTAAAGTGACGTAAAGATCATGTATTTAAAGCAGTTTTTAAAACGTTATGATTATGAAATGAAACCAATTTATTTTATGCTATATGGGTTATTTATGAAATTATTGATGATGATATATGTGGCTCAAATGATAATAAAGGAAAATTTAAGGGTGCGCCCTGATAGTGCTCCAATGCATTGGGTAATGATGTAACCACTAGAGATTACAATTTTCACGATACCTTGGTGAATAACCTTGGTAAATTTCAAATGACATCTTGGGGATGGACCTTGGTGATATGGTCATGATTGTCTATGTTAAATGATGTATCCACATCTTAATGTTATGAAAAATGTTATTTTTATTATGATATATCTCATGATTTATTTCTCATGCCTTAAAGTTCATTTCATGACCTTATTGAAGTATCTCAAGTTCACATGTAAAATGTTTCTCTTGTTTCCCTTACTGAGCCTTCTGCTCACCCTTTCTTTTGATGTATGTCCCCAGGTTATGAGATACAGTAATGAACCTAGGATGAACATGAGGATAATCCTTTCAAGTGTTTAATAATAATGTTCTATGTTTTCATGTTTTATGTTCCTGGTTTCCAAGACACTAAACCTTAAAGTTCCTCAGTTTTGTGTAATGAAATGAAAGTTTATGTTATAAAAAGGCGGGATGCTATAGGTGCTCAATTTTCTTAGGTCATGATGCATACTAGAAATAATTGGATGTATAACCATGATAGAGGATTGTATATAGGGTGTAGGAATTACTAAATATCCCATGTTATGGAAACGAAGCCACATATAATCCTTAAATATAATCCCAAAATAGATCCATCTCATATGAAATAAAAATGGAAATTTTCCATACATTAATACTAGTTATTAGGTGAAAAAAATAATACAAATGGAGTTATTATATTGATCTGACCATCATAAAATATATTGATTGGGCTCAACGAGATGATCTACTGTACTTATTTTGTGGTCTTATTAGATAATCCCTAGGCTTGGATATTTAACATCATGCTACAAGGACTGAAATGTTATATGGTTTAGTGGAAAGAAATTGTTAAATAATTCTTTTCAATTTAACATCATGTAGCTAAGGTACTTGTCATATAGTTAAGAATAATTTAGCTAGAACATGGTTAACAAGCATTGATATTATGAAACATATCTTTTACAAAACCTTGCATTAATTGGAGGGGTATTAATATCTGGGGAATTTTCATCAATTTTTTAGATTAATGTAAAATAAACATATGTTGGATGTTCTTACCTATATTTAACTCACATATATGGAATATGATTGTCAAAAAAATGGTCCACTCTAAGAATTTTAGGATCATGCAAGGTAGACATAAGTATTATATGGTTTAGGTTCATGAAACATGGATCCTACCACTTTAATAGAGGTTATAGAGTATGAGGGAATAAAAAAAATATTTTCTATCCCTTTGAACATAGAAAAATAAATGTAGTAAATAACATATTCAAATGTATGAATCAATTATATTTGAATAAGGACTAGTGGAATAATGTTGACCATTAGTAATGGAAGAAACTTATGTCTCATTGTTAGGTAATAACACATGGATGTTATAGAGGACCCTTACTTTAGGAACAAAATATCACATAGTGGTTATTTGTCATGCTCAAAGGTGACTATTTTTTCACCATGAAATCCTAGGGGAATGATTTTAGATTAGTCATTATATATTAGCAATATTATTATGAAAGGGGAAACCAAGAAGATTCATTCATGGATCTGGGAGGCTAAGAGGTTTATCTCTACTAAAGGAATTCGATGATTAAGACATAAAAATATATGAAGTTGGTTGGGTAGGAGAGGTGATATTTAATTTTTTTGGGATATTCCATGGCTACAATGTCAGGTTCAATACATTCTATTTGGATAGAAGGACTAAATAATGACATAGTCGGATGGTAAACTAAACCTCATAAGAAATATATAAAAGAAATAAGATATAATATAGAAATCATTGTCATTGATTAAGGTCATAATTTATTGAATTCCCTAATAAGTTTATCATTATATGGGATGAACCACATGTCACATGGTTTAACATCATATAATAAAGAGAAATCGTGAAAGTAAAAAATGTGGCTAGGCCTTGGATGAGAGAACTGGATATCACTACATATCCTATATAGAATAAGAATTATTCAACATGCAGTTTGTAAATATAATCCCTTCATTGATCTTTCACATAAATGAGGAACATATGTGGCCTGATTTCAATGAAGATTTATAAAGTGACCCAACGTGGATGAGGAGAAACATAATCGTGATAGTGGAACAATGTTTGATGGGGAATTTTCAAAGATGGTGTGTAACTTTAGAGTCTAATATAGAAAGATCCACATAGAATTTTAAGGGCCAAAAACTTGAAATATACCCTTGATAATGGATGCATTTATTCTCATCATTGGCTCATGTTCAAGGTACACTATTAATGAGGATTACAAAGTTGATATTGGTTATATTTGGGAGGGGTGAAATGGTCGTATTGTAATATTGCTCCATGAAAGGAGGAACATATCATATTTATTTGTGTTAAACTGTAATGGAATTTTTATATTCTTCCTTGGAACTATAGGTGAGACCCATGTGCCAGTAGGGTTACTACATAGATCAAGCTTTGGTGCAATAAAAATAGACTATATAGAAAATAATTTATGGTTCTTTTAGGTAAACCAAATTCTATTTAGTTTAATATCATACTAATAGGAAGATATCATGTTGTTCAACATAATGTGATAAGGATAAGGAATTATTCAATTTAAATTCAAAAAACCAAGAATTGGGTAACCCTTGAATGAAATTATTTTAGTATTGGTTCACTTTTCACTATTTAGGGTTACATATGGTAGGGTAACACGAACCTTGTGTAAAATATTAAGGGTTTAGAATTATGTAAAAACCATGGATGGGTATAGGATAGGTGATATGGGATGTCATGTTGTATCATGATGAAATAATAATTATGCCACATGTAGTAATTTAATAATATCTGTATACATATGACTCATATCCATGGGAAGGGGAATTTTCTTATTTTGAAGCAGTATTAAAATAAGGAGAGGGATTTTGGTGCCATCATGGACAAGGGAACTTGGATAAAACATACATTTGTGGTTGGGTCTAGCATAAGAAGTCTTGAAACAACTTTTTATCTTATCAATATGGATAGATCCATACATACTTCTTTAAAATTTGGGGAAAACATGATCAACTTATCTTAATGGATGGAAAGGAGGGGGAACCTAACATGAATAGGATAGTAGTTTTATTATCAAGATAATGTAGAGGGAATATTTATGACTGAGTTTTATAGATGGGTTGATTTATTTATATGTCATTATGTATATTGTAATTATAACAGTAAATACACATTTAGTTCTTATCACATGGTCCCCAAACATGTAATGATGTTACATAGGTTTGAGGAATTTTATTTTATTAATAGATATGGATCACTTGCAGTGAATTTAATATTTAATTAAAAGGATTCATTGATTGAGAAGGATGGAAACCTGATGTTGTTGAGAACTCAGTTCCAGGATGAGGCTATATAGTTTTTTCCTAGAGAAAGGTTATTGAAGACAAATCAATATAATCTGGTATACAAGTATGATTGAAACCTTTTACATAGGTCTGAATCATTTATATAAGATAAGACAAGTCGTAGAAATTAAACATAATTTGTTTAGTTTAATGCCAAAAGACATGGAATAAGTAGTTTAATTTCATTTGGCATAAACTCGGTCCATTTAGTTTAAAATTATCTTTCTAAGATAGTATACTATGGGTTTTACAATTATATTGTTAGGACTATAATTTTGTATAGCTAAACATCACTTGATAAGGATGTTATGAACTGATATGAAAATATGAAATAAATTTATCACAAGGACATGTTGCGTAGTTGGGAATTGTTTGATAAAGTCCATGATTATTCAGTTTAAAATCTTTTAGTGAGGATATCTTTTGAGTTGTGTAGATTCATTTAAAATGGACCTTTTTAAACCCATGTGGATTGACTAAGAGCTCGTGTAACAAGAGTAAAATCCAAAGAGTTTGTGGTTAGTCTTGGAATAGAAATTTCAAGTGTCACTATATATCCCTTGGTATGGAAATACATAAATATGTAGTTATAGAATGGTCATAATATAGGATCCTATTGGTAAAGGCTTTATGGGAATGAAAATTACAAATACACTTGAATGAGTCCATTTGTTGATTATAGGTTTATGGATGAATATTTTTTTGAAGAAACTATATAGATCGGGCTCATATGTAGTATGTGTTTTTTTATATTCTTCTATAAAATCATGGAATTAATAGAATGAATTGGTGGGTATTCCATATGGATTTCATTATCACATATTAAAAAAACATAATGGTTAGGAAGCTTGGAGAGGCTCATAGTCTTATAGGATGGACCATATGTCCTTGAATTTAATGACATTCTACTGATATAGTATGTTTCATAGTTCAGAGTCTTGCAAGTAGGAATTATATGGTTAAGATTAATTTCCCATGATAAGAAAATTTCGATGTATTTTAATTTTATGTAGTAAGAATGTGGACCTATCCTGATTTTCCAGGTGTGATGTCTCCTCAGGTGGTTGAGAGTTACTTGAATATATGCTGATTACATATCAAGATCCTGAAACTCAATCATATTTTCATATATTTTCTTTTAGAATCAATATTTCAAAATTATGTACTCTTCAATCATATATCCCAAAAGTTTGTGGAATGAATAAGGATTTGGATGACCTTTCATGGATGTCTCCTTGAGTATCTTGATCTTCAGGAGTGTAATGAGGTTATTCTCAAATTAACATGTGAAATATACACCCACATGGGCAAGCATAATGTAAAAAACATTATTGTGTATATCACCTAGAAATCTATCGTATCAATTATTTGGTACAAATTATGTGGCTTGATCATGGTGTTCATATGGATAATGCATAGACATTGGTGTCACCAGATCCAATATCCCGTCAACGATCCACTTATGATGAAAATATTTGAAGAAAATTTAACCTTAGATTATGGTCCATAAAAATCAATTGTATGGGTAGTAATTTGAATGGTTTCATAAATATTCTTGGTTAAGTATCCTTCTGATGATCCTTTGGAGATCAACCAAATTACTCTCAATGGAAAAGGTGGAATTCCCAACAACATTTTTGATTAAAAGGAATATATCATGTATAATCTATCACAGGGAGATAAAAGATAATGTTTTATACCATGTATTCCATATATGCCTTTATAAGAATGATGAAATGGTGGAATTTTAGATTATGGTGGTGGTGACTCAATCTCAATCAATATGGATATATATTAGGAAGCTACAAAAGATAATATCAAAAATCACAACTTCAACAGATCAGATTACTCTAGACATAATGGGGACAATTTGATGATTAGTGAGGTCAAATGATGTAAATAATTTACATTATGAGATGGCGGAAAAAATAAAAAAATTACCATAGTCTCATGGGATGGGGTAAGGTGGAACCATTTTTTGATTTCACCCTATGAGGGTGTGAAATTAGGGATAATCCCACCCCTATGATATTTGTTACTTTACGATAAGGATGATTTTTGGGGGGATGGAGGTATTTTACCATGGTTAAAATATTTATGAACGATATCCTTTATAATTTCTTATAGATGTATATATTAGCATTATTACATGGATTTTTTTTTCATCAGATACGTCTTGATCGTCATAAAGGGGTTGACAAGAAGAAAAAATATCAACACCCATTCATTTCTCAATGGCAAGATGAGTGGATGATAATAGGATTTCTGAGGAACTAATAATGAAAAAGACACCCTCATTAGAGGAATGTGGGTTATCACCATGATATTATTAACCAATTCTAGTAGTAGAGGTTTAGAGAGCCTATTGTGCATCTGAAGATTGTATAGGAGAGGAAAAATATGAATAGGGGACTTATCCAAATAAGGGTTGGATTATTCAAACCCACTTAATAAAATATTTATGGGAATAATGGTTCATATTTTTTAAAAAATCCTCCTGATTAGTTCTATTTTCAATCAATTTATAGCACCGATAGATGAATTTCGGTACTCCTCACTAGAAAATGATCTCATTTGGTGGGATTGTGCTGATTAAATAGGTTAGGAGGACAATGACCATTCTACCATTTTGTGGGTCAGAACCCACATGTTCCCATATTGTTCATTTTTTAATTCTTATTCTGGGATAATGTATGAATCATATAAAAAAGTATCCTTTATATTTTCGAATTAAATATTTCCATTATAAACTATCCTTTGTAGTATACCATTGGTAATCATGAATTCTTAGTTCATGTGACACATCATATAATGGTAAGGGATGTAGTTTATGGGATCATTCCTCAATGATTTATCAAGATTCATGTTTTTAATAATGTTTCCAGGTTCCCCTATAATGAATAGATGAATTACCATGGATCCTGATCATCATGGAAGGAATAAATTTTATTCTTCCATAATTCAAGGTCATTTCTTATCAACATTTTTGGTCAGAGGTTGAAATTGGATATTTTCTATTTTTCTAAGATACTCATCTATGATAGTGGTTCTCAATAAGTTATTTCTGGAGTTATTTAAATTTAATCCTAAAGAATGTGATTTATTTTTCTAGTATGGTGGAGTATTTTGGGGGCACTTCAAGGGGTGAGCATAATATAGAACTCAACTTATAGGTTGTTCACTGTAATATTCAGTAATTAATCCCGGGGAACCTAAAATTACATAGATTATGTTAAAACCATCCATGTTTCACTAACATTCATGACTCTCTTGTTATCCTATTTTTTATAGATTTAGAGAATAAGGATAGTCATTTTCTTTAATGTATAGCTAAAATAGAATAATAACTACTGATGGAGATCATCTTAGTTTGTAATCAACCTAATTGCACGGTTACTATTCCACAAGATGGTGGCCCCTTATATGGACTAAAGAATCATATATGTTGGGAAATATATTATAATTTTGAGTTTCCAAATATTGGGTTTTACTAGGAAGAAAAATGGATGAGATACAACCTTAGGTTTTCCAATACATCAAACATCGAGAATATTGAATTCCTAAATTTAAGTGATTTGGTAGACAAATCCATCCACTAAGGATAAATGTTCCACTATAGTTTCTCCAATTCCCTTTATCCTTTAGTAGAATCAATTTTAGTAGTGAGGTATTTTTGTATTTGCTGAAATATAACCACCTAAGAATTCCTTGAGATTTTTTTTGAACTGGTAGTTTATTTTTACCATGTGTTGGTAACTATTAATAATGAATTGGAAATGCAATCAAGTGATCATATTTATATAATCTCAATTTTGATGGGGTTCCTTGATTTTTCTTTTGTGGGATGATAAATCTGACCTTGTTGAAGGGGTTTGGTTGATTGAAGCTTGTTGGAATTAACTCGATAACCATATTCATTGTTTATATTTTCCTTAAGCAACTCAACCATAATCTACTCAATTTCTTTTATTCTGGACAATAACCTGGAAATATTACAATCTGTTGAAAATTTTTCACCATTTTCGAATCTTAGGTTGGATTTAATATACCAATATTCATTTCTTATTTAATAGTATTATAGTTTTATGCATTACTTGTAAGGTTTCCCTCATTTTTTAAGCCCTAAAACATTCATTACATGATAACAACATTAATACTATAGAGGTGATTTTGAGGTTTATATTATTTGAAATTAAGAATATAACACATAAAAAACAAGAGTTTTCTTCTAATATACTTTAAATCATACTTTATAGATTCATTCTAGGACACTTTTACAAGATCTCTGATTTATGGACATACATGAAAAGAAAGGGGTGAGCATAATGCACATTAAGAGAATAAAAAAGGAAATATTAAGCATGGGATTAGGAGGAATAACAACAAGGAATGATCATAAGTACACAAGGAATATCATAACATAATTATCATGAAGAATAACCTGGAAATTTTTTTATAACATAAAACTGATACATCCATAACCATATCACTAAGGTTTCATAATACATAAATTTTAAGGTTATTCATCAACATATCTTAAAACACGTCATATCTACATATTAATTCATTACCAAATGAATTAGCGAACTATCAAGGAATACCCTTAATGTGTATTTATTTATATGTTAGATCTAAAATAGTTCATTAATAAACCATGTGAAATAAAAAATACTGGTTTCTTATAAAATCATTGAGTTTATAAATGTTTAAGGACTTGACATTTTCTTATTTTTTTACCCATGAGAAGAGAATATATATTTTCATTCATGTAAATCACCAATAAATAATTTATTTTTACTTCTTGGTGAATACCCATGCATAATGTAGTGGTTAGGGTGTTCACAATATAATTATATTTCATGTAAAAATAGAAATTCATGAAATGATTTTGATAGCTTTATATGTATACAACATGGATTAAGGAAATTGGATAATGCGAGGGATAAAAGTTTTCCCAATGGTAAAATAATATTTTAGAATTAATGGTACTACCAAAATTATATGAAAATAATGTTATTCAATATTTACAAGGTATACCAAAAAATAGGTATTTTGATGGAAGAGAAGAAGAGAAGATTTCCCATACCTTGTAAAGTAACATTCAAAATATTGGTATAGGAAACCTTATTAAATTGGAGATACCTTCAATGGAATTTTGAGAGGAAAATTGTTATAATTTCTTTATTAAGATATATGGAGTGTAGAGGAAATGTGGGATGCAAGGGTAGTTATAGTAAAATAGGGATAAATTTTTAATAATTTCTAAATATAGGTCATGGAATTCGATACTGCAAAAAATGAAAAACCATCAAATTACCCAAGGGTTTTCCCATGGTTTTATACATTTAAGTAAATTTTTATATTTTTAAATGTACTAGAATTGATATATTTTTTAAATATTATTTCGATAATGGAAATATAAATTTTCCACAAAATGTAGTTTTTAAAATATAAATTTCCATTTTATGCTTTCAAAAGTAATTTATAGTTTTGTAAATTTAATTAAATAAATTAAAATAAAAATATTACTAAAATATTTTATATTTAGTTAATAGAAACTTAAAATTAATTATTACATCACTTTTATGTATTTATAATGTGATAATATTTACCATATATTGTACTGTATATTTTTTTTACTAAAAAAAATCTATCTAAAAAATTAAGAAAAATTCTCCATTGGATAAAATATGTGGCTATTGAAAACATCTAATTTTTATTTTATAAAAAAATATCTACCCTTTAGAAAACCTATAATAATTGAAAAGAAATATTTTATAAATAAATGTTTATATATTCAAACTTTTATAAACCTTATTTTTTAAAATTTAATTTAATTTTAATTAAAGATATATACTTTATTGAAAATTGAAATAATGTTATTTTGAGTAAAAATCTATTTCATCATATTCTATAATAATATGAATTTCATATAAGGGTATAAAACTAAATGGGAATGTGGAATTAATAAAACCATTAATTCATTTCTAAAATAGTTATACCTTAATTATGTTAATTCCTTGAAACATAAACCCCTATTAAAACAAAATAATCATTATGGTTAGGAAATTTAATGTTGATTATTTCATGAGGTGGTTTAGGAAACCTTGATCTCATCTTAATCTCTACTATATTGAGCTTATATTATACGATATCGCATTCAATCCTTACATTTTGAATCTCAGTCTAGGATTGATAAAGAGAAAACCCCAATGATTTTACCTCCCCCTAGCTCTAATAGATGAGATTCATGGCGTATGATTCAACTAGTTAAGGCTACTGTTTCTTCTTTATATATTCATTTAACTCTTATCATTACCCTAAATATATAATAACACTAACAATAACTTTATAATGGATACATTATAAATGGTCATAAAGCCCAATAAATATATAGAAAAATTGTCATATTAACCAACTATCATATCCTAACAAACACATTTCAAATTACATCATATATATATACCACAATACATTAATGTGTACTACATAGTTCCCAAATGATTTTACAATTCCTTTTAATTTAAATTATATTACAAATGTTTCTTTTTATTTTAATATATTTGATGGAAGGTTTAATATTCCTGATAGATTTTTATCCTATGGTATATACCATTACATGGTCACTATTCTTCAGTCTGTATATCAATGTATTAGTCATAGTTGTTGTAATAAATATTATTTCTTCACAAGAAATATTAATTTTGAAATAGTTGTTATAAGTACTTTTATTTTAAAATATAATCAAATATCCATTATGAAAAAGAGTTATTTTATTAATCATGAAATGAATATTTCAGAAGTTGTATTCTTCCCAAGATTAAAAAATTTCCCTCTAAATTTTAATCATTCATTAAAATAGAAGGGGGTATTTTCACTTTATCACTTCTTTAGGTTCCCTAGTATCTTCTCCAAAAAAATTAGCTGTCCATAGGACATTCAGAGGCTATGTTGTCATGTTTCCTCCACACTTGTTCCCTTTTTTCAAATATCTGGATCTCTTTATCTTTATATAAAAAGTTATATTCAAATTATATTCCATTAATATCAAGTATATGTGTTGGGTTATTTATATAGTCTCCCAACAGAGACATGTAGAAGAAATCATGGGTATTGGAAATATTTGGAGCTTATTCTAATCAATAAGAAATAAATCCAAGATGCTTCAGAATCTCAAATTGTGAAATGTAGCATTGATTCATTTTTATATTATTTATAAATATCATTAATCCTTTCTATAGTTATGTCTTTATAAATAAAAATCCCAAACTTGAACTTTTATATCCTTTATTTATTACCCAACATAACTATTTTATCGACTTTGGGAAAACATGATGTTCTTTTTTGAATCAATTTTATTTTTTTTGTTTATCCTTAACAATATTTGGTCCAAATGATTTCACTTATCGAAATCCATCTCATAATATTGTATTTCTATTAATTTTTTCTGGATAGATTTAAAATATGTATTTGAATACTTGAGTGGAAACCGTTTTTCTAAGAGAATTCAATAAATATCATAGGATGGTGGTGCAATAATATTAACTCATACTGACCGCAATTATTTCCTATAAAATCTTCATATTATAATAACATTAAACTAAAGATAAAATACTATCAATTAGAGTGTTCATGAAATATTTATATATTTTTTAAAACATACTTATTTTTATATATATCAAACCTTCGAGGGGTTTTGATCCAAGAGTTACCAAACATCACCCTTTTGTAAATAATTTATCCTAATCAATAATTTGATAATAAAATGTAAATCTTAGGTCTATTTTACTGAGTATTATTTTTCCATAGGAATGTTATCTATGAAAAAGTCATCTTTTTTTATTTCATATCCATACAATTTGGGTTTCTTTATTAAACCATAAGAAATCATAAAATATATGTACTAATAAATCAAACAAACATGAAATAGAAATAAAAAATATTAGTCTAAATAATTCTCAATATGAAAATGGTAAATTTCATTTAAGGGATTTTCTATTCGGATTGAAATTATTTGGTATATCTCTTTAACTAATGGAACATTATTTTCTTAAAATTAGCATGATGCAAAGGTTAAAATAATTATTACATAGAATTTAAATAAATTGATTGTAAATGAATTTTATTCATTCAATGATTGATTTAAATGATAATTAAAGATTTTATTGTGTTAATTTCTCAAAATTTTAAATGTTAATTTTATATGGGATTTTCTTAGTGAATATTTTTTAATTTAACAAAGAAAATCAAGTTTTCAATTGAAATTTGGTTATTATATGTGTTGAAAACGTTTTTATAAAAAACTAAAATTAACAATAACACTACTGTGTGCTTAAAAATATTAATAAGTATGTTTTTATCTAGATAGAGTGATCATTTTCCATTCTATGTATTAGTTATATAGAAAACCACATTAGAATGATGTTTATAATAATGATTTTATATTATGATAATTTTGTTTACATTATTCAGAAAAAATAAAAATAAAAATAAATAGAGATGTAAAAAACCATTTAATATATAATATTTTAATAAAAAGTGTATTATCTTTTCCCAATCTGTAGAAAATAAATAATGATAAATTTGAAATATTTTAAATTTATATTTTAAATTCTTAATATCAAAAAAAATTTAAATTATGATATTATATACAAGAGTAGATTTTATTTTTGATGTTGATTTTTATTTATAAACTAGTGAATTGAAAGATTTTCGTTCTTGTTTTTATAAAAATTTATTTCATTCTTGATATTTAAAATATTTTCATTGGAAAAAGTGTTCCCCATTATCTTGTAGTATTCACTTTATAACAACTCTTAAGATTTTTTAGATAAAGAAAATTAACTGTGAGAGGTATTTGAATATTATATTGCTGGTATGAATTAAATATATTATTTCATTGCTATAAAGATACTATAATTTGAAACATAATAGTGAAAAAAAAATTTCTATGTTTTTAATTACATTTTTTTTATAGTTGTGTATTTTCGTTGATTTGATATTAATTTGTAAATTTAGGGACAAATTATAAATTTATGAAATTAAAAAATCTATGTATTATTGGTAAACCTTTAATATTTTATGAAAATATTTTATAGTACGTGATTTAACATATTTTTTTTGAAATTCTCATAGGCGTAGAAACACTATTGAAGACATATGATTTTTCTATGAATATTTCAAAATAAATGAAAACAATAAATGAAAAACAAATACCAAATCTATAAAGAAAAATTATTCTAATTTTTAAAACCTAAGATCTATTAATGAAACAAATAAATGATGATATGTTCTAGAGAGTGAGATATAATGGGCACAACACAATAGTTGTTTATAAGGTTAACTCACTATTTTTATCATGTTTTAAATTTTTTATGTCAAATGATTGTGATCTTACCATCCACATTATTATTTTATTACCAATAAGAACAACAAATAGATAATGAAGAGGGACATGAACTATAAATACAAGAATGATCAAAATGAGTATTAAAATGTTGTTCAATATTTCATTTCCCTTCTCATGTAGTTCGAAATTTAGACCAAGTGTGATCCATTGTTATTGTACTTCAACCTAACTATGTACTCTTTGGAATTATCTATGAAATATTTGGTCATAAATATCACTATTTTATCACACATTGATAATGAAATATATTCATTTTATAGAATTCCAACAAATCAGGATGTCACAAGCCTGTGTTATGACATAATACATATTCAACTTTCAGACTAAAAATCATGGATCAAATCTGAAAACAAATCTATCTAGATCTTAATTAAGATCCATAAAATCCACTCAATCTTTTAATTCATTATAGTGAAACAATTCATCATAACATAATAGATTAGTGTGCAGTCCTTTAGAAATTCTCAAATAAATCATTAAAACATCACCAATATAAATTGAGGCAAGCACCACAAATTCAAGAAAAGTCACATAACATTGTGGCCTACTAATTATGACCTAATATCTAATTTTTATGCAATATTTACTACATAAGATTACAATATAGTATATTAGAGAGTTATTATAGTGAAATCCATGTTTCTTGAAGTGGGATTATGAATTTATATTATATGACAATGATTCATGAAGACATTGTCAAAGGGATGTCGCGGTACTGTTAAATTTTAGAAACACTGGATGGGGAGCACATCAGATGACCTCGTCGATCATTATCGCAACAATGAATTTTTTTATCTAAATTTTATATTACAAATTAAAATTTCTCAACTTATAAATATTTAATATTTTAGTGATTTTTAAAAATATTCTATTAGAAAGAATGGATGATTATGTATGAAGAAGAAAAAAAGTGCAAAACAGTAGAGAGAATTTGAGTTGAAACATAATTTGCAATATAGTGGATGAAATTTAGTTACTGATAACTAATCTAACTTAAGGAGTTTTACTGCAAACCGTTTATAATTATATTAAATTAATTAAGATTTTCCTCAAACAAAACTCTCTCAACTAAATGTGTGATGACTCATCGCCACAGATTACGTGATATAAAGTGTTGAATTTTATCTGCACTAAATACAAATCCATAATAAAATTTAATGATTTACCAATGTTAGGTAAAATAGATGAGAAAGGTTACTTTTATCATAAAAAAAATCACTTATGATAGTCTACCACATTTTAGCTAATTTTTAGTAATGATAAAAGTGACAGTTTATTGGATCTTTTTTTAACACCGATAAAGGTGCCACTTTATCAGTTCTTTTCTTAGTGTTGATAAAAAACATTGTGATTTGTAAAACCATTAATAGAAAAGTTGCATTAATATATATATATAAGTATCATATTTATATTCAAAAAATAAATTTTAACATTATACATTAATAAAGAAATTTATATAATTAATATAGATATGATATATTAATATATATATATATATTAATAATTTAAACCATTATATATATATATATAAATGAATATGAATTAATTGTATGTGATATTTGAATTATATATATATCTATGTATATATGCGTGTGTGTGTATGCATTATGTTGTGTGTGTGTTTTCTATATATGTATATATATGTTGTATATGTGTATGTAATCATGTATATGTGTATGTACACATGTGTATTTGTGATGTGTATATATGCATGGGTTTATATGTATATTAGACTGTATATGAACTTTGTATATGTTTATGTATGGCGAGTGTTTTTCATTTTAAACACTATTTCCTATTTAATTTTTTTTTCATTTTTGATTTATAATATTTGTGGGATTTATTCTTTTTTAATATTTATACATATTTATTTTATATGTATGATTTATAATATGTTTTTAATTTAATTTTATAACATTTATTCAGTTTTATTTATTATGATGAAATATTTTTAAAATTATTGATATTTATATAAATAAGTTTCTTAAATACATTTTTAATCCTTTCTTAATTTTCTATCGTGTTTATAATTGATGTAGTTAATTTTTTATGAATTCATTTTTTTAAATATTAGTTCCTTTTAAATTTTATTTATTAATTTTTAATGTTCATTAATTTAATATTATTTATTAATTTTAATATATATTAATTTCTAAATCTGTTGGAATTTAATTATTTTCCAATATTTATTTATTCATTTATTAATGTACTATGTATTATTTTTAATATTTCTATAATCTATATGAATAATATTTTTTATTAAGTTTTAAAATTGAAAATATGTTTGAAATTTATTTTATTAATTTATTTAAATTAATTTTTAATAATAATTTTTATTTAAATTAGTAACAATTTTTGTTATTTATTTAATTTTATTTATTTATTTCTAGTATTATTTAATTTAAATCTATTTTATAATTTTTAATATTTTTTTTAAATTTATTGATTTATAAAAATTTATACGTATTTAGTTTACTAAATTTTTATATTTTTGCAGTGTTTATAATTTATATGATTAATATTTATTCATTTTTATTTATTAATTTATAATATTTTAAATATCAATTAATTTTATATAATTGATTCCTATAAATTCATTCTAATTTTAATTTTTTAGTCAAAATATTTTACTCTTATTTTTTTTTATTTATATAATTAATAATATCTATTTATTCATTTTTATTCATCTTTATCTATTTTTAATTCTTGTAATAAATCTCAAAAATTCACTTTTTTAAATATTATTAAAATATACACGATTTTATTTATTCATTTTTGACATTATATCATTTAATATTATGATATGATATTTAATATTTATTATTTTTTAGTGTTTTATTAATTTATTAAGTTTTTAAAATATATTTATACTTAATTATTTACTGAGTTTTAATATTATTAATATATTATTAATTTTATTGAAAAATATTTATTCAATTATATTTATTAAGCTCTAATATTTATAAAATATGGGAAATTTATGTAAGAAGTTTATTTAAATATAATTTTTATTTTTTCTCAAATTTTTTATTTCTTTACGACCAATGTATTTAATCTTATGAACTATATATAATTATTTTCTATGTTTTAATACTCATAGTAGTTTTTTATAATTTATATAATTGATATTCAATGATATTTATTTTTTGTTTTTTAATTTTTATAAATTTTTTTAAATCTATATAATTATTTCATTTAAATTATTTTTTTATTATTTTCATTATTTTTGGTATGTTTTTATAATTTATGTAATTTATTTTCAAAATAATTTTTTAAAATAGATTTTTATCTATTTAATTATTTTTATTCATTTGTAATATTATTTCAGTCAATATTATTAATTCATTTTTATTATTTTTTTAACTTTTATATATTTTTTGAATTTAATTATTTTATAATATTTATTCATACATATTTATTTACTATATTTTATTATTTTCAATATTTATTCATCATTATTTTAATATATATCCATTTAAATTTTTTTTATAATTTATATAAATAATAAAACACGTCTATTTTGTAATGTTTTTAAAGACTCTTCATTTTTTATTATCCAATTTCACTCATTTTTATGATCTATGCATTAAAATTACGTATTCATTTATACTATTAATTGGTTTTACATTTTTTAGATTAACAATTTTTTTACAAATATTGGTTTAATATTTTTGTACTTTATAAAATTTTAATCATTTATTTCAAAAAGAATAGATAAATATTGTTTTTATCAGCACCATAATATAAACGGTATATAAAATCTATCTTTACTAGCACTAACATTTTAACACTAAAAATGATTATTATTTTTATCTTTTTTTAAATCAATAAAGATATATCTTTATTAGTGTTAAAAAATTTGTCATAAAAATTGGTTTTATTAGAGAATATTTTTTAATACTGAAATAACTCATATTTTAAGAGATTTTTTGAAATTAGAGATAGAACACTTCCTGCTTTTATGAATTCAACCCTAAAAGAACCCACTTTTTTGCATCGTTCAAGCTCTCACGGAAGACTACATATGTCTCTGCACCCCCTCGTCCTTCTCCGATGAATCATCCCTCCCAAAATCTAAAGTATTTGATTATTTATACTCATATTTAGTCAAAGTATCATCTTATCCTTTATCAGTGTCTTTAACCTTGGGATATTTTCCTCGACATGCATTACCTCCCTCATGCATACCTGATATGGCACCACCACAACACATTACTTCCTATAGTCTTGATAACATCCACCTCATGTTAGGTTATCACCTGGTTCACCACCAAACTCACACTTGTTCTTGTCCACTCGATTCAACTTAGCCTCACTATTTTCATTTGATTTAAATTTTAGGTGATTGATATATTTTAATGGAAAATTTTCATGGATAATTTCACCAACTCGATTACTTTTCTGGATCTTTTATGTCTAATTAAAAATATGATATATCTTGAAATTAATTATAAATAACATTGGATGACTAATAACTACTGATCATCTAGACATTCCCACTCAGTCAACATCATGAGGTAGTTTCAGAGTGAGTACTTTGATAGAAATTTCAATGTGAGAGAGAAAAATCCATGTTCAAGGTATCCATCCGACTCTCATGG
This sequence comes from Viscum album, assembly GCA_963277665.1. NCBI lineage: Eukaryota > Viridiplantae > Streptophyta > Magnoliopsida > Santalales > Viscaceae > Viscum > Viscum album. The sequence goes on along the minus strand of OY728140.1, from coordinate 1,943,212,896 downwards.
CCTAGAAGCAGAAATTTTTTCCCATTTTCATCCAATAATAGGCTACAAAACCCTAATCCTTTTATTAATTTCATTAATATTAACATATATTATAGGAATTTTGGAATAAACCACTAACCACATGTTCATTTAAAACATAATTCTTATAAGAATGATATAAAAGTTAGAGTATACAATATAATGTCTCAAATCAATATTTATTATTTTAATTTACCAATTTTTTTATTTTCAGTCCCCGCATTCAATTTTTTTACTCATAGCAGTTAATTCCCCCTACTGACCATATTTGGGATTCGTTCCATTTTAATTTGAACCCTTGTTCTAATTAGTTGGTTTCTCTTTTTTAGTTACTTCTTCATCTTTCCCCAACATTAATTCATTCTGAAAACCAGTGGATTCTTTAAGTCACAATTTTTTTAAAATTTTTTCCCCATTTAATTTTATTAATTCCTACCATCGATAGAGACAAATGGTTTATTTTGAACCATCATCCTAATTATGTGTAATCTTAGAACTCTCTTTCAAGCTCAATTCAGACTTCCGTTCACCCATTTAATTGGAATTATGAATAGTAATTCTAACATCCGTATCAATTTTTTTTCTTGTTTAAACCACATTCCCACTTTTTATTGTGACATTTTTCGAAAGATGATTCTATTTTTTGGTTTCATTGAGGTTGATTTTTGTATTCATGAAATCCCATGTAATTTCTCTTATAATCTAATCATTATTTTGAGATGGGGATTTCGGATAAACCCAATAAGGCATTTCTGAAAATTTTTTTAAGTTAATTTTTCCATTAGGCCCCAATAATAATTTTAATTACACTTTTTGAGGCTTTATCACAGCAATGTGAAAAAATTAAATTTTGAGCATTCATTGAACCCCTATTTGATTGTCTTTCAGTTTTTCTTATAGCTCGAGAACCACATTTTAAGACTTCTGGTTTATTGGATTTGAAATCATGAGTTTCTTCATGTTTTGGGTTCTCAATTTCATATGATTGAGCCATATAATCATTTTAATAATCAAAAAAAAAAGATGAACACCATCTCTTAAGCATCATATTACTAAAACACCCCATGTATTATCACCTTCCAAGTAAAGAAATAAGTTAACATTAACTCGTACATATAATTGTACTCCAACCAAGCATAGTAACTAAAACAATCCGTATCTCTATATTTTTCAATATATGAATACATAATTAGATTATTTGTGTATTTATAGATATCACATATTCCTTTCCTTATAAGATTTCAACCAATACAAAAAATCTCAATATTGATTATTTGGATCTTATTGTGTTACAACAATGGATTCTTGTAACATAAATGATTCTTTAAGGATGGCCTTTTATGGGTTGAAAGATCATAATTTTTGTGTATTTATTTTTTATTTAAATATTAATATTATGAAATAAAATAGGATATATATGAATAAAAAATGGCAGATTACCCATCGTATAATAAAAGAGTGTGTGGATTTGGGGAAATATTTGTTATAATTTTCAAAAATCATGCATATATCCCTTTTAAAATCATTTTCCATTTTTATGAATTTAGTATTCATAACTAATTAGTCTAGTATAGTTACAAGAACACTTGATATATTATGGAATAGGTCAATGTTATAAATTTAGGACCAAAAATGGGGAAAATTGTATTTATCTAGTGATTAGAATAACACTAAATTTGATGCATCATCTGATATTATAACATATATGAAAAATTATGAAGACCATATCAATGATATTATTACTGGTGTGAATGATAATGAAGATCATAATGAGTAAATGTCAATGAAATTGTAATATTAACATCATTACTTCGCAAATTTATTTAAAAGGTAAATAGTTTTTCAAAGACCGCATTGTATGTTGAGAAAATTTATCCATTGAATGATCTGATCCTAGAATATAATGATTTTAATTGCTTAAAATATTATAGTAAATTAATTTTATGTTTTGTAGGTATGATCTATGAAGGAAAACATGCATGTCCAAATGACAGTATATTATTTATCAATGTTCATAAATCACTTCTGAAATACCCAAAGTGTGGTCTATGTCTTGATAAAATAAAGATGATTCTGGTCCTTCAAAACATGTAGGCCAATTTATAATTATTATTATTTTAAGGCATATATATAAAATTTATGTGACTATAAATAAATTTAAGTGATACTGAGATACAAGAAATAAATATGAGAAACTTCATCACTCAATAGATTCCCCTTTTTGGAAAAAAGTTACCAATGAGTATCCTAAATTTGGATACAATTCTAGAAACCATCATATTGAGCTATCTACAGATGGGGTGAATTATTTCGGTTTTCAAAGAATAACTCACCTTACAAGGATAGTTATATTGTTAAATTATAACTTTCCACCATGGTTATGCATCAAATATAAATAAATTATATTATATATGTTTATATATAGAAAACAACAACTTAGTAATGATATTTATGTTTATTTGGAATTAATGATCGAATATCTGAAATTATTTTATGTTTCACGTGTTCATTTAATTATTTTAAATAAATAAGGATTTTATGTTGAGCGCCATATTTTATGAGATGATAAATGAAATTCATTCTTATGAAAATTTTCTAGGATATAGTGTTAATGGAACTCAAGGGTGTCCTTTTGGTAAACAAGGTACATAATCCATTGTTTTGAAACATTCATCAGATAATTTGTTTCTATGGAATTATATATTTCTACATCGGTGACATGAATAACAATCTTGGAGGATATCATTCGACAGGAGTTCAAAAGAAGGTAAAAAACCTTATCCACTAACAGCTTATCAAGTGTTTGAGAATTTAAAATATATTCGGAAAAATTTTGGTAAAACTTATTATAAAAACCATATAAAATCAAATTGTAAAAACGGTTCAGTTTTTTTTTGAATTACCGTATTGGAATTTTTTATATTATTAGAATATTCTTGAGGTCATGAATGTGAGAAAAAAATATGTGATAGCATTATGGTAACATTACTAAATGAACGTAGAAAAAAAGAGTAAAATTAAGGCTCGGTTGGACATGATTGACATGGGGATAAATGTAAAACCCGAGACTTTTATGTTATATAAATCATCAAAGGAATCTTTTTCTACACAACACTTGCTTGGCTTTCTTTACACGAAATCACGACCTTCCTCGATAGCTTGCGTCGTACGCAATACCGAGTTTCACTAAACAATGACATGCTATTAAAATATTATTAAAACTAGCAGTTATGAAGAGTAATTACCTCTTTTTGAAATTTTATAAATTTTATTTTTTAAATGGACTTCATTTTTGGATTCAGAATATCGAAATTAGCCTAGGGTGAAATTTTGGTATTTTTCTGAAAACTTTCAATTTTTGATGAATAGTGAAACCACTAAGTGGTAGCTGAAAAACTGAATTTTTCATAAAAATTAATTTTACCGCTTCTGTGAGTGGAAATTCAAAAATCGGAGAGACACGATTGATGTCAGTAAGTAAAATGTGGTTCAATGAGATGAAAATAATTTATTGGTGAATAGTAACTTTTTACTTTTTTTACCACGGTTAAAAGTAAATAGGGTAATTAAGGGTAAAGATGATATTATTATTAACCTAACACATGTCCTAATTCTATTGGATAGGTGTAATTCGACCAAAAACAAACTTAGTAATAAAATATGACCATTTAGGCCCACTTGGACTAGATTAGGACATTTATTATTAATTTATTTAAAGAAGGGTTAAATAGTTAAAATCAATGTTTAATAAGTAAAAAAATTTTAATATGGGGTTATACATAAGATAAATTCGACTATAAATATTCATTAGAAAGATAAAAATATTTCTTACATAATGGTATTTTATTTGTAATTTTTAGACATTATATAATTTAATTTAATTATGACACAATGATGATGCAGTAATTATCTTATTAATGCAATATTGAAATAATTAATGTTATAAACACCAAAATAAATGTAATTTGAGACTTTTTATGAATTCCACTAATTTTAATGGTTAATATGACATGTTAGTATTGATTTAATTAACTTGTATCGAACTAATAATTCTGTTATGATTTACAAAAAATTCAATTACTAAATAGTGTCAAAATTGACATAAAATAGTTTTTAAAACAAATATTATATTAGTAATTGATATTTTATTCCTAAAAATCTAAGGTTCGGCCAAATGACTTAGATAAGGTTATATATATTAATAATAAACAACATGGGGTTCGTTTGGCTGCTTATAGTAAGTTTATTAACCTTATAGTATAAGAACACAAGAAGACACGGTAAAAGTAAACTTATTTAACTTAATGTTAAATCTAAATGATAAGGTTAAAATAGGAACCTAAACTTGTCTAAATTCTATTTTATGAGATTATTTAGACCCATCCATACCTTAGATTCGAAATATATCAATTTGGAGCTATTTAAAACCGAACTTGACTGTATAATAAAATATATTTTTTAGTTTCCCCAAAGGTACCCCTCTCCTCCCTTATAAAAGGGCACCTCCTCCCTCTCTTCCTCACACCACTTTGAGCCTTCAAGCTCGGCCAACCCCTGACACTTTCTCCTATCCACTTACCTAGAGATATCCTAGAGGTCCTGGTCTTCTTCAAAGACCAATTTTAGTGCCCTAAAAGAAGGTCTCAAAGAAGCACTTCAAAGAAGAGGTAATGTCCGTTACCAATTCTTTCATCTTTATTTCTTATTCCACTTCTGCTTCTTTAGTTGTTTCATTATGAAGTAATAACATAAGTATCACTAATATACTGATATATTATTATAAGTATGAAACAACCCTATTTAACCATCTATCGATCCTACGGAAAAATAAATCACCGCGCGTGCGTACGTACGGAATACCGTCTCCACGTCGTGGTGTAATCTATTTTCCACCACCACCTTAAATGGATGGGTATAATGGTGTACATAATGAATATATATGACTATTATAAAATTATACTGATTCTGAAATAGTATACATAAACTCCAATACAATTCCACGATCATTGGAATGATATCATCACTCATGCGTACGTACGGAATACCATCTTCATGATGTGATGCGACTCGTTCTACATGATCTTCATTTCATAATGATTATATAAATGAATTGAATAAATTAATATGATATATATTACACTTATACCATTCTGTAAATGAGGTATCTATAACCTAAATATAAGAATAAGAATTTATTCGACAAAACACGCATAAGAACAAAAAGTTATAAACACCCGAATAACAAGTAGCAATGAAATATTACTACTAAGAAGCTAAGAAAATGACCATATATGATATCATAAAAATAAGTATGATTCTGGAATAAGTCAATAACATTATTTAAATCATTATATAGGAGGTTCGGACACTTACGAAGCAAAATGGACCTAAGGTAAGGGAAAATATCACAATCTCATTTTTATCTGAGATTGTTTATACTTTGGTATTTACTGGGGTGTATTTTATCATCCACATCCATATTCCCTCAATATGTAATATTATTTCCATCCACTTACAATAGTTTAAATCAAATTTTACCCTTCGGTGAGTTTTTAGTAAAATATATGAAAGGAATCTTTTGTAATTTTTCGTACGAGGTACTTTTTGACTTTTCCGGCAAAAGTACGAAAAGAATGTTTTTCTTATACGGAATGAATGGATTTTTTAAAACATTATTTCCAAGAATCTTCCTTTACAAGTTATAAAGTTAATTTTTAATCAAATTATTTTATTTTAATGTTTTATGACATGTTAAGAAAGGAAAAATGTTTTTGAAGAAGAAATGATATTTTCCTCAAGAATGGAGTTCAAGTGTTTTATCAAAATTATTTTCCATCTAAGATAATAAAGGGTTCTGTTTTTATCCATATTATTACATTGATTTGATTATGTTGTGATGGAATTATTTTTATGAATTCCTTTATCTTATATGAATTGTTTTATGATGTCATGATGTTTAAGATTCCCATTTGTATTACATGGTTTATGCTATGATGTATGGTTTATGATTTTGTGGCACACATAAGAATGGTATCATTATGAGATGGGTGGGACCTATATCTCCCTCCAATGAATTGGGTAAAGATTTTATATCTCATGAGATAGAAATGGCTGGAACGGTAGGTTATACCGGTTCAGTGAAACAGGACTGAAACGAGGGTGACTCGGTTCAGAAATGGGCTTTGTCCACTAATATAGTATTGGCAATGAGTCTTGACTAACAAGAAATGATTCTCTATGATTATGTGTGTATTCCAAAAAGTTTCATGTTTTATGTTATGATTATTTTGATTACATTTCACTACCATGATTTATTCCATGTTATGAAATTATGATCTCTTTTGCAAGTTAAGATTTCCAAAAGTTATGCGCTTATGTAAATGATGTGATTGATATTTATTTTGTTTACCCTTACTGAGCATTTGAGCTCACCCTTTTGTATGTTTTCTTTCCCCAGGTCAGGATGAAGGTTATTAAGTAAGATATTGCAAAAGGGACTATAGATATGTTGAAATAAATGGGAGACATTGTAGACGCTTTATGAACCAGTTGTTTATGTTTCCCAGTTTTTAAAGACACTATACCTATACGGTCCTTTCGTGGTTTTGTTATATGTTTTAATAAGTATGATTCAATTTTGAAGTATTCACAATGTATGTAAAGTATGGGTCTTTATAGTTGGTATCAGAGGAAAGGTATAGTCAACCTTTGAAAACTAGGATGTGAAAGCCCTAGTCAGAACCCTAAGGATAAGTCTAAGCATAGAACACAATCTTAGTGTTTTAGAAATGGCCATTAATAACCTAGGATAAGACCTTAAGTGTGAAATTTTATTCTTGATTATGTGGTTTTCCTATTATAATTAGTGTTGCTCACACTATTCTTCTTGGTTTTAGTCAATGGCTGGAACCCGAAGGAACCGTGTTAATGCGTAATGCGATGGGCAATGTAATGATTTTCCCCCTGAGAAACCAAAAGTTATGGGAGCTGGAATGAAAAATCTTGTATCCATGCTCACACAACTTTCTCAAGCTATGAATCATGCAGGACTTCCAAACGAGAAAAGGAAGGAGCAACATTCTGTTGAATCCTTCATGAGGCAGCGTCCACCTTCTTTCAGCGGGTCTACTAATCCATTAGTTGCTGAACAATGGATTAGTACTACTGAAAAGATATTTTCAGTACTTCATTGTTCTGAACATGATAAAGTCGTCCTAGAAGTGTATCGTTTGGAAGGAGATGCTGATCAATGGTGGAATCTTATTACGAATATGAGAAAAAAGGATGAAATTGAGTCCATGGAATGGCACGAGTTCAAGAACTTATTTTTCAATAAGTACTTCCCTCGTATTCTCCAAACCAAGATGGAGAAAGAGTTTCTTGAACTGAAGCAAAAGGATGATGAATCTATTGGAACCTATGAAGCAAATTTTACAAGACTTGCAAGTTACACTTCTGGTATTATTATCCAACCTGAGAGTAAGATCGATCGATTCTTTAGTGGCTTAAATCTAAGTCTTTGAAGGGCGTTAGGCATAAGGGACTTCAATAGCTATGAGGAAATCGTTCGATGTGCTCTCAAAGTCGATATAGAGATTGGAGTAACCCATCAGTCATATGGGTTTGATAAGAAGAGGAAAATGGAATTCAAAGGAAAATCTAAAGAGCACACTGAAAAGAAGATGAGCTTTCCCTTATGCTCAAAGTGTGGAAAGAAACATGGAAGGAGTTGTCTTAAAGGGAAAAGTAAATGTTTCAAATGTGGAACGGACGGTCATCGGGCATTTGAATGCCGCGATGATGGGAAGAAGATGTCTATTGATGCAAACAAAGGAAGGGATACACATAATGAACCTACTAAACTTCAATGTATCAAGTGCAAGGAGATGGGGCATTATGCCAATAAATTCCCTAATCCAAGGGTTGATGATGATGGTCGACGTCAAAAAACTCTTAAGGATAAAGACAAAGGAAAGTCACATGCAATTTCCATTAGCGATGTGGAGTACGATAACGATGTGGTGAAAGGTACACTTACCATCCACTCTAAAATAGAAAATGTTTTATTTGATTCTGGATCCACCCACTCTTTTATTTCTAATGAATTTTCTAAGGGTGTCACCGTATTACCTCAAAAATTAGATGTTGAGTTAGCTGTGACAACACCTAATGGCACAACAGTCGCATCAAAAGTTTATAATTCTTCTCCGATCGAAGTTTGTGGGAAAGTGCTTCCTGCAAATCTTGTGATCTTTCCTATAGTGGAATTTCATGTGATTCTTGTCATGTATTGGATTTCTTTATATGGATCTCATATCAATTTCCAAATAAGGGAAGTCACATTTCATATTCCAGATCAATCTATGATCGTCTATCAATGAAAGGATGAACATAACCTTCCACCGGAAATTTCATCCATTTTATGGGTATTGATTCCACTAAATGAAGGTTATTTATCTAAAATGGTTGGTGAGAAACTCAAGATTAACAATATGCCCATCATATGGGAGTTTGATGATGTCTTTCCGGAGGAATTACCGGGTCTTCCACCAAATCGTGAAGTTGAGTTTTCAATAGAACTCGTACCGGGTGCTTTGCCTATTTCAAAGACACCTTATAGAATGGGCCCAATTGAGTTGCCAGAATTGAAGAAGCAACTCCAAGAGAATCTTGATAAGGGATTCATACGCCCTAGTGCGTCACCTTGGGGAGCACCTGTTCTCTTTGATAAGAAGAAAGATGGATCAATGAGACTCTGTATTGATTATCGAGAACTTAACAAGATCACTATCAAGAACAAATATCCTCTCCCACGCATTGATGACTTATTTGACCAATTACGAGGAGCTCAATACTTTTCAAAGATTGATCTTTGTTCAGGGTATCATCAATTAAGGGTCAAAAGGGAGGATATACCAAAGACGACTTTCCATACAAGGTATGGACACTATGAATTTATAATGATGCCATTTGGTCTTACTAATGCCCATGCTATCTTCATGGATCTAATGAATAGAGTCTTTAGAGACTATCTTGATCAATTTGGGGTAGTCTTTATAGATGATATTCTTGTCTATTCAAAGAGCAAGGAAGAACATGAAGATCACTTGAGAATTATATTTAAGACCCTGAGAAAGGTGAAGCTTTATGCCAAATTTACCAAGTGTGAATTTTGGCTTAAAAAATTTGTATTTTTAGGTCACATAATCTCAAAAGAGGGGATATCTGTGGATCCAGCAAAAATATAGGTTATCGAAAGATGGTTGATACCAACAACAGTAACTGAGATCTGAAGTTTTCTTGGTTTGGCTGGATATTATCGACGTTTTGTGAAATATTTTTCATGATTATCTAATCCACTCACCAAGTTGACTCGGAAAGGAGTTAAGTTTGTCTGGACGGAAGAATGTGAAGACAATTTCAAGGAGTTGAAAAGAAGGTTATCCAGTGCACCTGTGCTCACACTGCCCTGTAGTGGAGAAAGGTTTGTGATCTATAGTGATGCATCCAAGAAGGGATTGGGGTGTGTTCTTATGCAAAATGATATGGTGATAGCTTATGCCCCACGACAGTTGAAAATCCATGAGAAAAATTACCCAACACATGATTTGGAGTTAGCTGCGGTAATCTTTGCATTAAAGATTTGGAGGCATTACCCTTATGGTGAAAGGTGTGATATTTATACTGATCATAAAAGTTTAAAGTATATTTTCACACAAAAGGAGCTGAATATGCATCAAAGAAGATGGTTGGAGCTGATTAAGGATTATGACTGCTCAATCCATTACCACCCTGGGAAAGCAAACAAGGTGGCAGATGCATTAAGTCGACAAGGCCATGATAGTTTATCCATGATGAGTATCACAAAAGATCCAATATTTATGGACTTACAAAGGATGGATCTTGGAATTATAATGGAAGGGGAAAATCTTATCTTTCTCAAATGAATGTTCGACCATCTATACATGTGAATATTAAAGAGGCACAAAAAGAAGATGTCGAGTTACAAAAGAAGGTGAGAAATGTTCCTGAATTCAACCTTGATTGTGATGGGATAATAAAGTTCAGGAATCTGGTTTGTGTTCCTCCCATCCCCGAATTAAAGAAGGAGCTGCTGGATGAGGCTCATAGTTCTTCATTCACTATTCATCCTGGAAGCAAGAAGATGTATAGGGACTTGAAAGGGTACTTCTGGTGGGATGGAATGAAAATAGATGTTTCTAAATATGTCTCTAGATTCTTGTTTTGTCAACAAGTTAATGCTGAGAGAAAGAAGTTTAAGGGGATGTTACAACCATTACCCACACCCGAATGGAAATGGGAAAACATCACTATAGACTTTGTCACAGGACTTCCTAAAATATCCAAAGGAAATAATGCTATCTGTGTCATAGTTGATCGTCCTACAAAGTCTGCACACATCATTGCTATTAGAGAGGATTTATCTCTAGATCAGCTTGCCAGGATATATGTAAAGGAAGTGGTAAGATTGCATGGACTACCACTTTCTATTATATCTGATCGGGATCCGAGATTTACCTCGATGTTCTGGCGAAGTCTTCAGCATACTCTGGATACAGAGTTGAGTTTCATCACTGCTTATCATCCTCAGACAGATGGTCAGTCTGAGAGAACAATTCAAACACTAGAAGATATGTTGAGAGCTTTCTCTATGGATTTCAAAGGTGGTTGGTGTAGAGACCCGAAGCTTATCGTACATGGACATTACATTACATTTGCGGAATACTTAGTAAATAACAAAAAACACACACTAAAGGATCGTAATAGTTTAGTGTCTTTGGAAACTCGGAACATAATCTTTTAATCGTGGTGGAAGTTCTTCAATATCTCCCATAAAGGTCATCCGTTTTTTTTACCTAAAACCGTTCTTTATATCCTGGGGAAAAGAAAACATAAAAGGGTGAGCTCAAATGCTCAGTAAGGGTAAACAAAAGAAATATCAACCACATCATATATATAAGAACATAGCTTTTGGAAATCTTAACCTGCAAAAAAGCTCATAATATCATAACATGGGATAAATCATAGAAATGAAATGTAATCCCAATAATCATAACTTAAAACATGAAACTTTGTGGCATACACACATAATCATAGAGAATCATTTCTTGTTAGTCAAGACTCAATGCCAAGACTATCTTAGTGGAAAATGTCCCTTTCTGAATCGAGTAACCCTCGTTTCAGTCCTGTTTCACTGAACCGATATAACCTACCATTTCATCCATGTCTATCTCATGAGATATAAAATCTTTACCCAATGCATTGGAGGGAGATATAGGTCCCACCCATCTTATAATGAATCCTTTCTTATGTGTGCCACATAATCATAAATCATACATCATCGCATAACCCATGTAATAAAAATGGGATTCTTAAACAACATGACATCATAAAACAATTCATATAAGATAAAGGAATTCATAAAAATGTTTCCATCAAAACATAATCAAATCCATTTAATAATAGGGATAAAAACAGAACCCTTTTATTATCTTAGATGGAAAATAATTTTGATAAAATAATTGAACTTCATTCTTGAGGAAAATATCCTTCCTTCTTCAAAAACACTTTTCTTTTCTTAACATGTCATACAATTATAAACTAAAAGAAGTTGATTAAAAATAAACTTGAAAAACTTGTAAAGGAAGCTTATTGGGAATAATGTTTTAAAAATCAATTCATGCCGTATAAGTTAAAAAAAACATTCTTCGTACTTTTGTCGGAAAAGTCAAAAAGTACCTCGTACGAAAAACGACAAAAGATTCCTTTCATACATATTACTAAAAACTCACCGAAGGGTAAAAATGGATCTAAACAATTGTAAGTGGTTGGAAACAATATTACATATTGAGGGAACATGGATGTGGATGATAAAAAACACCCCAGTAAATACTTACGAATAAACAATCTCGGATAAAAATGAGATTGCCATATTTCCCTTACCTTAGGTCCGACTTGCTTTGTAAGTGTCCGAACCTCCTGTATAATGATTTAAATCAAGTTATTGACTTATTACAGAATCATATTCATTGTTATGATATCATATATGGTTCACTTATGACATTATATTACCCGTTCTTTTGTAAATTCCATGTTAAAGAAGCGTTTTGGGTAAAATCGTTTCATTTATCGTAGGTGTTTTGACTTGTTGTTCTTGACATCATTATTACTTATATCATGATTTACTCACTTCCAGAATATGATTTATATATCATATATATTCAGTATATATATATATATAATAGGTAGATAAATAAAATGAAAAACACCGTTCATGGAGACGGTAGTCCGTACGTACGCATGAACACTGTTTTCCTTTCCTTATTGTCTTGAATGGAAGTAAGTTGATGACATACATATATATATATATATACATAAATCCAGTAACTTTATAATGTCATATATTTCATTATTATTTCTTATATATACTTTATAATCATTCTTAAATGGTTAACATGGAGAATGAATCTCATCGCGTCGTGGAGACGGTATTCCGTACGTACGCACACGCGGTGATTTCTTTTCCCATAGGATGGATAGATGGTGAAATAGGGTTGTTTCATACTTATAATAACATATCAGTATATGAGTGATACTGATGTTATTACTTCATAATGAAACAACCTAAGAAGAAGAAGTGGAAGAAGAAATAAAGATGAAAGAATTGGTAACGGTAATTACCTCTTCTTTGAAGCGCCTCTTTGAGACCTCCTCTTAGGGAACTAAAATTGGTCTTTGAGGAAGACCAGAACCTCTAGGATGTTTCTAGGGAAGTGGAGAAGAGATTTTGGCAGGGTTTGGCCGAGCTTGAAGGCTCAAAGTTGTGTGAGGAGGAGAGGGAGGAGGTGCCCTTTTATAAGGGAGGAGAGGGACACCTTTGGAATTCTTACAAATATTAATTTATAATAAATCTAACCCCACTTAAAAACCTCCAAAAATTACTCATACTCGAAGATTAGATGAGATAGGGTTGTAATCTCATCAACCAATCAAATTTAGACATGTTTGGATCTTATTTTAAACCTTATCATTTTCATTTATCCTTATTTAATCTATTTAAGTTTATTTGTGGTAATAAAATTCTAAATTTTAAATTATAACAAATAATTACTTATTTGATGTGAATATTCCATAATTGTTTACTCTATAACATTATAGACCGTATGAATTTAATTTTATAATTTTTAAATATTTTTGTGATTTTTAAACCATTTTATAATATGTTATTTTTATGAAATAACAATAGTGTCAATTTTGACACTATTCATTTATTTGAATTTAAATAAAATATATACAGAAGATATGATCGAACTAAAAGCTTTAATATATTAATAAAAGGTAATATGTATCTATAAAATTAGTTGATCACATTAAATAGTTCATATAATATTTATTTTATTATTTTTAAAACCATTTATTTGGTTTATCTCTTAATAAAATAATTACTACATCATTTTTGTATAATTATTTAATATACTTATTTATTGCATAAAAATTTAAAATAAAATTCTATGATGAAGATAAATATATTACCTTTCACAATAATACTTTTACTCGAACTTACCATCTTAAAATCACAATATTTAAATTGTTATATTTATTAAATTATGAAGGTGACAACTTTGGCATCATTTAAAATAAAATAATATAACTGTCATAATTGATTGTATAAGACTCCAAATGGTCAAATATTCGACCATTGGATTATTATAGTTTAAATTTACATGACCAATAATTTTTGGTCAGGGTTTTGTGCCTTTTAATGTCACTATTAGTTTAATAAAAACTATATTCTTGATTTTTCACTAGATAAATAATTTCTGCATCACTATTGTGTCACAATTAATGATAATTATTTAATACCAAAAAATTCTAAATAAATTCTCATGATGTAGATACGTTTGTTAGCTTTCTGGAGACTATTCAGGTTCGTAATTTTATGATGTTTATCACCAATTTAAAATTATTATACTTATAAGATTTAAGAGAGTGACATGTTGTCACTTTCTTTGATTTTAATAATAATTAAATTATTTTCATGGTCAAAAGTCCATAAAATGAATCTAATCCGACCCTTAGTTGATATGGGTTTACATTTAGCCATCAAATAGAATTTTGGCATGTGTTAGGGTAATTTTATAATATTATATTTACCCTTAATTACCCGATTTACCTTTAACTATGGTAAATAAAATTTACCGTAGTTACTATTCATAATTCCCAAAAATAAAAAGTAGCCTATTAACATAATTTGGACCCACTGATTCCAAATATGGAATCCATTTTTTAAAATTCAATACACAGAAGTGCAGAAATTAAATTAAAATTAATCCCGTTGTCGAATAGAAACGGGTTTTTGTTTAAAACATTGCAAAAGATTGAATTGATTTAACCTACGAATTCAACGTAAAATCAATGCTAATGACATTAATTATATTAAATGGTAAAAATATATTCTATTTATACTTTAAAACCATTCAATTTTATAATTTAACCACATAAGATATTACGATGAAAAAAGTTGTTTTTAATTAAAATATAGTGTGTTTTTACTATTCATTAAAATATGAAAGTTATCGGGAAAATATCAAAACGTTATCTAATGTAAATTTTTACATCTTGATTCAAAAGAAGAATTTTATTTTGTCAAATTGAACATATAAACATGTCAAAAACTAGATTTAAAGTGGGTGCGCCATCAAAAGGCGGCAAAACTGCATTTTTTGAAAAATACTTATATTACCCGAAAAATTTATTTTGTTCTTATACCATGTTCTAGAAAATGTGTAAGATGAATAATAATGTTATAAAATTCAAAATTTAGTTAATAATATTCATAACGGCTAGTTCATGACAATATTATAATAATATATCATTGTTTATTAAAACCCGGTATTGCGTACAACACACGCTATCGAGGAAGGTCGCGATTGCGTGTAATGAAAGCCAAGTCCGGGTTGCGTGTTGTGAAAGAATCATTCGTTGTTTCGTATAACAGCATCCAACCATATTTCATTTATACATTTAATATATATATATATATATATACTCAATGTTGCGTAGAATAACTATTATCAAAATTGTGTGTAACACGGTCCAAGAATAGTGTTGCGTATACTGCAACCTAATACGGTGTTGCGTATAGCGCAAGGTAATCTTGGTGTAGAATACAAAACAAGACATTAATGAAATTAAAAGAATATTTTTCATAAAATCTCGGGGTGTTACATTCTACCCCCCTTAAAATGAATTTCGCCCTCGAAATTCGTCGGGGTTATAAATGGTTTACTATTTGAATTTTCTTTGATAGAAACCCACATCGTAAAAAGAAATACCAAAACGTATCTTTAAAAACTAAAGTATAAAACGTAATGGTTACCCAAGTTAACTAATCACTGGGTATCCACATAGGAGAACATAGGTGAAAATATGGACATGGAAGAGAAATCTAACCGTCATGTTCTGATGGAGAGTGGTAGAGAACATGGCTATGGAAAAGCCAACAATCACAAATCCATATATTTGTGATGATCTAAGGTACCATCTGATTAATCAGATATAAGAGCACTAGGACAACATTTTTGGTTTTCAAGATCGTTTCCCTAAGGTTGAAGAATTTTAATTAGAATAAAGACTTACATTATTTTGGTACAATCTCACTGTTCTTCGTGCCTTGAACAATTTCCACTTCATCTCTTAAATAAATGATGTTGAATTTGTTATTCGTGAAGTGTTAGCAGATCATGTGATAGAATGACACGTCATTCCATCTATCTCAAACAAAAGGTTAGCAAAAGTTATAAAATATACATAAGTCATTCTATAGTGAGATTAATCATATATGGTTCCTAAAATGGACTTTATACTTCATATATCATACTGCTTAATATAATAAAACTAGTTTCTACTAAACAGGGACTTCCTGTAGGCCAGTGGTAGGCGATAAAGGCCAGTCGCACTTCGGTTGTGGGTTCGATTCCTAGAGCCTTGTCCGAAGCGATGGGTTGTCGCCCGTCCTGCAGGTTGTCCTTTTTCGAAAACTATATTACTATAACATCCCATCGATAATATCGAAAAACAAACAATAATCCATTCCAATCTTTAGGCTTATCCATAATACTGGAGTCCACTCTCATAGTGAAAACGATTACCAGAGATTTAATACCATCGTTGAACTCCATATATCATAAGATATGTTTTGTTGGTCACATTCCAAACATTCAAAGTCCTTAATCATGTATTCTCTTGAATACCCATTGAACCTTAGTGAAAACTTGAATGTAGTTAAAAGTTAACACTTTCCACATACCAAAATCCTCAAAATTCTATATACTCAAACCATGATATCACTTAGTCCTTATATCAATCATGAGCTCATGAATACTATTAAACATTTCATTTTCTCGTCTTCATTATGCGCATATCATCTTATTTCCAAAAAATATCTCAATCACTTTGAATACCACATCAATAAATATTGCAATACTCAATGATACAACATTATTTTGGAATCCCATTACATAAACACTTAATCATTCCACCACATCATTGTCATATTCAACATTGCCAATAGTGATCGCATGTGATTTCCCTTTGTCCTTTGCCTTCAGTGGTTGCTCATGCTGATCATCACTAACCTATGGATTAGGGCAATTATTAGCATAATGCCCCATTTCCTTGCACTTGAAGCATTGAAGTGTTGGTGGTGCGTTCTCTGCAGTGTTTGCTTTATTCACATCATTAGAAACCCTTTTTCCATTACTTCGACACTCAGCTGCTCGATGACCTTCTTTTCCACACTTAAAACATTTTCTAGTCCCTTTAAGAGAATCTCCACCATGCTTCTTTCCACACTATGTGCATAAGGAAACATTCATCTTCTTTTCATCATTATTCTGAGATTTCTCCTTGACCTCCATATTTCGTTTCTTGTCAAAACCATGAGATTGATATGTAACACCAACTTCCATTTCTACCTTGATAGCACAACGCACAATTTCTTCATAGCTACTGAAGTCTCTTATAGCTAATTCCCTTCGAAGACTTGGTTTTAAGCCACTGAAAAATCGATCAACTTTACTTTCAGGTTGGATGATAATTCCAGAAGCATACCTTGCAAGTCTTGTAAAATTTGCTTCATAGGTACCAACAGATTCATCGTCCCTTTGCTTCAGTTCAAGAAACTCTTTCTCCATCTTTGTTCGAAGAATACGAGGGAAGTACTTACTGAAAAACAAGTTCTTGAACTCGTCCCATTCCATGGACTCAATTTCATCTCTTGGCCTCGTATTCTTGATAAGATCCCGCCATTGATCAGCTTCACCTTCCAAACGATATACTGCTAAGATGACTTTATCATGTTCAGAACATTGAAGAACTGGAAATATCTTTTCAGTAGTACTGATCCATTGTTCAGCCACAAGTGGATCAGAAGACCCACTGAAAGAAGGTGGATGTTGCCTCATGAAGGACTCAATAGAATATTGTTCCCTTCTCTGCTCATTTGGAAGTCCAGAATGATTCATAGCTTGTGTAAGTATAGCAATAAGATTTTGCACTCCATCTCCCATAACATTTGTTTGTTCAGGAGGGCAATCATTGCATTGTCCATTGCATTGATCAACACGGTTCCTTCGGGTTCAAGCCATCGTCTAAAACCCAAAAAGAATAGTGTGAGAGGCAAAAATCATGCTAGGGAAAACAACATAATGAAGGGGGAGTACCTTCAATATCAAACATCTTAGGTTTAATTCTATGATCGTTAGCGTAATTCTATTACTATAACCTATACGTATACTTATCCCTAGGGACATCCCTAGACATACCTTAGAAATATCTCTAGGGATCTAACTAACGTTTTCGCATCCTAGTTTCCAAAGGTTGACTAAACCTTTCCTCTGATACCAACTGTAGAGACCCGAAACTTATCGTACATGGACATTACATTACATTTGCGGAATACTTAGTACATAACAAAAACACACACTAAATGATCGTAATAGTTTAGTGTCTTTGGAAACTCGGAACGTAATCTTCTAATCGTGGTGGAAGTTCTTCAATATCTCCCGTAAAGGTCATCCCTTTTTTTTACCTAAAAACTTTCTTTATATCCTGGGGAAAAGAAAACATAAAAGGGTGAGCTCAAATGCTCAGTAAGGGTAAACAAAAGAAATATCAACCACATCATATATATAAGAACATAGCTTTTGGAAATCTTAACCTGCAAAAAAGCTCATAATATCATAACATGGGATAAATCATAGAAATGAAATGTAATCCCAATAATCATAACATAAAACATGAAACTTTGTGGAATACACACATAATCATAGAGAATCATTTCTTGTTAGTCAAGACTCAATGCCAAGACTATCTTAGTGGACAAAGTCCCTTTCTGAATCGAGTAACCCTCGTTTCAGTCCTGTTTCACTGAACCGGTATAACCTACCATTTCAGCCATGTCTATCTCATGAGATATAAAATCTTTACCCAATGCATTGGATGGAGATATAGGTCCCACCCATCTTATAATGAATCCTTTCTTATGTGTGCCACATAATCATAAATCATACATCATCGCATAACCCGTGTAATAAAAATGGGATTCTTAAACAACATGACATCATAAAACAATTCATATAAGATAAAGGAATTCATAAAAATGTTTCCATCAAAACATAATCAAATCCATGTAATAATAGGGATAAAAACAGAACCCTTTTATTATCTTAGATGGAAAATAATTTTGATAAAATACTTGAACTTCATTCTTGAGGAAAATATCCTTCCTTCTTCAAAAACACTTTTCTTTTCTTAACATGTCATACAATTATAAACTAAAAGAAGTTGATTAAAAATAAACTTGAAAAACTTGTAAAGGAAGCTTCTTGGGAATAATGTTTTAAAAATCAATTCATGCCGTATAAGTTAAAAAAAACATTCTTCGTACTTTTGTCGGAAAAGTCAAAAAGTACCTCGTACGAAAAACGACAAAAGATTCTTTTCATACATATTACTAAAAACTCACCGAAGGGTAAAAATGGATCTAAAAAATTGTAAGTGGTTGGAAACAATATTACATATTGAGGGAACATGGATGTGGATGATAAAAAACACCCCAGTAAATACTTACGAATAAACAATCTCGGATAAAAATGAGATTGCCATATTTCTCATACCTTAGGTCCGACTTGCTTTGTAAGTGTCTGAACCTCCTGTATAATGATTTAAATCATGTTATTGACTTATTACAGAATCATATTCATTGTTATGATATCATATATGGTTCACTTATGACATTATATTACCCGTTCTTTTGTAAATTCCATGTTAAAGAAGCGTTTTGGGTAAAATCGTTTCATATATCGTAGGTGTTTTGACTTGTTGTTCTTGACATCATTATTACTTATATCATGATTTACTCACTTCCAGAATATGATTTATATATCATATATATTCAGTATATATATATATAATAGGTAGATAAATAAAATGAAAAACATCGTTCATGGAGACGGTAGTCCGTACGTACGCATGAACGTTGTTTTCCTTTCCTTATTGTCTTGAATGGAAGTAAGTTGATGACATACATATATATATATATATATATATATACATAAATCCAGTAACTTTATAATGTCATATATTTCATTATTATTTCTTATATATACTTCATAATCATTCTTAAATGGTTAACATGGAGAATGAATCTCATCGCGTCGTGGAGACGGTATTCCGTACGTACGCACGCGCGGTGATTTCTTTTCCCATAGGATGGATAGATGGTGAAATAGGGTTGTTTAATACTTATAATAACATATCAGTATATGAGTGATACTGATGTTATTACTTCATAATGAAACAACCTAAGAAGAAGAAGTGGAAGAAGAAATAAAGATGAAAGAATGGGTAACGGTAATTACCTCCTCTTTGAAGCGCCTCTTTGAGACCTCCACTTAGGGCACTAAAATTGGTCTTTGAGGAAGACCAGAACCTCTAGGATGTTTCTAGGGAAGTGGAGAAGAGATTTTGGCAGGGGTTGGCCGAGCATGAAGGCTCAAAGTTGTGTGAGGAGGAGAGGGAGGAGGTGCCCTTTTATAAGGGAGGAGAGGGACACCTTTGGAATTCTTAAAAATATTAATTTATAATAAATCTAACCCCACTTAAAAACCTCCAAAAATTACTCATACTCAAATATTAGATGAGATAGGGTTGTAATCTCATCAACCAATCAAATTTAGACATGTTTGGATCTTATTTTAAACCTTATCATTTTCATTTATCCTTATTTAATCTATTTAAGTTTATTTGTGGTAATAAAATTATAAATTTTAACTTATAACAAATAATTACTTATTTGTTGTGAAATTTCCATAATTGTTTACTCTATAACATTATAGACCGTATAAATTTAAATTTATAATTTTTAAATATTTTTGTGATTTTTAAACCATTTTATAATATGTTATTTTTATGAAATAACAATAGTGTCAATTTTGACACTATTCATTTATTTGAATTTAAATAAAATATATACAGAAGATATGATCGAACTAAAAGCTTTAATATATTAATAAAAGGTCATATGTATCTATAAAATTAGTTGATCACATTAAATAGTTCATATAATATTTATTTTATTATTTTTAAAACCATTTATTTGGTTTATCTCTTAATAAAATAATTACTACATCATTTTTCTATAATTATTTAATATACTTATTTGTTGCATAAAAATTTAAAATAAAATTCTATGATGTAGATAAATATATTATCTTTCACAATAATACTTTTACTCGAATTTATCATCTTAAAATCACAATATTTAAATTGTTATATTTATTAAATTATGAAGGTGACAACTTTGGCATCATTTAAAATAAAATAATATAAGTGTCATAATTGATTGTATAAGACTCAAAATGGTCAAATATTCGACCATTGGATTATTATAGTTTAAATTTACATGACCAATAAGTTTTGGTCAGGGTTTTGGGCCTTTTAATGTCACTATTAGTTTAATAAAAACTATATTCTTGATTTTTCACTAGATAAATAATTTATGCATCACTATTGTGTCACAATTAATGATAATTATTTAATCCCAAAAAATTCTAAATAAATTCTCATGATGTAGATAATTTTGTTAGCTTTCTGGAGACTATTAAGGTTCGTAATTTTATGATGTTTATCACCAATTTAAAATTATTATACTTATAAGATTTAAGAGAGTGACATGTTGTAACTTTCTTTGATTTTAATAATAATTAAATTATTTTCATGGTCAAAAGTCCATAAAATGAATCTAATCCGACCCTTAGTTGATATGGGTTTACATTTAGCAATCAAATAGAATTTTGGCATGTGTTAGGGTAATTTTATAATATTATATTTACCCTTAATTACCCGATTTATCTTTAACTATGGTAAATAAAATTTACCGTAGTTACAATTCATAATTCCCAAAAATAAAAAGTAGCCTATTAACATAATTTGGACCCACTGATTCAAAATATGTAATCCATTTTTTAAAATTCAATACACAGAAGTGCAGAAATTAAATTAAAATTAATCCCGTTGTCGAATAAAAACGGGTTTTTGTTTAAAACATTGCAAAAGATTGAATTGATTTAACCTACGAATTCAACGTAAAATCAATGCTAATGACATTCATTATATTAAATGGTAAAAATATATTCTATTTATACTTTAAAACCATTCAATTTTATAATTTAACCACATAAGATATTACGATGAAAAAAGTTGTTTTTAATTAAAATATAGCGTGTTTTTACTATTCATTAAAATATGAAAGTTATCGGGAAAATATCAAAACGTTATCTAATGTAAATTTTTACATCCTGATTCAAAAGAAGAATTTTATTTTGTCAAATTTAACATATAAACATGTCAAAAACTAGATTTAAAGTGGGTGCGCCATCAAAAGGCGGCAAAACTGCATTTTTTTAAAAATACTTATTTTACCCGAAAAATTTATTTTGTTCTTATACCATGTTCTAGAAAATGTGTAAGATGAATAATAATGATATAAAATTCAAAATTTAGTTAATAATATTCATAACGGCTAGTTCATGACAATATTATAATAATATATCATTGTTTATTAAAACCCGGTATTGCGTACAACACAGGCTATCGAGGAAGGTCGCGATTGCGTGTAATGAAAGCCAAGTCAGGGTTGTGTGTTGTGAAACAATCATTCGTTGTTTCGTATAACAGAATCCAACCATATTTCATTTATACATTTAATATATATATATATATATATACTCAATGTTGCGTAGAATAACTATTATCAAAATTGTGTGTAACACGGTCTAAGAATAGTGTTGCGTATACTGCAACCTAATACGGTGTTGCGTATAGCGCAAGGTAATATTGGTGTAGAATACAACACAAGACATTAATGAAATTAAAAGAATATTTTTCATAAAATCTCGGGGTGTTACAGTTGGGATCAACACCTACCTTTGGTGGAACTTTCTTATAATAATAGCTTTCACTCCAGTTTTTAGATGGCTTCTTGTGAAGCTCTCTATGGAAAGAAATGCAAGACTCCAACTTGCTGGGATGATGTTGGGGAAAAAAAGCTATTAGGACCTGATCTCGTTGATGAAATGGCAGAAAAGGTTAGATCTATTCAACAACACATAAGAGCAGCTCAGAGTCAACAGAAAAGTTATGCTGACAACCGAAGAAAAGACCTAGAGTTTGAAGTGGGTGATAAAGTGTTCTTACGAATATCTCCCTGGAAGAGGGTTATGAGATTTTGAAAGAAGGGGAAGTTGAGCCCTAGATATATCGGTCCTTTCGAAATACTGGATCGTGTTGGGAAGGTAGCTTACCGATTGGAGCTTCCACCGAATCTCTCTCAAGTTCACGATGTGTTCCATGTATCTCTCCTGAGAAAGTACATACCTGATCCTTCACATGTACTCAGCTCAGAAGTTGTACCGCTGGAGCAAGATCTTTCTTATGAAGAACAACCGATAGAGATTCTGGATCGTAGTGAAAAATTTCTACGAAACAAGACCACTCGATTTGTGAATGTTTTATGGAGGAACCACCAATTAGAAGAAGTTACATGGGAGCTTGAGGATATGATGAGGGAGAGGTATCCTCATCTGTTTGTTATAAAGTGACGAATTTAGAGGGCGAAATTCATTTTAAGGGCGGTAGAATGTGACACCCGAGACTTTTATGTTATATAAATCATCAAATGAATCTTTTTCTACAGAACACTTGCTTGGCATTCTTTACACGAAATCGCGACCTTCCTTGATAGCTTGCGTCGTACGCAATACCGAGTTTCACTAAACAACGATATGCTATTAAAATATTATTAAAACTAGCCGTTATGAATAGTAATAACCACTTTTTGAAATTTTATAAATTTTATTTTTCAAATGGACTTAATTTTTGGATTCGAAATATCTAAATTAGCCTAGGGTGAAATTTTGGTATTTTTCTGAAAACTTTCAATTTTTGATGAATAGTGAAACCACTAAGTGGTAGTTAAAAAACTGAATTTTTCATAAAACTTAATTTTACCGCTTCTGTGTGTGGAATTTCAAAAATCCGAGAGACACGGTTGATGTCAGTAAGTAAAATGTGGTTCAATGAGATGATAATACTTTTTTGGTGAATAGTAACTTTTTACTTTTTTTACCACGGTTAAAAGTAAATAGGGTAATTAAGGGTAAATATGATATTATTATTACCCTAACACATGTCCTAATTCTATTGGATAAGTGTAATTCGACCAAAAGCAAACATAAGAATAAAATATGACCATTTAGGCCCACTTGGATTAGATTAGGACATTTATTATTAATTTATTTAAAGAAGGGTTAAAATAGTTAAAATCAAAGTTTAATAAGTAAATAATTTTTAATATGGGGTTATAAATAAGATAAATTCGACTATAAATATTCATTAGAAAGATAAAAATATTTTCTAAATAATGGTATTTTATTTGTAATTTTTAGACATTAAATAATTTAATTTATTTATGACACAAATATGATGCAGTAATTATCTTATTAATGGAATATTGACATTATTAATGTTATAAACACCCAAGTAAATGTAATTAGAGACTTTTTATGAATTCCAATAATTTTCATGGTTAATATGACATGTTAGTATTTATTTAATTAACTTGGTTTGAACTAATAATTCTGTTATGATTTTCACAAAAATCAATTACTAAATAGTGTTAAAATTGACATTAAATATTTTTTTAAACAAATATTATATTATTAATTGTTATTTTATTCCTAAAAATCTAAGGTTCGGCCAAATTACATAGATAAGGTTATAAATATTAATAATAAACAACTTGGTGTTCGTTTGGCTGCTTATAGTACGTTTATTAACCTTATAGTATAAGAACACAAGAAGACACGATAAAAGTAAACTTATTTAACTTAATGTTAAATCTAAATGATAAGGTTAAAATAGGAACCTAAACTTGTCTAAATTATATTTTATGAGAGTATTTCGACCCATCCCCACCTTATCTTCGAAATATATCAATTTGGAGCTATTTAAAACCGAACATGACTTTATAATAAAATAATATATTTTGTTTTCCCAAAGGTACCCCTCTCCTCCCTTATAAAAGGGCACCACCCCACTCTCTTCCTCACACCACTTTGAACCTTCAATCTCGTCCAACCCCTGCCACTTTCTCCTCTCCACCTCCCTAGAGACATCCTAGAGGTCCTGGTCTTCTTCAAAGACCAATTTTAGTGCCCTAAAAGAAGGTCTCAAAGAAGCACTTCAAAGAAGAGGTAATGTTCGTTACCGATTCTTTCATTCTTTATTTCTTATTCCACTTCTTCTTATTTAGATGTATCATTCTGAAGTAATAACACCAGTATCACTCATATACTGATATGTTATTATAATTTTGAAACAACCCTATTTCACCATCTATCCATCCTACGGAAAAAGAAATCACCGCGCGTGCGTACGTACGGAATATCGTCTCCATGCCGTGGTGTAATCTATTTCCACCACCACCTTACTTGGATGGGTATAATGGTGTAAATAATGACTATATATGACTATTATAGAGTGATACAGATTATGAAATAGTATACATACAGTCCAATACAATTCCACGATCATAGGAACGATATCATCACTCGTGCGTACGTACGGAATACTGTCTCCTCGATGTGATGCGACTCGTTCTACATGATCTTCATTTCATAATGATTATATAAATGAATTGAATTAATTAATATGATATATATTACACTAATAAAATTCTGTAAATGAATTATCTATAACCTAGATATAAGAAAAAGAATTTATTCGACAAAACACGCATAAGGAAAAATAGTTATAAGCATCCGAATAACAAGTAGAAATGAAATATTACTACTAAGAAGCTAAGAAAATGACCATATATGATATTATAAAAATAAGTATGATTCTGGAATAAGTCAATAATATTATTTAAATCATTATACAAGAGTTTCAGACACTTACAAAGCAAAACGGACCTAAGGTAAGGGAAAATATCACAATCTCATTTTTATCCGAGATTGTTTATACTTTGGTCTTTACTGGGGTGTATTTTATCATCCACACCCATGTTCCCTCAATATGTAATATTTTTTACATCAACTTACAATAGTTTAAATCAAATTTTACCCTTTGGTGAGTTTTTAGTAAAAGATATGAAATTAATATTTTGTCATTTTTCGTACGAGGTACTTTTTTACTTTTCCGACAAAAGTACGAAAAGAATGTTTTTTTTATACGGCATGAATGGATTTTTTAAAACATTATTTCCAAGAATATTCCTTTACAAGTTTTCAAGTTTTTTTTAATCAACTTCTTTTATTTTAAATTTGTATGACATGTTAAGAAAGGAAACATATTTTTGAATAAGAAAGGATATTTTCCTCAAGAATGGAGTTCAAGTGTTTTATCAAAATTATTTTCCATCTAAGAGAATAAAGGGTTCTATTTTTATCTCTATTATTATATTGATTTGATTATGTTGTGATGGAATTATTTTTATGAATTCCTTAATCTTATATGAATTTTTTATGATGTCATGATGTTTAAGATTCCCATTTGTATTACATGGGTTATGCTATGATATATGGTTTATGATTTTGTGGCACACATAAGAATGGTATCATTATGAGATGGGTGGGACCTATATCTCCCTCCAATGCATTGGGTAAAGATTTTATATCTCATGAGATAGACATGGCTGGAATGGTAGGTTATACCAGTTTAGTGAAATAGGACTGAAACGAGGGTGACTCGGTTCAAAAATGGACTTTTTTCCACTAAGATAGTCTTGGCAATGAGTCTTGACTAAAAAGAAATGATTCTCTATGATTATGTGTGTATGCCAAAAAGTTTCATGTTTTAAGTTATGATTATCGTGATTACATTTCACTACCATGATTTATTCAATGTTATGAAATTATGATCTCTTTTGCAGGTTAAGATTTCCAAAATTTAGGCGCTTATGTAAATGATGTGATTGATATTTCTTTTGTTTACACTTACTGAGCATTTGAGCTCACCCTTTTGTATGTTTTCTTTCCCCGGGTCAGGAAGAAGGTTATTAAGTAAGATATGCCAAAAGGGACTATAGATATGATGAAATAAATGGGAGACCGTGTAGACGCTTTATGAACCAGTTGTTTATGTATCCCAGTTTCTAAAGACACTATACCGATACGGTCCTTTCTTGATTTTGTTATATGTTGTAATAAGAATTCTTCAATTTTGAAGTACTAACAATGTATGTAAAGTATAGGTCATTATAATAAGGGAACATTTATCCCCAATGATGGTAGAGATACATATTTTTCTTCCTTTCCCTAATTATGCTATTTGAAGGAAAAAGTGACATTAGTATTCAAACACCCTAAAAGATATAAATTTTCTGGACGTGTATTCAACAAATATCAATAAAATCACATCAATTACTAATTTAATGTTAAATGTACTCAAATAAAATGACTTCCCTATTATGATACAATATTTAATGTTTATATTATTATACTTCTGTTTGACTAAAAATGTATATCGTATAGAAACCAAGATCTATTTCATATTCAATGTATATTTAGTAATGTTATCGATGATGTGCATTTTAAAACCATTGAAAAGGAAATTGGTATCATATTATGTGAATTAGAGATGTTCTTCCAACCTTAATTCATTTATTTTATTCTTCACTTAATATATCACTTGGTAAGAGAAATTTGGACATGGTTTTCTATACATTATTGATAGATACACCTCATGGAATGATATACGATGATTTCAAAATATTATTTCAAAAATAAAAGCCGACTACAAGGTTGAACTGGAGAGTGATATGTGGTTGAGGAAGATGTTGAATTATATATAGACTCCCTATCCAATGCTGATGTAATTGGTCTACCAAAATCTCATCACATTTGGAGGCAAGTGGGTGAGGGAATTTATAGAATAGATTTGGTCACAACTAATATTACAAAGAAATAATATACACACCTCTACATTTTGAATAATAGTTGTGAGGTTGTACCATATATTGAATCCCAAAAAGTAATTATGAGGGATTTGAATCCATCAAGGGATGAAATCATGATATCAAATATGCATAATAAACAATTCATAGGATAACTGTGATACCATATTTTTAATGAGTCAATAGAAAATATGGATAAATTTCTAAATGACTTTTATGGATCTCTAGTGGAAAAATTATGAAAGTTTTATCTTACAATGGTTGAATAATTAATGTTAATATGTTATATAAGAATGAACATGACAAAATATAGTTCCATAAAAAATATTAGATTTACACTTGTGGATGATGTGATACATGTATCTGGTGCACATGGTAGAATTCCAATTTATTCGAATAAGACATTCTTTGGTATCATCGTAAAAGTATGGGATTTAGATTATGAAACATTCCAAGTGATTATTTTTCAATGTCAGTGGGTTGACAACAAGGGTGAATTTACAGCAGCTGAATTGAGATTCATGAAAGTGGATTTCAACAAGGATTAGTATAAAAAAAATAATTTATAAGGGAACCACATGAAGTATATGTATTTTTTGTTTTAGATACCACAAATAGAAAGTGTTCAATTATTATGTTCCCTACCAAATTAAGAAAATGATAATATATAAATTAAAATGAAGTTAAACCTCTCATTGGAATGTCATAATCATTTTATGGTGTCCCTTAATGAAAATAGGTTCTTATATGTATTAGGAGGCCACAATGAGTGGATTTGAATACTCAATGGAGGGGTATGGACCCTTAAAACTTTAAAAAAAGGATTTTAGCAATCATGATACATTTTTTTAACACACATAGTGTTGCCACATATAATTATATGTTCATTAATGAATTTATATAACCTAATTTATACATTAAACCACTTCTAACGATAATAACTCTTGCACATGTCAATGCACCCAATCCGGAACATACTAACACACCCAATACAGATGACCAAGGTAACACTTAAATTTGTTGTTTCATGACTTGGGTGAAGTTTTGAAGGGTTCTTCAGGTGTCTCGTCGAGTTTTGGGAGCACCAGGTCCCAAAAAGATAACGTTTGGTTTCTCTGAATAGGTTGCGTCGTTTTTCTAAAATCATGTGGACCCCACCAGCAAATTGTGTGTTGACAACAGGGGTCCAGAAAACCCATGCATGGGATAAACATGGTTTTCCTAAACCATGAACCTAGCTATCATGGATATGTTCCAAAATGTGCAGTAACTAAGCACTATTCATCACACAATTAGCACAAATTTATGGTAACCATGCGGGTCAAATAGTGTGAAGTGTTTTCTAAAGAAATGGGTGGGGCATGGTTTGG
The DNA here is from genome assembly GCA_963277665.1 of Viscum album. Classification (NCBI taxonomy): domain Eukaryota; kingdom Viridiplantae; phylum Streptophyta; class Magnoliopsida; order Santalales; family Viscaceae; genus Viscum; species Viscum album. The sequence goes on along the minus strand of OY728140.1, from coordinate 1,943,183,970 downwards.
GAAAACCATGCAGTTAAACCGTAAAACCAAATTTGTGGGGATTAAATGACCAAAATTCCCTTAATTATTTATAACTTTCCTTTTATTCTTTCCATCTCCCATAATAGTCACATGAGGCACACTTTGTACTGCGGGTCTTCCTCTTTAATTCCAAACATAGGCATGATGATAACTCTTCTATCCAAAGAAATAATAGAGATCTTATTGTGTATATGGATCTATATAGACAATCCTCTAGATCCTATATAATTTATTTCATGTTAATTTTTCCATCCATAGTGATTTTTTTGTGCTAGCTCAATTGACCTATTTGTAGGGTGAATTTTTATTTCATGGATCTCTTACAATCCAGATCGAATCATACCATGATATTGGATGTGTAGGTCATCCTATGTATGAGTTAGTTAGTAAATGAATTTTTTCTTAGTCATCCATCATTTTATGAAATGTGTCATGGCACCGCACACCAACCATTGGAAAGCATTACTTTATAATGGGTTACTTCTAATTAAACTGTGCATTGCACCTTACTACTTAACTATTGTACATCTGGAAATAATTTAGAGTATTGATTACCCCTTCGTAGACACCCATTTGTTTTATGGAATGTTATTTCTTTTAATTAAATAATTTAAATGACCAAAACTCCTTCCAAGCATTCATATTGGATAAGAAATGGATTTCCCTTGTGAAATTTGGTCTAAGTGGTGTGAGAACCTCCTAATTTTTAGATGGAAACTTTATAAATCGATTCTCCTTGTTGGATTGTTATTATTTAATATAATCTTAAATGTGAATTTAGTTGTTCCTCTTGAATAATGTTATATTCACTTACATGAATTTTTGTTGAATAATGGAAATAGTTTATAATAAAAACCATAGAATGAGGTGCGATGTGTTCTAAACTATAAATTAGTTATTGTTTTTTTGAATCCTACTTGGATGTTAGGGATTTTGGTGTTATGAATGCTTTGGTGTCGTGGTTTGGTATATGGCATATTGAGATACAACCCTTTTGATGTTATAAAATGAGTTCCCTTCCCCTCCTATATAATGGACTACCAAACCAAAGCACCACTCTTAAGTTCTTGGTCTAGATTATTAAGGTAATTTTCCATACAGGTATTCTTCCTTTCAACCATGGAATATTCCATGTTCGCCATAGAATATTGATAAATTATTTTACATGTTTTTGTAATTAAATGTAATTCTATTAATTTTAATATCTTGTTCATGAAATCATTCTCTCCTTGATTGTATTAAATGGGTAGAGTGAAATGGAATTGATTAGGATGGTATGAAAACAACTATGGTTATACATAAACAAGCATGATTTTAGTGTTTTATATTAAATTAAATGGGATTTTCATGATGGATTCCTTCCTTGGTTAAATTAAATGTTTATAATGAATTTATTTATAAAGGGTGTTAAGGAAACACTACTTATTTCATTCATTTTTTGAATTGTTATCAATGGAACACCCATGATTACAATCAGTTATTTAAATTAAAAGCAGTAGAGGTATTTCCTCCCAGCTTGTATAATGAATATGATGTTTTCTTTATATGGGATTCATAATTTTAAGGAATGAGTGGTATTTCCCCATGGACTTTTTTGATTAATATGATTATGCCTTATACGTAGACTATGTACAATGGTAAGGGGTGTTGATCTAGGAGATATATCCCACTCCCATACATTGGGTGTTGAATTCATGTAATATCACAGGTATGATACTATATGGGAAATTGTCATTACACACCACATATCGTGAATATAGTTTTTCGACGGAGGATCGCTTTCCATCTCAAGTGTTGTTGCATGATGTCTTTAACTCTATTGGGAAGTAGAGAATTTACCCTATTACATGAGATTATAGGATCATTTATATTGGTTATGGTTTCTTGAGTAATGACCCTATCCCACCAGAAACTAGAATTCCAGGTATATGGCCATTAGGCACCCACACGCACTTGGTTCATATATTTGGATTCAATATATAACTAAACTATATATATATTACTACTATATATAGTAACTATTCAGAATTATTCCAGATATGATCCGAAGAATGTATAGCTACAAGGTGTCCCTTTAGAACCTGGGTGGGTGGTTGTTTCTTTGTTCAGCACTACTTATTTATCTATCTTTTTATACCTAGATATGCTTTGTCTTAATCTTCCCAGACTAGATTTAGTTGTAGACACCATGGGTAAGAATCTAATAGGATTAATATCTCACACCCTTCTTAGGCCATAATTTTACTAGGGTACCCAATTAGACCATATATATGTGGGGCCTTGGTTGATTTATTGATATATTTAGCTAGTTCTTGTGATTTAGGAGCATTGGAGTGATATAGAGCTTGGGATACTCAAAGAGATCATCGTTTGGGATTTATATAGATTTTATTTTCTTTGTTGTTCTATTTTCTATCTTGTAGAATGTTTCATTTTGGTTGTTTAAATTATGTATCATCATCCAGACTTGAATCAATCTATTGTATATAGGTTTTGGCCATTATTTAAATTCAGATATTATATTAATCTTCAGATTCTTATCTTTAATTTATTTATTACTTCCACTATTGTGTATCATTTATTACTTGGTATAAGGTTGTGCTACTCTGAACATGAGGGAGTAGTCTTCCCACTGTACCACCTTCACACCCTTTACGCTAGTGGTTGGCCTCTGGAATATGAGGAGGCGTTCATGAGGCCATGCAACCCACCGATCTGTCTGGATACCCTATTATTGTTCAGTCAGGCCAGGTGTTTACAATGTGGTATGAGAGAATAGTTTTATTTTGTCTTACTATTTTGGGGTGGGATAAAAGAGACTTGGAATGCATCATCGGTTGGTAAATATCCATGTCTGGTACTGATCAACTCAACAATGGAGAAATGGCCAAGTGGCTAGGGCTGGGAATGATTTTCATGTTGCTTTCTATTATAGTTGATATGATTTCTCCTGGGGTGAATTGTGTGCATTGTTTTTTTCCTATTGATTTATAATTTATGGTATTTTACCATGGTCTAGTATGGAAGGGAATAATAATTTCTTTCATCCAAATAATAATATTGGGCTTCACATTTAATTTATATTCCATTCCATGCAGTTAAATTGTAGCTTACTGATTGTAATTTTGTTCTTGAGTTTTATGTTCTGATTAGTTTTGTACAAGTTTTGGTATTTCTTTAGCATAACGATATATATAACATGCTTGTTTGTTTTTTAGAATGCATTGCATAACTCAGTGATTATATAGAATTCTTCATATCTATTTAGCATGCCTTGCCTATTCATATGTCATTATCATTTGTTTTTAATATTTTTCTATGTGTTTAATGCTCATGATAACATGCTAGATCTATATTTATATAAATAGTTCAGTGGGATGAATATATGGGTTGTGATTAAATGGAATACAATGTTCAATTTTAAGGTGTATGGTTCCCTTAAAACATGGAAAAGGTAACCAGTGTATTCAATCTATCTTATAGCATTATATATCTATAGATACTAAATAACTTTGTTCAAACATAGATGGTGGCCAAAGAACAAATGTTAATGAGAATTGGTTTGGATTAAAGGGGTCCAAATGAAAATCTATAAAGTGTATGAGTACTTTATGGATTTTGTAGACGGTCACCCATATTAGTTAATAATTATATATTACCATAATATATTTTGAAATCAGTGAAAATGATGGGGGAAAATTTTAAATTTATGATTTTTGTGGGAACTTTATGAATTGGGAAATGGAGACCCACATAATTGAACCTTTGTGAAAGAGAATGATATAATTTGAGTTGTTTTATTTATAATATTTTTTGATTTTTTTAATATGAAATAAATTGGTTGAATTTTAAAATATATAACTAGATTCAAGTTGGTCAGTTCGGGCATATTTCTTATCAAATGATCCGATTTGTTGTTTAAAACATTAATAATTAAGAAACTATTATTTGGTTTCATTTCTGATCAACCCAGGTTGGTTTCATGATACCCTTGTAGGTCTCCTTATATATTTTAAAGGAATTCAATTGATAAATATCATAATTATTTTGGTTTGTCAATAAACGTGAAATGTTAAAAAAACGTTTTATGAGACATTCTTGTTATTCCTGATGCTTTCTTTTAAACCATTTTAAATGTGTAAAGGTTAAATGTGAAGAAGGTTAGGTGACCTAATAAGGAACCTATTGTGGTTTCTTTAACTGAGACCCTCTTGTAAGGGTGGCTTGGGTGTCCCCCATTTTAGCCTTGGAATGGAATAATGCATTTTTTCCATAGGAATTGTTTTTTATTTTAGAAATGGATTAAAGGTCAGGATCTTGAGCATAGTGACTTTTGTTATCATGACCTAGTGATAGGTTCAACATTTTTGCTTCATGAGGGGATATCCTATTATTGTTATCATCCTAGATCATAAATTCCATGCTATATTTTTTGATATTTCTGACGTTTGGTGTCATTCAAGTGTCATTCCCCCATGTAGGTCTCATTTACTTTAAATTGAACCCTTGTTAGAATGGGTTGGCATGGTATATTTAACTCTTGTTATAGGAAAGAGAATTGAGAAATGAATGATTTCAGAAGTTTAGATTTGTCAAGGGAATGGTTGGCCTCTTAGTAGGTCTTCTGACCTAGTATATATTTCCTTGGTAAACTCAAAAGGTTATCTGTCTGTTTTTAGTCGTATGAGATAAAATGACTTTGAGATAGTTTTCTACATGTGTGATCCATTATGTGAATTCATTGGGGGGAATATCCTACAGATATTATCAAGGATTTTCCATTTTATAATGAAACCTTGTGGTAGTGTGTGTTCATCTATTCAGTTGCATCAAGTGATAAATCACATAACGAACCAGTTGAGTTTATTGAAATCATTAAGCCTTGTGTTGTTGAATATTAACTCAGTTCATCTCCTTAATAGTGTGAACTAGATGATAAATTTAATCAAGATCGTCGTAATTCTTAAGATGGAGTTGCAATAGAATCTAGTTTTTTTCCCATTGGTTAGTTCAATTTTTGTTTTCATGGCCAATGTTCAATTTCTATGATGTAGTGATTATGACTCAATGGATTGATATATTTGTGTTTAAGGTGGATTTATCTACTGTGATTATGAGTATCTAGTCAACCTCTTTTCTTTCAATTCCTAGGACATTCCAAAGGTAGGGGAATCAAATCAGTTCTTGTGGTTATGTGACCATCTGTATGGATGGAGCACAAGCAAAGAGAATCATCAGAAAATGGTCAGTTTAGCTTGAATTCCATGAGTATTGAAAGTGATAAATCATTTGAATGTTTTACCAAAAAACATATTTTATGAGATTGGTTTTTTGTGAAACCCTTGAAAAAAACTGACAACCTTGGATGGACTTCAGTGGTTAAATCATTAAAGATCACGAAATTCGTTGGGTGGTGAAAGAGATGTGATTCGGTTGGAAACACATCGGTTGGTGAAGTTGAGTATCTTTCATGAGGTCACCTAATATTGGTTTGACCATTATTTTTTTTCATCTTAGTTTTCCTCTCAGATTAGTCTTCTAAAGGATTTGAGCATGTACCCTATCTTTACATCATCCTTGATTCACTAAGAGAGCATCAATCTTATTCTTTGCTAAGGCTTTTAAAGTTGATGGACTTGTCTTTGTCATTTTCTCTGTATTACACATTGGATGTATGGTTCTTGTCAAGGATTTTACACTAGCCATTATCTTTATCATAACTGCTAGGATGATGTCTCTCAGTGCTCAATCCATGGTTTGAAGTGGAATTTTTGGTCTTTTTCCAAAATCTATCATGTAAACATGATGTATGGACTACCTTGGATTAGTTATTAATACTCTAGTTCATTGAATTGAGGTTACCAGAAATTTTGGTCAGCCTGAGAGGTATTTGTTCAAAATGGTAATGATTCCAGCAGGCTAGATTAGAGTTATGCCCTTGTTCATGTAGAGTCATGACAGAATAAATGGCCAGGCGATGATTGGCCAAGGAACATCTCCAAAAGTTGGGTGTGAGATTCTGTGAATGAGTCTATTCTAAATACATGATTCCTTGGTATAAGACATCACAATTTAGTTGTAAGACATCAAACTACTAAGTTGGGAATCTTAATAATGTTTATTCATAGGTGGCCTGACTTTTATTATTTCTTTTCTAGTGGGTTAGGTTGGTGAAGAATCACTTTATGTATGCCATCGACTGAAGGTGGGTGTTGTTTTATTGTTAAGTAGTGTCATTCGAGTAAATATGGTGCGACCATATTCTATTGGATGATCCATTTTTTTTACCTTTTTTACTGAGGTTCTTGTTATGACCTTAGTGGTAATTAGGTTCACCCTGTTAAATTAAATCATGCTAGGTTCATCCCAAGAATTCTTAGAGGCATTCTTCACCATAAATTTTGATGGTGGATGTGTCATGGTATAGAATTGGTCCCTTCTTCTATTAATACCAATGGTTGGGAGAACCATCGGTTATAATCTTAATGAGATGATGACATGATCATGTCTCTTGATAATATGGATTACATAAGCTCTTTTGTGGTGTTTCATTTGGAAAACAAGCATTGGATTGAGTTTTGGCGGCTTAAGTGTCATGCGATTAAGTGAATGATCAAAGGTGCATTGGGAATTTAGAAGCACAACATGACTATTTGAACAAATATTCACCACACTGATAGGTTGAGTGGGTTTTACAAACTTCCCAAAGTCTTCTATGGTATGTGAAGTTCTATGGTGGGGAGGTTGTAATGACTTTTTTTTTTGTGATTCATGAAAAAAGTCCCGTGCAATTTGAACTTTTGATGTTTGTTGGATGGACCATTTTTAAAACTATTCTTTGAAAATTAAGTTTTAGAGTTAGAATAATTAATTGTGTTGTTTATTGAATTGGGTGAAGTCCAAATAGGTTCCTAAGGCGTGTCTTCAAGTTTTAGGAGATCTGGGTCCAAACAATCTAAGGGTTGGGTTCTCTGAACATGGTGCATAGTTTTTTTTGAAATCATGCGGCCCCAAGAAAAAAAACGTTGTGGATACATCAATGATGTATAAATTCCCCACATGGGCTATGAATGGTTTACCTAAACCAAACGGCTATCCCAAATAGATAAGTATAAAAATGGGTTGTACCTAAGAACTATTCATCGCATGGATTGTGCTGGGTTTGGGTAACCATGCGGGTCAAACTGTGCGAGGTGTTTTCTTAAAAAATGGGTGGGAAACAGTTGTCTTGCAGTTTGGCCAAACTTTGTATCCAAACCATGTTACCCTATTTTTAGAGGCAAAATGATAAAAAAATCCCCCTAATTATTTATAACTTTCTTTTTATTCTTTCTTTCTCCCCTAATTGTACTGTGAGGTTCTATTTGAGTTATGGGTCTTCCTCCTCAATGACTAAACAATGGATGATGCTAACTCTTCCATATAAATAGAGATACATTCTTTTTCAGTCTCTATGGACTTGTATCAGTAAGCTCTTGAAACCTATATTCAACAACCCTACTTTTTCTTACATTACTATTACACCTTTTCAATGATAAACATCATAAAATCATTACATGACCAAGACCAGAAATTTTAGTGTCTTGATGAAATTAAGACAATACATCAAATTTAAAAAATAAAACATAAAAATTAATTTAATTCCTTCTTCAAAATATTCTAATTATCCCTTAAATTATCCTTACTACATGTAGTCAACTGAGGATATACATCCAAGAAAGGGTTGAGATTAAAGCTGAGTAAGAGTATAGATAAAAATAATAAACAATATAACATGTGGTAAAGATAATAATTACATAATAATCATAATAATTATAGGAAGCATTAGATAAAGGCACAAAACGTGGCAATGGATAAAAATGATATATCAGGCCACAATGGTCAACTACCACAAATGGTTGTAAAAAAAAGATAGCATCATGTTGATGAATATTTTAATTTTATAATGAGATACATCATATTACCCAATTCATTATAGTCTCTATAATTCCAGGTACACCCATCACATAATAATATTTACATTGCGCTATATAATTTCATGTACATCTATCACATCATAAAATTTGCAATATCTTTCATACCACAAAGAACATATATCAATATTGGACATAAAATAACATGTGAAAAGAAATGAGTTTCATTTCATATATATTCCAAAATGAAATAGGGAATAACATACTTGACTTATGAATCACAAACCTTGAGTGAAGAAGAAGCAATCTCTAAAAGTAAAAGGTGCGTTTTTTGCAAGTAGAGTTATTTTGGAAAACATTGTGTTTATCAGAAACTAAATAAAAAACATTAATGTCCCAAAAATGTAATAAAATTATTTATAAATTATATTTAATTAATATCCATGCTAAAAATGGGGTGAATGAGAGAAACACAAAGAAAGAGAGTTGGGTTTGGGAACACCCATTACATTTTGTCTGAATGCTTTCTTCACATTAATATCTTTTATAATCAAACTGGATTCCTTAATTAAAAAATATAGAAATTTTTATACATGAATGTGATTCATTATTATTTTATTAAGTTCATTTATTTTATTTTTATGAGTTATAGGGTTTAATGTGGCCGTTCTAGAGAATTCATTTTCATAGTTTTCAAGATCAGTTCACTTGTATACATGAATGGAAGATCATGTAAGATGTGGATAAATACCTAGAATTGTTATTATATGTTATTAATTAAATTAAATAAGTATAAATGATCATATCAAGATTTTTTTTATATTTGATGATGTTGAATCATTAGATAAAAGTTAATAATGATCATTTTAGATTATTTTTTGTGGTTTTCCAAACACAACAAACTCATTTTGTTTTAATATTTAGTATTATGTATAAATGTTACATATAGAACATAAATAAGAGCTAAAAAATAAAAAATATATTTTATATGCATCCATTTAATTTTTTTATTAACATACTTTAAGGTGTTAATGGAAAATGAAAGTGCATCGCCCACGATGTTGGTAAATTGAGACATCAGGGGTGGTGATTTTATTTAAAAGAGAGTGAGATAGAGGGAGGAGATTAATTATGAATCATACATTAACTTGATTTAATTATATTATAAAAAACATACAAGATTTATAATTCCATTTGTATAAGAGAATTTGATGATAACAGAATAATTGAAATGAAATTTTAATAAAAAAGGAAGTGGATTTTACCTCTTGGATTTCTCCTCCCTGAGAACCTTCTAAGGAAAAAGGATTTGTAATTTTTATAAGAAAAAAGATTTTTGGTGTGGGAATGGGGCTACGGAAGAGTGTTGGTCTGAATTTGGGAAAGGATCAATGCTTTAGAGGTTTGAAGATATGAGGGGTGAGGGGTGGTATTTACAGTGGAAGAGGGGTGTTTTCTCATTATTATATTCATTAGTTTATTATTTTGGCACAAGACTATGAATATTTTGAACATTATATCTATATATATAAAAACAATGATTTATGGTTTGGGATTAAGGTGCTTACATAATCATTACATCAATAATGACTAAAAAATTCATGTATTTAGCATTTATAGAAAATGATCATATTTTACTATTCATCAAAATGTCAAGTATTTCAGAAAAATCCAAAAAATTAAGCCTGACCATTTTTCAATGTGTATAATTAAAAAATGAACTTCATTTTATGATTTTTTTTAAAATATAATTATTTTAATTTTTAATTTATGTCATCATTTTCATGGAAAATACAAATTTTAAAAGCATAACTAATTTTATAACACTTTAAAAAACTACTTAAGGTCTCATAATCACATGACAATAAAATATTAATTTTTGAATATATTTTATGAAACTTAATTTTATAAAATAATAAATTAATCATAAAATTGTAATTAAATATTTATGACTTAAAAAAGCACCAATAAATAATTAATAATTTTTTAAAACATTTTTTATTAAGACTATGATATAATTGTACAATAATTTTATTTATAAGATGCTTAAATTTTATTTATACTTTCATGGGTAAGGTTACTATTTATTTGGATGATTTACTATTCATAAGGGTCATATTAGTATTCCTAAGGTAATGTTATTTTTATATCAGTATTAGAAATACTTATATTTAATTAATTTATTCATTTATAATGTTTTTATCAGGGTCTTTAAGTAATTTTATCCAATTTATATTATAGGAAATTAATATAATAAGTGATAAATTCCATTAATAAAAGTTTGGATCGTTACCCCATCTGAAATTTCTCCATCAAAATTTCATTTTACATAAATTGGTGAGGGAAATTCTCCTTCATCACTTCCTCATGTTCCTAGGATGATTATTCATACTTATGGTTCTTCTAAAACACTTTGACAAGGTGGGTTGTCTTGTAGTGTATAACCTTATCTCTCTAGTCCATAATATTTACTGACCACTCCTCATAAGAGAGATCATCTTCTAGAAATACCACCTATGAGTTCAATTCATGTGAGGGATCAGGTTTACACTTCCTCATGAGTGATAGGTGAAACACATCAGGAAATTGAGCCATATTCAGTGTAAGTTCATGACTATAGGTCATGACAATGATCCTATCAAGGATATAAAATGGTCCAATATACCTTGGATTTAGATTAACTTTCATTTATAACAACATGACTTTATTCTATAGGGATATTAGAAGGATGTCTTTGTCTCCAACATCGAAATCGAAACCCCTTCGATGGTTGTCAACATAGAAATGTTGCTGACTTTGAGAAACATTGATATGTTTTTGGATGTCTTGGACCTTCCTTTTCATCTCTTTCAAATGGTACTATCTAAGTACCATTATTTCACCACTTCATGCCAATAGATTGTAGTTATACATCACTTTCCATATAGAGCTTCATATGGACCCATCTGAATTCTCAAGTGGAAGTTGTGGTTGTATGATAACACAACCAATGAGAGATGGTGATCCCATACAAATTAGTTCTAAAGAGAATGCTCGTAGAATATCATTGAATGTCTAAATAGTCTTTTCTGATTGGCCATCAGTTTGAGGGTTATAGACCATGATGAAATTTGATTCAGAATAGATATCATGTTGAATACTCATGTAGAATTTAGATCTTAACATGAGATGATGATTAGAGACAATAGAGAGTTGAACCCCATGAATTCTCACCAAGTTTTTCAAAAATATCATTGCATGTTTTTCAAGAGAGAGATCTTATCAAATAGAAATAATGTGGGAAGTCTTTGTGAGCCAGTACACCAAATCCCATATCAAATTATTTCCTTTGGATGTCTTGAGGAGACCTGTGAAAAATTCCATAGTTTCATTCTCCTATTTATACATGGTTATTAGAAATGGTTGCATCATCCCTTTAGAATTTTATTTCTTATATTTAACATGGTTACATATCAAGCACCTTGAGATATACATTGAAATTAACTTCTTCATGTTAGCCCACTAGAAGTGTTCTGAGAGATCATGATACATCTTGGTACTTGGAGGATGGATAGAGAAAGTTGATCTATGTGTGTTATCCAATAGTTCATTATTTATCCCATATGAAGAAGGCACACAAGGCCTTTTTCCAAAACAAATCACACCATCATCATCGATATGGATCTCTTTAAAATTATATTCCTTTTCTACATTATCCTTATTTTGTATCTCAGGATCAAACCTTTTTTCCACTTTAATCATCTCCTAGATAGATGGTTGGGAAATCATTTTTGAAAGGTGGAATTTATTTTCAAAGATAATGATATATCAGTCCATCAATTGAATATCCATGAATATATGGTCTTTCTAAATCCACAATATGGATAGAATTTCCAGATCATTTCTCCTAAGAGAATTAGATCCTTTTTTCATCTTTCAAAGATGATAGTGAATAGAGAAATTGTAGTATTTTATTTTCTATAACCACATCATTTGTCATTCATTGAGATAATTTTGTGTAAATATATACATTAAGATCATTTGATCAATATATAAGTCACAATTTCCACCATATAAGTACTGACGCCATATTTTTAAGGCAAAATTACAGCTTCCACCTCCAGATCATGTATCAGTTAGTTATTCTCATGGATGTTAAACTATCACAATATCATTTTTATGAGTAAAAAAACCAATCCATTCTTTTTAGTATCATTGTATATCACAGATAATTCTCAACTTTTTAGTAATGTGTGTATAGGTATTTTGATTATCCTCTTCTTTAGATCCTTTAAGATTTCCTCAAATTCTTCCATCTAGATATAATTTCCCCCTCTCTTTGTTAACTTAGTTAGAAGGATTGACAATCATGAGAAATGTCTCAAAAAATGTTGATATTAACCTACTATGACAAGTAAAATATGAATTTATGTGACACTATAGGGTCTAGGACATTCCTCAATTTCCTTTTTCTAAACGGTCCCCATAAACTCCATCAATTGGGATCACACGTCCCAATAATGCGACTTGCTACATCTAAAACAAAATACATTCAAAATTTTGCTTAAAAAGTCTCCTTTCTTAAAGCCTCTAACACAAACCGTATATGTTCTTCATGTTCCTCCTTGATCATAGAGCATAAGATAATATCATTGAAAAAAACTACCAAATTTTTTTAAGGTAATATATAAAGACTATATTCATCAAATCCATGAATATTGCATGGTCATTAGTAATTTTGAAGGGAATCACCAGAAACTCATAGTACCCATACCTTGTATGGAAGGGATTCTTCTAAATGTCTTCCTTATTCACCTTTATCTTAGGATATATAGAATGAAGATCCACCTTGGATACATAATTAGATCCTCATAGCTGATCGAAAAAGTAACCAATCATTAGAAGAGGATACTTGTTTTTTTTTGTGATCTTGTTGAGTTATTGATAATTGATACACATTTGTATTGATACATCATTATTTTTAAAAAAGACTATCGTCACACCCTAAGGTGATGAACTATGGAATATGTTACCTTTGTCTAAATTATCTTTCAGTATTTTCATTAATTTCTACAATTTTATAAAATCCATCATATAAGTAAACATTGAGATTATAGTAGCTCTAGATATGTGTTCTATTGATAACTATACCTCATGATCCAAGGGATGTCTAATTAGGTATTCAAAAAATACATCACTGTATTCCCTCTTAATGGTGATTTTCCCTAGGTTTATAACCTCCTTTGACTCAAACATTTTAGTGAGGTATGATTCTTCACAGCGAATCAACACTGACACCGTTAAAGCATTTTCCAAATTAGATTCATGATCTTCCTTGAATTTTTACAGAATCATAGGATGGTTAAGAATATTAAAATATATTTCCTTTTCTAGATTGGTTATATGTTCTCTATATAATGAGAGTGAATACTCTCCCATTATTACATCAAATTCCACTGAGGGGAGTATAATAAGATTCATTAGAACATTATTCCCACATATGTCTATAGGAGAAAATTCCAACACTTGGGTTGCAATTATGGAACTACAAGGTGTTTTTATGAATATATCTTCTTCAAGTTTTTTTTGGCTTTCATTCAATAGTTCTAGAAAGCTTCCAAGATATATAGGAATGCATAGAACAAGAATCAAATAATACTTTTCCATTTTTGGTGAATTGGTAGTGTACCTTGTATAACTTTCCTTTGTTAGTCCACTTTATTAATAGTGATGGCATAAACATTGCCTTTACCCATTTTAATTGGTGGTTTCTAAATCTGATTACCTTTGAAGTATCGAGATATTGTGCACTGGATTTCATATTTCCCTGGATCCCTAAAGTTATTGCATTGGACCATGGGTGGTGCTCCATTTTTCTCCACCACATTGTCCCTCTTCCTCTTGTATTTTCATAATTCATTAGACTGGTGGATTCCTCTCCCACACTTGAAGAATTTCTATATCCCTAAGATGCAGTTCCCATGAAGCTTCTTCTCGCATTTTAGACATATTTGTGGTTGATATTTCTTTCCACCTTTCCCATTATATCCTCTGGCATGAAATCCAATATTTTTTTTCTTATAACCATAGCCTTGAGACCATTCTCCACACTGTATCCCCACTTTGAGAGAACATCAAAAAAATTCTCCATAACTCCAAACGTCTCAAATTTCTAGAGCCTTTCTAAGGTTTGTTTTTAGTCTACTAAAGAATCAATAAATTTTTCAATCATTGTTGATAACAAACCATGAAGTGTACATCAAAATCATTTTGAAATTGTCTTCATAGACCATGATTTATTCTACTTAATTTTGCCTCGGATTTATTAATTATATCTCCATATTTTTATGAAGAGTTCAAAGGAAATACCTTTTAAGAAACATTATCTTAAATTCTTCCAACTCCATTTGTTTAATTTTTTCCTTCGACTTGGTCTTCTTAATCAATTCCCACCAGTGTTTATACTCTCCATCTAGATGATAAATGGACAGAATCACCTTTTCCCACTCAGAAAACAATGTATAGAAATTTTCTTCTCCATTGAGTTGACCCATTGTTCTGTGACTAGTGTATCAGAAGATCCACTAAAATTCAATGGTTTTTTCCGTATAAAACACTCGATAGAAAAATTATCCCTCCTAGTTGAAGGCTAATGTTCCACGTTATTTAGGTTATTATTCAAAAATTGACACTTCTGGGTAAGAATCACCCTATAATTTTGAACTCCACCACCCAAAGCTTTTGGGATGTCATTCAGGAAATCACAAAATTGTCCCCCTTAGGGGTTGGTGTCTTGGTTTCCCATGGTTCCCACCATTTTCTAAAATAAAAAATTCTAAAACATAATTCATAAATTCATGAATAAATAATTTATTCATTTGTGAAATAAATTCTAATGGCATTTATTGTGGGATCCCTACATTTATCAGTTTTTAAAAAAATTCATCATGGGTGGTTACTTACACTTAGTGTCATACTAAGGGTTTTCACTAAGGTTCTATAATCGTAATTCCCAAATTAACTAAATCATTCTCTAATACAAACTATAGATACCCTAGTTTTTTAGCATTACTATTAAATAATTTTAATGATAAAAAAATAAAATCAATACAAGACTAGGATATAATGGTTTAGTGTATTGGTAAAATTAAGACCAAAAATAACATTTACAAAATATAACATAACAATTCATTTAAGTCCTTCTTTTTTTTGGATCTTATTGGACCTTGAATTATAATTAGTACATCTAGTCAGTTAAGGATATATGTCAAAGAAATGGGTGATCCAAAATCCCTGTATAAGGATATATAAAAATAGAAAAAAGTATAAAATGGGGAGAGAAAAACCATAACCTCATAATCATAATCATGAGAGGAAGCATTAGATAAACACATAAAATATGGAAATGCCTAATAATTAAACATCACGTCTTAGTGGGAAACTGCCACACATAGTTGTGAATAAAGGTAGAATAATTTTCATACCTATTTCAAATTTCTCATGAGATACATTATATTACACAATGAATTTTAGTTTAATATAATTCTGGTTGCACTGATCACATTATATCATTTACATTATCATACATTCCACATAGAAAATCTATCATTATCGAACCCAAAATAAACCATGTAAAGGAATTGGTTTCATTTCATAAATCATAGATTAATAATATTTGGGATCCCAATTGAAATATGGGACAACATAATTGACATAAAATTCATCATCCTTTAGTGAATAAATAATAATCAGGAGAAGTAAAAGGTGTGTTTTATATTTAAAGAATAGTACTTTTTGGAAAACATAAAGTTTAACATAAACACCCGTAGAATGAAAATTATTTACTAGAAAATGTAAGATAATTATGGATAAATGAAATTTATGGAATATCCATACTAAAAATGCAATGAAATAGTCGATTCTTTCATCACTTTAATATCCAGTATAATCACATTATCATCATTTTCATAGTTTTCTAGATCGGTTCACTTGTATACATGAATAGTAGTTCGTGTAAAATGTGGATAAATATACAGAATTATTATTATATGTCATTAATAATTTACAAAAATATTAAATTTTCTCATAAATAATTTTTTGTATATCATATGAGGATGACTCATTATAAAAGGTTAATGATTATCATTTTAGGCTATTTTTAGGGTTCTCCAATCACAATGAACTCGTTTTGTTTTATAATTTAGTATTATATATAAATGTTACTTTAATGAAATTAAAAGGGTGAAAAAAATAAAATTTAGAATATGATTTAAACCATTTATTTTATTTATTAACAAACATTGATGTGTTAAAGTAAATTGAAAGTGCATCACCCATGATGTCGGTAAATTGAGACATCACAGGAGATTATTTCTTTTTCTTAAGAGATAGAGAGAGAGATCAGGTGAATTTTAATTTTGGATATTCCATTTACATGACATAATTAAATTATATCAATCATACTAGAGTTATCATTCCATTTGGATATGATAAGGTTTGGAGAATAGAATAAAATAAATGAAATTGAAAATAAATTTAAAGAAAAAAGGAAGAGGACTTTACAACATTGATTTATCATTCTTGAGAACCATCTTAGGGAAATGGTTTTGTTATTTTGATTTTACCATAAGCTCCTAAAAATGGGGAAAATTATAAGGAATATTTTTTGGTATAATTTCGGAAAATATAAAATCTTGAGAGGTGTAAGGAGAAGAGTGGTTGAGGGGAGGTATTTCTTGTGGTGGAGATGGGTGTCTTATCATTATTATATTCGTTAGTATATTATTTAAAATGAAGAAACTTAATAGTTTTAGAGTTATATCTAAATATATTAGAATAATGAATTTTGGTTAGAGATTTAGGTTCTTACATAAACCTTACATCAATAATGACCAAAAAATTCATGTATTTAGCATTTATTGAAAATTATCATATTTTACTATTCATAAAAAATTCAAGTATTCCAGAAAAATCTCCAAAATGCACCCTAACAATTTTTGATGTGTATAATTGAAAAATAAAGTACATTTAATGAAAATAATTTTCTAAATAGTGGATATTTAATTTTTAATTAAAATAATCATTTACATTAAAAATATACATTTTAAAATTATAAATGATTTAATAAAAAATTATTAAATTACATACGGTCAAATAAAATTATATTAAAATCATAAGACATAAGAATATTAAGTTATAAATATTTTTTATGAAAACAAAAATTATTTTAAATTATAAATTAATCATAAAATTATAATTAAAAATTTACAACTTACAAAAATACTAGGACTTAATTAATAATTTTTAAACATTTATTTAGATAAAATATCATATAATTATGAAATAATTTAACTTATAAGAAAAATAAATTTTATTTACACTTTCATGGGTGATGTTAATCTTTATTTGGCTGATGTACTATTCATAAGGGTCATATTATTATTTCTAAGGTCAAGTTAAAATTTCATCCACTTTGGTTCCTTAACATCAAGAAATTTTTTTATTTCATTAATTCATAACTTATATTGTTTTTATTATATTATATATGTGATTTTATGTGATTTATACTATAGAAATTAATATAGGAAGGGATACATTCTATTGATACAATTTTAGATGGTTACACTCTCTAATCAATTTCATGTTCTTTGTTTCATCTATTATGCTACTTTGGTGTGAGCTCATTTTCCCTATTTTCAAGACTAATGTTCATTTATTAGATAGCATCCAAACCCGATCAAATCAAACCCTATTATTGGATTATTAGGCTATCATATGAATGTGTTAGGTGGTCTATTAATTGTTTCATTAGTTTTCCATCATTTTATGAAATGCACCATTGGGCCCCACACCAGCCTTTTCCAGGTGCTTCTTTATAATGGGGTCATTTATATTAAATTTACCCTTACACCTTGCTACTTACCTATTGAACATTGGTTATGAATTTAAAGAATGATTTCACTATTTATGGAGACCCCATGGGTGCACAAACTTGTTTTTCCCTTTCATGTAAATTTTTTAAATGATGAGAATTCATTCTAAGAATTTTTCTTGGATTGAAAATGGATTTTATCATGTAGACTTTAGTCCAAGTGGTGTGATCACCTCCTCATTTCTGGGTTGAGCATTAAAAGTTTATTGTCCTTATGGGATTCTTCATCCTTAGCAGCTTATTAAATTTGAATTTAGTTGTGCCTCTTTAATTTATGTTTATTTCTGTTAAATTATTTTTTCATTAAAAATGTCATCATTTAATAATAAAACACCTCGATTCAGGTGCACTATCCTATAAATTAAAATGTAGTGATTGGTTTTTTGAATCATACTTGGCCATTATAAATTTAGATGTTATTAATGCTTTGATGTCATGGTTTTGTACGTGGTATATTGAGACATGGAACCTTTTGGAACTATAAAATGAATTTCCCTCCTCCTATGTAAGTGTTTACCACACCAAGCTCCATCTTAAGTTCATATCCCAGCTTGTTAAGGGAATTTCCTGTATAATAATTCACCCTCTCAACCATGGAACCTTATAAATGCCCCATTGAATCATGATAAACGATTTTCCTTGTTTCTATGATTAAATGACATTGTATTTATTTGAATAGATTTTTCCTGATATCTTGCTCTCCTATATTGTATTTAATGTCTTTAAAGAAATGGAATTGATTAGGATGGTATGACCACAACTCTGGTTATAACTTAAACAAGAATTACTTAATTATTTTTTCTGAAATTAATTGAAAAATTCATTATGGATTCCTTTCATGGATAAATTAAATTTTTATAATGAAATGATTTGTAAAGGGTAGAGAGGTCAAAAAAATTGTTTCATGATAAATTTTATTTGTTATAAATTTAATTCCCTTAATTATAATAGGTTATTTAAATTAAAATCATCAGTGGAATTTACTCATGAATTATATTGGGAATATAATAATTTCTTTATATGGGATTGATAAATGTAAGGAATAAGAGGTATTTCCTCATATATGTTTATGATAAATATGATTATGGATTATACATAGGTTGTGTAGGATGGTAATGGGTGTTGATCCAAGAGAGAGATCACACTCCCTTATATCGGGTGTTGAGTTTAGGGCATCTCACACTAGTGATACTATATGGGAGATGGAATTTATGTTCCATGTACAATTATTAGAGTGTTGAAATAGCATATTATTCAACATCCTAAGTTTTGTTGCATGAAGTCTCTCACTTTATGGGGATGTACGGCATGTACCCTAGTGCATGAGGTTATAGGCTCATTTAGAATGGGTATGGATGCCTGAGTTACATCCTAGTATATCCATAAACTAGTATTCTAGGTATATGTTTCTTAGGCATCTACACACACTTGGTTCATATTGGTGGGTTAAATAATATATATATATTACTAAAACATATATATAGTAATTATTCAGACTTATTATGAAAATTATTCAAAGAATGTATAACCGCCAGCTATCCCTTAGGAACCTCGGTGGTGGTTTTTTATTTGTCTAGCATTGATTGTTTATCTTTATTTTTATGCATTCATACTCCTTTGTTTTATTTTTCATTAATTGGATTCAGTCATAGACACCGTCGGTTGGAACCTACTGGTATTATTATCCCACATCCTTCTCAGAATTCCATTACACTAGGGTAACTGGGTAGACCCTATATTTAAAGGACCTTGGTGGATTGTTTGAGCTCTTTAGTTGGGGCCTCGGAGTTTGGAGAACAAGATCGATCTGAGATTGGTATTCTTGTAGAGATCAATATTTGGGATTTAATTTACTTTTATTTTCTTTATTATTCTATTATATATCTTGTTGAATGATGTATGTTTGCTGTTTCCATTATTTTTCATCATCAGGACATGCATGAATATTCTGTATATTTTCATTGGACCTGTTTTATTATTTAGATATTATATTAATCTTCACATGTTTGTCTTACATTATTTACATCTTTCAATGTTTTCAATCATTTTTTACTTGGTATATTGTTGTGATACTCTTATCAGGAGGTTATAGTCTCCACATCATATCACCTTTACACCCGCACTGCTATTCTGTAGCCTCTGGTGTACATGGAGTTACGCTTGAGGGCATGTGACTCACTGGCAAGGCTTCCATATTAGTGTTCATTTAGGTTGTGATGTTATAAAATCTTAATCCACTTCCATCATATGTCATATTAAATGAATGTATGCTCATTTAAATAATTATTGTATACTAATACACGGAACACAAAAAATATATGGGAATCATGTGTCATTATGATAAAATAAAAAATCAGGTTTGAATTAGTATTACAAAACAAAGATTAATTATCTTCCATATTTTTCAATCCTGTTTAGAAATAAGAATAATCATCAAAATTACTTAATGGATGACAAAAATCAATGGCCTTTAAGTGGTTGGATAAATTTAGCTACATAAGAGGTCAGGGTATTGGGGTTTTACCCCATACATATATTGAGAAATAAAATGCACTGGGGATAGGGATAATAAAATAGATGAGATGTAGGAATAATTATCTACTCTAGAAAAAAACATAATTGGAAATTAGATTTGTTAGAAAAAGTTTTTGAAAAAATGAAATAAAAGAAAAAACACAAAAACAGCCACTACATGATGAACCCTCACCCCCAAAAACATTGAGTGGATCCATTTCCATAAAATGGATTCCTTTTATTTTGTAATAAATGTTTTCATACCTATTTTTTCGAAATGTTAATTAGGAAGACACTAATACCATTTATATACAGATATTCTATAGGGTGAAAATGATTGTGATTCATAAGTATCAACACCCACCTGTTACCTTTTAGAGAGGGGTATAATTCAAAATATCAATGTAGATATTATAATTAATAAAAAACATCCAATAATTTTATGTTTGGTTGTGCATTCACATATCTCACAAGATGAGGACATTTCTGCCTATTCAACTTGATGATATGGATGTTTAGACAGGGGAGCATTCTATAGGAACTTTTATAGAATGATAATTTTATATTTTCAAATTACATTTCGAAAAGGTGGAATTGAAGTAAAATTTATTTATTATTATAATCCATTAATAATAAATGAAAAATGATTGAACTGATGAACATTATTTCTAATAGATAATGTATAGGTGGTGAAACAGAATGTATTATTAAAAAAATCTAATGGATCACCCAATCAATTGAAAATATATTCATAAATTACCATTACCATAACATTAATACTTTCACATTTACTAAAATTATAAGATCATGTGGATACAACACTAAAAAGTGTTGGTACAACTATAATTTATTTTGAATAAAAAATATACATAGAGGTCATTACACACTATATTGGTCTTGAGAATATAGACGATATCCTCAAGCATGAGTGGCTAGGAGTCTCAATGGAAAATGTATACATGAGGTTTGTTTTATTAATTGGATTTTCTAATAGCTGATCTAATACGCTAATTATAATTAAACTCCATTCATATTTTTTATAAGAGTATATATCAACAATAATTAAAGTTGAAACCCTATGATCAAATTTTTTTCACACATTTGTCCTCCCATCGGTTCTACACAACTATTCTCAATGGAACCTTAGTAATTTTTACTAATAATGTAACAATTAGACATAATTTCTGAAAACAAAGTTAAAAAAAAGGCCTCTTCTTAGTACCCCTGATATAGGGGTATAACATTGTGATTTAATCATATAATATATAATTTTTTCCTTTTAATTACTTGTTACATTTTGTTTTTTAGGATGAATTAGTTATTTATTTTTGTTGGTTTGGATACTCCAAAGATTTATTTTTTTTTTCAACATTGGGATCCCAAACAAATCAACCCCAAATTATAGAGTTTATCAATTTTTAATAATTGAAAGAACCATTTTACAAATAAAATTCAATTTATAAATTTTAGAGAATGTTTTAATGAAAATTTTGTGATGATATGGAGGTTTTAAAATAGTATAATATTTATTGAATGACGATAGTCCTTGATTACAATAATCCTATAGACTTATACAAATTAAAAATTATTAGGTTACATATAATAATGTATGAGTATCAAAAAGTATATAAAAAATTTATTTTTCCCAATTTTTCGGCAGTGTCAAAAGTAAACTAGGGTCAAATATTTTTGTTAATATGTTCAAAATTTTATAAATTATATAGAATTCCCTAAAAAAACATCCTCAAAAATTTATTTACGATGATATTTAAAGTTTCGTTTAAAATATTTAATGATAATTTTTTTATTTATATTTTTTCTGTACCACCTAGACTATCGATAGTCATCATATTCAAAAGAGGAAATATATTTATTTAGATGTTAATGGGAATAATACATGGATTTTGAATATATATAGAATTCAGGAAGGGGGTACTTCCTACAACATAAGTAGTTAATTTTCCTATCATTATATATAATAATTTTTTAATTTCCTTATCATTTTTTTTATTATTCTTATTTAGTTAATTTTCAAATAATTATTTCTGTAATATTAAAAATAAATGGTGTGACTATTGAAAGATTTTTATTCTAAAAAGAAGATGACATTAATTGTCTCACATTCATGGTAAGAGTTTTTTTCATCATATATGGTATCCAAGTAAAGATAAATTAATTTTGATAACAAAAAACAATGGTCTAATGTGTAGTAATCATTCACACCTTAATATGATACACGGTGTGTCTTGTTTGGTAAAATTTCTATGTTATCAGTTGTAAAATTATAGTTCTGTTCAAAATGTGTGTCGCTCACTAAAAACAATGAAAACATGCTCAAATTTTCTTAATAATTTAGGAAAATTATTCATCTATAATTTTTTATGTGTAGGAATTAGTCTCACATCAAACCAATACATGGTGTTACTGGTATGTCTCAAAGTGCATATTTTTATTTAAAATTAAAATTTCAGTTAAAAATATACAAGAAATACACTAAACCATCATAATGAATTAAAATTATTTTCATACTTTAATTTTTTTTACATTTAGTCATTTTTGATTTCTATAGTTCAACCTCACTTTAATCTGATTCATGGTGTGTAACGAATATTATTTTTCCATATGATACAAAAGAATATTGCATAAATTGTTTTGGAGCTAAGAGATGAGAGGATGTGAGATACCAACAGGTAGTGAACCAATAATTAATTTTTTAATTATATTAATTATATTAAATATCACGTGTGTGAAAATTAATAGAAAAAGTTGAATAACTCTTAAATGTATGATTCGATTAGAAATTTGTGGATATCGTTGAGCTTGGAACATGGGTTTTAAACTAGGAGGAACATATCTGCGGAGTGTGTCGAATGATTGGTTATGAGTGGTTATGGGAAAATGGTTAAATAAATTAATTGATTAGAATAATAATTTTATTAAATTTTCCATGACCTTTTATTGTCTACAAATAAGTTTTTATAGAAAAAACCAAGGTTTATCCATATAACCTTGTATATTAATGAGAGAGTGTTGGAAGATATTTCTAAGACAAAAAACTATAAGATCATGGATCATTGATCAGTGTGTAGTGATATTTGAGGATCTAACAAAAAATGATGTGGATCCATTATTCATCAGATATCAATCTACCTTGAGGTAAGACATTGTTTTATTTGTATTTTTCAAATTTATTTATTCAAACAAAAAAAGTTCATCTATAAACTAATGAATTTTCTATCGGATCATTTGTAATGTGTGTATGGGAAAGATATTTTCCCGAATTGAGGATTTATTGTCGATTACATTCTTATTTGTTTGTTCAAAATTCTAACAATAGGGAATTGAGGCTAACACAAACACTGGTCAAGGTATGTCCTTCATGATTTTGTTTTGTTCATTTATTTATTTTTTCATCATGACTTCATTTTCGGTGCTTTAGTTGATCGATAATTTCACATTTACTAAAAAACAAATAATTTCATACATGTCTGTTGGTGAAATGGATTGATTACCGTGGGTGTGAAATCACAATAGGATTCTGATTATAGTGCATGAAAATGGAAATGGATTGTGATTATACTGACAATATTCATTCTTCCTGGTCGACTATGTCAAGAAGATAATAACCAATGATGATTGGTTTTCTTGAAAATCGAATTGGTGGACTCAGACGAGTGGAGAAGGATATGATCAATTGGAACAGTGCCAAAATCCTCAGTGGGATTCACATCATTTTTTGGAGGATGGAGGACCATGTGAAGATTCTTGAGGAAAATATGTAGGTTATATAAAATTCAACATTAAAAGAAGTATAATTCTTGAAAAAATGCCATGTATGGATCCATGGATATTGTTATAGGGTTTCACATGGAGTTATGTATCACAACACATATGACCCTTAATTGAAGTATCTTTGTGTACCTAGTGAGGTACACATACACGAACATGGCTATCCATACACAAACACTAATTTACATACATAAACACATTCAAGAAAACAATGGCTCGGACATACTGTGTACTCAGACACTGACCGAGGCAAATTCAGTGATACATGGATAACAGCCAGTGTTGAAGGTACATGCTATGTATTACCATTACATGTCATTTAATAATTCAAATATGGCTTGAATAACTTTACCTCATTATATTGGTAATGTTTTGTTAGGGTGACTTTCTAAGGATCCATTCCATTGGGGTTTAGTATGGATTCACATCCTAGGAATATGATGGATATCCACTATGAGGGAATTTAGTCATGGATAATGTTTTGGGAATACCACCATGAGGCCCGAATTGATATTCTCTATCATCATTATCATTTAACTAGGTGTGGTTCTCATTATCATCATGAGCAATAATACACATGTGTTGATCTCCTACATATCGGTTTAATCCATATTGGGTTTTTTTATTCCACAAGGCCTTGGGTATGATCCCCATATGTGTATCGATCTCATCAGACCTCTAGTGTGTACATATTAGAGAAAGACCTAACAAGAATGGCATATCAGATGGACACCAACAGTGTTATTTGACTCCTTGAGCGTGTTCTCTCGAATGAGTGTTATTTGGAACCTTTAGGTTTGTATCCTATGCTAGTAATATGATTGTGATATTACTTGATATTATTTGTCTACTATGATTATATATAGATTTTCTTATTATATATGTCAATGATAGATACCTTTGATGAGATGACTTTTATTGTTGATGTTATATGTTTAGTGATTTCAGGGAGTCTTACTAGGTATTTTTATACTGACCTATGCATTATAGGTTTTCAAACTTATCATGTATTATATAGATTATCATCCTTTTGATGGATTCATTGAGGGGTCGAGAGTAGGGGTAGTTTAGTGGGACGAATAGATTTAAGTGTATTCCCGTAGTTACTTTGACAGTAGTACTGATCCACTATTCAAGTTGGCATCGTTTTTAGTTTCATTGTGGTGGGATTTTATTTGAACCTTTTTATATCATTTACTTGTTTCTGTTCTCTGATGGTGGGATTATAGATGTATTGATTCATCATTATGAGTTATTTACATTTCATCATTGTATGTGCTTAGAGATGTCTTCGTGTGTATAGCTTCCTCAGGTTAAGGCCTCCCATGTGTGTGATATGCTTACATAGTAGTAGTCACCAGTCCCTGGCCTATTTGAGGTGGGATTGTGGTAGTCACGAAATGGTCCCCATTGTTATAGGGAATGAAGGGTGGTATTAGAGGAGTTAGTTCTACTATAAAAATATAGTATGTGAGATTAGTTTGGGTAAAAATTGTCAACTAATTCATGTTTGGATCTCTGTCTAGGGACTGAATTGTTGGTGTGGCGGCTGATGTATCCATACACCATGTCTCTAAAAACATTATTGTTAACCTAATACATGTTTACATTTTTTGGGATAATATTGATACAAGTATCATATATGAAAGGGTTGGTTTTTCATATCCTTCTAGTGTCAACTCTACAGATATACTCATTGACTGTGGTACATCATGTCTATTTCAGGATAACTCCACATCATTTTTTAGCTAGGATTCAACATTAGGTTGACATATATTATCCATGGAGTGATGAGGATTCGATTCATGGACCAATTTAGAAGGTTTTAAGTCTATTTGGTTCACTAGAAATACCACCATCTATCTAGCAACAAATGGTTCCAGTAGAACCAGCAGACGAGGTGTGTATAATGATCTCCCTTCACGAGTTTCAAAATTGGTAACCCCTCAGGTTCTGTGCTGAGATCAACCCAAGGTGGTTTATGACTAGATTCCATAATTGATTATTGTCTTATATATTTTCAACACACCTGCAGACCGAATGGCGGTCCTTGTAGTGAGATTTCTCCACATCTCTACAGGGTGATGGTGGGGATTAGTGACACAACCTTTTGATGAGGCTAATCTAGAATGGTCAGAGTTTTATATCCTACTCATAGAGGAGTTCATTGAAGATATGTTAAGGTATTTGTTTATCCTAATGTTTTTACAGATTCCGCAGGGTTTTATGACAGTTGATGAGTATTCATTAAGGTTCACCAATCTATCACGGTACTTGATGGATATAGTGTGTGATCAGTTATTTTGGTGTCATACCACTGATCAAAGAATAAATTTGGAAATTCAAGATAGTGTGATGACTGTATTAATTCCAACCTATTTTTATGTTCTAGAGAATGCTTTGGTGGTCGAAAGTTTCCTAGATGAGAAGATGTAGATAGTTGGTGATGACAGTGGGCACATAAGAGTTAAGGCTTCAGATGTAGCGAGTCGATGAAAGCCATAGGGACCTAGATTTTGGAGGAATTTTGAGAGGCAGTCCTAGGAAAGAGGTTTCATAGTTTGGGGTTCAAAGGATGAATCGTTTCAGAAGATCGATAGGTGGTGGTACTCTTGTGAATGTTATGGGAATCATGTATGAGAATGTCTGACACATTGTTTGTCTGATAGAGAGGAAGTAGATGGGACACCTATGAAGAGTCATCATAATTAGAAGGAAGGCTCATTGAGAAGTGGACCTAGAAGAGGAGCTATGAGAGTAGATTCTGATGGTAAATATTATGACTTGTTTCCCCCTCCACCCCAGGGTTGTCCATGCTCGCCTCCGAGATATGGGGAATATGGGTTAGGGAAGAAACAAGCAGTCAAGGATTATAATCCAGAGGCTCTAGGGATGATACATCGTAAGATATGTTTCCTTTATACCTTAGATGATATACTTATAGACACCAATGTGAGTTACTCCATTCTGTCAACTTATCTAGTTCGGGACAAATATATTCTAGTTGACATGTTTGCTTAACCCATTCACTTGGACACTCCTTCTAGAGGTGAATCAATAATCACACAGTTCTACCGATGGTGTGACCTAACTCTCAGAGTTTATATTTTTTTTAGGATATCTTTTTAATTCTTATAAGTACTTACAATGTCATATTATGAATGGAATGGTTGTCTACAGTTCATGCCACGATAGACTATTTCCGGTGAAGGATGTTGTGTGTCCATGGTTATGGGTTGAGATTTTTCTTTAGGGGTGAAATGGAAACCTAGGTTGAGTAGGATACACTCATGAATAGGAGGGTGAAGCTAATTACTCATGAGTTGGCTAACCTGGCCTTTGTGGTAGTGTATGTTATGAGATTTCAGTTTCCTATAGAGGTGGTGGAGTATGATTACGCCTTTCCTGGGGACATTACAGGGTTAACTCCATACAAATATATAGAATTCTAAATTGATCTACACACTAAGACGAACCTGATATCTTCACAAGAATATCAGATTTATCCTATAAATCATCCCGAGATGAGTGTATAGTATGAGGACATGAAAAGGAAGGGCTTTGTTAGACCCAATTTTTTACCCTATGTAGCCCCAGTACTATTCCCTTAGAAGGAAGACAAGGGTTTGAAGTTTTTTGTGAATTACAATAACCTAAACTAGGTTACTATAAATTAAAAATTTCTAATAATTAGTATCAATGACCTCTTTGATCAGTTTAGAGGGGCACACCGGTTCTTAATGATTTACCTCTGATCTGGTTATCACTAGTTGAATGTACGACATGAGGATATTTTGAAGGAATATTTTAAATTTCATTTCAACTGCTAAGAGTACGTGGGGATTCCCTTTTTCGGAATAATTGACTTTGGGTGTTCATCAGAATCTTGAACTGGATCTTTCATCCCTTCATAGACTAGTATTTTGTAGTCTTTATTATCGATATTGCAGTGTACTCAACATCTGAGGCGGAGCACATGAGACAATTTAGAATAGTTCTTGAAATACTCTAAGAGCACCAAATTTATTGAATGTTCTAAATGTTATAGTTATTTATTCCGGAGGTGTACTTTCGAGTATAAGTGATCTCATCAAACTGTGTAGTAGTCGACAAAAAAAATCGAGTCAGTGTTATTTAGGGAGCAACCAAAGATCGTGACGGAGGTGCGAAGCTTCCTTTGGTAGGAAGACTAGTATCAAGGATTCATACCTCATTTATCTAGGATATATTATCCCCAAACATATTTGACCCGAAAGGGGAGTCATTTTATGTAGACAGAGAGGTGACAATAGTATTTCAAGGATTTGAGGTAGAGATTAATGAGCGCTCCCATATTGAGATTTCCAAAGGAGGGTGTGGAGTATGTTGTGTTATGCAATGAATTAGGTATCAATATTGGTTGTGTTCAAATTTAGTTGAATGTAGTGATTTTCTATGGTTTTTCTAAGTTGAGACCAAATAAGAAGAACTACATGAACAATAATATTTAGTTAGTAGTGGTGGTCTTTGCACAGAGGATGTGGTGACCCTACCTAATTGAGGTGTTCTTTATCATATATTCGTACCAAAATATCCTCAAGTATATCTTCTATTGGATTTATATTAGCAGATGTTCTAAGCATGAGATTTTGTTTTTCAGCTACAGAGTAAGGAATTTGAGAAGTTTGAATCATTATTATTATCCTTTTTGGATGGGGATGGAGCATATTACCTCGAGTAAATGGTTGTTACAGTTTCTATTTTATAGTGAATTAGGGGGTCAGAAAATGGAAATAGTGATTATGATACCCTACATACAATGATATCAACTAGATATGATCCTGATGGACTTTATGAAGGTAGAGATAGTTTCACTCTTTTTAGATGATGCGGGATGGTACTAGTGATGTTGATGGAGGAGGTTAGGATGGATTTTCTTACATCTCCCTTAGCGATATATCCATGGTTGGGGAAGACATACCCGAACCTCAAAAATTTGTTTTGGTGGACATGGTTGAAGAAGGGAGTTACAAAATTTCTCTCTTGGCACCTCACTTTTAATCATGTGAAGGATTAGAAATAAGATCTAGTGGGTTTAAAATAACCCCTTGATGTTCCATAGTGAATGTGGTAAGGTATATACATGGACTTAATGAAAAGGATACCAGATATATCTAGGGGACATAATTCCAACTGTATGATCATGGACTTACTCACCAAGTTGGAAAACTTCCTGGATATTCGAGAGTAGAGTTATGTAGAGAGAAACAGATTCCTCTCTATGTAGATGATTGTCCAACTCCATGTGTTTACTTAAATTTCTTTTTCTAACCATGAGGTTTTCTTTATATCTCAGTTATGGAATAGAATGTATGTAGCCTTTGGGACTCAATTTCATTTGAGCATGGTGTTTAATCCACATAATGATAGGCTAATTTAGAATACCATTATGGTCTTTGAGAATATGTTTTGCGCTTATATGTTAGAATTTGTCCATATATATAGTATAATCTACCATTTTTAGATTTTTTTACAAAAAAAAACAACTATTCCACCATCGGTTCAACACCATTTGAGTTCTTGTACAGGAGTCCCTAAATGTGAGCACTATGCTGGACGAAAAAAAGAGTAAAAAATTATGGTCCCAGAGTTGGTATGAGACACTAAAGATAAGGTGATCATCATTAAATAGTGGATAAAGACTATACATAGCCTTCATAAGTCTTATCGATACTGACAACTAAGGCCATTAGTGTTTAAGGAGGGAGACCATGTGTTCTTGAGGGACTCACCTCAATGTGGAATGTGGATATTTTAATATAGTGAAAAGTATATCCCTATGATTCATTTTTTCTTTCAATATATTTAATGGTTTTTGTGATGTAGAATAACACCTAGCTCTATCACCACTGTTAGAAGGGGTACATGATGCCTTCCATGTGTCACAATTGAGTAGAATCATGCGCGGCCCGTCACATGTTATTGACTAGGGTGTGATGGACATCAATGATTGAGATACCATTCATATATATCCATTAGATATTGAGGATCATTGGGAGAGGATTCTCTATGGTAAAGTGATCCTTTTAGTGCGTGTTTGGTTGAATCATGCCAATATTCAGAAGAGTACATGGGATCCAAAGATGCATATGCATGCTATGTAATCACATCTCTTTGTGTATCCTTTTTTTTGGATTTATTGGAAGTAAATTCCCCTAGAAGGGATAATGTAACGACTCTTATATTTCCATATATTACATTATAATGTTTTATGTATTATTTTGGGAGCTAGATACTATGATAGATTGATATTTGGAGGCTTGGAGATCCCAATATTAAATATTGAAATATATTAAATATTTTGTGTGGAATGATTTCTACAAAAAAGAGTAATAAATATTATGAGGAGGATCAGATAAAAAATATGAGGATTAAATTTATCAAAAAGGGTGGGTTTTACCCTAGGTGAAATATATCCTTGGAGCCTATGAGACACTAAGTTTGGGAACAATCATGGGAGAAGGATTAAATAAAGTAATTGATTAAAATAATTTATTTAATTAAATTTCTGATGACCTTATTTTTTTCTATAAATATGATGATATGTAAAAATACCATAGTTTACCACATAATACTTGAGAATTTTGAGAGATAATTTGAGGATCATTCTCTTCAGAAATACCACTAGATCATGGATCATTAATCAGTGTGCAGTGGAATACGAGGACCTCACCAACGACAATGATACAGATTCATTAATCCTTAGTGATCAATCTTCATTATTATAGGACATTGTTTAATTTGGATTTATCCACATTGATTTATTCCTATAAGTAACAAATATCAATCAATGAAAGAATTGATTCATGGAACATACATATTTCGGGTACCAGATTGATATTATCAAGGACATGGTATTTCTTGTTGATTATATTTTTATCCCAATTTTCATCATTCTAATGGAAGTGAATCAATTCTTACAAGAGCAATTACCAAGTTCTATTCCTGTAGACTTTGGTTTTTTTTGTTTTTTTCATATTCCTTATGCACTCACCATCGGTTTTTTAGTTGGTTTATGGTTCAAATTTTACCTAAAATTAAATATTTATGCACCCATAATTTAGTGCAACTGATTGATTACCATTGGTTTAAGATAATGATATAATTGAAAATAGGGTGCTTAGAATAGCAGAAGTCTGGGATCAAACCAAAGATATTTTTTCTTCACTGTAGTGCATGAGAGGACAACAACAACCAATGAAGACCATTTTCTATGTGAATAGGATGTCCATACTCTAATGAGTGGTGAAGACTAGACTCATCCGGACTAGATCCAAAATATTTAGTGTCATTCACGATTATATTAGAGGTCATAGAATAAAAGAAAACATGTGAAAATGATTTATGGCTTCTGTGAAATTCTGCACTACACTGTGTGTAATGTTTGAACACACACTATATATGGCGCACTGGATGTGACAAAAGGGTTACAAAAAGAGAGTATCACTTGGCATGTAACCTCAATCACACAACATTTGACCCTTACCAATAAGCTTGGTGTGTACCTGGGGATGTGCACATACATAGACATGACTACCCATACATCAAAATAACTAGTTATACATGGACACTCATAGGAGTACACACGATGAGATGTGATCTGTAATTAACCACATACATGTGAATAGGCTGTGATACTTGGGTAGGATCCAATGCTGATTGGAAACACCATGTACTACGAGTAAAAACTATTTACTCCTTCAAATATAGTTTGAGGCCCTTTTCCTCTTCATATTGTACAAGTTTCTTCTGGGTATTTTCCCTTGATACATTCTCTAAGGGTTTGGTAAGAATTTCTTCCCCATGCATAGGATGATGAGCTTCTATGAGGAACTTTAGTCTTAGATGGAGTTGTGGAATCCCTCCATGAGTCCTAGAGTAAAATTCTCAATAATCATCATTTCCCTAGGTGGGATTCTAGGTATCACCAAGACCAACACTATGTGGTCATCGATCCCCTACTTAGCCGGTTAATCTAGATTGTGTTTTTGGTATAACCCATAGACATGTGTGTGATCCCAATATTTGTATCCTTCTCATCAGACCTCATAATTGTACTTTTATAGTGAGACCTGATGATCATGAACTCTTGGATGGACATCATCAGTGTCATTTTCCTCATGGAGTGTGTTCTCCTAGATGATTGTTATGTGGAACATTCACACTAGAATCCTACACTGAAAATACAGTTATGATCTTACATGAGACTCTATTTCTACTATAAGTATGTATGGATTTTTAAGTTAAATATATTTCATTAAAATAAAATACTGACGTGTGTATTGTTATTCTTGATGACATATTCTTATTTATTTTTGGGTTTCCTACTATGTATTGTTATAATAACTCATGAAAGGGAATTTCCCACATGTGTCATGTATTATATAGATGATCAACCTTTTGATGGAGTCATTAAGAAACCTAGACAATGGAGAGTTGAGTGAGAAAGATAGACTAGGGTTTGTTAATACTGTATCTTTAATAGCAGTCATAACCAACTCATTGGTTGGACTTGTTTTTAGTTTCTTTGTGGTAGGATTTTATTTCCTATTTTTTTATTTCCAATAGCTATCATCATACTATGATGGTGGGATTTTAGATTCTTTCATGCATGGTTACCTGTTTCTTTAAATTTCTTTATTTTATGGTATTGGAGGTGTGTGTGTGTGCCTGTACATTAGGCTAATGCCTCACATGTGTTTGACATGCCTACTACGAACTAGTCATTATCTTGAATCCTATTGGAGGAGAGCTTAGGGTAGTCATTATATGATCATCATTGTTACATTTCATACCCTTTATGACATTTATCACTCCGAGTGTGTGTGTGTTTACCTACATTTTTTATTTTTGAGCAAAACAAACATCACACACAGAAAACTGGACAAACACATTTAGATTGTTTTGATACTTTTGAATAATTATTCATAAGCCTTTTTGGCATCTAGGAATTAGTTGCACCTAAATCTGATACACGGTGTTCCTGATATTACTTAGAGTCTATATAATTAGTTTAAAATTGTCATTTTATTTCAAAACAAGTGTCACTAATTAAAATATGGTATAATTCAATTGTATTTTATTGATACTTTAGGAAAATAAATAATAATCCATTTATTATCTGTAGGAATTAGTCACCTCTCAAACTAACACTTTATGCGAATAGTTTGAATCATATTGTATTTTTTTCATTTTAAACTGATGTTTTAGTAAAAAAGACACGTGAAATACTTAAATCTAAGAAATTTATTTTAGATTGTTTCGGAACATTAGTAAAATGATCATTAAATAATTTTTTATGTGAAGGAATAAAACACATGTAAATATAATGTATGAAATGAACGATATGGATCATTATGTATTGTTTTGTTTAATAAAGAACATGTTAGTTCAAAACAAACTTCTCTAACCAAATACCAATGAAACACATTTATATTATATTTATAATTTAGGAAAAAATCCTTAATTAATATGTGATGTGTATGAATTAGTAAAACCCAAATATGATACATCGTTATTCTAGAATGACATAGACTGTATGTTATTAGATTAAAAATGACATAGTAGTTCAAACCATGTGTTAACCACTAAAAACAAATTAAATATTCTCAGATTGTGTTGATACTTAAAAAATTTATTCCACAGAAATTTTTCACTTGTAAGAATTATCCTCGGGTAAAATGATGAATGATGTGACCAGTATAACTCAATGTCTATGTTTTCTATTTAAATTGACATTTTTTTAAAAAATACAGGTGAGATACTCAAATATTAAAATCAAGTTCATTTTTTTGATAATCTATAACAGTGGTAAATAATTCATTTTAGATATGTAGGAATCAATCTAAAATCAATCTGACACATGGTGTGACTGGTAAAACTCCATGTGTGTGTTTATTTTAAAATTTTACATTTTAGTTGAAGGCATGAGTCACATAATCAAAAGTAAGGTTAAAATTTCATATTATTATAACACTTTTGGATAGTTATCCATATTTCATTTATGACGTGTAGAAACTAACTTCACCTCAATATAATACACAAAGTACCCAGTATGACTCAAAATATATAATCAGTTTAAAATTGAAATTTATGACAAAATGTTTATTACTCACAAAAAAGAAAGAATATAGGAATTCATTTTCTTTACTCTTCATGAAAAAAACTCACAAGTAATTTTTGATGTGTAGAATCATTCATACATAAAAATAACATACGGTGTTACTCGTATGACTCAAACTGCGTGTTTTCAGTTTAAATTGACATTTTAGAAAAAATAACATGTGACATACTCATAATCGAGAAAATGAATTCATATTGTTTTCATACATTAGAAAAATGACCCATAAGCCATTCTTTATGAGTAGGAATCAACTTCATATCAATACAACATATTTTGTGATCATAATGACTCCATATGTTTGTTTTGATATAAAAGTGACATTTTAGTTCAAAACACACATCACATACAAAAAACAAAGAAAAAACATTCATATTGTTTTTAGGCTTTAATAAAAATATACATAAGTAATTTGTGATGTGTAGGAATCATTCACACCTCAATATGATACACATTATGTCTAGTATGACTTGATTTGTATTTTTTAATTTTATCATTGAAATTTTAGTTCATAACACACATACCGTACTCAAAACAAAGAAAAAACATTTTGATTGTTTTGATATTTTAGGATAGTGATTCATTAGTCTTTTGTGGGGTGTAATAATTAGATGCAACTCAATATTATACACGGTGTGCCTAGTATGATTCAATGTGGATGTTTTTTATTTTAAAATTGATACTATAGTTCAAAACACACATCACATACTACAAAATATGAAAATGAATTCAGATTATTTTGATACTTTAGGAGAATAATCCATAAGTATTTTGTGACATATAAAAAAAGACATAACTTAATCTAAGATATAGTGTGACTAGTAAAACTGAAAATATGTGATTTTAGTTTAAAAATAAAATTTTATTAATGTATTATTTCATATTTATGTTTAATTTATTTCGTAACCGTTTTAGTAACATAATTTTTTTTGATATACGTGTGTTATTTTTAACAAGATGGATTAATTTTTTCAGCAACTACTAGTATGATTAGGGACTTTTTGTGAGGGGTTATTGGACCAAATATAATGGAATATTGATGTTTTTTAGTGTTTCTGATAAAATATAATTTCCAATGTAATTTTTAAAACCAATATTTTTTAAATGTATATAATATAATTTTTTATTTTATTTTATATTTAAGTATATTTACAATTAAATTATTTATTATCTATTGTAGTGTTTTGTAATATTTATGGCACAGTACGACAACATTTCTTTTATCGGCCCTAGTTTAGCACCAATAAAGGGGTATTTTTTCTGTGTTATTTTTAGCATTGATAAATTCCATAGTTTTTTAAGGAAGATTATAATATTTGTTCATTTTTAATGATTATTAAACCCCTTTTGTGTGATGTTAAAGGGAGTATATGTAGTAGTGTCTCACTCTATTTCAACCCACATCTCTGGATACAATGATAAATGTCTTCAGTAAAAGGTTTTTTAGTTTGAGGTATTTTCTTCCAGAAATTATTGTTGAGACTTTAAAATGTATTTATGATGTACCAGAACCATACTCCGATTTTTAAATCCCCCTTGGATCATAGATGTTGGTGGATAGAATTTTTTTTAGAGAAAAAGAGAAAAAATCATTGGAGGGGAGATCAGTAATCACTGGCTATGGACATACTAAAAATCAAATCCATAGTGATACTTAAGAATATAATTAATGATATAAAATTGGAATATAAATAATAATAACTAAAAAAACAATTCTTAGATCTCCTCCCTCATCTTGGAAAAGTGGGTTAGATCTTTATTAATAGAGTTTGGAGTTCACAACGTAAATGATAAAGTTAAAAAAAGGGAAGAATAAATATTTTGTATGAGAGATGAAAGAGGATCAAAAATCATCGATGAGGAAATGGATAAAAATTACTAAACCCAAGAAAAAAATTACAATAAAATTGATTCTATAAAGAAAGATGAGGACACTACATAATGAGAACATAATATAACATACAATTATGTAATAAATAATATTAAAATTGATGAACAGAAAAAATTAAAACATAATTGACAAAGAATAATATCACTTAAGTAGGTGATAGAAACCACACACAATGATATAGTATGATATTAGAATGAAATTATATTCTGAAAAAAATAAATGATGCACTAATAAAAAGAAAATCATATTTTTTACATGGAAATAATACATCAGTCATTATTCACTCCCCTCTACCAAGGAATGTAAAACTCTAAGAGGACCATGCCCCTTCGAGAATTAGACAAAATATAAAATGAGAGACACTAAATTTTGTAGTTCCTCGAAACCTTCCATGTGCCATCCTTCAGCTGATTCTGTATGATGTTGAATAAATTCTATTGAGGTATTTGTTACTTTGAAACTCTCTATGAGTTTTAGTACAAGGGAAGCTCGTTTAGTATGATTTTTGAGTGGAAGACATGGCGTGCATTTTACAATATTGTGGAGAGTGTTAAGGGATTAAAAATGGGCCTGGTATAGATTGAGATTAAGTGGTGCATACACTTTCACATATCACACTTTATACACTTCTAAACACAAAAAATAGATAAAAGGGCAACCTTTATAATTTCTTGGTAAATGAACTGATAAAGGTAACTTGTATTAGTGCTAAACAAACTAGTGATAAAAATGTACCCTTTATGAACAAATTTTTGGCACTGATAAATGTGTATCTTTATTAAAACATTTTTCAGTACTGATAAATACTTTTAATAAAATGTATTATTAATATTTATAAAAGTATCATATTTATATTAAAAATATAATTTTTTTAATATAAATTAATAACCAAATAAAGGAATATATTTAATAAAAATATGATATATTAATATATATTTTAAATATTTTAAACAAATATA
Source organism: Viscum album (assembly GCA_963277665.1). Classification (NCBI taxonomy): domain Eukaryota; kingdom Viridiplantae; phylum Streptophyta; class Magnoliopsida; order Santalales; family Viscaceae; genus Viscum; species Viscum album. Next base: position 1,943,146,814 of record OY728140.1, on the reverse strand, counting down.
TAAATATAAATGATGTATTTTTAGTATGTGATATTTGACTATATATATTTAAATCAATGTTTGTGTGAATATAGGTGTATTCATTATGTTTTGTGTGTGTGTTTTGTGTATTTTTATATATAGACATTGAACATATATTGATGTTGGTATATGTGTACGATATGTGCACATTTAGACTAGATTTACATATATGATTATAGAACTTGTGTATGTGTGGAATGCACTTATTTCAAATTTGATGTATATTTTATCTTTATTTATATAATATTTTTTAAATTTATTTTTTTTACATATTGATAATTTTATAAGTATTATTTTTAATATGTATTTATTTTATTTGAATAATACTTATTCAATTTAATTTTTTATTTTATAGGATTCTGATTTTTTTAAATTTATATAATTAAGTTATTTAAGTGAAATTTTTATGATTTATTTTATTTATATGTGTTTATACATTTCATGTAGTTAATCTTATAGTAATTCATTAATTAAAATTTTTTCTCTATTAAATTCTACTTATTCATTTTTCTTATTTATTTCATTAAAAATTATTTATTCATTATTAATATTTGTTTATTTTTATGTTTTTCCAGTGTTAATTATTTTGTAATATTTATTTATACATATATTTATTTACTATAGATGTAAATTTTTTAATATGTTTGTAATTTATATGAATAAAATTTATTCATTTTTGTATGTTATGTTTTAAAATTTAAAATATATTTAAAATTTATACAATTAATCTATTTAAATGGAGGATAAGATAATTCTCCAAAATAGGTATGACCTTTGAAATATTTTGATCTTAGCACCTGTCAACTACTCTAAGGATGATAAACTTGATATATAAGAGATCTAATAACCAGGAAAAGTGATTGATGTAAGGTGAGATATTTTCAACAACAATGATGGATTTCAAGACTCATATAACATGGGGAAGAATCATATTAAATATGGACGCCTCAGACTCTCAGTCATCTACACCTCAATCTGACACACAATGTGATCAGTTTCACTCTAAGTGCATGTTTTCAGTTTATAATTTACATTTTAGTTCAAACACCCATCACATAGTAAAAATATAGTAAACAAATAAATATTTTTTTATAATGTAGGAAAACAATTCATAATTACTTTTTTATTTGTATCAATCAACTTCATCGTAATCTGATACACGGTGTGTCATGTATTATTGAAAGTCTGTGTTTTTAGTTTAAAATTGTAATTTTAGTTCCAAATGATTATGAGATACTCAAAATCACAAAAAAAACATTAGTATTTTGTTGATAATGTAGAAAAATTATCTATAAATAATTTTTGATGTGTAGAAATTAGCCTCATCTCAATTATATACATGGTGTACTGGGTATGACTCAATGTGTATGTCATGAGATTTAAATTGACATTTTTGTTCCAAATATATGTCACAAACCTAAAGCTAAGAGAATGATCATAAATTATCTTTATACATTAGGAAAATTATTCTTAATTCAATTCTGACATTTATGAATCATTCGGATGTCAAACTAACACACGAAGTGATTGGTATGACTTAAAGTGTATGTTTTCATTTTAAATTGACATTTCAGTAAAAAGGTCTTGTGACATACGAAAGAAATGATAAAATGGATTTTAACTGATTTAATACATTTGGAAAATTATCCATATGTCATTTGTGACATGTTGGCATCAAACTCACATCAATATGAAACATGGTGTGAAAAGAATGAATAAAACTATGTTTTCATTTAAAATTGACATATTAGTAGAAAACACTAGTGACAAACTCAAAATTGAGAAAAAATATTTTAATTTTTTTGAATATTAATGAAAATAATCCATATATAATTTAGGAGGTGTGGAATTTATTCACACCATAATATGATACATGGTGTTCCTAATATGACTCAAAATGAATGTTATCAGTTTAAAATTCACATTTTAGTTTAAAACATGTGTCACTAACTGAAAATGAAGAAAAAAACATTGATTATATTTATAATCTAAGAAAATGAATCATATTTAATTTTTGATATGTAGGAATTAGTTTCTTTTAAAACTAACACACAATGTGACCTATATGAATCAATGTGTTTGTTTTTAGTTCAAATTGACATTTTAATAAAAATAATGCATGTGACATACTTAAAACTAGGAAAACACATTCATATTGGTTTGATACATTTTTAAAATGATCCTTATATCATTTGGGATGTGTAGGAGTCAACCTTTCATTAAACAGAGACAGGGTGAGACCAGTATAGCTTAAATTGGGTTTATAATTAAAATTGAAATTTTAGTTCAAAATGCACATCACAAACTAAAAAACGAGGAAACATATTCATATTTATTCTATACTTAATTCCATGACCCATAAATAATTTTTTTACTTGTATGAATCATTTTTACCCTAATATGATGCACAATTTTACCAGAATAACTCAAAGTGTATGTTATCAGTTTGAGATTGACATTTTACTTCAAAACGTGTATCACTCACTAGAGACAACGAATATGTTCTTGTATTGTATTGATACTTTTAAGAAAATATTCATAAGTCATTTTTTATGTGTAGGAGTCAATATCACATAAAACTGACACATGATGTGACTAGTATGACTCAATGTGTTTGTTTTATATTTAAATTTAAATTTTAGAAAAATTTACACTTGATATACTCAAAATAAATAAAACAAATTCAGATTAATTTAATAATATACGAAAAGACCCTTAAGCCATTTTTGAAGTGTATGAATCAACCATGTGTTAATTTCATTAATAGTATGACCAGTAATACTCCAAGCATGTCTTTTTATTTAAAATTGAAATTTTATTTCAAAACACATATCACAAACTCAAAAATGAGAAAATAAAATTTGTAGTTTTGAAATAATATGTAAATTATCCATAAGTCATTTTTGTCATGTCGGAATTATCTACACCTTAATACAATAATTGGTGTGCTTATCATGACTTAAAATGTCCATTATTAGTTTGAAATTGACATTTTAGGTCAAAACATTTGTCACCCACTAAAAATAGAGACAACCTACTCAAACTGTATTAATAGTTTAGGAAAATGATTCATACGTAATTTTTCATATGTAAGAATTAGTTTAACATAAAATCGACACACGATGTTACAATTATGACTCAATGTTTTTATTCTTATATACAATTAAAATTTTAATAAAAATGACAAATGAAATACTCACAACTAAGAAAATGCAGTCATTTTACTTTAATAATTATGAAAAAATCATTAATCCATATTTGTGATGTAGGAATAAACCACACATCAATTAGATGTATGATATGACTTGTAGGACTCAAAGTAAGTGTTTTTATTTTAAAGTGACTTTGAAGTTCAAAACACACTTCACATATTCAAAAATAAGAAAAATATATTCAAGTTTTCATTATCCATTTTGAAAATGATCTATATGTAATTTCTTACATTTAGGAATCATCCACACCAAAATACAATATATATTGTTCCCGGTATGACTCAATGTGTTTGTTACCAGTTTAAAATTGACATTTTAGTTCAAAATGTTTGTTAGTCCTTGAAACCTAAGAAAATGTGCTTCTATTGTATTGATTACATAAGAAAATTATTTTAAAGTCATTTTTGATGGGTATGAATTAGTGTCATAACAAAATAATACATTTTTTCTCATATTTGAATGAAATTTCATGTTTTCTATTTTAATTGACATTTTAATAAAAATGACACATGAAATACTCAAAACTAAGAAAGAACATTTTTATTTTTTTGATACATAGGGGGAATGAAATCCTTAAGACATTTTTGATATTTAGTAATAAATCTCATGTTAATATGATACACAGTGTGATTGGTTTGACAGCAAGTGAATCTTTTTATTTAAAATTGACATCTTAGTTCAAAACACACATCACATACAGAAAACCAAGAAAACAAATTGGGATTATTTTGATACATTATGAAAACCATACATATTACATTTGTGATGTGCGTGAATCATCCACACCTCAATATGATTCACAGTGTGCCTAGTATGAATCAAAGTGTCTATTATCAATTTAAAATTGAAATTTCAGATCAAAACATTTTTCACTCCCTAAAAATCTAGATAACGTGATCTGATTGTATTGATACTTTAGGAAGAGGATTCATAAATCATTTATGACATGTGGGAGTTAGTCTCATGTCAAATTGACACATGAGGTGACAGTTATGACTCAAAGTGTGTGTATTCAGTTTAAAATAAAATTCTATTAAAAAAGATATGTGACATAAAAATGTGAAAACACATTCATATTGTTCTTATAATTTTTTTAAATTGTCCTTAAGTCGTTTTTTACATGTAGGAATGAACATGACATTAATCAAATACAATGTGTGACCTGTATGAATCCAATTGTGTTTTTTTATTTAAAATTGACATATCAATTAAAAATTAACATCATGTAATTTAAACTCATCAAATTCATTCATAATCTTTTGATAATTTATGAAAATTATCCCTAAGTCCTTTTAGACATATAGAAAATAGCAACAACTCAATCTGACACACTTTGTTCCTGGTATGACTCCAACTATGAGTTTTGAGTTTTAAAAATTCATTTTATTTCAAAACACATGCGAAATTATCAAAAAATAAGAAGAAACATTCATATTGTTTAGATAATTTAGGATCATAATCCATAAGTCATTTGTGAGGTATAAGAATTATCTGCCTCTCTATCAGACACATGATGTGGCCAATATGACTCAAATTATGTTTTTATGATTTAAAATTTTAATTTTATTAATATATTGTTTCATATTTATGTTTAATTAGTTTATTTAAAGTATTAGTAATAGCATATTTGTTTTCTTATACAGGTTCATTATCTTTTTCAAGTTATGGTGATTCATGCAGAAACTGATATCATGACCGAGATTTTTTAGAGGGATTCAACAGCCAAAGACAATAAAACCTTTAATGTTTTCAAATACTTTTCATAAATTGTACTTTCTAATGATATTTTAATAAATGAAATGTCTATAATATAATTTTTTAGGAATATGTTGCATAATTTTTATTTTAATCAAATAATGATTTTCCATATAGTTGAATTTTCTCCTATAGTGTGCTACAATTTGAATAGAAAACTGAACCACTATGTCCTTTATCATCGCTATTTATTACACTGATAAAGGATGACCATTATAAAAGTTTTTCATAAATTGATAAAAGTAACTCTTAATCTGCGCTTCTCTATCACTAATCAAAGTGTCCACCTTTTAACAGTTCCTTGGACGATAACACTTTTTAATGAAAATAAAGGTCTTTCCTTAAACTAAATAAAGATTGATATATAGTAGTGATATCTGCACAATGTGGTATAGTTTGAAAGAAGTAATTTACACAACAATCATGTCCAATTGTTTTGTTTTTGGTGAGGATCTAAACTTGGTATAATGAAAAACTATAGTGAATGAATTCCATAGGATTTTATCAGGTTTTAGAGGATAAAAATTGTGTTAGGTTCTTAATCTGTGCATTGAGAGTCTGACTCAGGTTGGAGGGTATCATCTTGCGTGAAAGGGAATCCTCAAAAAGCCAAGAATATAAACTATCTATCCCAAAAAATAATTTGAATTTAATTACACACACAATAATTAAAGTAACAATAGTACAGTCTTGAAATCATTAAAATGAAATTTCAATTGCAAAAAAGAAACTCAAAACTTATTTAATCATTATTTTTAATTTTTCAACCAAACAAAAATTTTAAAATTTTAAATAAAAAATACTTATCATTGGAAAAATCATTAGTTAATGTTAATTTTCTTGAAAATGGACAATATTTCAATTCAATGTATAACAATTTTACAAAAACAGATAAGAATTTTCCTAATGTAAAATCTGAAATATATTTCTCATGAAATTAATAAAAAAATTTATGTCTAAATTTTAAACAAAATTTTAAAAATATAGACATTAATTTCTTCAGATAGAAACACTAAAAACCCATATAGAACAAATAAAAGTATTTTTAACTAGGAATTAAAAATGAAAAATGGATATTTTCAGTTGATTGAAAATTTAAATTTAAACAATAAAATATTATGACTCCCCACATCAAGATTTTTTACTCTCGAGGGAAGCATAATGTCTCAACCATAATTAACAAGATGATAAAAATTAAGATAACAACCCATCAATCTTCAAAATAAAATCTATTATGTTCCCTCAATGAGATAAATTCTCATAGTCTTATCCTCCCTATAAATAAAATTAATTAAACCTCAATTATCCATCAATGTACACTTCTAAACCTACCTAACATGGAATTTGGGTTACTATTCTATAAAGTGGAATTGATATGGAATGTTATACTCATCTCATTAAAATTCATTATGATCTATAACCTATATGAGATTATAATTTATATATGAAAGATTCAAATATGTTACACTAATCATGTGTATTTTACATGGTTGTTATTATGGTTAAGGGAAAATGTGAATGTAATTTAAATAAAAGGGTAGAAGATGAGAGTTAGACTCCTAACACAAAGCAAGATTATTTGAGAATGGTCAATGAAAGTACATCACACAAACTCCTTAATAATAGTTTCAATATACCAATCCCCTTTTTGTTTCCGGTTCATTTGGTAAAACAAGATTTAAATGGAGAATTACAATCCATATTCTCCACTTATATTCAAATTTTATTCTTCATCTTTATGTTATATAGTTTTTAAGAAATACAAGAATTTATACACATATTATTTCAGGAAGTTTAAGGTAAATATCCATTAATATAAAACAATGATAGAAAAGGCCTACTGTCTTTGGAAGATTTGGATTATAATACATCAAAAGGTAACTAAAACTTGAGATACTTATTTAATTCTCCATAACGAAATCATAAATAAATATGTGATCCTAAAACTACAGAGGATAACCTAAGGAATAATAAAATGAAATGGGTGAGCCAAAATCCCATTAAAATAATAAACTAGATAAACAATCATAACCAGTGAGTCAAAACTATAACATGTTATATTAAAAGACAAGGTGAAAGAATAATCACATGAGAGATTATTGTAATGAAAACGGTTGCATATAATCATATAATTCTAGGAAACGTGATAAAAACATATACCATGGAATAAAATGATTCAAGTCTAACTTCCTTGACAATATCACATGGTGGAAAAATTCTTGTAATGGATTTTGTTTACCCCCCAATCCCATACATGATGTCTCATGATAATAAATATTTATGCAATGTATTAGTGTTATAATTGGGAACACCTATCATATCACGTTCATGAATATTGTTTTCTAAAAAAATAAAATCAATTATAAGGAGTAAACATAAGAGATTACCATAGAAGGAAAATGGGTTTCATAATCATTCCCCACATCAACATCACAAGATATTTCATATTGAATGAATATGATAAATGAATATAAGACATGTATTTCCCAATTAGTGGAATAGAGAATAATATATGTATATATTTGCGAGAAATATATATAATATTTAGAATAATTCCATTAAATTAAGGAAATATAAAGTGAGTTAGAGAGAGAAAGGTCAAAACCTACAAAAATGGTGGGTTATAGAGATCCCTTACCTCAAGCCCGTATCATCACATGTGTTCTTTATCATTTTGAATGACAAAATTAGGTCAATTATTTTCTTTCTTCATAAATTTTTTTATGTTTATTAATATTTTATTTTATTAATCACCATGTTATATTCAATTAATTAATCATTTAGTTTCGTGTTAGATATTTTAAGAATATCTGGTTCATATTTTTTAATCATATTGTTAAGTTGACTAAGGTTAAAGGGGTTATTATTCCATCATACTCATAATAATATTTAAAATATAATTAACATTTTTACCCATTAATTAGAATTAAAAAAACAATCTAATATGTTTACAAAAAATGAACTATGTTATAATCATGGAGATGGTAGGCCATACATACAATGAGTAATGTTTCCATTTTTCAATGATCTATATGAAAATAATTAAAGTATTATTTTATAATTACATAATGGTAATTATATCATAAATATAATATTATTCTCTAAATGTTCTTATATATACCATCCATGTGATGTGGTAAAATCAAATGAATCACATCACTTCGTTAGGCGATTATTTGTTTTACACAAAAACAATGTTACCATTTATCTATTGATGATAAAGTATGAAATTATGTGACATTTTAATTTTACATAAAGTTTAATAGTCATGAATATCATATAGAAACCTTAAATCTATCTTTATGAATATCCTTGAGAGGCAATTATGGAAACCAAATTATATCAGTTCGTGTGGCGGTAGTCTGTTGTTACCAAGATCGATGGTTCTATTTACAATTTGATAAAAGAGGAGATTAATGTAGGTTAGTCAATAACATAAGAAAATATAGGTATATGGGAGAAACTTATGTTTCTTTATCAACATGTTTGATTAATTTTTTTAGTATGTGGAGGAAGAAATAAAAAAAATGATAATCGGTTATGAATAATACCTATTCTTAATACCTTCTATTTTGGATTATAACTAAATCCAACCAAGATTGGATTTATGATACAAAAAGGCCTATAGGATGTGTTAAGAGATGTAAGAAAGGTATTTGGCAAGGTATTGGAAAAAATAACAGGAATTTGAATTGTATATATGAGAGGAGAGGCATCTTCCATTAATAATGTAGGACGAGTGAAATTATTTTATTTATAAAAAACTATTCAATAATTTTAATTCAATCTGAATATGTATGAATCCATCATTGATAAATAATGTAGTGGAGGGTTGAAATGGCCAAGACAGACCTCCACCATATTACTAATATTTTTGACCAAAACTTAAGTTGACCTATAATATTATTTTTGTTATATTTAGAATATAGAATCCATTTTATTTAATTAAATTTGTATAAGTTGTGTAAATTAATTTATAATTAAACATACAATCATGTTTAGAAAATTGGTTTTCAATAAATTTATTTTATAAGAATTAGATGATCATACATTAACTAAGTGAAAATAAATCATAATTAAATTTATTTAAATTAATATTTATAGATATATAATTTATAAATATCATTTAAACCATTATTTATTATGGTGTATCTTAATTAGTTAAAATGGAGAAACAAAATTCACTTTTTAAAATAATTTATAAAAATGTGTTTTTATGAATATAAATAACATTATTTTAAAATCAACTATAAATATGATTTAAATTTAATTAATCGAACGAAATATAACTAAATTATAAATAATTTTATTTTAAATCAAAATAAAATAATAATTATACTTTTATTAAAAATAAATGATAGCTTTACAAAAATATCCTTATTTTTCATTATTCAATGAAAATTATTATTTTATAAAAAATAAAAAACATTTATCCTTATGTTAATATCAATATTATGATTTTAAAAAAGGGGGTTTATTTTATTAAATATTTTTTCTGAAAAGTTATAACTATTAATTATTATATTTCATCACAAAAGCAACAAAATCATTTTTGATGAAAATTTATTTTACTAAGAAATGTATTTACTAAATATCATGTTCTTATTTTCTAATAATTTATAAATTGAGTATAAACATTATCTCTAATTCATATTTTTGTGAATCATATTCATACCTTCTAATTTAATATATAATTTATAATGATTATATTTAAAAATTCATGTTTTTTGGGGTTTAATGGTTCATGTCTCATACACTATCAATCATTGTTTTCTATTTTTAAAAAATCGGATGTTATATTCTTCACTCATTAAGGAATTTCCCGCAAATAATTTTATATTACATAATATGGTGAATACATGTAGGGGTATATATACTTCATAGAATCTTCTATTTCACATGTAGCATCCCCAAACATTATGTTTCTCCACCACACTTTGACAAGGTGAGTTGTCTTAATTTTTTTTGATCTTTGTCTATATGAGATAAGATAATCACTAGATACTCCTCATATAAAAGGTCATTATCAAATGAAACAACCTCAAGATTCAGTAAATTTGGGGGTGGGGTCAGGTATTCACTTCATTAAGAGGGATTCATGGAACACATCATGTAGTTGTGGTATGTTTAGGTAGGAGTATGAGTCGATTGGACACATCTCTAATGTGATCAGGATATCAAAGGGGATTATATATATATTTCTATGCTTTCCCTTCTTTCAAAACCAAATTAAATTATTTCATGGTGATGTATAAAAGAGCAACTTATCTCTGAACTGAATCATAATGTCTCGTTTATAATTGTCTATATATATTTTTGTTGACTTTATATGGATTTTATATGATGTTTTTTGTGACAGTTTAGTCAGGGTACCAATGTTTCATGCACACACGTCTCTATTTCCTACATTCTAACATTCCATAGGTGAGTGAATTTTATCACTTTCTTCAATTATGTAATTTGGATGATCAAAACAGGGTGATGGATGTCAGTTCTTCCTTCCATGGATTCCTCCTTGGATCTCTATATCTTGTCTGGGTCTCCATAATATATTAAGTAATGTTCATATAACTCATTCTCAGTGACATAACTATGTGAAAATTAGTTAATTACACTGCATCTATCTCAATAGGGAAGTAACCAAATGTTAGGAGAGTAGTCACATTGGAAACATCTGGCTATGTCTGGACATTGGGTATATTGGTGACCTATAAATTAATCTTATTTATAGTTATGTTAATATGATTCATCTTACGTATGGAACCCAAGGAATATCATTTCATCCCTGATGTAATGGATTATAGTGGTGTAAGTCTTTCATGAATTTTTATAGCAACAATTAAATGATTATTACACGGTCCAGGTATTGTAGACTTGGGAATTATATCAATAACTTTTGGATATGGGCATAGGGTTAAAGTCAGGTGGGGATATGTTGGGAAAAGGTTTAATTTCATGTAGGGATATGATGGGAGTATGTTTAAGGTATTGTGATGAGAAGGTGGGAATGTGTTTAACATCTTGTGGAGACAATATGGGAATAAGTTTAATATAATTTCGGGACAAGATGGGTATATGATTAACATATTTAATGGAAATGATGGGAAAAAGTATAACCTCTTGTTGGCACAATATGGGCATAGCTTTAACGTCTTGTGTGGAAAATATAGGTGCATGATTAATGTATTCTAGGGACAGGATGGGCACATGTCTAATATCTTGTTGGGTTAGTATGGTCCTTGGTTTAACAACTTGTGGGGACGTGATGAGCGATGGTTTAACATCTTATGGCGATAAGATGATCGTAGGTTTAATTTTCATCCAGGGATAATATGGGACCATTTTTAATATATTTAAATGAAAAGATGGGAATAGTTTTAACATATTTTTGGAAAAATGGGTGGATTTTTAACATCATTTGGGGACGATATTAGATTTGGTTTAACATATTACTGGGATAAGATAGGCATAGGCTTAACATCTTAAAAAAGAAACTATTCGAATGTTCTATTAAGACAGATCGATGGGTTTTGTCCCTACGAGAAAAGTATTCACAATAGGGTGATGTGAATCTAAATTGAAACTTTGGGTGGCATCCTACATAACCTAATTGAGAGATAGGTATGAACACCCACATAGTTTTATACTTCAATTTAAGTTCCTGTGATATAATCAATGTATGTAGTTTACCATCTTGTGGAAAGGACACCCTTATTAGGGAAGGATCATCGATGAGGGATAGTGCGAGGCTTATGCGTAGAATGTATCCAATGAAATATTCTATCCTTTCGAGAATGGTATGGGGATTATATGTGGGAGATTCCCATTACAGGAGGATCATCCCATGGTGGGGAAGAAGGTGGCATCCTATGATGATCAGACATAGTGCATCCGGTGTTTATCCCATGGGGTAAGAGGTGTTGGGTCATCCCATGTGATTTATATATGGGGAATCCTATATTTAATTCACATGGTAAGGCTAAATTTTTACATTATGTGACGAGTATAATGTCATGAAATTTAACATCCTACAACTAGTACATGTAGGGGGATGTTTTATGTCTTTTAGCTCAAACATGGTGGGGCTTACTTCTCAAGGGGTACAATGTTAATGAAAGAGTAAAATCTGACATGAAGATCCTCAAACAAGAGAGACACATAGTTTCCCTCAAATGTGGAAACCCTAGATAATATTGGAAATCCTTTCTTTCACCTTTGGGAAGAACACTACATTGGAACTACCAACAAGGAGTGGTGATCAAGAGGCTCAATGTTAGGGTCCCTATGTTTATAATAAAAGGTCATTTGGGTACCTATTCTAAGGAGAAATTAGTAGGGTAATGGTTTCATTAGGATAATAGGTAATGGATGATTGGGGATATAGATTTTGTTTTGAGAAATGTTTTTGTGTTATGTGCAAGCGTTGTCGGAGAAATGGGCTCTAGAACTAGGAAAAATCATGGATTCATGGGGCTTGGCCACCCAAGAGATTTGGCTTTACATCGCCATTGTTGTGAAATTAGACGGTTTCATGAAATATTAGTTTACAATGCATATTTCTTACACGAAAAATTATTTTATTGTTCACATGGTCCTTTATAATACATTTTTCCAAGGAGAATATGTGGAACTACACATTCCCATTAGCATCCAAGTCATTCGCATGTGGAACTATATCTTTATAAGAAACTACTGAATCTAGCATGCAACCTGATTCTTAAATCCATACTTTTCTTTCATGGTTGTTCTAGTTCTCAATTCATCCAAAATATTCCATTTGGGTGCGTGACAAGATATTGATGCCAAAAAATTCCCCCCTTAGAATCATAACTGATAGGGTACTATAATGTCATGTTTTGATGTAAGCAATGAAGTGTGTGGCTCATTTCTGAGTGTTTGTGAAATTTTGACCTTTCACTTCATAACTAAATTGAATGCTTCAAACAATATAATGAGCAAAGCCTATAAATAGGGTAGGATCACCTTGTATAGTACTCTATCTTCTTTGCATGACAATCCTTATCTCATGCACAGAACTCATGCTTTGCATGAAATTACATGACATGGCTACAACATTCACACAACATAGAATTTTGAGAATCTACATCCATGAATGAGGGGTAAATTTCAGTGTATTCATCCAATTTTGCACAACACTACATGATTTGAACACAAAAACCCCATTATTGTGTCCTTCTATACTAAAACACACATATTCTCTTCAAATTAACAACCAAATAAATCAATATGAGATCAGCGTTGTTTCCACAAATCAAAGTGACAAGATGGTTGGGACCCCAGAGATTCCTTGATTCAAGAGGGTCATTTCAAACAACATGGAACTCCTGATCTCACTAACGAAATACCAATGGAATTATCTTCTGAGCAACAACCTTCCATTTTATTACATTGGGATGATGGATGGGGTGGTCATCCAAGGCATTGAGGGTCATCAAAATATGTTTCTTATTCAAACATCAAAAGATATATTTTTCTAGAATATCACTATTAGGGGTAACCCTTCTTGAGATCATGAGGACACCTCCATCTATATAATGATCAGAAAGGTGGAGATAGTTAATAGGGATAATCCAGAGGCTAATGAGTTCCCATATAACTATGATAGTATCTTTCAAAGAACCATCCCAGATAATAGAAAGGGATGGTACAAAGACATGGATCTGTGGGGATGAGAAAACATCACTAATGAGTGGGCCTGGGATTATTGGGTACACATCACCTACATAGAGTATAAGAGTTGGTTATACAATATCAAATTGTATATGGCAGTGTGGATGTCCCAGTTCAATACATAACAAACAACATGAGCTATTTCCAATTCTCCTCAACCATTGGTCTCTAGAAACCAAAACATACCAACTGCACCATGGGGTGGTTGGAATCAACTTTTGGGATGTGCAATGCTTTGGTGGCAGACCAATCATTGGGTTCTAATATGATGATTTTCTTTTGGAACTGAATGTTTGGGGTGACAGACAGCATTCCCATATTCTAATTTTGCACCATTTAGTGCATTGAAGAAAGTGATAGATCATTCTCCCCTTCTATAAACACATCACATTCAAGAAATAGATAATTATGTTCTTGAAAAATGGCAGAGCCATGAAAATTCTAGGCAATCCAAAGTAGTGTCTATCGGCGACGAAAAGGAGGAGTTGGGGTTTATACTAGATAATCATGGAGGGGAAACTATGATTAGTGGATATATAATATGGTGTATGGATGGTAGCCAATAGTTTTCTATACTAATGTTTTAGCCACCATACATAGTGGATGGATGATTCTAGTCAGAGACACATACATGGGCCTATTCTTGATGATGCTTGTGATAACACTGATCCTGACAACAGGTAACCGGGTAAATCTATGGGTGCAAGAGATGACCCATCTCTATAGCCAGTTGGGAAATGTGGTGAGGTGGATTATACCCAAGAGAATTTAAGGTTCATACTAATTTCTTTGTAGGTGTATTTAAGTGCACATTAGAGGTTTTAAGTTTTGAACCCCATTACACATCCAAATATCTGTCTATGACCTTAATTGCTCTTCATTGTAGATCTTCGTCCAGTGGTGCTTAGAAAAGTCAGTGTCACGATTTGTATCAATAACGATGAGATCATCAACTTCCACCCATTCTTAATCCCAATTGTAAAATGGTGGAAAAATTCAAGGGGAATCTAGAGAATAATGAATTTATATAGACTTTATGGGGCAGAGTGCCGGTAGCTTAAATATATGGAAACACATACTAAGGGTAATAAAATCCATCTTGGTTTTCTTGTAAGTTCAGATACATTTCAAATAAAATGAAAAATTCTACGTGGGTGTCCATGAGGAGCATCAAACCTATACCCTTCATCATATATGATGTATTTTCGATGGAAAGGGCATTGGGAAGGTCATCATGATTCTACATACCAATGTCAATAACACCCCCTCCAAGACACATTCCAACAAATAGGTAGTGACAATCCTTAGTGTGATCCCTCATTAGTGTGTGAGAGTGACTGTCGCATCAAGAGAGGTGCTAGATCATAAAGGTGGATGGTGGATTTCTCTTTTAGGTGAAATCTATGCACTGGGGGTTGCTCAAGATAGAACTTCAGTCGGGGTCACCAGAGATTTGTTTTCACCCTCGCCTCTTGTAGGGGAGGGCCTTGCCTAGAAGTGGTTTGGGGAGAAATCATGTGTATATTAGTCTATAAACAGTTGAGATAAGGAGTCCCCAGACAAGAATATGTGACATCACTTAGATCCAAACACTGATGATGCATTATCCATACCTTCGGTGGCCTAGGGAATGTTGTGGATGGACCTATCGATGGAGTAGTTATGGTGGATGCAAAACCATGAATGGGTCAAGATGCCAGAGGAGGGGCATGCCAGGATCACTACCTAGATTCACTTACATATGTGGTTAGAATACATGGCCCCAATGGATGCCTATTCACATCAGTATGGGACACATAATCTTCCTCCCATCCCAGTTTGGGTGATGTTTGGTGGTGATCATGACTGTGGGGATATTCCACCTGCTAGAGAGTCAATTTGGGAGAAAATGATTGGTTATGAAAAGAGAGGCTCTAGTGATGAAGAATACAAGGGGATGTTTTTTGATTGGGTGATTCCCGAGGAGAGTAGTTAAATCACCTTTACAAATGATTTTAACCCTACTGATCTCCTTAAGGTAGGATTGTTATCATACATGTATCTTCGATTCACTCCTATATTTATGTTAAGATTATCTAATTGAGATTTTTCTTGTGTAAGATAAAGTAAAAGATGGAAAATGGGTCCTTTATGGAGGGGATTAGGGAAATTCATTCAGTGTGGGAGGGCATGTTATGAGACATGTGCCCAAGGTTAGAGAAACTAGAGGGCTTGCTGAGGAGGTCAGATTGGTGGAATCAAAAACTATGGTCCTCCTAGTCTTCTAGGGTGGACCATGCCTTCGAATCTTAATGAATAAATCTTTTTCTAAAAATCATGTCACCCATGGTGGCTGTTTTTCAAGATTCGTCTACCTCACGGTAATACATAATCTCACTAATCCAGGACCATTTCAAACTTCCATGTAGATTTTGCATATATTGGGTTTATGCTTAGGATGGTAGGTGATCCAGTGTGTCATGTGAACATGCCATCAAGGGGGATGACCTCGAATGTGGAGGAATTTGAGGATCCAAATATAGGAACACCCGAAGCATGGATATGAATTGATGGAATGTACAACTGGATTTCATCCCTATTGTAATTACACAACTATAACTTTGACCACATCAGGTAGGTGTATTGGTCTGAAAAATATCAAACACATATTCTAGGGGATAATCATTTCTGATTCCATGAAATGGTAGAAGAACATGAACAACAGAAAAGGTGATTGCCACTATAGGAAATGGATTCTTGGGAAAGGGCCTCAGATGTTTTGTAGTTTTACATCAGGAAATGAGGATAATTGACACATAGTTCAACGTCATTTGGCGAGGACGATGTATATCATTATTTAACATCATGTTATTAAATTTTAGAATTATAATGTTTTACATCATGTGATTAGGATATACAAAATTATGTGAATAACACTTTCCTAGTCACAATGGTAGGGGAAAAGGAGAGAGCACACCATGGGTACTACTAAGAAAGGGAACAATGTGGAAAGGGGAGATTAAATGACCCTAAATTAAGAAAAATTATATACGATGAGTCACATTCTATTCATGTTCATAAATTCATAGGCCAAAGGGTTATATCAAATAGGATATGAGTGGCTTAGAGGATAAGTAAAACAAAATTAATGTAAAAGACTAGGAGGACCTACCACATTGAATATCCAATAGATATATTACATGAACACAGTTTAAGGTCATGATTATTTGATAATAACTCATAATTTTATAGTAATAGATATTTAACCTGATGGGAGAGAATACTAAAAGTATTTGTGTAGAGTGGAAGGCTGACAACCTGATATGAATTGAGGGACAATCTGACCTGATTCCACACAACACATTCCATAGGATAATTGCACAGAGTTTAAAGTCATTATTCTTAGACTTGGACTCATAGTTTAAAGTTATAGAGATTGGATTGTGGAATATTATTTTAATTTTATTGATTTTATACCAATGGGAGTATATTTTATGGTAATATTTCTTGGACCCAGGGATGTGTGAATTGATAGAATATTTTTGGTTTCAATTTACATCTTCGTTATATTAAAGGAGGGGCCTAGAAGGCCACATAACAACACATAAAATATTACGGTTACAACATTAATTTTTTTTAAGGTTAGAATGGTTGGACCATTAATTATATTTTAAGGCCATAGATCTTGGACCATAGGGTGGTGTTTATCAAAGGATCATTCCCGAAAATGAAGGAAAGTCACCCTCAATGAAAGAAGTGGATTAGAAGGCCACTTGATGCTGCATGAAACTTCTTTGAGAAAATATTCACATTTTCTATAATTAGGATGCATGAAAAAATGATGCACCCATGCATATCAAACTTTCATGAAGAATTATCCCTTTAAACACCTATGTCCGCATAATAATGTCTAGGTGCGAGATACATGGAGTGGTGTGGAGATCCTATCATTCATAGGGGAGAAAAAAATAATGGGAGACAATGGATGAAATATATAATGAGGGTGATTGAATCATTTAAGTCCCAGATTGTGAAAGTGGAGTAATGAATGGATATTGAAAAACTATTTACCATGTTCGAAACATAGGTTCTATAATTACTTTGGTTGATGATGGAGTGAAAATACATAGGATCAGCTATTTATTGAGTTCAAAACATGAGAGATTTTGTTTATTAATGAAGACCTGTTGAGGCCTAAGATCAGGATTATAGGTGATTCAATGTGGCATGGGACCATTACTATTAGATAGATTGGTCACACATGGAGAATGATGATTATCTAAATCAAGTAATGTGCAATGTGAAAAAGTGAAAACTTGGAATTTCCCATAGGGAATGTTTTGTTCAATGAGAGATATTCTACCATGAACATGAATGTAGACGATGAACATCAAGGTAGGTGAGAATAAATCCTAGGAGAGAGAGGAAAGAGCCTAAGGTGATTTGATATAATGGATCATACTGATATGAAATATCTATGAATAAATACATATCACATGAGAATGTGAATCAGGGCATACGTAATTCTCAGACACAATGTAGTAGGGGACAAACAGTGTTGGGGTGACATCCTCTCTTGAAATATTATCATGCCATCTCGTACTAAGATTCACTATGGTTTTATAGGGGGTAATATTTTTTCCATCCCATACTTGTCTCATAAGGCATTTCTATTTTTATAGGGTAGAATTTTATCATCATCTCATTCTAATATGATAAGGAATCCATATTTTAATGTATAGGACGTGGATTCTGTTTAATGAAATACACTAAGGATATTTGGATTTGTAGTTTAATTTCTTATAACATGAAAAATAGATTCTTATAGTTTAAAATCATAGTGCTCAGACTATAGGGGATGTTATTGGTTTCTGTTCATCTAAATTTAACCAAAATGGGGAATGGGTTTCAAAATAAGGGATTTTGTGGCGCATAAGAGTGATGATGCAACATGGAACTAGGACCAAGGGATTATTTTATGCACAAATCTCAACAAAATTTAATTGGGGTCGACCCTATGCATATAGGACAGAGTGTTTCCCACATAGAGTTGATGAATAGGGATGGGCCAGAGATAAATTATCTAAGCATTATTACATACCCCATAATTATTGTAGTCAATCCACACACAGTCATGGTTGATGGAATGGTAGGAGATTGATGTCGGAAAAGGTTACTCTCTCAACTAAGATATTCAATCTTCCCATATTAGAATATAAGGAATCCCTATTTTTTATGTGGAATTTTTATATATCCAATACTTATAATATGATTCATACCGATGTCATATGAGGTTAAATCACATTTTAAAATCATCCACTTGGTACGTTGGAGTTTTTCCCCATATTATTCATATAATGCATTCGAGTTTGATTTAGGGAAAGGCTATTGTTGAATGTTGCGTACTAGGGATTTTTTTGGGGCTTGTGCATCAACGATACCATTTTGTTTTTCTTCATGTTGGTTTAGGATGGAATCACGACCCACTAGTGGGTCAAGGATATTTAATGGGGACTATACCGGAATAGAAAGAATATGGGAAATTTGGGGGTGATAAAACCATAGGTAACAAATGGTTTTTTTCACTGAATCCTTTATTGGTCTTAAAGACAGAACGTATAGGTGTCACTACATATCCAATGAAAATGGTAATCAAACCACACATAGTTCTTGGTAGAGTTGGATGCATAAGATTTCTGAAACACCATAGATTATGAAAACCATCAGAATGAGAGGTGAATTCACACAATTTAGGGCCATAATACTTGGACCAAGGATCTCTGAGTTTAAATTCATAGAGCTCGGACTATATAGGTAGGGTTATTCAAGGATGTTCATGTAGTGTAATTGAATAAAAACCACAGATGAAAGGAGCCAAGGATACCATGTAATACATGATGCAATACTAAAGATGGTTTTACATAGATTGACGTCATACAACCTAGACCATGGAATTTTTTTTAAATCCATGGTGCTTCGACTATTAGTGAAAAAATCAATGTCCTGATTATTAGACTAGGGAAATGTTTTTTTCTCACAGAACTTATCTAGAAAAAAAGTGTTAGAACACATCATGAATGGAGGTCTGGAAAGCACATGTACTACACAAATACCATGGAAAGTGGATGTTATTTTTAGGTATTAATTCATGGACTATAGTGAATGGGGAAAACAATTTAATGTCATGATTCTTAGGATAGGAAGGTATTTGTATCAAGGGTTTATGTGTGGCATGGTAGTGGTAAAACTCGATGTGAATGGAGCTGAGGGGGATCACATAAAAAATTCACAACTTGATATAAACTGTGTATATGTTAAGGTCGTAATGACGGGACCTTAAATGGGGACAAAGGGATTAAAGGTTAATAAATTTAAAGTTGGCCTTGAATACAGGAAGTTTGTGAATTTCTATGTATTCCATGAATATTGGAATCAAGACATATTTAATTTTGTAAGATACCATAGTAGAATACAAACATCGAAATAGGGAGAAATCCTCTATGATGAGGGAATTGGGGCATCCCACAATGTCCATGGGGTGTCCCATTATTCTAAAATGGGGTAAGGAAACATTTTATCATCGTGTGGTAAGGACATTGACATTTTTTCATCTCATATCATATGAGGCATCCAAATTTTAGATGGGTTAAGGTTTTTGACTAGCGTATACTTATCATATGAGCCTTCCTGGTTGTATACAAGGTATTAATATTTGGATCATCCCAGACATATCATACAAAAAATCCCGATTTTATATGGGGTAAGACCATATTTTAACATAATGTTTTGAGGATGAAAGGATTTACAATGTAAATTCATACAAACCGAACTATTGATATGACCACTTTAAATTGAAGGGTTTCATACTGTAGGGGTGGAAAACAGTTTTTGGGTCATGATACTTTAACCATGGCAATACAATAAGTTAAAGTTCATAAATCTCTGACTATGACAATGAGTTTATGGTCGTAGAGTTTGGAACCATTCTAAAAAGTATAAGGACATACTACATGTACCTTTTTAAACCATTATAGGTCGTGTTTCAAGGACCTTTATTATCCACATGAAATGTGCTTCTTGAGAAAATTGGCATTGGTGGGAGGTTTTATACACTATATATCCATAGTAATCAAAGAGTTTTCTCCATTAGAATAAAACTTATTAGTTTTGTAAGTTACATCCCTCATAAGCTCTAAATTTGGGGGGTTTTTTCCTGATATCAATGGCATTTTCAGAGTCAATGCGATGTCACCATGGAGGAAGGGTAAGAGGAAAAATTCTCATTGAATTCTCTTTATATCTTGTTTTTGTTCCTCTTTAGATTATGTAAGGCATGTATCCTATTATCATTATGGGAATCCCACTCAACTATATAGACTTCTTCCATTATATCTAATATCTTCTAGTCATAGACAACTATTTAGAGTGAAACAAAACGAACCTTGGGTAGAAAGTGTTCCTTTGTGTTATACACTAGGAAGTATGGGGTCACCATGGTGGAATTTTGAGTTTCCTTCTGATATTTTCGAAGGGAGTTGGGGATTTTTTATGAGAAAGTATATTTTTTCAGCTGACCATTTTATATATAAAGTTAGAGAGGGCCTTAAATAACAAATCATTCTTCCCATTTTCCTATAAATGGAAGAAATAAGTTTGGTTGGACCAAATATTTTACTCAAAATATGATTCCATTATACTATGAGCCTAATAATTGGTTTTTTTGTCTGGGAAAAAAGAACGAGGAAATCAAAATTGAGGGATGATCTGGGATCTCAAGAAATCAGTCACAAACTAATATTTTACTTACATGAGGGGAGTATTATCTATACATTTGTAGTAGAAGTCTATTGTGGATAAAATGAACCTACACTTAATATAATATTATTTCTATTTTCACCCCACAAAATTGAGCCCCATATTAAAAAGGGACAAGAATATTCGGTGGTGTGGAGATGCTATGGTGTTCAATTCAAAATGTTACAATGGATATGACATGCATGATACCTCTTAATTAACATGATGTATTCATAGGCCATAGCGGTCTAGAGTTATCGTAGCCTCTGAAATAAGCAGGAGAGATTCAATCCCACATTATGGGCACCACATGACCCAACATAGACTTCATGCATAACCCACGTGACTTCATCTTCTTGGATGAAAAGGAGGATAATTCCATAAAAACACAGATATAGAGTGTTGGATCAATGTTAGGCCCACTTGGGAGGGTAAACTATGTTTTACACTAGTGGGTTCTCTCAAACTCATCTTGGTATGACCATATAATTCCATGAAGGCGATACTCGATGAAAGGATTTATTTAATCAGGCATTTCCTCTATTAGGGTGGCGTTTGAGGGTCCTAGAATACGAGTAATGGTAACAATTATGTTTACCTATTAGTTATCATATTCTTAGATGGAAGGGTAAATTAATCTCTGTTGTTTTATATGAATGACCATACCATCCTTGTCAACATCTGTAATAGATGCAGCTAAACATTCTAGGGTATCTTCTTGACTATTCTGCAATCAGGGAACATGAATATCCTCTAGATGGGAATGGAACTCAACCTTCTGTTGAAGGGTATGATCCAATAGCGGAAAAAGATATTTATTTATGATCATTTAGTCACATTTAATCTTATTGATGACTAAATCAAACTCTCACATCATATAGTTTGGGGAAAACAATATCGAGCACTAACTTGAGATCTGTAATGAGATCATAATACTTTTCCTCATTTTGAGTGCATAATTTTAAAAAATTAAAGATAATGGAAGGATCAGTTGATATTATGTGATGAAAAAAATCCCATATTCTACCCTTTTCATCTTGGTAATGTTGATCCTTCAACCAGTTAGGAACTCGGAGGCACCCTGGAAATGAATCTTCCAACATGGATTGACATGATCTAGTAAGAGGATTGCCTTATCTAGGAAATCAAAATCCAAGGGAATTTATTTAGGGGATGGATGGGAAAAAAATAAATATTTCAGTTCCTCCCCTTTTATATATTTATAAGGAATATAACATTTTATCTAAGTAATGAAGGATTAATTCAATGCATTCCAATTATCCTATTAGTAATGGGCGATTGGAGATACACTTCACTATGTCCACTTAGGAAACCACATTTTCTCATAATATTGTATGTAATGTCAAAAAATCTATGATAAAAACTATTGAAAGTAATCACTTCTTTATATGGGATTATCCACACTTTATGGTGATGAGCATATTATTGGGATAGTATGAACTGATTTTTGTGCCCTCAACATTTTTCTCTCTAAAAGGGCATTGAGGGACTATTCTAGGTTAGTCACATAGAGGACTAGAGGATTCCCATAAATGGGTGGAAAACCAAATGATTTAAGTGTTACTTTTTTATATCCTCAAATACGTTATGGGAATCCTCATCCCTAGAAAATGGTTCCTTTTTCATGATACTTGAGAGTGGATTAATCATTCTATCCGATTTCAAGATTAATTGGTGTATGTTGGCCAAGTGGGTCTTCAGACCACACTAATATGAGATATTTCTTGGGGGAAGAATGTAATTGATTTCTTTGATCCTCTCTCGGTTAATATGAATACCTATAAATCTTATGATGAGGACGAAAAAAATCCTATAAGTAACACCAAATTCATAATTAGAGGGGATCATCATCAAATGATAGGTGTAGAGGAAGCTGAACACTTTCTCAAGATCATGGAGAAGGTCCTGATCCTGGTAGGATTAAAACACCATGTCATCCATTTATAATTCCACCAATGTCCCTATAATTTGATTAATGATGAGATAAATGGACCATAGATAAGTGTATCCTGAATTAATTAAGCTGAAGGGAATCAACTAATAGCAGAAAGTCCCATGGGGTGCCCTAAAGGTTGACAACTCAACATCCTCAAGGGCAATTTGGATCCAATTGTACACAAAGTATCCATACATGAAGAAGAGGTCCAAGAACACTGCTGTGAACTCAATCAAAAACTATGTCACGTGAAGTGGGAAATAATACTTTGGTAAATGGAGGATGATGTATGGGAAAGAGATATTTACTCTGTTCTACCCATTCTTCTTCCTGACTGAGATGACATGGGTGATACATCTAGGATACTAGACTTCCCTAATGAAGTTATATTTTAAGAGATCATCAATTTAGGCCTAAACCATAACACCATTTTGGGGTGTATCCTTTTGGTTGGATTATCATAGTTAGGATGACTATATTGGAGGCCAAGATGGTGAACAAAGACCAGAGGAACCATCACTGAAATCTCATTAAATCTCTAGGACATGACATCAAATTAATATTTTGGATAGCCACATAATACTGATTCCCTCCAGAGATATGGATTAACTGATCAACATCAACCTCAAATTTTCCATAGTACCAAGGATCATCTATGTTAACTCATCAATAGTGGTTGATACACCCTCTTCAAATGTAGAAGAGGCATTATTTAAATCCACTTTTCCTCCCTATGATAGGAGAATCAGTGGGTAGAGACGGCTTTTCTAGGAAAGTTGACTAAATGAATTCACTAGTGTCTACTCTGGTGGAAACGTAGTACTTGAAAATAGGTTCCCACTCAGGTGAAAATGTAGAGACATATGATTTTGATCCAATTCCTTCTGACCTCTGATAGTGTGGTCTATTCTTGATGTCAAAGTAATGGTGATAAGTTGGATCCCATTGAGTCAGCCCTGATATGTAGAACAAGTGGGAATGTCACAGATTGGTTGTTATAGGGAGAAATTATTGATATTCCATGATATTGGGGACATATGGAATTAACTAGTCCTATCTGGTATAAGATTACAAGGTAATGTGTGGTTTATCCTTTTCTTAGGTATGTTGAAATCCTTTTTCTTAGATATAATAAATCTACCCCCTGGGACTGGCACCATGGACTCTAATTGATGAATCTAGAGAATGACACTATTATTAATGTATTCACATGGATTTACTATAATTTCTATTAAATCATTAGATGTATTTATGCTATCAACCCCATTGGTCTGAACATGCTTTCCTTCACTCTTATAATAGTTAGAATCTAGAAAACATGATTTAGAAGATTCGATGGGGTAAAAACACCATAAAGAACCCATAATCGACCAAATGAGGTAGTATTTAAAGCACTGATGATATGAGGAGGGGATTGTTGTGTGGGAATGAAGTCACGGTCTACCCATAAATGAATTTCAGGTGATATTTTTTGGGACAACCATGAATTTGGGGCTTTGTATCAGGCCACCAAACTGGGACTTTATCCTAGACATGCCACAAGGTTTCTGATCAGTATTTTATAAACCGAAATTAATTAGGTTGAAGGGAGTAAGATCTTCCTCAATTATCCCCATCCTGTTGAGGGTCAATGTTGGAATGAGATTAATCCTGGTACCATTATCCACTCAGTTGTGAAAATGTTCCATGGTATTTAAATGGATTGTGATTCACATATGGTGTATGTCCCGCTTCATGATGATTCCATCATCTTCACTATTAGAAGAGGTGATGGTCGACATTGCTCTTTCTTATACGCTTTAACATAGTATACCTCTATGGTAGCTACATCATATTTAAAAAAGAGAGAGATTTTAAAAACTTCTATAGGCCCCCCATGAATTTAATTTGATAATAATAAGGACTTTGGGGTTGATAACCTTGCAGTTATGATGCGGAGGAGCTTCGAAACACTATACTATCAATCTTGGGGAATATTGTTTCATGGAAGGGTCTCTCCTTGGCAGGGAGAAACACATATACTACTATCAGAACTACTAGGGGTCTAATTAGTGATAAAAATATTCTAATAATGATTATCTTTTATTCCTGTAAAAAATACTAGAAGACTTTATATTGGCTACGATTGGGATTTTGATGGATGTGGCTGATCATGGTATGGTTATGTCAGAGCTGCTTGATCAACTAATGTAATCAGCTATGGGGGCATACTTGAAAAATAATATGGGGAGCATGATACATGTTAATCTATATGAAATACATGATTCGTAGTTTTGATAGCATGAACAGACTGTTTAAATCACTTTCCTGAGCATTCTAGTTGAAAACATTTACTATTATTTTTTCCTTGACTATGTTGGCCGGAGGAACCTGGGGGGTTTGTATGGAATTCCTCACTATTGGATGTCATGATGTGGTCCAATATATTGATGAAATTCATAGATATGTAATATTACTCATCATCATTGGGGTATTTTAGGATTGGTTAGACCCTAGTCGCATACCATAACTAAGGAGGAATGATTTCACATAGAGTTCAAGATGGGTTTAGCAGCAGTGGGGGAGTCTGAATTACCTTGTAACATTGGTGCATATTCTTACACGGCATGGATGGAAGGGATACAAATACATAGGTAGCGAAAAGATGGAGTTCATAAACCATATGAGGTTCTAGCTATCTAAAATGACTTGGGTTGAAATCATAGTCATGAGTAACTACCTTTCAATCTGACCAGTCATCATATTTCTGCATTCCATAGATGGTAGCCTACTTCCTCTCACTAGTGCCATCACTTTTTCTATTGGGGTTGGTGGAGACATGGATCCATTGTGATGGAATTTCACCCAATTTTAATAGACCACAAAACACATGATCATTGTTCCAATATTTTAAGATAATTCATTCATTGTTTGTGTGTTTGAGGATCTCGTTTCATGGGAAATAGTTGGCATGGCCTGTGAGTTCTGCCTCATGGACCCTCCTGAACTATGTTAATTTCAGAATTCAATTCTCTAGATCATTGATTAATTAGCATGCGGATTGAAAATACTTGAAGTAATAGGTCTAGATTCTTCTATCTTGGAATGGAACTATGGGTTCCTAGACATGAATGGGGTTAGAAGAAACATTTTATCATATAAGAAATTGTGTTTGGAGAGGTGGTTCTTGAATTGGTCGCATTAGGTGAGGCTGAACCAAGTAGTTATAAACCTAGAGCGTCTCTTCCTGTAAAGGATCCAATATGTGTACGAGATCAAGAACCTATGCTTGACAAATGGTGATAGTCTATACATTTTTAGGTCTTCTAATGGGAGTTCATAGAGTAGACATTCATGGATGTTCTCTAGTTTACTTTTAGAATTTCTATAGACACAAAAAATTTTCAATTATCTGTTGGAATCTACATGAATAGTTGAGTGTGATGAGGTTAGGACAAGACCTCTCTAAACATTACCCAACCACTTTGTAAGTAGCTATTATTGGGACAACGACATGCTGAGTGAATATGTGATGCGTTTATATCAGGTGAAAATGTATGTGAGTTGATCATCAGTCCACTATTTTCACATGAAGAGGATGATGAAACTTTTCTTCTACATGGTGGAACTAAATTGATATTGGAATTGCCTCAAAATATCCTCCCAAAAAGTAATGGAACCTATGGATAGCTAGCTATAGAAAACAAACGCTGGTCCTTCTAGTATTTGGAGTAAAAATCAGTGCTTTCCCACCTCCTTCTGTAATGTGATAACCAATATAGGTACACACTATGAAGAAAATTTTTCAAGGTGCTAAAATGGTTCACCCATCCCATTGAGTGAGGGGAAATTGGGATTTCCCAACCATGGGGGTTCTTAGAAATTCTCCACCCACATTGTGTATGACATTCTGTAAGGAGGGATTTCCACTTTTTGTCTATAGGTCCTTGCAAGTCCTATGATAGAAGAAAAAAAGTCACCTTGGTCAGGGTTTCTAGACACAAATTAATTGATAGGTTCACTGACCTAAGGATCATCATGACCTAGATCTCGAGGCGCATAATCATGCTACTCAGGTGGAGTCCGCGACTTGTACCTTAGTCATTTTACATATCTGGTATCTTTTTTTTTTCTGAAAATATGTATACAGATACCATGATGGAACATGGATTTCTATCCAAGGAGGACCATATTCCCCACTGGAGATGATATGGGTTCCCTCATTACACTCAATAAACACGGTTTCTACTTAGTAATGAGATCGATGTAGAAATTTTTTATTCCTCATCCTACTATTGCAAGGTGTCTACCATGATGTTCATCTCTAAATTCGGAAAAACCTTGAATGTGTCTGAGGGATCAAAATGAACCTTTCCCTTGCCTATATAACAATAGGGATGGAAAACCTCATATTATGGGGATTAAAGGGGTAATGTGTTTGCCTCTGCTGATGAGTGGGGAGACATGCCAAAGGGTTTGCATATTATTACATTTTCCCTAGAGGTTGATCTTCTTTATCATTCCTTGAATCAATGGTCCTATTACACTTATCCACTATAAATATTGGTATGTACATATTTACCATGGTCAAAGATGTAGGGGAAATTTCATCATTAGGGAATATGTCAAACAATCACATAATAGGTATGAAATGGAGAGAAACATATTATCCCCAAACTATAATCTATACATGTGGATACACTTCTTCGATAACATAGTAGATTACTGAGATTCTATTGATGCAGGTTTGTTTAAGGCATTTTAAAGAGAAATAATACTCAAGCCACTGAGATACTAGAAGTACTATGATCTCAAACACTTTTAACTGCTGTTTGATTGAATTGATGTGCTTTTGGATCCTCTGTAAGGGAATCTGGGAAGTTATAATCTAGTGTTTAAGGCTTCCAGAACACCATTGATAACTGTTTGGTGGCCAACACCTCCCACTACCCATATTACTATGAGGAAGGGTCTCTCTCTTAGTCTCACCAATCTATAGTGGGTGCAAGCTAAGATATGGGTGGTAGCTAAAATGTAGGCATTCTCTTTGATTATTTTACTAGGAGTGGAGTCTTTGTGAAATTAAAATGTTTTGTGTATGTTTAAATGTATCTCAGGGGGTAGTTATAACCTCATCATCACATCCATAAAATATTGGCTATTCAATAATTCCTTGGGTAAAAGGGATGAAGTGTCCATTTTTGGATCAGTGGTGTGCTCCCCATCTATGTGTGAAAACCTGGAATCGAAAAATTATCCTAATTTCAATTTAGTGGTTGAGAGGATGGAAACTTGTGATGATAGATATGGATACACAATGATCCCATGGAAGGTTTTCCAATATCCTCCACCGATAGGTATCCGTGGAGGGATCCAGGGATCATGTGGACCTTAACTTCTAGAATAGTATTCCTCAATCCCCATTTTCATTCCCTAGACTCTAGAAGCTTAGGAAAAGGTTTCATCATCGAGTTATCTATCACTTTGTAATATGAGAGATTAAATATGATATGGTGTTTCCCATGGTTATTCCTTCAATGAAGGGTGTTATACCATCTTTTTCAGTACAGTTCTTTGGGTTAGGTTATGTCTTTAACATAAGGAGGACGTCTTCTTGGTTTGGTAGAGGAATAAGGAGGTCCTCTATGCTAAATGTTAGGAACATTAGGAAGACCTCTACAATAAACTTTGATTAATTATGTAGGATATCTACATTGATTTGTACCATCAAGGGGAGGAACTCTAAGTTCACTAATGGTAACATGGGTACGAACTCCATTTTTTTTGTGGTAGAGTATGGAGGACCTCCACTTTGGTTTTTGAAGGCATGGTGAGGACCTCCATACATTATAGTTGTAGTGCGTGGAAGAAATCCTCACTATTTGTTCTTTACATTAGATACCCCATATTTTCTATTGGTGGTTCCATAGATTGAGCGAGAAAACAAAGACTGCTGATTACGAGGCTAGGTTCTCAATCAGAATTACCAAAATATGGATCCCTATTCACAAATTTTAAGGATTTTCTGTGGTACACCAATGGTGGTAGGGGCTATATTATATGTATAATATAATCCTTTTCATGCATTTTCCATAAACATTGACGTTGGGTGCTCTAAACTAGGGCCATCAGAGAAGGGTTTAATTCCATATTCTCATCGGTTTGTGAGACAAGTTGGTGTTGGAATTGATGAGATCAAGTAGGATCCTTACTAGATGGATCCCTAATAGTAGTCACTATAGATATGTTCTAAAAATCCCATACCAACTCAACATAGGGATCTGAGTTGTCAGAGAACTCTGTGGAGAGACTCCTGAAGTGGATTGTTACTAAAAAAGGGAGTTATTTCCCCCATCGAGACCCTCTAGGGGGGGGGGGTTAACTAGGCACTGATGCCCACAAGTCCTCACTGTACTTTTCCTAGTGGGAATGACACCCTAATTCTTATAATTGTTCACAAGGATGTCTATCACCCTCCTCTATATGATCTCATAAGTTGAAAAAATGAATGGGTTCCAAATGACTAAATGCGGGGTGGAATCTATGATAGATGTATAGTTTTGTGGGATTTCCACATCAAGGTTACTCCTGCCCCATTTCCCATGAGTGCTAAGTTGTTTTCTTTCTTATACCATTAGTTCTATAAAGAAACGGGATTCATCCATAAATATAAATGCATGGAAAGAAATTCCCAATGCCCTATCACCGTCTAATCTTCCAGAAATAGAGTAGGGATCCATACAAATTATGTTGTAGATTGAGGATTCCAAACATAAACATTCCCAATTTTCATGGGAGTTTCTTGTTATGCCCACTCTTTTCTTGGTGGGACCAAGCACCAGATGTCTTGATCTTGCAACATGAAAATCCCTCAGGGCCCATGATGATAATAGTCCCGTTGGTTGGTGATAATAGTTTCATATCAGGTTTACAATTTTTGATTATGATGCATCCACTGAGGCGCCAACATGGCATGTGCACACATCTCTATTGGACTAGATTACCACTTTACAATGGCGAGGAACTTTTATCTATTTAATTGATGATGCATTATCCTTAATCAAAATGGGATTGTGGGATATTGATTCCTAATTACATGGATTCTTTATTTGATTTTTTTTCCTAGTCCTGGTCTCCCGCAGAGATTAAGTAATGTTAATGGAAGCCATTCCTTATTCTATCCCAATGTCGAGACTAGTTAATTACACTACTTCTATCTCAATAGGGACATAACATTAGGTCAAAAGAGTAGACACATTGGCCTCCTTTGGGAATGTTTGAAAATTGGTTATATTGGGAACAAGTAAATTCTTCCTCCTTGGAGGCGATCTCATGTGGGGTATCTAAAGAGTGGAACCCAAGTCATACCATGTTGGACACTACATAATTAATGGTATGGGTGTAGGTATTCCATGTACATTTACCTCAGGTGTCCAATGTTCATTGCACGGGGTAGATACTATGGACTATGGAATGAGTTTAAAATCTTTTAGAGATGATAATAAGGTTTAATTATTGATGGGGTAGGTTGGGAACATGTTTACCATATTGTTGGGTTAGGATGGGAGAAATTTTAAAGTCCAGTGAGGAAAATATGTGAAAAGGTTTAACATCATACAAGGATAGTATTGGTTCATGTTTAATGTCTACAGGGGACAACATCGATTTAATGTATTATGTGGACATAATGGGTGTTGGCTTAACATATTGTGAGGATATGAAGGGTGAAAGTTTAACATCTTGTGGGGACATGGTGAGTGCAAGTTTCACATATTATGGGGACATGAAGGGTGTAGGGATAAAATCTTACTGGGATAACATGGGGAGAGGTTTAACAACTTATTGTGACAACATTGACATAGGTTTAGCATCCTGTAGTGACAATATGGGAGTAGGGTTAACATCTTGTAGGGATAATTTGGGCATATGTTTAATGTCTTATGGGGACAATATGAGAATGACCTATTGAGACATATTAATGGGTTGTGTTCTTAGGAGGGAATATGTCACACACAGTTGATTGGTGTCTGGATTAAACCTCAAGGAATGATTTTATGTACCCTTCTAGGGAGAAAGGGATAATAATACACATAGTTTTATGTCACAATTTAAGGTTATGTGATAGAACATATCCATTCAATTTAATGTGTTATGGTAAGAATGGTCATATCATAAATGGAGCATTGATGAGGGATGATGGGGGGCTTACTTGTGGAATCATCCTGATACAATATGATCAATATTTTTAAAATGATATGGGGATTATATGTAGAGGAAACCATTTTTAAGAGGATCATCCCATAGTTTGGGAGAAGATTCAATCCCATTATGACCATACATGGGGAATCATATGTTTATAAAATTAGGTAAGAGATGTGGGTTCATCCCATGTGATCCATATATGGGGAATCACGTGTTCAATTAATAGTGTATAGATATAATTTTATATCATGACATAAGGATGTTTTCAATTAGTTTAACATTCTACAACTAGAATGAGGAGTTGGGTAGTTTTATGACTTGAATCTCTGACATACTAAGGCTCACCCCTCAAGGGGAGATATGTTAAGGAGACAGGAAAATAATTAATAGTGATCCTCATCCTAGAATAGTGTGTAGTTTTCCTCATGGATTGCACCCTAAGGGATTACATGACTTCAATTCATATGCCCTTTCTCGGGACACGACTTTGGAACTACCATGGATAAGTGGTAATCAAGATTCCCAATGTTAGGTTCCTTATTCTAAATTAATATAAGAATTATGATACCTATTCTTAGGAAAAACAATTAGGATAATGGATTCACTAGAATCATACAAAATGAAAGGTAGGGGACTAGGAAGATGTTTCGTGTAACTCTATTGTGTTTCACAAAATTGTTTTGTGAGTAAGTGTATCTTGAAAAAAGGGAAACTCATCGATTCGAAGGGAATAGTTACGTGAAATATTTCTTGATGCACACAAATTAGGGCTTTGTGAAAGAATATTCTCTTTTCATGAACTATAACATCCTTTAGAGTAGTTGTGTGAGGGTCACTATACCATTGGCCAAGTCGTATTTGGGCCCATAGTATGTCTATGATGAATGTGATATACCTTTGAGGGTCCATTATCTTTTTTTATGTGCACTACCATGGAAGAGAGGGATTTATTTATAGGGGAGCATCTCTTCATCTTCTGAAGAATCTTTTCATGGTTGGGGTGAGGATCTATATATAGCGAAAATCTTCATCTATTGGATCATAACTTCTAGGGAATTGAACATTGTGGTGTTCTACTCAATTTTCCACTGGGGGATTATCTACGCAAGGTCTTTGATTTAACATCTCCATTATCACAAATCTAGATGGTTGTGTGATGAATTAGTATGAAAAACTTCTATCTTGTCTGAAAAACACTTTTAATGCACTCACAAGCCTTTGTTGTGCCACATATAATTCGTTAATATATGTAAATACACAACATATTTAGTGCAAAATTCGTTTTCATGTGGAAATATATATTTGTCTATAACTGATGAATCTTGTGTGAATCCTGCTCAACCTCATAATTTTCGTTCCAAGAGGTTTTTGCATTAAATTAATCCAAAACTAGACACTTGGGAGTGTGAAAAGTTTTTGGTACCAATATATGTTTAATTGTTTAAAACTTATATATCATCTCTCTTTTAAAAGAGAAGGTTCCATAAGGTTCCCTCTCCAACTTCATCCCAGCATGTCATATTCCGAAACCACTTCTTATAAAGAAGCTCATAAGTCTCCATTTGAATGCTCGAATGGAAAATGTTGTTATATGATAACCACACTAGAAAATGTTTTTATAATAAAGTCCATGGAAATCCATTGAATAAGATATGGGTATTTCCTTCAGTGATTGGAAGGTTCTCTCAATATGACCATGCATCTAAGGGTGATAAGAAATATTGGAACCATGTTCGGTATCTAACACATATAGAAGGATTCTATAGAATCTTGAAGTAATCCTTCGATCTCAATCAGATATAATAGAGAGCGAATGTCCATGAATTCTTACCACTTCTATTATATATAACTTCAAAAGTTTCTCAAGAGAGAAATCTTCATTGATAATAAGGAAATGTGATGACTTTGTAAGTAGATCAACTACCACCATGATGGCATTATTTAATTTAAGTGTAATTGGGATTTCTATGTAAAAAAATACATGTAATTTTTTTAATATTTATATTTTGGAATGAGAAATGGTTTCAAAATACCCTTATACTTGTTCTATTAATCCATGAATTATTGGCATACCATGCATTGAGTTACTAATTATTCAATCTCCCTCTTTATATTATCCCATCTATATTTTATCTTTAGATCACTGTACATATTAGTGATTCCTAGATAAATAGAGATGGATGAGATATTCACATAACCCATAATCTCCATCTTTAGCTATGGTTTTTATGAAAGATATATTCATGTTCTAAACCATATTACTCTGTCTTCATCATAGTTGATGTCTGGAATATTCGCTACATTTTTCTGTAGCACCTCATTGTATTTATAGACCTCACTGATCCTTATAATAATTGATGGTTGAGAAGTTATTAAAAAACTTTTGGATAAAGATACTTTTATTAATCTTGTATCCATCCATTGTTTTTCTATGAGGATTGGATCACTCTCAGTTCTCATCACTGATGAAATTATCGAACCCTATATACAAAAAAAATTTCCACTTTTTTTCTTTCCTAGGATGTTAATGTATTGAGTAGTAATAGTCTCTTATCATCTCTAACCATCTTCACAAGAATATGATAGTCTCCTTATATATGATTATATATTTGATGCTCTAGTGATCCATATATATTTCAAACTTCTCCCAATATATATAATGTGTCTAGATCATCAACACCAATATCACTACAACCAACTCCCGGTCATGTGTTGGATAATTCTTCTCATTGGACTAAAATTACCATGAGGTGTATGCTATCACTATATCATTATATATCATTTTAGAAACAAAAACCTTATTTGAAGTGTTAACATATAGCATGAATCTTTCCCAACTTGAGGGTAGTGTGAGAAATGGTGAAATGGTAAGCTAATTTTATAATTCACTAAAGTTCTCTTCTTAGTCACTAGTCCATAAAAACATTACTCCCTTATGAGTTACATTGGTTTGAGGGTTTTAAAACCATGATAATATTTAAAAAAAATACCCAAATCATCCAAGGAAACTATTAATCTCCATTACATATGATGGTCTAGGCCCATCCTTAATTCAATTTTTTCTTAGAAGGGTCCATATATATACCTTTAATGGAGCTAATATACCCCAACCATAATAATAAAATCATCTAGAACTCAAAATTACTAAAATTTTAATATATATTATTTTTTCTCAAATTATTTAGAATATTATTCAAATGCTTTTCATGCTCCTCCAATATTTGGGAGTAAATTAAAATGTCATCTATAAATACTACTAATTATTTTTCTATGTAATTTCTAAATACTCTATTTATTATGTCCATAAATATTTTTGGAAAATTAGTGAGTCCAAAAGACATCACAATGAACTCATAATGTCCAAAACTTTTTTTGAAATTAGGTTTTGGGAATAACTTCCTTCTTCACTTTTAGTTGGTGATATCACAACCAATGTTCTAACTTAGGGAAATACTGAGACCTGCATAGCGGATTGAAGAAGTCTTCTATCTATGGATTGGGATAATTATAATTTATAATGATATTTTTTATTCCAAATTAATCAATGTAGAGGAAAATTAATCTATACTTCTTCTTGATGAAGAGAACTAGCGTACCCCACAATGAATCACCCAGGCATATTAAATTATATTATAGAATCTACTGTGGATACTTTTTTAGCCTTTTAATCTAAATAGTGGCCATTATGTAATCATTAATAAATATGTGAAGAGAACCATCTATAATTTTTAATGAGAACATAACCTATCAGTCATGAGGAAGACCAAAACATTCATCAAGGAATGCATCAGTATAATCCATCGTAATGGGTATGTATTTAAGTAACATTCTCTCCTTTATATTAATTATTTGTGATATATATGATTTATCATACTAAAAAAAATAACCATGATTGAATATAATATTCTAGGGTAAATTCTTCTTTCTTCTTATACTTATAAAAAATAATATTATAAACTAGGACACACATAGTGATCTCCCTCTCCCAACAGATGATGTTGTATTTAATTAAGTATAGGCAATCTATGACCAATACCACATTAAAATACACATAAGGAAGTAAGTTAATATTTTTTTGATGATTAAGTCCACATACATTGACTGGGGATGGGGAATATAATTGGTATGTAAGCATTTATCTATTTTCTGTTGTCACATATAAATCCACCCCCATATTTTGACGTGGTGTTTGAATAGTTATCCTAAACTTTCAATATAGGAATTAATTCATATAACCATAATTAAAAAGTTAAATTTATATTAATCAATGAATTACCATCATAACTATCACTGAATAGCTGCTGGGTTACACCACAGTAGGTGGGATACCATATTCCCTTACTTTTTCAATAAGCCTTGAACATTGTTGTCGTTTATTGTCTTCAACATCCCTTAGCGGAGGTTATTGGTTTGATTAATTATTGTGTTCCATATAGTTGAAACACTACATAAAATGAAATGTGTTGATACGAAACATTTTTTATTCTTTCTTATTAATGGGTTTCATCAATTACCTTCAAAACTGATGACCCTGATGCCCCTGTTTTTTACATTTGAAACATCTTCTAATTCTAATCATATAGTTTCCCGAAGGCTTCTTCCTACAATTTTGAAAAGTGGGATGTTGTATTTTATTTCCTCTATGGTATTATCTATTAATACTCACAAATAAAAGTCCATAATATATTTTTTTCTCTGGTACCATGATACCACTGAGAGTCACAAATTGAAATCTCAATATCGATGGCACAATAGAAAATATCATCATAACTCTCATTGTCTTGAATAACATAATATTTTCATGAAATTTTATTTAATCCAAAAAATATGAATTCCATTTATATTATATAATAATATAAAAACTAGATATATACCATGAAAGAATTGTGATTACTTCCTCATACACCCCAATTTACTCATTTTTCTTTTTTCTGTGATTGAGGCAATTCTTCTCTATTTTTAGTTGGAGAGTGTGGGGAAAATATTTTTCAAAAATAATTTTACTGAAGTATTCTCAATCAATGGAATCAATATCCTCTTTGGAATTTTATTTTTTTCTCAGTTTCCACAATTGATTGGCTTCTACCTCAATGAGATAAATAGCTGGCACAAATTTCTCTTTTTATGAGAATTGTAGGATAAATATTATCATCACAATAGTGTTAATCCACTATTTTTTTAGGAG
Source organism: Viscum album (assembly GCA_963277665.1). Taxonomy (NCBI): domain Eukaryota; kingdom Viridiplantae; phylum Streptophyta; class Magnoliopsida; order Santalales; family Viscaceae; genus Viscum; species Viscum album. The sequence goes on along the minus strand of OY728140.1, from coordinate 1,943,110,039 downwards.
GTTATCAGAAGAACTGAAAAAGGTATAATCCCTTTTCATATAAAATATTTGGATTCAAAATTCAATTTTATTGGAGTAGGAGTTTATTCTATATGATTTAATTTAATATTCATAACTTGAGCTAGTTGATATAGCACTCCCATGAAGTTATCATCTCCTTCTCCTATAAGGTTAGATGTATAATTGGGGAAATAATAACATTTCCTATCATGTTGTATATTGAAATATTTTATCCTTTTTTCCATCCATTAACTTAAAACAAAAAATACAAGATTATAATACATTAACATACACATGCTAAATTTATGAAATTAGAAAGAATAACATGTAAATGATAAGTACACCAAGAATTATGATTATATTGGTTTCAATCAAGGTTATCCAAAGTAATTGACCTAATACGTTTTATTACCTAATAATTTATTCATATCCTTCATAATGGTTTATAAAGAGTCTATGAATTTCCAAACCATATCCCGAAGAGTTTCTATTAGGTTTGTATTAAAGCCTATTGTAATACACTAGGTCGCGATGGAGTCTAGATCAATGCACCATTTTTAGAGTTATTTTTTCACTTGGTAAAAATATTATATATCCAAATACAAAATTCTTATCTAGATAGGGATGTAATTTATTGGATAACACTCACTATATCCTTTAATAAATTCCAATAAATATTCTTATAATTTTTCTTATCCCCAGACTTATCCTTAGGGTTGTCACTAATTTTTTCTTATCCTAGTTTCAAAAGAATAACTAAAAATTTTAGTGGATACCTACTCAATATACCAACGAATTTTTAAAAATATAATTTAATTATTTTTATCATTAATATTCATTAATAACAAAAAAGGACGGAAAAGCCCTAGTGTATTCAGAAGACTAAATTCCCAATAAAAAAAGGAAACTAAAAACCTGAAAATCATATTTTATTCTCCCTAATGATATTGTAAATCCATTTAATCTCCTAAAACATCATAATATAACTTGGGGACAACCTAAATGAAAGGGGATATGTAAAAATCCCAGTAATAAAATAAACATGACAATGAAGAATAAATGGTGAGTCAAAAGTACAACCTGATATCATAAAAATAAAGGTGCAAGAGTAACATCATGGGAGTATAAAATAAATAATTTGGTATCTTAAGATCAAGAAATAATATAAAAAGTGTCAAAAAAATATAACATGAAATAAAACTAATTCATTGTTAACTTATTAAAGAATATCACATGATAGAAAAGGTCTCATAACAGATAGGTTTTACTCCTTAATATCATACATGATATCTCATGAGACTAAAGATTTACCCAATACATTTGACTACAATTTAGGAACACCCATCCTAAAATGTCAATTATTTAGTTTTTCTAAAAAAAGTAAATCAATCATAATATACAAACATAGGAATTACCCATGGAAAGAAAATGGTTTGCATAATATTGGCTTATATCATAATCAGACTAAATTTCACAATGAAGGCATTTGAGAAACAACAAGATTCCGTGTATTAAAATATTGAAGGAAGGTATAATAAGCTATTTATTAATGTGATAAAAATATATTCAGGATTTTAAATCATTACATAATAATAAATATTTATCACGTTAGTTAAATACATTACGGCCATTACTCGAAGAAAAATGTTGGGTTAGAGAGATCCTTTCCCTCAAGATCCACATCTCACATGAATTCTTTATCTTCAGGTGTAATAAAACTATTTTATTTATTTACTTTATTGATAAAATATTTCTAATTTATTAGTAAATTTATTTTATTTATTATAATTTAATAATAAATTTCAATTTCATTTGAGATCTTGTTGGACGTTTTGATGATATTCATCTCATAAATCAAAAATAACTTTGGTGACTTAACAAAGGTCAAATAAATTATCATTTCATCATATATTGATTAGTATTAATTAAATTATTATCATTTATATACATAAATTAAAATTTTAAAACAAACCTTATAATATGTTCATGAGAAATGAACTATTTTACAATTAAGTAAACAATTGGTCAAATGTTCGCATGAGTAGCATTTCCATTATTCAATGATCATAGTGGAATGAAATGAACTGTTATTTTATCATTAAATAATTATAATTTTATCTCAAATATAATACTTTTTTTCCTTTAATATACTTATTGATACCATTCATATAATGTGGTAATAAAAAATTAGTCACACCGCTTAGCGTGGTTGTAGTCCGCTGGACACAAGAACAATGTTGTCATATTTCAATTGATGTTAAAGTATGAAAGTCTTTGGTAATTTAAATTTATAACTATTTATTATTTAATTAATATAATATATAAATGGTAAATTCATAAATATGAATAGTTGTGAGGAGATGTCATAGAAAATAAATTACATCGGTTTGTGAGGCGATAATCCACCATGCACACATTCGATAGTTTTGTTTCTCATTTGATGGAAGAAAAGATGGATATAGGTTATTCCATTAATATAATTACATCTCTATATATGGGATATACTTATTTTATTATATCAACTCAATTTATTAATATTATAAATATTTTTAAGTATAAATAAAACAAATATCCTTTTTTAAGAACAATATTTCTTCTTCAAACCATCTCTTTAATATTATACCAAAAGGCTCTATAAAATGAATTTTAGATCCAAAAACGCCTCAATGACATATTAAGGTAATTAAGGAAGGTATTCTGGTAGTTATTGTAAAAAATAAATGGATTTTCAGGTGTTTATATGAGAGGAAAGGAGGTTACGTTTTACAAGAGAGGAATCATGGAATTCATGTAAATACCAAAAATTATTTAATAATGGGAAGTCACTCTAAATAAAAGTATTTCAAAAATTAATAAATAATAAATTTTATTATTGGTATAACCATGAGAAACCTCCAAAATTAAAAAATAAACATTTTTTGAACAAATTATCCCATTTTCCTATATAGTTTACCCTCAGTAAACTGATTTTAACATTAACCATGGTATCAATTTTTACTAAGTTTACTATTCATTATGACCAAAAATTATGTTGAAATTATTATGTAATATAAAATTTTTTCATTATAAATATATAATAAATTTAATAAAATTAATATCGCAAAATTTATATAATTTAATATAAAATTAAAGCCATAAACATGTCAAAAAAATGGTATTTATGAAATGTATTTTTCAGAAATAAGATAATATTGCCTTAACTCTATGAAAAGAAATAATTATTATATAAATTTATATTAATATTTATATATATAATATATAAATTGTATTTAAAAAATTACTTGTTAGGGTATATTTTAATTATTTGAAATGGAGAAACACTATGAACTTTAAATTGATTTTAAAGAAATGTGTTTTAAGAATAAAAATAAACATATATTAAAATGAAATGTTAAGAATATTTAGAAATATTCAATTAGATGATATATAAATGAATAATTAACAATTTAATTCTAAATAATGTTAAAAGAATAATGGTACTTTTTATAAAAAAATAAATGAAAGTCTTACCAAATCATGATATTTTTCACTCTTCACAGAAAGAATATTTATTTTCCAAAAAATAAAAAAAATTCACCCAAAGTTAATATTGATATTCTTATTTCATAAATAATTATCATTTTATAAGATAAAATTTATATAATTTTTAAAAAATAATTAAAATATGTTTTCAAAAAAACCAATAGATTTATTTTACGAACAAAACATATTTTATAGGATTAATATATATATTAAAAAATGTATGATTATTTTCTAAAATTTCAAAAGTATGTGGGAAATTTATATATAATTCATAAATTAATTAATCATAGTAATACCTTTTAATTTAATATCTATGTTATAATTCTAATATCTAAATAATCATGGTTCATTTGTGTTCATTTTCATGTATCACATATGTTTTCCCACATTATTTTCCAATTTAAAAAACATTGGTTGTTACAAATTTTTTGTTTTCTTTTCTTTTTTTAGTGAATAGGTTTCTCATAATAATATAATAAATAATTAATTAATTATACATTTTTTAATTAAATAATTAATGGCAGCACTAATTCATTTCTCTTAAAAATTTAATACATCCTGAAATAGTTACATCAAGGCCCTTTTGAGAAAACCATAAAAATTACACATTTTAAATTGTAGGTAAGGTTAAATTTTTTCAGTAATGCATATTGAACTTATAAGGGAACTCATGGATACTACAATATTAACTAGGGTCGATGAAAATGTGAGTATCAAATTTTATATATGGGTCTTTCAAAAAAATATACACCTCAATTGGTTAATACATTCACTCAATTCAAAAAAATATATAAAGTTTGAAATAATAAATTTCTTGTTTATTATAAAAGACTAAAGTTTACTAAAAAAGTGGTATTCGGAAAGAGATTTTAAAATATTTTTATAGCACTTGGTTGATTTAAAAATATATTGGATAGTTTCAAATGAGAAAGTAGTTCAAAAGTTGGTAAAACACACAAGAATGATTGAAATTAAAAGTGAAGGGAGAGTATCTCAAATAAATAATCATTTAGAATAATTTTTAAAAAATGAAGGAGATCCCTCCAATGTGGCTCATGTGATAAAAAGTCACTATATTTTAGTTAAACACCCCAAAGAGGTGTTATACTTAATCTGACCACACTTAAATAGTTAAAATGGATTATCCATGGTCTAATGGAGGTGATTTATTCTGAAGATGGAATCACTATGGATTTCTCCATTATGTGATCTATAAAATAGAGAGAATTTTATGTGATCACTATGAATAATACATTAAATCACAGTTTTCCAAAATAATGAGAACAATTTACTCCACCCAATTTTTGATTTATCCCTCAAAACATTATTTAAAGAGCACCTAATTATTGATCCATTCATCTTTAAGTAATTTTAATACACCACTTTCGAGGAGTTAAATTACATCATATGAACCAATATTTATGATATAAGTATAATTTATGTTCATTTCTAGCATCCCAACTAGTCTAGTAACAAGATTTGTTCCCAAGGGTGTCCAACCATGGATATTTCCTTCAAAGCAAAAGTAGCAGATACCCAAAAAATCCCAAAAATCTTGGATAATGATCAAAATTATGTTTTTGATATTTTTTATTTTTCCATTGATCATGATAAATATGTATTTACTAGTTTTCAATATTATTTTTCTCTATTAAATACAATCATAGGGTGTCATAAATTCATTTTGAGATGGATGGATAGAGTGAGTTTATTTTCTAAAATTATATCCTCAAAAAGTTATATTTTGTTATACATAATTTCAGGAATCATACATTATAAACTGATAAGAATTTCAAGTTAATTAGTATTAATCTTATTTTCTTACACAAATACTATAATTAACCTCATTAAGAAACCTCATGTAAAATATTCTTCAGGGGACAATGGGAGATAAGTGTGTGGAACTCTTTTAACAGTCTCATGAATGTGTATTACTATGATATTACATGTATGAGCATCCTTGATCACTGGTTTTGTGGAGCGGAAATCAAAAAATATGAGAAAAAGGCGAGTGTTCTTATTCATGCATCCATATGCTAGTTCATATGGAAGGTAACGAATGAAGAATGGTTTGAGTGGATTTCTTGATCAATTATAGCAACAGTTTTCAGAATTAGGATCATGATTATTGATAAACTTTGGATGGTCATGAACTAAGATGTATCCCTTATCTTAGATCTCTCATGGACACTAGTATACTACGTCTTACTACCCTTTCCCATTCCCATGTATTACGGATCCATTTCATCACCCCAAAAACTATTATTAAGATCAATATATATGGTTCATGAAGATTGAGATTTATGTATGGTAGTGAAATAGAGCCTGACTTCAGAGGTTCCTTCATTATAGTTTTCAAAAACTTCTTTAGGAATGGATAATCTCTCCATGATAAAGAAAATTACATATTAATATGCATTGAGAATTTTAGTAAGAAAAATATCAACCTTGCTATGATTAAACAAAACTCACAAATAGTATATAATTTTTTCATAGGAATATCCCTATCCCAATGACCATCTCCCATGAAATCCATAAGTTCTAGAACCTTATAAATAGAATAATGTTAAACATTCACACGTGTTATGAGGGGAAAACATAAAATTATTATCTTTTATCTAATTCCCCTTATGTTAGACTGATTATTTATTTTTATTCTCTAGGATCCATTACCTATGAAGGGGTGAACAATTTTTTTGGGGACACTCTCAAGGGCCACTAGTTTAGACCCATTTAACCTTTTTTTCTTTCCAAATTTCTATGTTTATGGGATGGCCTCTAATTTTTAATAAAAATAAAAGTTATTTTAGTGGAAATATCAATTATTGTTATAGTAATTCTAGATCAAGAGGTTTGTAGTAAAACCCCTCCATCATATCATAAAAATTCACATCTTCAATTGTTTCTTCAGTAGTGGAAAAAGTGAGTAAATCTATCATTTGTTCATCTTCAACATATTTAGGATGATGAAGTTTCATCTGAAACTATTCCTAGTTACTAAAATATTCTTCTTTATCTATTTGATCTCATATTGTTTTTATATTAATAAAATATATTTTATCAAACAACCCTATGAAAAATTTGAAAATATTCTTATTTTATATTTCATTGAAATTAATTTCATCATTGATGTGTTCATTATAATGAAATATAGTCAAACCATCATCATTTTGAAATACAACTATCAACATTTGTTTTTTATCCCTTATTTTCATAATGTTTCAGGTTTTTGTTAATTTTTATGTAGTTAAAATCATTGATGATGTATCTTTGGAACATAAATTTATTTTTATATTGGGACTCCTAAATAATTTATTGGATATTTTATAAACTCTTTCAAGCCTAAAGTTTAATTTATCCACTAATTATTCCAAATTTGTTTGGTTTTTGATTACTATTATTTGTAGTAACATTTTATAAGTATTTTAGAATAATAAATAGAAAATATAAAATAACAATCCATCCTTGAAATGTTGATCAAAGGTGATACATCTCACCTTTCAAAGGGTTTTTGGTGCACATTAACATTTTAAAATCCCCTTGTGTAGTAAAATGGATAACCTCAATCATAATTCGCTTGAAATGTATTTTTCTCAATGTAAAAATTCTTTTATTATATGTATTTTTTTATTAAATATTTAATAATTTTATTTTTTCAATAAATTTAAAAACCAAATACAAATAATGGTAGATAACTAATGAAGAAAAAAAACAAACATTTCAAAATAGGGGAGATAATGTGAAATGAAACACAATGGATTCAATTAATTTAGCAGGAACTAATATATAATGAAGAATATTTACAAAAAATGGTATATTATTGTCACAAGTTGATAAAACTTGCTTCTAACCAAACTCTCTAAATTCAACATGAGATATCTCACTACATTTCACCATACATTACTCTATAAAATAGTTAATTCACTCAAAAAATCGTCTTCCTACACATTGAATTGTCTTTCTAAAATTACATTGGAGACTCCTAAATGACTTTTAAAGAACCACTACACTTTTTTGGAAACTCACCCCATTGAGATTAGTAGTAGATGGAGGGAAGTAGTTCTTCAGTTTCAATGAGAAGAAAAAATCAGATAGAAAATAGATAGTTTCCTCTTCACTAAAAATACCATATGTAAGAAGTTGTATAAAAATAATGAAAGAGATAAAAAAATATAAAAAAGAAAAACATAAATTAGATTCCCAGTATTACTCCCTTAGCTTGAAAATGGGTTATATCTCCATTAATATGGGTTTCAGTTTATATAAAAAAGGATTAAACAATTATTCTTCTATAGAAAGCAAAAAATTATTGTGTAAATGCTAAGATAAATTAATGAAAATTCATTCACCAAAGAGTAAAAAGGGAAACGATGATAATAATATCGTATGATAAAAAAATTTATATGGTTTAGAACATGATCATTATAACCATGAAGAAGAATAAATTTCACTATGATTAAGAGAATAATTTATACGGTCCAGACACATGCAAACCCTATCTCTAATGATATCATTGATTATAAGATGAATGTATTCCACAAACCACACAATAAGTACACTATGTTATAGTTCCACAACCACCCAAGTCCATGATGCTATAGAATCCATTAAAAGAAGTCTCCATAACTATAGTGACCTATCAGAGTCATCAATCCCATGGTACTACAGTGCTATATTTAATTCTATGTTACTACTATGTCTTGTCTCTTGCTGCTACAGTATGTTCAGAAAACTATTGTTCCATGTTTTTATTTTCGGTCATCTATGTTATAGTATAGTTTGTTTTGTTTTCTAGTGTATAGTTTGGGTATCTAGCATTCAAAACAAATTCATAAATATATATTAGGTATTCCATTACAATACCATTTGAACCACCAAATGATGCTATTGGGTTGTGCAGCCTATATCATTTCACAAAAAGGTTTTTACACGGAATTTATTTTATTGAAAATTGGTCAGTACAAGTTGGATCATCATGATGTCAAGCTTGAGAAAACAAAATCTCTCAGGGGTATAATGATTGTCGAATGTTCACATATTTCAATGGATATGTGACATGGAAATAGAGTTTAAAAGTTTAGCGGTACATGATGGTTATCGGTTAATACACCAACTATGGATGTCATGTTGTTCTTATAGGGTTTTCAATGGAGTGGGAATTAATCTTATTATATATATCATGAACCCCCCCCCCCCCCAACGGTACCACTCTAGGTCCAGTAATGGGAGAATGGAGATAGTGACCAACATAATCCCATTTCTAATGGGCCATAGGTTGGTGACAAGTATCGAGGGTGTATCATACATATAAATGGGAGGCATTACCATCTATAATAGTATGAGGATAAAGATATAAGAAAATTATACTAATTAAATCATACTCATATATTGTTAATACAATCCAACCTATATACATGCAATGTCAAATAAAATATAAAACAAAAAAAAGTACCAAAACATAAACTCATAAGAAACCATGAAGCCCAAACATTTCTTGAATAGATGAAAAGTAGTAAATTCTATATTTATCTCCAATTTTCTAATTCTTACATGAATAACAGTTTTTGTATGAATAGGGTGAGAAAAAGTGGAATACATAGAAGAATCCTACTTGTATCTTCCCATGAAAAAGATGAAAAACCATACTAAAGAATTGTAAAAAACTCGTTAAACTAACTCATCACCTAAAAATGAATACTATTTTCTCAGCCTCACCATGTATATCTCTTACCAAGTAATTCATACAAGATATCATTTAGTTTAGTAATAAAAACATGGGTACCTTACTACCGCTTTCCCATTAGTATACCACTTTTCTATAATGTCATACATCTAATGCCATCTCTCCCAAAAAGAATCCATTCCACATACACCTAGGTTGGGTAAAATAACATACATTTCATGTATCACATCCTCTCGGAATCCCATGAAACATCTCCATATATTAACAATGTTTTTTAGGGTAACCACAACAGCGCGTATGTTGTGTATTATACATCGAGTATTATACCTCAATACATCACATCCCATACATTGAGTAATATAACTCAATCCACCAGAGTCTATACATGAAATACCTATAAAAATCCTTAGGATAATATATATAGATAAATGTGTGTAAAATAACAAAAAGATATTAAATAACTATAAATGCGGAGATGGGATACTAACCATTGCGCATATCAGCCCAGAAAACTACCAAGAGAAGAGTGTGGCGCCAGAGGGGGTAGTAAGTCATATATTCCCCCACAATCCCAGATGTTGGAGAAATCACCATCTTAGAGTCCAAAATGTTTCAATCTCCTCTTTGACATGGGTGTGTAGAATATGAATTCCTAAAACATAAATTAAATAATATAGATCTCAATCACACTATGATAATTAACAAAGTCTTAATCAAAACAACAACTATCATCTGTTAAAAAACAGGCCGCCACTATTAAGAACTGGATATTATATAAGCACAGAACAATTAAAGAGTAATTAAATTAAATTAATTATTTTCTTTAACCATTACACTTCACATTATCTAAATAATTATACATTAATTAATATTTATTCTAAATACATTTTATTGACCACGAGAGTGAAATATGTGCCCTCTAGTCATAATCCAACTGAATACATGGTTTTCAAGATTTTCAAAATTTACATTCCTAGTAACAAACCCATGGATTAAAACATCAGTTATTCTTCTAAAATTATATTATTTCATGTACTCTATGGAACATAATAATATACTATATATAGATTAATAACTGACCACATCTAGTTTCCTCAAGTTGTTGTGATTTTTTTATAAACAATAAACCCAACCATCTAACCTTAAATAGATTTTTGTCATTAACCATATCTGGTTTCCATAAAAACTAGAACCAAACCAACAAAGAGACAAGGTAAATGGGTGTTCCCTATCCACAAGGGTTGGAACAAGTGCCCGGGTTTCATATATTTTTGTTTGGGAATGATTTACCCGAGAATGGATACTAAAAACATTAAAAACAATTGATGAACGAAATATGTAAATTAATTCCAAACAAAATTTAAAAAAAATCCAAAACGGAATACATATGTTTAAACATAGAACAAGGGGTCCAAATATTAATAAATTTAGCATCAAAACATCCCCAAGGACCCCACACTATAAGGGGTCATCACCCTCAAGCCGTATCCACAACACCGCACCATGGACAAGAACTAACAACTGGAACTGCCATCACCCAAGGCCATTTCTTTAACTTTTTCAAAAAAGATCTAGTATACTTAAAACCAAAGGTGTGTAAGTAGGTATTGATCCTAATCCTAATAGTATACCACCATGATATTCAAATGAGTATGTAATACAAGAGAAAAAGAATGCGAGTTTTGATAAACAAGATGTGGTGGAAATGATTAGTAAAGAATGAAACTTTTAAATGTAAGCGGATTTCAATTTTAATTTTCCATTAGTGAGTACATTTAAATGAAACATTTAAGCTACTATATTTTCATTCCAATACCACCATATTACAAATATAAATACCAAAGAGTCAATGAGCACCAATCATGGGAACTCCCCTAGGCACTAGTTAGTCTCGGGCCCCATGTACCTCGTAACATAGTTCAAAGTAACCTTTGTAAAAATCTATACTCATGAATGATCCACTAGTAGGGAACATAACCATAACCTATTTGTCAAAAATAATCATTAATATTGTTTTTAATGTTTTCTATATCCATTTTACTTAGTAAAATAGGGATAAAACCGCTCTATATCACTATCGTACTAGTACAGATCCACCATCCTAGTTACCCGGGCTTCCCCCTTTCAAATCAAACCACTTTCGCATGATACCAAAATTAATTACCACAAAAAATCATTTCTAGTAAAAATAAACTCAAAACAGTAGCTATTCATTATTTTCACCAGTTACACCATTCAATAACACCTTTAGGATTTCAATAAAAGAACATAACAAAATTTAACAATGTTTTGCACACAAAATCCCATAAGAACCCCAATTTGAGCACTAGTTTCACGCCCATATTTACCAAACCAGAATTTAAATCACCCAAAAAATATATATAAACCCATTAAATGAGTTATAATACAATCCCAATTTGAATAACACAACATAGACATGTAAAACACCCAATTTAACACAAAATTGGTACCTAAAAATCATTTGCTTAACAGACGATGCCAAAACCAGATTTATGAGCAAGTATAATGAATGGGAAGTGTGACAAAAGTATTAATTCAGAAAAGATAACTCATATAGAATTGATTACCCATGGAATCACCTACCACAAGTGTCAAGACCCTTAAATCATTGTGCGAAAATTCAACCACATCACCACTGCACCATAAGGGACTTAGATCAAGCTTAAAACCATTATAATAGACCAAGAAACCCAAGGTAAATCTAAAATTCAAGAACTCTACTTTCTATACATAAGGATCTTCAATAATAAGGGATGAAACCCCATGAAAAAGGAAGGAACTAAGAAAGAGATTCACTTACTTGAGCAAGTTTGATGTTTATCAACCAAACCCCCTTCAAAATGGAGTTATATGAAGGGTATGAGGTGCTTGGAAGCATGCCACAGAAGATAGGGTCAAATGGGTGAAATAAGGGGAGTGTTTGGATAAATACCGAGAGGGAAAAAATGGAATTTAACAACATTTTTAATGATATGGACAAGGCCACACAAGTTTCTTGCACGATTTCGGAAACCGTCCTCCCAAACCGTGTGCCTAGATGTTGTCCACTCAAAAAGTGTCCAAAGTTATTCAAATTAAAGGGTCCTAGGAAAAAATTTTGGGGGAAATTTATTCCAAAAATATAATAGAAAAAAGTACCCTAAATGAAGGACATGGGTGTGATAATTATCACTGCTATTAAAACATTATATCATGAAAAGTCAATCTAAGGCTTGATCAGAAAACAGGAACGGGTACTCTTCCTCGAACCGTGACTTCCACTCCCATGTCTCATGTGTATAATTCCCATTTTATAATGAACCTAGAACAATGGAATAGACTTCCCCTAAATCACTTTTTCTTGGAAATCCACTATTCACATCGGTCGCTCAAAAACAGATAAATTAGGCTCTATATCTAACTACATCCAATTCAATAAATGCGATGGATCCGTGTTGTATTTATTCAAATAGGGGACATGGAAGACTTACTGGATAGATTTAAACTAAGAAGTTATGGCCAACCTATATTCCACTTTTCCAATACACTCAGTAATCCCAAAAGGTCCGACATACTGCAGTGCCGGCTTCATTGCATTCACAATCGAAAATGGCGCAGACAAGGGGCCACTTTCATGAATACCAGGTCACCCACAGAAAACTCTAGATCTCTACTCCCATGGTCAGAATATGATTAATGGTGACTCTAAGAATTCAATAAGTGGTGCCTGGTCAACTTGACCTTCTCAGACATCTCCTGCAACATACTTGTCCCCAGTAGTGAGGTCTCACGTACCTCAGCCCAACACATGGGAGACTGAAAAGGCCAACCATAGGGAACCTCAAAAGAATCTATTGAAATTGATTATTTTTAACTATTGTTGTAAGGAAACTTGTCCAATCCCAAATGGCTATCCCAGGAACCTCCATGGTCCAAAACACATGCACAGAGCATATCCTCCAAAATCGTATTTTCCCATTCTGTCAGACCATTAGTTTGAGGATGATATGTTGTTTTCATCTTAATAAGATACCCCAAGACCATCTGAAGTCCCTACCAAAATAGAGAAGTGTAATGGGGGTCTCTATTTGAGACAACTGCTGATGGCACACCATGGAACCTTAGCACCTTTTGAAGATATAGACAGCCCTACTCATTTAAATTAGTTTTACATCTGATTGAAATGAAGTGGGATGATTTTGTTAGACAATCAATCAACAACCAAATGGAATTATTACCCCGAAATGTACTTGGTAAGCCAAAAATGTAGTCCACAGAAACCTCATCCCACTTCATGGTATGAATGGGTAACGGGAGGAGAAATCTGGAGGGCCTTTGATGCTCTCCTTTCACCTTTTGGCATGTTTAGAATCTCAACATGAGTTCTGTGATTTCTCGTCTCATACCAAGTCACAAGAATTGCTGAAAAACATCATTATACATTTTGGTGGAACCAGAATAGACATCCCATTGAAGCTGGTGGCTATCATGTATCACCACCTTCACTAGAGATTACGTCACTACAAAATGGCCCTTGAAGCACAGGATGCCCTCAGGAGATGACGATGAAACTGCATAAATCTCCCCACCATTAAGAAATATCTATGACCACTAACAAAGCATATCACCATGTTCTTCTTACAGAATTAGCTCCACCAGAGAAGGAGTTAGAAGAAAGATTTCCAAGAACACACCGTCATTTTATTCTTTGGTCACCACATGTATCTGAGAAATGAGTGCCATCAGAGTCCAATCATCACTGGATTTCCTCAATTCTTGCCCTGTGACTCTTTTTCTTAAGGCATTGGCCACTATGTTACCGTTTCATATGGTATAGACAATGTCAATGTCGAACCCCTTCAAGTACTCAATCCAACAATGCTGCCTCATGTTGAGGTCCTTCTGCAAGAAGATATAGGTCATTCTTTTGTGATCAGAGTAGACCACAAAAATCACCCCAATGATGTTGTGATTCCAAGTCTTCAAATCATTCACCATAGTTGTTAACTCCACGATATGGGTTGGGTAATTATTTTCATGTGTTCAGAGTTAGAAAGAGCCATACACCACCACGTGATCATCCTGCACAAGCACGCACCCAAGATACATACCTCAAGCATTACAATACACCACATACCCCCTTATAGCCTAGGTAAATATCAGAATTGGTGAAATATTAAACTACCACTTTAGATCCTCAAAGGATTCCTCACATTCGAGGGCCCATAAAATCTTCAACCCTTTCTAGGTGATCGTGGTCATCGGTGAAGCAACCGGAGAGAAATCTTGAAAAAACTTCTTGTAATAACCAGGGAGGCCAATAAATCTCTAGATCTCGAACATGTTCTTCGACTGCTCCCATGACATAACTACACTGATCATCTTGGGGCCCAAGGTAAGCCCTTTATATGAGATCAGAAGCCCCAGAAATTTCACCATCCTAATCTAGAAAGTGCATTTGGGAAACTTCACATAAAGGTAATGCTCCCGTAAAGTGTCTAGAATGATCTACAAGTGATGATCATGTTCCTCCTCAGATCCCGAATTAACTAGGATGTCATCCCAAAATACCATGACAAATGAATCGAGATACTAATGGAACACCCTATTAATTAGTTCAATAATGACCGCTGGAGAATTGGTCAATCCGAAGGGCATGACCAAGTACTCCAAGTGGTCGTAATTACTTTGGAAGGCTGTATTTGGGATATCTACCTCTTTCAACCTAATTTGATGATAGCCGAAATGCATGTTGATTTTAGAAAACCATCTTCACCCAATAGAATAATCGAAAAAGTCATCTATTCAAGGAAAAGGATATTTATTCTTGATTGTTACCTTATTCAGCATCTGTATGTCGATGCATTACTATAGAGATCCGTCATCATTTTTCATGAACAACATAGGATCAACCCAAGGATAGATACTAAGGTGAATGAATCTATTGAATTCTATGTCATCCATTTGTATCTTTAATTACCTCATCTCGGTGGGGCCATGCCATATATGGTAATCGATATCTATTGTGATCCCATTGATAGATCAATCGAGAACTCCAGATCCTGCTCTGGGAAAAAATCTCAAAAATCATCCGAAAATACCTTCATAAACGAATCAACTACATTAGGTAGTCCATATTTAGGATCAGGACTGTCATCCTCTATCATGAGTGATGATAACTAAAAAAAAAGATTTCCCAACTCTGGGAGTGGAGGTCCCACTTGACTCGACCGAGGATCCCATCCACCACGAAAAACCAAATGCCTCCCATCAGGTGTTGTGAAACTGCCCGCAACCTATAGCAATCGATGTGTGCATAGAAGTGTACTTTCCAATACATTCCACATATTATATCAAAAGGATCCATATTTGAGACCAACATGTCCCAGTCCATCTAAATCCCTAATAAGGAAGTCACACACGACAGAAACCTAAGAGCCTACTCCTTCTTCGTTCCCAACGGCATCCCCAACTCCATCACAAAAGAAACAAACTCAGTTGGAAAACTCAGCATGTCCACAAAATGGAAAAAAGTTAATAAAAAATATGTACTAATATCAAAAAATAAAATTATCTATACAAGATTCAATCAAAATTATACCTCGAACTATTGATTGTCCGACCTCAAATTTTGTGAGTTCTTGATGCACCACATTGAGCTGTCTGGTCTCTGCCTGAGGATGACTGATGGTCTGTGGATATTCCCTAAACTGGATCTACCCATACAATGACCCATCCCTATCAACACATCCACCAAATCGAGATCCCCCCATCATTGATGGTTCTGACTAAGCTGGAGCTCCTCTTGTATCCATTGATCCTTTCCCACATTAAAGTGGGCGTGCCACCGTTAAAAAGAGATGCAATTGACCTATACGTCCCCATTTATGATAGGGCTTTATAGGAAATTAGAATATTGGTTCGGAGTTCCCCAGCCTCCCACAGTGGTGGCGCACAACCAATCTTGAATCAGAAGTCACAGATGAAAACATCATTGAAGAGTGGTTTGAACTACCACCTCCCTTCTTCCCCTACTCCTCCCACTTCATTTTCTTCTCTGAAGAGCTTCCACTTCCCACTACTCATATTATCCTAGAGAAACAAACTCTCCCATTTTAGAAAATATCTACCATACATTCCTGGTGGATCACATTAGTGTAGGTCCTCATCTTAAATATGAAAACCTGGGAGTATATCTTTGGTCTTAAGCCTTTCTCAAATCTCGGGGACTTCACTTGATCGATAGAGATGATTTTAGGAGCATACCGAACCAGATCATAAAATTTTTTTGTGTACTCAATCATAAAAATATCCCACTAGACAAGATCCATGATCTCTCGGGATCTAGCTTATGCCAATATATCAGGGAAGTAACGTTCATTGAACATGACCTTGAAATGTCCCCAGCGCATCTGCTCATTATTCCCAGTTTGAAGTACTGATTCCCACAACCTACGGCTAGGACCCTCGAACAGAAAAGAGCCACACTTAACCCTATCCTACTTGGGTGTATCTAGGATCTCGATTGTGTTATTAATCATTTCGAGAAATTCATATTCTTCCTAGGTTTCTATTATACCTTAGAAAGTAGGAGGCTCATTTTTCAGGGACTCCAGGGCCCTGTCCTTCCTAGGACCAGTCTCATCTTCTTTAACATGAGATATAAAAAGAACCAGTCAATGTCCTAGATATCTGACAACCCAAACTGCAGCCTCTACTAACCTCTGATCAATTGGTGAGGGATAACTCTCTCTAGGTGCCACATGTGGGTGCATGTGACCATTTCAGGGAGGCATGTTGCTAAAAAAGGCAATAGTGAAAAGAGAAAAAATCATTTCAACAATTCTGAAAATTCCATCAATATCATCAAATGTAAATAATCCAAACACATTACAATGATAAAATAAATAACTACCCCACCCAAACCCGATTTCCACGTGTTGTCTGCAACCCACATGTCTCACCTGGAAGTGAAGTCAAACAAATAAATAAAATTTCCAATGGTGACTCAAGGTTTTCCAAGAGTTCTGGGGACGAGTCTCCCTACTCAAGACCAAAACATTGTGTCATGACAATACTAGCTCCTTTATAGCCTGACTCATCCCAAAATAATAATATTACCCAAAAACGTTAACCTCCTCTGATACCATTTTTTCAGGAACCAAATCTTGTCGCTGTCAAAACTGGTGCCAAACCAAGACCATGACCAGGCCCGAAGGGAGTTCCCTATCCTCGCAGGATGGAACAAGTTCTCGGTTATCATATATTTTTTTTTGGGAATGATTTACATAATAATGGTCACATAATACATAGAAAACAATTAATAAACCGAATTTGAAAATTCATGCGAAAAAATCATTAAAAAAATACAGAACTGAATGCAAAAGTTTAAACATTGAATAAGAAGTCCAAATACACATAAATGTAGTAGAAAAAAATCCATCAATACTCAAAAAAAAGGTTTCATCACCCACAAACTCTCTCTACAACACCACACTATGGACATGAATTAACAACCTGAACCGCCATCACCCAAGGCCTTGCCATTACCTGTATCAAACAAGATCATGTCTAACTACACAAAAGGGGTGTATTAAGGGTGTGAGCCTAATAACAATTGGATACCAACACAAGATTCCATAGAATAATAAATACAAGATAAAAATCATTCTAGTTTTGATAAAGAAGAGGTGGTGGAAATGATTTCTAAGGAATTAGACTTTTATATATAGAAGTTTTTGAAGGGAAATTTCCATGAGTGAGAACATATAAATAAAAAATGTATGATACTATATTTTTGAGCCAAAAACACCATATTCCAAAGATAAATACAAATGATACAATGAGCACCAATCTCATGAACACCCCTAAGCACTAGTTAGTCTCGACCTCCATGTACCTCATACCTCGGTGTAAAGTAACCATAAGACAAAATATATTCCCATGTACAAGACACTAGTTGTGAACATACCCAAAACCTAGTGGCATTAGATCATCATCAATATAGTTTTTTTAGTGTTGTTGTTATCCATTTTTCTTATTGAAATAGGGATAAAACCACTCTAGATCACTAGCGTACTTGTACATATCCACACTCATAGATACCCGAGATTCCCCCATTGTCCTCAAACCACTTTCACATGATACCAAAATCACTTATCACATAAATAATAGTTATGGTAATAATAAAATAAAAAATTTATCTACACATTCTTTTCCAAACTCACACAACTCAGTTACACCTTTAATATTTGAATAAAATATATTCCCAAAATTTAACAATGTTTTGCACACAAAATACCTTTTAAACCACAATTTTAACACAATGTACACACCCATATTTATCAGAAAAGAATATTTAGCACCCAAAATATTTTATATAAACCCATTACATGAGTTATAAAACAACCCCAATTGGTATAACACAAAATAGAAATACAAAACAACCAATTTAACAAAAATTCGGTACCTAAAAATTATTTGATTGTCAAACGTCACCAAAACTAGATTTCACAGCAAGGATAATGAAGGCGAAGTGTGATAAAAATATAAATTCAGGAAATATATATCATCAAGCATTGACTAATGATGTAATCACCTACCAAAAGTGTCAAAACCCTTGAATCTTTGAATAAAAAATAAACTGTACCACCTCCTCACGACAAGGGACATAGATCAAGCCTAAAACCCAAATAATAGTCCAAGAAAACCAAGGTAAAAACCATGTATAGAATCCATTCATGCTATACATAAGGAACTTAATGAATAAGAGATGAAACCCCATATAGAAGGAATAAACTAGGGAAGAGATTCACTTACTTGGGGAAGGTTGAAGTTTCTCCACCAAATCCCCCTTCAAAATGGAGTTCTAAGGAGGGTTTGAGGTGCTTGAGTGGATTCCATGGCTACTAGGGTTGAATGGGGAATTAAAGGGGAGAGTTTGGATAAATCCAAGGAGGGAAAAAATGGAATTTAACAATATTTTTAATTATCTGGACAAGGCCGCATGGTTTTCTTGCACAGTTTAGAAAATTGTGCGCCCAAACCATGTACCCCCTTTTGTCCACTTAAAAAGTTTCAAACTTCTTCAATTTCAAGGGGGGCCTAGGGGAAACGTAGGGGAAAAGTAATTAAAATAATATAATATAAAAATGTACAATAAATTAAGGACAAGGGTGTATCAATTTTTTTAGGAAAGAACATATATTTCCGTAAAAAATATAAAATATCATCTTTAAACCATTCTATAAAACTGGGTTCTCTCATGACACCATCATGCATATAACCATGTATCCTTAAATCAAAGGCATAAACTAATTCCAAAGTCTTAGGAATCCCCACCAATATCTAATCAGACATCTTAGGCTCACATCACATATTATAACAAGGATCACATCTAGAACAATAAATGATGTAGATAACCATAATCATGGTCAACATGGAAAACTATGACATAAACAAGGCATTCAGTATTTACATGAAAACATGATCAGTTGGCCCTAAACATACAACATTCATCCTTCCTAATAAAATATGATCCCTGGGCCCCAAACATTTATCTTTAACAAGAAATTTTTTCCCATCTCGAATTAACTGATTCATTTATCATGGGTTACAACAATGGGTAACCTAAGGCATTATGTAGAAAAATCTATTAAATTATTTAAAAATTCTTTCTTACAAAAAAGCTTCCTTTAGAAAATACTATGAAGAATTATTGTCATTTCATATTCATTTATATTATTATCCCTAGTATGATTTACACATTTATGTTTATTCGATATTTGTATTAACACATGGGAGAACTGATTTAATTAAACATTAATTAAGAATAAATTTGATAACCATAAAATTAAAACAAATAACCAATTCATTTTAAATGTATCTTTAATTAACTACCAAACAAAATCATTATCAAAATTACTTTCTTTACCATTTTTAGTGAATTAAAATAATAACCAGGCATAAAACACATGCTATCAATGAATAACAAAGATAAAACAATAACTATTAAGTTAATAGTAAAACCTTTAGCACAATATAATAACATGTCATCACTAACCATAAACTATTATTATTCATTAGTCTAGTTTATCCTTTATTATGATTAATTTCACCACCACCCAATGATCCTAAATCATGGCCAACTGAAATTTTCACATAAATATAAGGAGAATCCTGGAATACCATGCCTTAAGATTTCAATGTTATTTAAATGATAATAGAACAATAGTTCGAATCTCCAATTACCACACTAGAAATGAAAGATACATCCTTCCAAGAACTATATTCCACCACCGTTCCAAAAAATAGAAAATGAAAATCTATTAGAAATACAAAGATAAAAAACTAGAACTTGGAAATATAACATTTTGAAAAACAAGATCAACAAAGAATAAATGAAAAGAATATATGAATAATTCACCTCAAATCACCACTATTCGAACATGATAAGATAGAGATAAAATCTTATCAAAATTTTAAACAATGGCCTTTCATAATATCTCTAGATAACCTAGGGTTAAGAGATAGACATGGGAGAAAAGTTGTTTTCAAGGGGATATGGTGATTATATGCTTACTGAAAATTATAAGATGACCTCATAGCCTCCCTGGTGAATGTGTATCCCAGAAGCATAACATCATACACACTATATATAAAATAAAAGAGGGGAGATGATCTACACTAATCGAAAAACCACTATGTCACATAACCCATTTTTCATGAAGGGTGGATACACTACAATTGAACTCCAATTTCTAAAACACACACAGGAAAGGGATTCTATGATCTAAGACCATACATTGGATACCTCTCAAACTATTTTCATCCTCGATAATTTGAAACCAAAATCAGAGAGGTCAAGAAAAAGGGTTTGTCCAAAAAACCACCATAAGAGATACCTATCAGGGATACACCCATCATGTCATATCAACCACCTCAGTTAGACAAAAAAAGATCAAAGCCATTAAAAACCAACAAGTAGCTCCTAAACATTCTCCATTGAGAGATACCTCTCACATAAGAGAAATTTTACCAAACGAAAATTGAGAGATAAAGTATATAGATTTCAAAAACCACAACGATTAACACTAAAAAAGAAAATTAAAACAAAAAAATAGAGTTATTAATAATTTATCTATGACTCATGTTCCCAGGTACTCTCCTCTATGCCACTAAGTTTTTGAAAGACACCAATGAAGGGCACAACACACCCATACAACACATACTCCATGCGATCTTGGATCTCTACAGTGTGCTCCTTGAAGGCTGCATCATCTTCAATATCAATATCACTCTAATAAGTGATTTTATAGCCATCATGAGGGTAATAAGGGATCTTAAAAAAAGGAATAAATCAAGTATCTAGATAATCAAAATGGGAAATTCTATACAATACACCATAACCATGACACAAGACAACTGCTTGAAAGTCCCCAAAAGTTGGGGACAAATCTTACTTCTATCAACAAAGAAACACTTAACATGATGAGGAGTCCTCTTTTGGAACACATGAACTCCAAAATTAAATTCCATTGGTCCACTCCTATGACCTACATAATAATTATGACAATCAGGTAATTCTATCCCCTTCTCACAAATCCCCTAAACCATCTTCATCATACTCTACACTAGTTCTGGATTGAGATTTATTTTCTCTCCAACTGTAGACCAATGAAATGGATAATGGAAAAGATGAATTTAAGAATCTTCAAATAGTTCTATGCTAATGGTAGTGTGTGAAATATTACTATAATAAAACTTTAACAAAGGAAACTACCTCATAAAAAATCCTCTAAAATTCAGAATAGTAGAATGTAATATATCTTCATGAGTTTGGATAGTTCATTATTTTTGATCATCTATCTCTGATGAAAAGTAGTAATTAGACTTAAATGAGATACATAAGCATGATGAAGGCCTCTCTACTCCATAATGGTAAAAAAAGTATCATAATCACAGATGATCATCCACATGACTCCATGGTGTCTCACCTGCTTCTATAGGTAATACCTCAAAAGAACCCCACTGACATTGAATCCTTAACCATTATGAAGTGGGATTATTTTGTTAAATAATACACAATCACATATATAAGTACATAAACTCTCTTAGAATAATATGAACCTATGATGATATCCATCAATATGTCCTCCCACTTCTAATAAGGAACGTCCAATGACTTGACAAAACCTTCAAGAACACTATGATTGATCTTAACCTTAGAGAAAAACAATCATTGAGGCACAAAATATACAACATCATGCTTCAACCAAGTCCACTAAAACTACCCAATCAAATCATGGTACATCTATTTCATGCCAGGGTATACTCTTAATGGTGAGATATGGAACTCATAGAGTACAACCCCACACATCATCAATTGGAAATAATCCTCCATTGGAACAAAACCCATTATTTTCATACATATGAAAATAATCTTGGGAATCATTAAAGACAAGTCTGTATCTAGAGACATACACTTTAGAATCCCCTATCCAGGAATCCTTCACCTACTAAATGAAGAGAGATTTTATTATCATTTGAAATAGGAAACATCTTACTCCAACCTCTCCCATATCAAGATGAATCACTTAGTGATCTTATATACATCTTTAAGAATATACAAATTCATTCATAACATCACTACATGACTTACTATTCAGTTCAACAGCTATGAAATTACCATTTCATGGTGAATAAAATTTTCAAAGGCATAATCCTTCAATAATTCCATCAACTATCACCATTAAAGTTCAATTCATGATCGATAAAGACAGACACTTATATTTTATGATTGGTAAAAACCATAAAATACTTACCAATGAGTTAATGTATCTTCAACGTCAAGGAAAACACAACTATTCAACACTTGGGATCATGAGTGGCATAGTGATGATTAATGGGATGTATCTTTAAAGACCCATAAGAAAAAACGAATATGTACTACATCAGAAAAAATTACCATAAAAGATGTCTACTACTGCAAAAAACCTCGAACTGAACTCCCTCTTATAGAAGACAAATAACTAGTGTGTTGACTAACCTCTATTTAAAGTAATCGAATGCCACCAACCACTTATCAGCTCGTAGTATTTATTAATCCTTGATAGTCAATGGTTTTAAAGGAGTTATAAACTGAGAGACATCATCCATGACCCTCATATAATAGTCTAGAAGGCCAGGAAAATTTTCACCTCTATAACTGTGTTAGGGAAATCATTGAATTGACTAATTAAATATTTTATATATCTAAAACTACTCCCTTAAAGCCCATGGCATGAACCAAAAAACAAACTCTATGATCTAAGAATGCAAATTTCAATAACTTCCCTAATAGTTGTTGATGATGAAGAACTCCCAAAATGGAATATCAATTTTCTATAATACCCTCCTTATATTTGGAGCACACAAGGATTTCATTGAAAAAAACCAATAGAAACTTGTCAATAAACTACGTAACACAGTGTTAATTAAAACCATGAACACTTTGGTATCATTATTCACACTAATACCTATGACAATGGACATGTAATTCCCATAACGAAATCAAAAAGCGGTCTCCAGAATACCCTTATACTTAAATATAATCTTATGATATCCTGACTATATATTAATATTCAAGAACAAACATTCTTCATTTAACTGATCAAATAAGTCATCAATCCATGGAAGAAGATAGCGACACTTCGTTAACACCTAATTCAGGTTACAATAATTGATAAAGTGGTTCCAAATTCCATTAGTCTTCTTTATGAAGAAACTTTCTACTACACATGGTGACACACCTAGCTTAAAAAACCCCCACTACTATATATCATCGATCTATACTAAGTGTTTTTACAAATCGTAAGGTTTTATTCTGTATAGAGACATTGAGATAGGATAAATCCAAGTTTTATCTCTATCCCAAACTTGACCACCCATTAAGGGGGTAATACTTCCTCCTCCTCAGAAATGGCATCTGGATACTCTTCAACAACCCTTAAGAACACCATCAGTTGAAACTCTGATGAACTTAACATCATCCCAACCATTGAGTAAGACAAGGAAAAACAACCCACTAACACATCTAAGGATCTCTATGTCAAGTATCCACGTTAGATTCTCCGTTATCATAAAAACATAACCTATCTTCTGATGGAATCCCTAATTTACTAAAATGAATATAGCTAGTCCATTCCAAGGATGATTCCATGTGGCTATATCTGTAAGCATAAAAAGTTTCCCTAAAATAATTTCAACCCTAGTAGTAGATCTAAATCACTACATACATTATAATGATAAACTCAACCCCCAACATGCATAGTCAACACCAATGGAAATGGAAGTCTCTCTACCTAATGTACCAATTCATGGACTAGGGCAAGTGATATAAAGGATTGTGTAGCTATTGAATCAGAAAAAATCATGTAATGCAGTACAAAACAATAAAAACAAATCTCAAACAATGTCTGGTAAACCAGGTTCTAGAAACAACTGAGAATGAAGTTGGAAAAAACTAGTTTGATGACTTACCCATCCTAGATAAAAACCACCTCTATGGTCGGACTCTTCTCTATGAGTATAAAGAACATCTTGGGGTTATCCTTTAGCAACCTCATCTCATCTAAACTGATACCATGCTATAACATCCTATTGTTTTTACCTCATCTAAAAAATCCTCAGTGGAGGAACCTGAAGTAGAAAACATGGTGCGTGATACCTACACAAAATTTTTGGGCACTCACATTGCTTATGACCTCGACTGTTATAATAAAATAATAATTTGATCACCTAGAAAATCCCCTAGTCCCGTCACCCCTAAGAAAACAGGATGATGAGGGTTGGTAAATACCCTTGAATATCTCAAATTTCTTATATTGAGGAAACGAGAAACCCCAAAGAACTCTGTTACTTCATTAAGAATCCTAATGACTACCCTCTCCTGATGATCTGGTTCTGGCTGACATCCTCTCAATGACCTCTCATCTCACCAACACCTTGAGATATTTCTATAGTATAAATCGGGTAACCCGATGATAGATCACTAGGCAAAAAACCTACAAAAATATCCTATCTCTATCCTCATCATATGGAAATTGTTATAAAGCTTATTGGATAAGGGTACTGAAATGGATCATTAACTCTAGTATAATGGTACTCCCTTATAGAAGGATAAGAAGCTCCTGTAGACTGGCCACATTTTCAGTTGAAGAAAGAAACTCTCCTCGAAACTGGTCCCTAAACCTCCGCCACGAGACCTCCAAATCCTTATGATATATAAGGAAAAAGATTCCACATTGACTCACCTCTCCATGTAGAATCAACATAACCATTGAAACCCAATTCTCATTCTTAGATCACAAGGGATCCTGAATACCTATGTATCATCTAGTTTACATTGATTACATCACAATATTATTTCAAATGAATCTATCTCCCTAAAAGCCCAGGATGTTTCAATTGTTCCAAACACCAAACTCCATCCTACCCCTCAACTTGAACCTTTGATGCCACTCTGTCACAACCCCTCCCCCAAAAAAGTTACCCATCCAAGGATAACAATAGGAGTAGGGAGAGAGGATCTTCCCTAATACTTCCTCTGATAAGACATTGGTTGCAGATAAGCACTGATGGGGTATCATACATACAAATGGGAAGAATACCATTTAATGTAATATGAGGAAAACTATATTAGAAAGTTACACAAATAAACTCCTACTCATATATAGCTAAAGAAACCCCCTGTACAAACATGTAATGTCATTAAAATTTACTATAACTAAAAATGAACAACATATTCTAAAACATAAATGTGAAAGAGACGATGAATCCCAAACATATCCTAAAAAACATTGAACTAGTAAAGTCTATCCTGATCCACTAACTACTTCTACTAACATTTTAGATAGTTTTTATATATACAAGGTTATAATTACATGCACAATCATTAAGATCCAAACTGAAAGATCTTGTGAAAAATTAAAGAAAGCATAATAAATCCTAGTGAACAACAAGTGTAACTTATACATAAACTAAATAGGTATACAATGCTCCTAGAATCACCATGAACACTATCACCATATAACAAAAAAAAGATATCATTTATTATATGAATAAAAAAATTGGTACATTTCTATCACTTCCCCATTGGTATGCTACACCGCCCCAATGTCATACGTCCTGAGCCATCTCTCTCTAAATGAAGCTCATTTTAAGTCACATGGGCTAAGTATTATAACAAGAATATCATGGATCACATCATATCATCATCCCATGCCATGTATCAATTTAAAAACCAAGTAGGTTATGGTGTTCACCACAACCCATATGTCGGGTATTATATTTCATGTATTATACCTCAATCCATAACTACACATAATCAAAGTAATGTACCTTAAGACATCCCAACCTATAAATAAAAAGTGTATAATAATATTTTTGATAATATATACAATGGAACATGTGTTTTCAATTACGAAAATTCATTACAGTCCCATAATCAAATATATGCGAAACTAATCACCATGTATGCCATCATAAAAAACTTACAGGAAAAGAGCGCGAGGACAGACGATGTCTTTCATTGACTGACATCAGGTTG
Source organism: Viscum album (assembly GCA_963277665.1). Classification (NCBI taxonomy): domain Eukaryota; kingdom Viridiplantae; phylum Streptophyta; class Magnoliopsida; order Santalales; family Viscaceae; genus Viscum; species Viscum album. The sequence continues at coordinate 1,943,083,247 of OY728140.1, read as the reverse complement.
ATGTTTCTTTATCTACATGTATTCATCATAAATAGGGCTACTATATTCTATCTTTTCATTGGTCTATTATTTTCTCCTATTGATGTAATTAATCACACAAATGAACAAAATACCACATGACATTCCTTCTAGATTTCTGACTATGTCCTCAATAAACTCGCATCAAGTCTTCAAACATTTAATTTTATAAAGAAACATATTGGTTCCCCACCATGACATCCTTATTGTCAACCCAGACTTACTGAGGCACAACACCTGTCAAGCTATAAAATCAATTTTATGTGTGAATACTTATACTATAATAAATTCACATGATTTTAAACTATTTGGGATTTATTTTTTTTGAGAAATTTCTCCAAGATGCTCCATTACAGTATGGTGTTACAAACCATGTAGGCATGGTATGTAGGACATGAAAACTTTCTCTCTCATGGAGTTCACACAGTTTCCATACAGTTTCTATAACAGTAGGTGTAAATCATTGGGCCAACTCAAGAAGTGTAATTTTGGTCAATTTATGTGATTTTAAATTGGTATTTACCCCTATACTTATCCTTTCTGAATGTGACATCCAAAGGGGGATCTAGGGAAAGTTAAACCTTATTATCCAGGGGTTTAAGATCTATTAATCAAATATTTTCATGTTAAACCTCCATTCTACACTTATTATTCTCTATAATTCTTCCTCCTTCCATTTATTTTCCTTTTCTTTCTTCTAGATTACCCCAAACTCAATGTTGGCCAATCCTAATGTCTAATGATGGTTTAAACATGGTGATTTAGATATCGAGGATATGTGGTGCTCTTTTTGAGACAATATCTATTGTTTTTCATCAAATTTGTAATGTTTCCTACAAATTAATGTTTGTTTTCAATGGGATGTATTTTTTTTGCAATGGAATGCATGATTATGATTTATAAATGAATAATTAATTAAATTATACTAATAATTACTAGTATTTATAATGTTATATCAGTTTCTTGTGTTGTTTACTTCTAATAATGAAATAAATTTCTTTCAAGTGGATCTTGAGTTATATACCTCAAGAATAGATTTTAGTGTACATTATGTGATACCTAAAATGATTAAGTATATATTTTTATGAAAATTGTTTATTAAATTCAGGTTTATATTTTAAAATAATTTATAACTGAATTCATATGTGGTATTTTACATATTTAAGGATTTTTAAAAAGGTTCAAGTGGTTATTTTTATGGAAGTGTGGTTATTATTGACTTTTTTGGTATATTCCTTTATTCCACATATGTTGATTTATTTTTATTATTTTTAAAATAGTTTAAATTCATTTTAATTATTATTTAGATATATTCATTTTGTTTATTTAATGTTTCTACTCCTATTTTAGTTAAACGCGTTTTCTATCCAAAACCTGGTTTCAAAATATTTTAAAAAAAATGGATTTAAAGTATTTTATTTAACCAAAAGGAATGTTTTTACAATTATAATTAAGAGTCTAATAACATATTCCAAACCATTGGATTGATGTATATTTTATGATATTTTAAGTGAGTTTGTGTATATAGTTCGATAAATGTTTTTATTATTTTCATGAACATAAAATGGAGTTGAACAGATGGGTGTGGGGGTGATATGGGAGTTTGATATTTTAACTTATGGTTTTGTGTTATGTTATTGTTTTGTGATTGAAATATGTTAAAATTTTCACTCAACATATTTTTTTAAATAAACATCATAGGAAAACCATGTACACAGGTTGGATAACCAAGAACAGATATGGTACTTTCCACTAGTTATGTGTGTTTCCTTTACTGGTGATGTAAATTATATGGAACCCCACTGTAAATATATGTTTTTATTGATCCATTCCACTAATTTAAAATAATCCCTAATTAGTAATATCATATCACTAGGTGACCCTAGGTTGAGTGGCCATTAGTGTGTATCCCATGATACATGATTGTGTGGTTTGTCTATGTGGGTTTTATTTCTTGTTTAAATTACTATAAATCATGTCATGCACTACTCGATTCAGAAATCCTTATTAACTACTATCAGTTTGATTCTAGGCTTTATCATTTCTTCCCATTAATTATTATTTTCATTATAAGATTAATTCATAAAACCCTATTATTATCCACTGTTACGTTTGATTAATTAATTACCACAATTTTATATGTATCATATTAATATAGTAACTTACCTCTATGTTTTTTTTGTTTATGTACATTTATTATTTATACTAATCTCTAACCATTCATACTTTATATTTATTTTATTTACCTCTCTTTTCTTCATGTTTTTCTAAACCTGTCAAATGCATTTAGGAAAAAACAAGTGTAAAACCCATATATTGAAACATGGTGACTAAATTATTGGGAATTAAAGTCACTTCATTGATTCATCAAAAAAGGATTTTAAATGGATTTCCAAGGAAAATTCTTCCTTCATCCATAGTTTTGTTCGATTTTTTTAAACTAATGATGAGTTATTTAAATGAGGATTTTATTTCATGATTGTTAAAAAGGGTATTTTTATAATGTATATTTAAAACAAATATTCTTATACCTTCATAAGAAGGTGTTACATAAATTCTTTGGTGAAAGCCAATTGGGAATCTTAAGATCTTGTGCTACATACACACTCAAGTGTGTTTGTAGCTCATATGTCATTGTTCTAGTATTTAGGTTTTGATGTCATATTGGTTTCTTGTGGTTGTATTTAGTACTCAAAGATGATCAGGGGTCACATGAATTTGGTCATGTTGTGGATTAGGCTTATGGCTTGTTTGAGTTATTTGGGTAGCAACCATTTTTATCTTTTTTACTCTTCGAATATTCAATAATTATACCCATTATGTTTATATTTTATTTTTATTTTTGGAAGTGAGTTTTGTTGGTTATAGTGGTTTATTCCATGTTTAGTTTGAGGTAAAAATGTTTTTTATTTCATCGTGAATGGTATTAAAATATATGTATGAACCATACTAGATTCTTTGTAAGACTACCCATACTTATTTTACAATTATTTAAAAGTGAAATAATTCACTCTGTAATTTTTGATTCCCTGACACTAGTTGTCAGCCCAAGGTGATGAGGAATGAGACTTAGTACTTATAATGGGATATCTCATGTGTTCTTTCTAGTTGACCCAGGTTGGTTCATGATAAAATTTTACCATATCACCCTCTTATTACGTGGGGAATTTTGTTAGATAAGTGATGATATTGTTAAAGAACAATAGGTAGGTCACCAGCTGCTTCCTATTCACCACCTTTTATGATGAAGATCATGCTTCCATGGGTAGTTGAGATATAAATTTTGAAATATAGTTTCTTTTTCAATTGATATATATATATATATTTAAGTTATATTATTCAATGAAATGATGTTATATAGGTTATTTAGCGGTTTTTCTCATATTTGGGCGAAAATGGAGGAAGAAAAAGAGCCACACAGTGAAGTTTCATACTATAGAAGCTTTTATAAAGCAATGAGGATTGATCAAAAACCAATATTAGAGGTTGTTTTATGGTTCTCCCAAGTGTATGTCCAAACCATGAATATGTTTTTATTAAAAATATATTTCAATTTATCCTCCCATTAATTAAAAAATTAATTCCAATTGTGTTTAGCACTGGGTTCTAGTTATTTTATAGGAGTTATTGTAAATTAATTATATTTTGTGTCTTTTGGTTGTTCTTTATTCCTTATTTCAAGGATTTGTCTTCTGAATGTTGGATTTAAGATTTTGAAAATTGGTATTTTGATGGGAATTGGAATTTTATTGGGTGTGTTTGTTTTAAAAACTAGTTCTTTTGATGGAGTTGAAAAATTTTTGATATACGTGAAATGTTTTTAAAGGTGGTCGATTATAAAATGGAATTCTAAGAGATCTAAAAATAAATTAGGGGTTTTGAAATCCAGGGAATGTTATTTATGTTTCCCTATTATGAAAACTTATTCTTTCAACCTATGGAGGTGTGTGCAATGGGTTTTTCAAGGGTTTTATAATCATGTTTAAATTTTTATAGTGAATTTTGTGTTTTTAAAATTATTTATTATCACTTTTGATGATTTGTTTCTGGATTTTTTCCTTTTGGGATTGTACATGGATAATTATATTTGAATCTTGAGGAGTATATATTTTAGTTTAGTGGTTTTTTATTCAAATTGTGTCCCAAAGAAAGGAGTTTATGGGTGTGGAATGATTTTTTCTAAAGGTTATTTTTCTCTTGTTTATTTTCATTTTATTAGTATTTCATTTATAATTATTTACACACCCAAAACTCATAGTAAAGTTCCTAATCAATATCCTTTTTTAACTAGTTTTTTTATTTACTGTTAGATATTATGGAATCATTAGAGAAATCAATACTTTGAAGGAATTGTTTTTCTAGAATGTGATTCAAAAGTTTCCTCACATGTCCTAATAGGAAAGATAACACTATATACATGAATGGTTCTTCTGTTTTGCGTTCTTTTAGAGTCATTAATACCTTTATTAGGTGGTTACTGTTTTATACATAGAAACATTTTACCTTCCTTGTAAAGATCCTACCATGGTTGTGTGACCTAAACTATTTCACCATATTAAGGGGAAACTTTTTTGGGTGTAGAGACATATAGCAGGTATCACACTTATTATAAAGAACTAGTTATTTCTTCCTCTGGGGGATTGGGATTGAATTCAGCGGTGGTAGTTCGGTCATATCCTTGGGTGCACTGATTTATTCAAACTTTTCTGAAAATAAATTAAATAATTAGATATATATACATCATATTTATTTTCAAATGGATTCTATTGTGGGTTTTGTAAATTCTGAATAATCTAGTATATTTATTTCATCAATCCTTTTTTATCTCATTCATGAGTCCAATTCCAGTTTCTCTAATTTTACCAATTATTTATTGAGGTATATAGTGATATAGTGGGGAGAATTGGTACCCCCCAATATCTCTTTTATATATGTATAATTATACAATAATGAGTCCCCTTAAGTTGTATTTTTTTGGGGATAAAATTTTTAATTTTAGGGAAATTATTTATGCTTTATGATTACTATATATTTTGGTAATCAATTCAGGAAATATTTTATGGTCTGGATAGATTTGTGTCTCAGGGAATTTTCACGACTTCTATAAATTTTGTTAAAAGGTGTGGGTAGACCATGAAACCTACTCAATAAGGGGTATTTGGGTTCATTTAGGTTCCTTTTAAATCTTCCCACTTTACATATCCTCTTAGAACAAGACATCTACGTGGGCTTCTTGGGAATGCTCCACCTCATTCACCATGGTTTTAGTGTGATTTATTCACTGATTTTCAATGTAAATATCCCTCATCCACTTATTATTACATTTATATTCTTCCTCCTTTTATTATTATTAATTTAATTTTTCCCTTTCCATAATATCCATGTTGGCTAAAAGTAATGTCTATGGTTAGTTGAAACATAGGGATTTTGATAACTAGGACATTTTGCACAATACAAATGCATGTTTGGCATGAACAAATTTACTGTTTAGTCTAAATTAATGAATAATATTATATATACATTATGAATGATTTCATGGAAAATGAAATTCATATATTAAGTTAGTTTATAAACATCAAAGCTATAAGATAAGTATCTAATCTTTAATTTATAGTTAATTTAGAACCATGTATATATTATTAGGAACATGTAATTACTTATTTCTTGATGATACAATTGACACGACCTCATCATACCATCATTGTGTTGAAGGATCAAAAGTGAAAAATACCTCTAGGGGTGATCCACACACGAACCATAATCACTGAACGCTATTGAATAATTATCAAGTGGTAGAATAGAGGATATCTATCTCTTGGGTTGTTTATTTTTGATCACAAATGAATTCACATTTGTGATGCATGATTCTAGGGCCCTTTTCAATTCTATAACTATTAGTTTTTACCCATATCTAATAATAATAATCCACATATAATTATTATTCACTTGACTTGTGAATCAATTAAAAATATTAAAAAAAATATCATTTTCATTATTTCTAACCGAGCTAATGATCTTGATCTGCTTACCCTCCTCAGCGTTTAACGAGCCATAAATAATGACTATTTATTTAACAAATAAATTTTATTGAATTATTAATTGATAAATATAATATATATGAAATTATTAAAACCGTGGAAATTAATATTTATTATTATTATCTTACACACCTATCATTTCAAATAACATGTGATTAAATCTTGGAGATCATGAAATCCCAAATAATTATTAATCCATAAAGTAAGAGATATATATATTCTAACTTGTAAAATTACACATTGAATTTAATCGAGATTCTGTTTACTAATCATGTGACCCTCTATGACTCATTATTAATGGATATAGGGGAAGATGCCAAATGTCAATGGTCAGTTCCTAGAAATATTCCAATAAACCTGTATAGAATGTAGTTAATGTTAAAATAATATACAATATCCAACGAATGATTGTTGTGTAATATAATCTCATTTCCATGATATCACTAAACAATATGGTTAAATTCTTTTGTGATCAACCTACGTGACTAAAGTTTCATACATTGAATTTCTAAAAATAAAATTCCCCTTAGAAATTATGTCAATAGATATATCCACTTTGTTTCATTCCCATAAATTGTCCTAATATATCAACTTATATCATGATACAACCATGATATCATAATTATTCAAGAAATTTACTCTTCAAGGTTTTCATCAATACATAAAAGTATGTGACATATGATATTTGTTAATGATAATATTATATTCTAAGTATTAATAAAAATTCTTGTAAAAAGGAACATTTGGAGAGACATAGAGTGTTGATTTTATACTGGTAGGTTTGTTTTCATAATATACCATTATTTATTATGATGGGAAAAAACCCTGAGATGGTGCCTCAATATATTATGAGCGTTGAACCCATAATAGTATGCATTTTCATTATCTTATCAAACAACACAACCTGGATATAGAACATTTATTTTATAATACTATCATGGACCCTCTTAGTTTTCATAAAATCATAGATCTTCTTTGAAATTTAAGTATGATATGTATTTTTAGGACATTATCACACACTATATCACATAGAGGAATAATCATGATGTGATAAGAAACACCATTAATATAAAAAATTAATATATTTAATCATCATGTACATAGATTTTTTTATTGGTCACCGAATATGACATTATTCTCCTCTTGAGACCTTTTTTACCATTATATATTAAAGGTTATATGCGCCTTTGTATCTAGGTAGGAATTCTAATTCAATATGGTAAATTTAGAATGACATGTTCATGATATTTCTAAAACCATTTTTAATTATAATCTGATTATAATTTCATGTATTAATTAATTTATTTTGGTTTCTTATTTGAGGGGTTTTCCAATCATCGCATAAAAGTAGTTTACACATGGATCCAATGTTATATATGAAGGATATATTTGTATTATATTATATATTTTATACTATAGAAATTTGTGGGTCATATTAGTCACCAATTTCATTTGATTCATGTCTATATCGTTTTTCATGGCATATTATGCCACTACCATCAACGACAACGATGGATGACCTCCCCTATGTTGGATATCATTTGAGGAACAATTTCATAAGATAAGATATACAAGGATTTTCACTCATTTATGGGATAAATGAACTATCTAGGTAATTTAATCTTGTGTTACAATTCTTGAGTAAATGAATTATCACTAAGGAGCATCCTCATGGATATATACATCAGTTTTATGTAATGAAAGTGAGTGTGTGATTCTTTATACTCAATGGAGACTCCCTAAAACATGAATCTCTCTCCATAATAATCCACAGAACATTAAGTTACTAGAATACCACAATCGATAATGAATCCTATTTTTACAATTACTTATATAGGTGAATCCCATGGATAAATTCATAGGTTGAAGGCATTTGTCTTCCACTACAGTGATCTTGATCAAACTTATCGAAAAAAAGATAAATACATTGTAAATGAATCATCATTGTATGGTGTGAAATTTACAGTATTTTTTAATTTCTAGTTTCATTGGGTATTCATATTTTCTACATAATTGATATTTGGAATGATATTTAATGGGGTTTTAAATACCTAATAATTGTTCTTACACCCTAATGGGTCCCTTAAATGGTATTAAGGAATTCCATGTGTTATAATTTATGAAATCATGTTCATTAAAAGAATAAAATAGTAAAATCCTTGTATTTTGTTTCTCCTATCGCAATGATAAATCCCATGCAACACTATTCTATAGATGGTCAATCATTTGTTAACAAAGGCCAAAAATTTTAAAATATAGCTCAGAGGTATCCATTTTATAATAATTTTGAGTTAATCATTAACACTTGTAAAACAAAAAAATCATTATCACTATTTTATTGCCTAAATTACACCAGGAGATGGAGATATTTTATATAACCATAACAGGTTTAAAATTTTCACCACTATGTGTGGTACATCATGATCTGATATGTTTCATTTAGAAAACACGACAATATTAAGTTAACCTCATCTATTACCTTTACATAGTTAGGTTTCACAAAGTTAACCCTAGAATTAGTGTTACATAGTTGGGTCACATTACGGTAATATTGTGTTACATTTATGTAGCTAGGATGTGTGAGGGTAATGTGCTTTATAGTTACATAATTCATGCTAGCTGCATAATGGTAATGGTTTATAAGAAATGATTTACAATTGGATTTTATTATTTATAAATTGTTTTTAAATAAGCATGAGTGGTATTTATGTGATATTAATTAACTGATAATGAGTTTATTAATTTAATTAATTATAAAGGCTTTATAATTAATTAATTAATTTTTATAAAACATTTACTAGTAAATTTTCATAAAATATTTAATGTTATTATTTAAAATACATTTTAATGAATATATATATAAATCATTGTGGATTATAAATAAAAGGGTTCATTTTATAATCACAAGAAGTAATTTTTACGGTTTTTATAAATTATATAAATAAGGCCAAAATATAATATTATGAATTGATCATAATTATTTATTTTTTAATTATTAAAATTTACGGGGTATTATTTTGAATATTTAAATATGTGATATTTGGGTTATTTAAAATTTTTACACAATAGAAGATGAATTATAAAACTATTTATAATTCCCAGAAATGTAATATATTTAAAATTAAATGTTATATAATGATGAATATGAAAGTGTTCATACTAGATTGAGTATAAAAGTGTTTATATTATAGTTTATGGGATTCCAATAATGATAAGATTGATTATAATTTTTTAGGAAGATATTATTTATGAATTATTTCATAAATGGTTATATCATGTTTAAATACTTGAATTCTTCATTTTTTTAATAATTATTCTCTGTTTTTTTCATATTTATAAATAATTTATATTATGAATGTGTAAACATTACTTTAATTGTTAAAAATATTCCTTGAGATAGAGTCTAGAGATAAATTCTAGGTGCAATTCCTTAAAATTTAGTTTTCCATCCACCTTGATGATGGTTTATTATTACAGTTATTTACTTGAATGTCATTATTGGACATAGTTCATGAATATTATCTTCCAAATATATCATGTTTCGAATTATATATAGGATAAAATCTCCCACTGAGATAGGTATACAGGATTAGTTTACATATCATCATAGAGGCTTATGACTTGTCTATTTAGGTGAATTGGGTTTTCCATATGTAGTTTTGGGATCACTCATGCAAATATTAAAATATTGATTTAACTCTACATGTTTAAATGATGTTTTCATATACCTTATGAAAACAATGAATTTTTATATATATGTATATGTTTGGATACTATACATGGATGAGTAACACAAACTTATGGGTCGTGTAAAGAGTTACACATCAATTTGGGTTGGATATAATATTTTGGTGGAGGGAAGATGATTATGAACTTAAATGAATTGAAACACGAGAAAACAAGGTAATAAACAATATATGGTATAGTGAGATTAAATCTCATTCCAAAACTATGTGTCATATTTCATCCAATGTGGCACTTGTCAATACCTCGATCATCCAATCATGTAGCTTAATTCCAATTTGTGGTGCCTTTTGTTTATATTATTTAAGTAATGTATGCGATATGTGACATTAGAACATCCTTGGATTGATTCATGCAAAAGAGGGGTTCCATTTGATTGTCCTTGTTCATCTTAATCATTGAATATTCATGTAGATACACTTGGTTGTGAAACTCTAAGGGTTGGGATACAAGAGTAATAGTGTTGGGTTTATCAATATGACGGATTAGATGAATAGTTATTCACTTGAGAATACATGATGAATATATGATATGTTTCATATAATTAAATATATAAATAACTATGTGGTGAGGTTTACATCAATTAATGTTCACTTATATTGTGAAATATATATCTCTGTATACTAATTAATATGTTGTATATTTTCAAAATGGTTCATTATTTTAGTAGGATTCCATTTAGTTAAATTTATTGTTAAATTATAGAATAATATGATACTCATCTGAGAAAATATTATATTATAAATAAGAAAAAACAACATCATCAAGAAAAACCTTATGAGTAATCTTAGAAAGTAATATCATATTCCATGTAACTCTTATTATTAATAACTTAATAAAAGTAATTAAGTAAAGAAAAATTCTTTGTGTTAGAGTAATACAGATTCCAAAGTAATGAGGTGTTAATGTTTTTTACCATATGAATTAGATTATTATGAGAATGATTTAATGATTCAATAAATTACAGAAATAAATTTGATACTAAATAATTTAAGTCATTTTAATTTCAAATATTCAATATGAATAGTTATTCCAAATGATATTTTACATGATTGAGTGTGTTAATGATTTGGTGAGACTAAAGGCTTCCTTTATGATTATTATGAAAAATATATGGAATGATATTTATCTTTAATAAAAATGTTACATATATTATAGGTCAGATGATGAGAATTAATTGAAGACTGGATCTTGATGATTTTGTTTATGTAATGGAGCATAGTTGTTACTACCTTGATGTCTTGGTTTCTAGAATCTTGTATAAACATTTCAAAATAAGATTACTTTTTATATCATTTTTATCTTAATAAAAATGTGTAAATTGTAGTTTTTTGAATAAAATTATATGCGGTTTTCTATACACATATTTATGATTTGTTTAGTTCTATAACATACTTTAAGGGAGACTAAAAATGAATTATTCTAGTTAGGGGTTTTATCTTATTTTTTTCTAAGGAAATTTTCCTTCAATAGGTTTCTATTGAGGAAAAGTTTATATGATGTTCTCAAAATATTAAGGATTTATGAGCTTTAAATTTCATATTTAGATGTTAGTAATATTTAGATAGTTCCAGTAGGTAGAAAATTATATCTGAAGACAAAAGGTTGGTTGAAGAATTCAACACATTTTATCAAGAAGTCTGTCAAAGACATTTAATCCAAGGGTTTTGACGAAGTACAGTTAATAATTCAATATAATGGGATTATTCTGAACGTCTTAAGGTTTTTAGGATGCTCCATGGAATGTCCATGTCAAGTAATAATGTTATAGAAATTGATGATTTAATATTGGCGGGTATATGATACCATATCTGAACTTTAAAAGTGTTGTGACTTTAAAATATTTAAAAATAAAATGAACAAGTGATTGAGATTATATTTTATATTCATGTAATAAATAAAATATTTGTTTCATCATGAATTTGAATATAAAAGAACAAGTCAAGTTTAGATGAATTTAGTAAAGGATGTGCATCTTCATCTCATTTATCTTATAGGATAAGATAATTATCAATAAAATAGATAGTTTTATAAGAAACATGAGATGATTAAGTAAAAATTTATGGTATATTATTGATTAGATTATATAACATGTTTTGAGAATAATGTATGGTTAAAATTATTTTATTAAGCATAAATATTTGAATAATTTTTTTGTTAAAATTTGATGGAATATGTTCTTAACACCAAAAGTGGTATAATTTAATAAAATCTTTTTTTTGAAAGAAACATGTTCTCGTAAAATAGAAAACCTAATATGATATAGATATAATAGATCATTTTTATGTGTTCATACTAATAGGAAATAAGTGTTATTTCCTAAAACACAATGTAATTTTTTTGAATCCTATAAAGGTACTATAAAAATATATAGTGTTGAAATGGATGGTGGGAGGATGTTTGAACTTAGATAAGTCTAAAGTTAACAAATAAAGGATCACACCATTCTAAAGATAAAGTTATTTTTCACTCAATATCCTTAGTATTTATGATATATGATAGTAAATTAAAAATGTAAATATTTACATTTCATTGTCATTAATAAATGAATATTACTATTTCCTGAAATATTGTACAAATAAAATGAAAAGCCAATTACAATTGATATCCTAAAAGAGTTTATAGTATGGAGGTAAATAGAAATGCAAGGAGTTACATTAGTTACTATAGAAAAGTGAATATCATTTTATCCAAAAAATTAGTTTAAGAAATCTTGGTAATTTAAGTAGTTACATAATTTACTAAAAGAATTTAATAGAAAAGTTTGATTGAAATGGTTTCAAGGATGATGGTGATAAACATAGAAACTGTTATAAGTATACAATATAATTTAACATCCTCACATTAGATGTTTTGATGGAAAATAGTTTTAATAAGTTCCAAGATTTCAACATCAGCAATATGATTCATAAATATAACTTTTATTCAAACCATCATACATCATAGGTGTATCTCACTAACAGATTTTAGTGGTGGGGTTTAGAAAATGGTTCACATTGTGATGTGATGGGCATTAAATATGATGTATTAGTTTAAAAAAACTTGAATGTGCAGCTTACTTAATGATGATTTGTTAGTTAATCATATATGATATGATAGATACACATTTCTATGGGATCTATTAAATATTTTGAAAAACTATTAACATATATATAATGTATTATATTATAGGTAATATCCACATTTTCATTTTGTCAAGTTTTCATTGATTATTCCCCAACCAATGTCATTTATTATGTATTATTGGTTAGGATGAAATTTTAAGGTTTTCAAGAGTAGTATTCTGGTATAGTGATACTAAATATACTCATGATGCAAAAAAAATGAGTTATTGATTGCTGGATAACCCACTAATTATACCACATGGAGTTTTATAAACAATATATTTGGTATAATAGGGGATAATGGATTATCTTTTTGTCCCCAATACATTACATTTACAAGATACCTACCCTAAGATCCTTTATACTTTTCTAGACTACTTTCTCGTTTTTGTATGTTGTCGTAGCTAATATTGTGTCGGATGTGTATGTTGTCGATATTTTCATTAGTTGATGATAAAATAAATATGTAATGTGTCATATCATATGATGAGTATAACCAATGGGCCCTCATTTGAGGAAAACCGTGGAGTGTGATATTGCACCTATAAAGTACATATGAAGTTCTTATCTTTTATTATGAGTGACACGTGACATGCTCATCCATGAAGATTAATAACATATGATGTATTGATCAAGAATGTTGGTTCATACTCTGAGAATCGAGAATATACGAGTTGGTCATATGGTATTAACATACTTTATCACCAATATCACATAATGAATTTGATAAATGACAAATATGAGAAATCACAACTTTTATGATCTTAACTGGTGTACACAAGTACGGAGAAAGATTTGTTTGACATAAATCACATCATATCCTTTTATATATTGAGTATCTTTTATTATTTCATATAGGAATCTATTTGATCAAATTTAGGGATATGGTTATTCATATTTTTTCAAAACTACAATGATTAATGGGATTACACTTTATGGTTGACTGAATGAAGTCTGCGTTTAACTCATAGAGATACTCTAAAAGTGTTTTATATTTATTTCAAAATAGTGTTTTGGAAGGGTATTCAAAATTTGGTACGTATGATGTTTTACCAGTTTATGTTGTGGATATATCTCTTAAATTGTTTTGGAAGATACCAAAAAGAGGTTTTTGATATATTTCATGAGTTTTTGTATGTGATAAAATATAAAGTGAAATGGAAAAATGTATTTTTTTCCTTTTGTGCAGGTGGGATATTTAAGAAGATATATTCCCTAAAACCTATATTGTATATGAAATAAAAGGATGGGTCATATGATTAGTAAGATATATTTCATTCATGGATATAATATTTTTATTGAATATTATGTCATATAATTTGATGAAATGGATAGAAAACATCTCCCATTTTACCTATAATTTAATGAGCCGTTTCTTAAGATGAATCATACGGGGATTTGTATTCATGTATGGGATGCATGAATTGGCTATGGTATTTAATAATGAATTAAAATGTATGTGTAAATGAATTAGAAGTGTGGATCATCCTCATAGATATATAAATACATTACCATGTGATTTTAGTGAATGTGTAATTAATTATTATCTATTGAGACTCCCCGAAACCTGAATCTCTTTTCTTCATCATCCTTAGCACATTAAGGTTCTAGAACCCCTTGTGTGGAGGCTAATTTAGTTCAAATAATGAATTATACATTCATATCCTTTGGATACCTTCATTGGTGTGATGATATCATTTTCCAAAAAATTAGTCTTTATTAAACTTATCTGATAATGATTAAGACATTGAAGTGGAATTATTGGTGAATAGTATTCCATTTATAATATTTTATTATTTCCAATTTCATCATGGTTTCATATTCCTTTCATGGTTGATCATGGGAAAGGGATTTAATCATTTCATATGAATATAATAATTGATTTTATACACTAATGAATCCTTTCAATATAAACAAATAATAGATTTAGTGAACATTATGCGTTTATAAAACTCATAATATGATATTTTAAGAAAATTTTTAGTTAAAGTACTTTTAATATTTTCCTATATTCTCTAATTGATTTCATTTGTGATGGTATATATATTTAATGAAGTTTTAAATGGTTTTAGGGATTAGTTGGATGGAAGTTTGTTTCTTATTGACTTCATTGCATGTCTTAGAAATATTCCTTTATTCCCGAGATGTTGAAATATGTTTAAATTATTTTTGCATAATTTAAATTATTTGTAATACATACTATAATATCATGTTCATGTTCATTTAATGTTTTTACTCGTATTTTAGAGAACTAAATATTTCATTAAAAAATAGGTTTCAAGATAGGTTTCACAATGGGATTCTAAAGAGTTAACTAATCATAATTAAAACAATGAACTATTTAGAAACAAAAAATGGTCTTCCATAAAATTTGATAGACACTCGGTGTGGTCCATATTTTATTATGTTGTATATGAATTTTGGTATATAGTGGGGTGAAAGTGTTTATAATTTAATAGTTTCTTGAAAAAGGATCTCAAAACTAATGGGTGCGGGGAGCCTTGAAGAGGGATTGGTATTATGAAGTATTTTTTGTGTTATGTTATTTTTGTGTGATTTAAATACAAGAAAATGTTCCATCACCTCCCATAGTTAAATGAAATTTTTTGAGGAAACTATTTACTTAGATAGGATAACCTGGACCTGATTATATCATTTTTTATAGTTACACACGTCACTCAGAATAGGGAAGTAAATTATGGTGTGCTTGTACTCCCCATTGAAGTAATTATAGATCCATTCCACTAATTGGAGGTATCTCCAAATGAGTGACACCATATCATTAGGTCACCCTAGCCTTAGGGACAATTATGGTGTATCCAAATATGATTGATTGTGATGTTTATTTACATGGGTTTTCATTCATATTTAAATAACTATAAATTATTCTATGCACTAATCATTTTGGAAATCCATATTAACCATTGGAATTTTTATTCCTTTCATTATGATATGTACACCTTCATTATTATTACCTTTACATAAAAAAATATAACCCTTTTATTATCCATTTTTAATGTTGTTTACATTAACTTTTAGTTGTGTAGTTTTTTTTCTTTGATTATTTATGAAATTAAAAACACAAGACTAAATTAAATATATTTTGTTAATCCATATTTTATTCGTGGTCTTTTTTCAATTCTATCATTTCAGTTTGGAAAAAAAATGAAAAAACCAATTTACAAAACTCAACTACTATGATCTATGGAAGATAATGCACTTCATTGATTATTTTGAAATATTTTTATCTAGATTTCCATGAACTATTATTTAATTATATAAATTGTCTTTATTACTTAATAAAAGTTTTGATGAAGTGTTTTAATGAGTTTTTTATTTCATGACTTTTAAAAATGTCATTTTTCTAAATTATATTTCAAACCCACATTATGGGATTGTTTTATGAAATTATCGAATAAAATATTTGGTGAAAACTTATTGGTAATGATTAACTCCCAACCTAAATACATATTATAATCTTTATGTAGATACTATGTATTAGTGTAGGTATTTATGTCATTATTTAATTCTAGTAGCTTGTGGATGCCTTAGGGGCATGTAGGTGACCAAGGGTCACATGGAGTAGATAATTTTTGTGGCTAGGGAAAATGGTTTTTTTGGGTTGTTTGGGTATCATAAAAATTCTTCATTTTTCTTTCCTCTTGGCCTTTTATACACTTATAATCATTATATATTAATTTTGTTCTTATTTTCAAATGAGTTTGGTTGGTTATATTGGTTTATTCCATGACTGGTTTGAGTTGAATTTGTATCTACTTATTTAATTTTTCATGGTATTCCAATGAACAAGAACACCATGCTATATTTTTGGTAATAATCTGCATGTATTTAATTGTTATTTATATGGTGAAAACATTCCCACTCAGTTATTATTGATTCCCTGGAACTTTTTTCTTCCCCAGTTTAATCAGGAACATACATTGGCCTTTGTCACAGGCTAGCTCTGGTGCTATTTCTGTTTGGCCTAGGTTGGTTAATGATAGTACCACCTCAACACATCTCATTTCACTACATTTTTCAACATGAAATGTAGATTCTATACCTCTTCGATCTTCTATAGGTCTAACATTCATTAATCTAAATAATCTACATGATGTAATTATTTTTTTGAATGTGCTGCATCCAAGAATGAAACATCGGATTTATTTCCATTTGAACTACACTCTATAAATCTAAAAACATCATTGAAACTTCATGTAATTTTTTGAGATATTCCAATGACCCCTACTATCGCACGAACTATTTCTCTACATCCAGCAAGGTGATGTACTCTGTGTCTATTGTAGAAAGTTTAGCCATTGGTTGAATATTCTATGTCCAACTCACCATTGTTCCACCAAAATTAAATACATGTGAGGTGGTGTTATTCCATGCATATGAATCTCTTTTAAAGTCTGATCCCACAGATATTTGGCGAGGCTCATATATTGTAATGAAAAGATAAGATTATCTGGAACATTTCAATTACCATAGAATCCAATTTTACGCTTTTGGGGTTTGATATAAATGTAATGACAACGTCAACTTCTTGTGCAATGTCATATGAGAAAAAAACATAACATACATCAATCTTCCAACAAAAAATTAATATGGAACATTCACCATCTACATGAACTCAAATTTAATATGGAGTTAATTCTCCTTACATACATTGAAATGTACATCCAAGGGGTTGGTCATAAGTTTTTATTCTGAAAATGAAGCATTCCACAAACTTTTAGATATATTCAACCGGAGTTAAGTATAGTGTATCAGATCATAAACCATATTTAATCCACATGAACTAAATTCACTTTTTCAAAATAAGATCCTTTATCTCAAAGCATCTAGAAAACTCAACCTTAGCTCAATGATATTTTTTCACCAAATCCACTATCTTCATATCATAATCATAAAGTATAAGGATTATGAAACTTCCATTATCAGACACCTTATGGAACAAAAATGGTTAATATTTCTCTGGATGAACATATATTCAATCCTGAAATTAGTGTACATCGAGTTCAAACAAGTTGGTTCTTGATTCAAACCCTAAAGTCTAAATTTTAGTTGGCACACAAGTCCCTGGTTTCAATGATCTGGGAAACCATCTGACTGCTCTATCTAGATATATTTTTCTAATTCTCTATGAACTAATGTTTTCTTCTTATACATCTTCTATTGATTTATATTTTCCAATTAAATCATACTCTACACAATTCAGATAATTGTATGCAGAGAAAATATTTTAGATATATTCACACTTATTAAAATCCATCACAACTAGTCTGGCCCCTTATATCTTTCAATCATCATCTTATTCTTTATGTAGATAAACTCATTTTTCGAAGTATATTCTGTCAAGAAGTCCTCCCAATTGGATACAATTTTGTAGACACATATAGGGACTCATGTACATCCCTCATTACAAAATTACACTATTATAAATATTTAAATATTTTTCCCCCTCCCATAATTTAGGCTCTCCATCATTCAGTGGAAATAGATAATCAAAAGTAATCACATACCATTTCCCCTGGTGACTTTCTCTAATAGACCTCCATAATTGTTGCTACATTTGACCCCCTTTTATAACTACAACTTTTTTACTGTGAACATATAGTGCATTAGGTTATGATTTTTTTGAACTCTCAAGTACTTCATGTTTGGGAAATACCATCATAACCATTATCCCTTCTTTTAATAACTCCACTTGATGGTCTAGTGTTTCAAAAAATTCCATGATTCATAAATATTTTTGATGATGTGCCTTTTTGGTCACCCATCCAGGATAACCTCATCTTCTAGTGATACATTTCATTGATACAAATTTTTAGTCAAGTTATGATCCTTCAATAAGATCACTTTTTTGAAGTTAACACTTTATGTAATAATGAATTTTTATGAGTCATCATACAATAGTTGAAATCCAAATTCTTATTCACTATTTTCAACAGAGTAACAAACTCAAGACTTAGTCTCCATCTTGTCTCATTCTGTTACATAAAAATGGGTATAAAGAAGTGATGTTATGATTTTTAGGTGTTAAAAATCTTATTTTCTTATAGGATACACATTATTCATATGTTTTTATCTGATGGGTGATTATGGATTCCGATTGACTATGTAATATGAAAAGTTTACAACGTCCCCTCAAAGAGAATTAAGGAACCCTGTATAAATCTTTCGATCCCAAAATTTTCCACCAAAGTAATATTCATAATGTTAGCACCTATGATTTTATTTGGGATTATAATATATGGTTTTGTTAGAACAAATCTTATTCATCCAGTATAACATTTGAAACTCCCTACTTCCATACTCAATACTTTTTTATTGCAGTCATTTAAAGTTATTGTTTCCTTCTCTACCATGACCATCCACCATATGAATATCTTGAAAGACTATATATATTCTTGATGAAGTAGACCCACACATTAAATGTGGATTTAGATATGAACATCACATAATTAAGTAAAAATTCATGAAAATGCACCACATATGGCTTCAAAACATCTTTATCAAAAAACGTCATCTTCTAGTGTTTTGGTGTTTTTCCTTACATTCATAAGGACACCATCTACTTTGTTTCAATGATGCAATCCTCAAAAATTCCACACATTGTGATATTACTTTTCAATAATCCCTTCATAGGGAGAATATTTATTCCCTCCTCTCTGTGACGGAAAAAATAGACATGCTAATGTTTAGTTGATTTAACTTCTCCATCATAAATCATTCATTCTGATGAACCTTTAAGGTGCATGGACTCATCCGTCACACTTTTTTCCTATAAACATCTATCCATGTAAAATACTCCACATTCCATCCCTGAGCATGGAAAAAAATATAAGTCATCGATCTATTCCACATTAATTACATTCATATATATTCTTAGGATGTGTCACAAAACATTCTAGTCTATAAATATTTTATTCCTTGTTTGGAAGGAGACATCACCCTCCACCAACAATTTGGAGAGTGTTTCCGTCCATCAGATAAACATTTTAAAATATTCCATAAATGTATATCTTTATGCTCCCCTCTCAACTATTTAATGGAATGAACCTCTAGGGTTTATAAACCATGTTTCAAATGAACTAGTGGGACATAGGTGAAAACCACTCTTTTCCTCTGACACAAGGTTTACAGACCCGCTTTCAGATGTATATATTTTAGAGTTATCCATCTGATCACTACAATCAATTTTCATGTGGCCTTACCATTCAAATTTTCAACACCGGGGATACCTTCCACAAAGCTACCCATTCATTGATTTATCTAAAATTTACTTTTGGGTGATTTTTTCTATAATTCCTCCCTCTTCCCTATAATTTATAAGGATTATTATTAGATAGTTGATTTTCATTCTATTATTTTTTACCTTTAATAATATGGTCAAAAACATCCATGAACCATAAATATATCATTATACAAGTATAAATTACAACCAACACCATCATGTTCCATGATTCCATAAGTGATTAAAGTAACTACTATTCCAAAACTAGGTATTTCAAATCTACCTTTAATGATTCTATATGACATTTAATTTCAATTATTACATTTAGATGAATGATCACAACACTTCCTTATAACATACTCATGTCATATAGCCTCCTTATAAAGAAAATATTTTTCATCATAATGTACTTATCATATATATTATTTAAGGTCTTAATGTGTTCTAATTCAGTTTTCACTTACAAAATAATGAACTCCACTTTCTGGTAAAGCAATATTAGCATCATACCAGGTGTTTTATTATATATCATCTAATCTTATTCATTTTTCATTACATAAATCTTGTCTTCAATCAATATAATTTCATGATCTTTTTGAAGAATACAATCCTCTATTTTAAATTTCAAAAATAAATATTTCTTTTCATTAAACATCCCCATTCATACCTTTCTCTCATCTGATTCCATGCCACTATAAAATTTTAACCCTCACAACTTTAAATCAATGTAAAATAAGAAGTCCAAAATTGATTAAAAATATTCTCTTATTAGATAAAGGTAAGAATATTTTTACTAAAAAAAATAACCAAAACACCTTCTCCAAGGTCTAATTCTCCAGAATCACTCAAACCTTGATCTCTCATACAACTTTTGTGGTACATGACCCCATTTTGTTTAAACCATACTTATATAATCCACCAAAACATCACATAATAGTGATAAATATTCATAATAAACCCCAAAAATGACACTATGAACATTAAAAAAGGGGGAAAATTCAATGAAATGTAACATAAAATCACTGGAAGAAACCGAGAAAATACTACGAGATGCAATGAAAGAAAGAAAAATTGAAAGGAAAGGAACAATAGAAGGGATTATCGTTTTTAGTCTAGATAACTAATCCATATGGGAATGATGCTTCACCATTTAATTCAAAGTATTATGAATAATATTATAATTATTGAGTACCCAGAAAACTAAACTCATCTATCTGAGTGTACCAAACAAAAGATCCCTTCACTCATAATAACAGAGCGTCCTTTTGGTGATTCCAGTCACCTCCAATATCATATCTACACAAGATGATTTCCACCTCCTATAATATTCATAGAGGATCCATTTTTTGGTCAAATAATTCTACTATCTCAATGTTACTTGGGGATAGACTATTTATTCAATAGGAATTCAATATTTTTTTTATTGTTCTATCATTTAGTGATCAAACTTCTGAAATACTGACTACCACTACAGTAGCCTGCATATTTGGGTGAACTGATGCAATGTTGTTGTCGCACCATATCCATGTAGTCTTCTTTAAAAATGAATCCATATTTTCTACTTTACAGGGTCTTACATTTCCTCCTAATTAAATTAAGTTTACCCCTCAATAAAAGAAAAATAAAAAAAATAGAAAAAGAAAGAAGGAAAAGGGATGAAAAAAAACTAGTCATGAAAAGAGTGACACAAAAAAACACATCCCAAAACACAAAAAACATGAAAAAAATAAATTATAACATGTTTAATAAAGAACAATATCAAGAAAAAGATAATTATATGTTATTAACATGGAAGGAATAAAATAACCATTAGGAAGTCCCCTCCAATAATAAATGACTAACTATGGCTCCCTATTACACTTAATTAACAATATTCCCTAGAGCGTTTGAGAATTAGAGAAAATATAAAATCAAATAGGAAAGATTTTTTAGTTACACACACCCTACCTTGAGTACAACTTTAACTAATTTTGATTACAGCTAAATGGATTCCATGGAGGTGGTCATCGTTGCTTTGGAGTGCCTAAAGAATTGGGGCTTAAGGATTTCTCATTAAGTGTGATCTTAGTAGAGATGTTGGGGATGATGTTGAGGAAAACTACCCCAACAGAAATTTAAGATAAACAATTATAGAATTAAGATCAATTAATTATTTATAATCAAAATAGGGATATTATAGTTAGAATGATTATAGTTACAAAAAGGGAAATTAGGGTTACAATGATTTCAGGTAAAAAAAGAAAAATAACAGTAACAATTTTAGATTATTTTAATAAAACAATTTACATAGAAATGATTTGTGAAACAAAGAACAAATTTGAATAAGGATACCAAATAAATAGTAATGTGATTGAAGGATTCAATTTTTTTGGAACTTTTTGGACCTAAATGAAGGGAAATAAAACCTCCAACACATTATTGTTGTTAACACTCAAAACAAAATAAATTAAAATATACAATAGGTTCATTTAGAAATATTTCATTGTTAGAAAATGTAACTGAACCAATTAACTTACAGCATCAGATAGTGATAACTATGTAACTACTTAAATCTCTTTCATTCAGATTGGATAAAAACAAACCAAAAGGATGATGTATCTGTCCTGATATACAAAATTTAATCTTGTTTTTCTTCACTGGGACTTATGGAATAAGTATAGGCCATTATTTTCACCACTAACAGGGGATTCATATAGATCCACCATGAATAGTGCAAAAATATCACAAATGGAAGATGACATGCACCGATCCTAGCTCACATGAGATAGAAAAGTTCTAGGAAACAAATATTTATACCAATAAAATGAGAGAAAACCCAAAAGTGGAGAATTATTTGAATTATCGAAGTGAAGAGATGCAAGGTCTGATCAATCCCCATTACACATCACTAATCATCAAAACTGACCAACCAAATTAGAAGGTTCCCCACATGAAGTATTCTAACTATCAAACAGATCGAGTCCCCAAACACTAAATGTGATGATGTCCATGAAAACAATTGTAGTGGAAGGAGTGAGGTAATAATAAATCCTAATATGGATCTATTATTTGCAAAGGAAAAAAGAGGTGAAGGACAATGAAAATGGGATTGGAGAAAGTTGAGAAATAATTCTATGAAAAAGGCCCCTATCAATAGCCCAAAAATGTTCGAAGAAAAAAATCCCATTGATCCAAGAATAATATTTTCAGAATTTATAAAATAAGTCAACAAATTTTTCATGCATGCATAAAAAAATATTCATGAAAGGAAACATTAAGGAGAATTAATTTATAATATGAAAACACCAAATTCCAAAATATCAATACTTTTTATTTGAAATTAGTGATGTTATTTTAGCTACAATCATTGAATGGGAACCAAATTCATCATATCTAAATAATTCATAAATTTTGATTAAACCAAAACCATTGTACAACTATTGGATATGTTATTACTAGTTTGTATATTATTTTCAAATATGGTTTTATATTCAATGGTCTCTCCCATTAAATGATTCCTAATGTCTATGTTCTTTGATTTACAACGGAATAATATTTTTTTTGGATAAATATATAGCTAATTTACTATCCAAATAAAAATTATTAATAGAATTTGGAAAGTTGAGTTTATAAAGAGATCCCTTTAACCATAAATCCTTCTTTATAACCTCTTTCATGCCTATATATTCATCCTCTCGGGTTGATAAATCCACTACTAATTGCATGTTGCAATTTTAGGATATGGTACTTTTATAAGTAGTGAATAAATATCTAGTAAGTGATTTTTTATTATCAACATTACTTTTATAGTTTGAGTCTACATATCCAGCAATATGCTCATTAGTATCCAGATTTTTTCTATACAACAAAGTGAAGGAAACTAAATGTGATATGTATCGAATCAACCATTTTAGATCATTCTATTGAGGTTTACCCATACTGGACATAAATATTATAAGGGTTCAAATTGAAGATCTTAAGATCTTCTTATTGCATAATGTTGGATAAATAATAACTCTAAAAATAATGACATAACAATGTTGAGAAAATGGAACATCAAAAAGATTTAATGACTTAAGAAAATATTGTTTAAGGACATTCAATATATAATCATTTTGGGATAGGTATAGAAACGTATTAGTTATATACCCTAAAATTTCATATATAGCGTTTATTTTTTTTGTTCCTAAGTATTTCATTACAAAGAAATATTTCAATTGTGAGTTAATAGATTTTATTATCTTCAAATTATTGTACATAATACACATATCATCTACATAAAGTAGAAGGTTAAACATTCTTGTCTTATTAGACATAAAATAGACACATGCATAATATTGAATCCTAATTAAATGGTTATCAAAAATAAAATAATCAATCTTCATATTCCATTTCCTAAAATCCTTCATTAAACCGTATAATGATTTGTTTAATAATAATACATGGTTTGGTTTTATTTTTTTAGAATAACCATATAGAGTTTTCATGTACAATTACTTGTTAAGGTCACCCTTTAAAAAACCAATTTTCAGATACAATTGTTCAAAATGAAAATCATGAAAGGAATCAAAATAAATAAGCATCTGAATTGATGAGTGTTAAACAACAGGGGGAAAGATCAAAGAATAGTAAATTCCTTTTATTTGAAGGAACCCTTTGTCCACTAATATGGGATTGAATTTTTTTTCCTGTTAGATGTATTATCTTCCATTATTTTATAAATCTACTTAAACCAAATGACTTTAACATTATCCAGCCTATTACAAATTGAAAAATGTGATATCTATTTAAGGATTTCAATTATACACCCATGAAAGATATCAAGTGATTGGAATCTGTTAATTTTATGGATTTCATATAATGTATAGGATCTTCATAAATGAGATTATAGGCTATATATAATGAAAAAGAATTCATATCATGCTAGATAATCAAAAAAATAGGTATAGGGACCCTCCTTGCTCTATCTTGGGTTAGTTAATAACCATTCTATTCTGTAAGATAATGAGAATAAGATGTCGAATCTAAATCATAACTGGATTCAGTTCAGATAAAAACATGATTATCATGTAAAGTAGGTTCAATAGGAATCTCATGTTAGTATAGTGATCCAGTTTGAACAAAATTTGTGTAATATGAAACAATGTTTTCATTAGTGATAGATTTGGAATTAAGAGAGCATGGCTCAAAAAAGAAAACATATCTACTAATTACAATTTTTTTTCATTCAGGTTTATCAAACCCAAACATGTAACATTTGAAACATCCATGGTATGCCATAAAAACACATTAAAGAGACTATGGTTCTAACATGTATAATTTTACACCTTCAGGGTATCCCACAAATACATATTTATGATCCCTTTGTTATAATGTGTAGATATTGACATGGGCATATGTAGTACACCAAAAAATCATAAATTTCTATATAAAAGTATTTTTTATCATAAAATTCATATATTTTTTAAATTGGTTTTATATTAATGAGAATCACTTTATTATGTAAATAACCATAGATATTGCCTCTCCCAGATTGATTTGGGAAAACATGAGCATGAACGCATGCTTCAGTCCTATACAGTAATGGTACAATTAATATGGTTTTCAATCCCATTCTATTGGGGTAGGGGTTAACCAATTGTTCTATTTCCTAATAATTTCCATAGATTCACAGAATTAAATTAAACCAACACATAGGTATTCAAGCCCATTATCAGTTCTCGTTATTTCTATCTTCTTCCCAACTTGTTTTTCAATAATTATTTTATATGTTTTCAATGTTTAAAACACATAAAAAATATAAGAATATAAATCCACTCTTTTGGAAAGTATTCATCAAAAAAGGTGACAAAATAGGACCCTCTAGCATTTTAGGATTCTTAATAGGACACCAAAGTTCTGAATATATGTACTATAAAGGAAAAGTCAATTTAAATGAGTACCCACTTAAACTGAGAGTATTATACTTAATAATGATACAATATTGACAAAGGGGAAGGGTGGTAGTTGGGATATCACTTAAAAAACCTTTTTTATGAAGATACAAATGACCCTTGGAGCTAACATGACCTAATCTATAATTCCATATTAATGCATTTTCTATATTAATAACATTAACACTACGCAATTTCTGGGAATGTGTTTTTCCATTTAAAATCTAAATCCCATTAACTATATAACCCTCTATAACATTCTTTGTTCTTTTAGATATTATTAAGAAACATGATTTAGTCTAAAAAATAGAAACCTCCTAGTCTAGAGACCATAGAGACATCAAGTTTATAAGATGTTCAGATACCCACCTAACATATAATGTTGTGATTATATAATTCTCATAATGTTCTATAAAACACCACTTACTAATACCTACCTTATCCTATTGGTCTCTAATATGACTTCTTCTTATAATCATTGTATTAAATATAGGAATGCATCCCTATTAGGACACATGAAATGGTAATATGAAATCTAAGACCCAGTCACTGGTGAGAACATTACTAGACACATTTGGGAGTTCAATGGTATAAAAACCAGAATCCACTCATAGGGAGTATCCAATATGTTCATTAGTCTCAATATTCAATTTTGGGTTCTCTACACATAGGTCTTTGATGTCTAGGCTTACCATAATTATAAAAAACAATTTTATTATCCTTAGACTTCCACCTAGATTTGGGTTACTTATTGTAATTTCCCTTTTCTTTGTTACTTTTATTTCATTTACATATATATTTTTGTCTACCTCTAGTAAAAAGACTCATGGTATCACACTTAACCATAGGTTTAGAGTGTAGTTATTTATAAAGTATATTTGATTTCAATTATTTTAATATCGACAAGTCTTGGTCATACTTCAATGTTTCTACCAATGTGCTATATTAATTCCCATGAGAAATCAAGAGTGATATTTTTCGATTCTAATCGTCTATATTAACATACATGTTGGATAGTTCAAGAAAGCCCATATCAACTTCATCCTAAAATTCTCTAACAGAAACACTGGGTATAATTTGGAAGGTAAAAATGAAATATATATTTTATAATCTGCTATTAAGAGATTCATCTGTGTAATGTATCTCTAATCGAATACAAATTCAAGAAGAAAAATATTATCATGCTACTTTCATAAGGAACTTATTACCTAAATAAAGAATTAAAGAACTATGTGATTTAAATATATTTTCAATAGGGACATTTTGGTATGTGGAGGTGGTCTGACCATCATTAGACAAGGTTACAAAAGGATTCTTTGGGTCATGAAATGCATCTATAGGCCCATGTTGTAAAAACAAATCCCAAATTTTAATTTTTCACAAATTAAAATCATTATCAATATAAAAATGTTTAATTTCATACTTAGTTGAATACATTTTTATCTGAGGGGTTTGATACCCATTTTTTGGGGACAACATGGATGCATATGTTCCCAAGAAATTGTGAAAATCAACAAATATACAATTTTCTTCTGTTAAAATTTTAGAAATCAAAATGGATATAGTGCTTACAATGATTTCATTTACAAAATAGAGAATTAAATTTGATAATAGAATATGAGTTGAATAATAATAATTAAAAAATAAACTATATATGAATCAAAGAATAATTCTTAACAAATATATCATAGAGTAGTAAAGACAACAAATGCATAAATTGTTTTTGTTCATTTCTGGATTTTCATGCATGGAAAGAACAACAAACACACATTATTTTTATAAAATTTAAAATAAAAAGATGATACCGCATGTTATTCATGAAACATTTATATGATATAAAACATAAAGGAATTGGAGAACTTACAGTGTTGGAAAGTAAAAATGGTCTGACTGTCCAAATATCATGAAAGAAGATTTGATTAAAATGAACCCCATGCATAAATAGTAGATCTAGAATATTGTATTGATATATAGTTTGGTTCTTCTTCTCTGGAACTATTGGAATATGGATAAGCTTAAAAGTTTCACAACTAGATGATTGGTCATGAAGCTCTGCCAAGAATAGTGTAACACCAGCAACAAAGGAGGACAACAAGTGATGATCTAGGCTCCTACAAGGAAGAAAAAAACTCTGGGAAACAAGGGTTTCATTAAATGCAATGAAGTAAATAGTAGAAGTGAGGAATGAGTCGAATTAGTGAAGGGAAAATCTACAGGGTTTATTAATCCCCCAACACATCATAGGTCCTAAAAAACCCAATCAGAAGGTGCCACACATGAAGAAGTTGAGAAACCTAAAAAATGAAGAACCCAAACATTGAACATGTTGAAGGCCATGATGAAAGTGGTGGTGGGAGGATCAGCGGACACAATCAATCTCATTTCATATTTTGGAAATGGCATGATACAAAGAAATAGAATAAATACCATACTAGAAAAAGAGATGAAGTACAAATGCCAAGTCAACGGCCATAGAGAGAAAGGTCGCCGAACCAGGTAAATTATTTTGAGAATTAATAAAAAAAATCAACCAATTTGACATGGATGAATAAAAAAATAAACATGAAAGGTAGAATTTTAAAAAATAAAATTTATTTCATGAAAACACTAAATTAATGAGAGGGAACAAGGATAGGGTTTTGTTGGATCATTGCTAGTGGTACAAGCTTTAAGATAAGACTAGTGTATATTGGGATTAATTGGAGTAATCCCCCACACTAAATGAGAAGTATAAGGTTGAAAATACCACATTGTGGAGTTGGGATGTGCTTCAGATATTCAATATTGAGGTTGTAAGGCTTCAATCATTGGGATCTACTTTGTGTATGGTCTGATTTAGGAATGTACATGGAGATGGAATTAGGTAACCCCTAGATGACCAAGTTAGTCTTAGAATTAGTTGTTTAATAAATAATGTTTGCTATAAGCGACCAAATTTACTCATGTTTAAGATACAGAGGCTATAACTTAGGATCTAAAACATGGCATGTAAAGGATAGACAAGGATGTATTGCAACATCTTCCTAGAAAGATCTCCTCCAATAGACGAAGATTATCTAAATATCATCCAATAAAATGATATAAATATAATCACATGTACAAACATTAAGGAAAAAACAATTCCATCATGAAATAATCAAAATAACATTGGGAATGAAAAATAAAAAACCAATCAAAAATGAATTAATCATTATGTTCAAAATTTCCACCTGATTCAAAAAGAAAAATTCCTAAAATCATTTCCCAAATAACAGAAGAATTTTAAATTTTATCATTAAATACATTGAATAGAGATTGAATTTTAACAATTTAATTCAAAATTACATTATTGTTAATACTTCATCCTTCAATGTGTATTTTCATGAAAAAATCTTAATCTTCATTACCATGTATAAAATTTCCACAAAAACCTAAACACATTTTCATAATTTCAAATAAAAATAATATTTCCGTTGTTAGAAATCAAAATTAATTTGTTTTTATGTCACTAAAGTAAGATAACAAGTACATTTTCATTTATTCAGATAAAACGACTGAAGAACACAAGAATGTTTTTATTTGGGGTTTTCAAATGAAAATGTGATGTTTTCATTGGAAGTCAAATAATAATATCAACAAAACTCCATAACAATACTCCATATGCTTGAATTAACTGATACATAATGTAATCAATTCACATTTTTATTTCCACATCCTCAGTAAATATTGATTTCTTTGCTACCAACTCAACTCTAATCACCATTCAACTCACCCATAATAATATTTTTTATAAACAATGTATGTAAACATCATCAAAGCACATAAATGAATTTACTGAAGTAAAAATTCATAGTATTCCACCAATATATGAGTTACTTAACCTCTAAATTATAGGATATAATTATGTTTGTGATAGTTGACAAACTCTCATTGTAAAGTCCTATACTATATCGAACAACTCTAAATTGATTCCTTCTCACAACATTTTTCAATCCACATCAAGTTAGATATTTGATATCTAAAGACTCATTAATATCCCACTTTATATTTATTATAAGTATGATAATAATATACAGTACTGGAAAAAATCTAATACCCATAGTTTTTGAAAAACCTGTGGGTATAGGGTTTGGTTCAACACCTATACCCATGGATTTTTCAAAAACCGTGGATATATGTCACCCCTATACCGACAGATTTCAATAAACCATGGGTATTGGGTTTGGTTCAAGTCTTATACTAATGATTCTGAAAAAACCACAAGTATAGGCCATATATATTTCCACAGTTTTTGTAAACCATTACTATAGATTTCTTACAAAAGAACTGGGAAAAACATTACCTACGGGAATAACTATTGACACATTGTTTAACATATATCCACATTTAAAAAAATAAATAAGTAAATAAATAATTTTATACCAAGAATATAAAGTGGGGCAGTGGTTTGGTATTTGGATTATAATGTGGTTGTATAGGGTTCAAATCTAGTGGAAGTAATTTTTTTAATCCTATAGACATGGTTTCAAAACTGTGGAAATATGGTTATTGAAAAATTGGATTATTTCTCATACACCAATTTCCATATTTCATAACAATAGAAATATCATTTTCAAACCATGGTTATTGATCAAATCTATTGTAACAACCTGAGATTTTATAAGATACATTATTTTTAATTTCATCCAGATATTCTGTCGTACGCTACACCAAGATTATCCTAAGCTATACGCAACACCGTATTAGCTTGAATTATAGACAACACTAATCTTGGATCATGTTACATACAATTTCAAGTTTGTTTGATATTAGTTATTCTACGCAACATTGAGTGTGTATATATATACATATATATATTATGTCTATAAAGTAAATATTGTTGTATTTTGTTATACGCAACAACAAAGGAGTCTTGCACTATATGCAACCATGACCTGGCTTGCGTTGCATTCAATCATGACCTTCTTTGATAGCGTGCGTTGTACGTAATACCAGGTTTCACTAAACAACGATATATGGTAATATTATTATTATAAACTAGACATTATGAATAGTATTAACTACATTTTTTATTTTATAACATTATTATTCATCTTACACATTTTCTGGATCATGGTATGAGAAAAAAATAAATCTTTCGGGTAAAATAAGTATTTTTCAAAAAATGAATTTTTGCTGCCTTTTGATGGCGCACCAACTATAAATCTAGTTTTTGACATGTTAATAAATTCAATTTTACAAAATAAAATTATTCATTTGAATAATGATATAAAATTTTAGCTTGGACAAAATTTTCATTTTATTCTGATAACTTTCATATTTTAATGAATAGTAAAACACGCTATATTTTAATTAAAAACAACTTTTTTCATCGTAATAATTTATGTGGTTAAATTATAATATTGAATGGTTTTAAACTATAAATAGAATATATTTTTACAATTTAATATAATGTATGTCATTATCATAGATTTTACCTTGAATTCGTAGGTTAAATCAATTCAATCTTTTGTAATGTTTTAAACAAAAACCTGTTTTCTTTCGACAACGAGATTAATTTTAATTTAATTTCTGCAACTTCTGTGTATTGAATTTTGAAATTTTTATTTCATATTTGTCATTAGTGGGTACAAATTATATTAATAGACTACTTTTTATTTTTGGGCATTTTGAATAGTAACTACGGTAAATTGTATTTACCATCATTAAAGGTAAATCGGGTAATTATGGGTAAATATAAGATTATAAAATTACACTGACACATGAAAAAATCCTATTGTATGACCAAAAGTTGACCCATACCACCTAAGGGTCTGATTAGAATCGTTTAATGGATTTTTGTCCATGAAAATAACTTAATTATTATTAAAACCAAAGAAAGTGACAACATGTCACTCTCTTAAATCTTATAAGTATATTAATTTTAATTTAGTGTTAAGCTTCATTAAACTTCGAACATGAATAGTCTCCATAAAGCTAATGAAATAATATACATCATATAAATTTATTTATAATTTTTAGTGATTAAATAATTATCATTAATTTTGATACAATAGTGATGCAGAAATTGTTTATCTAGTGAAAAAATCAAGAGTATAGTTTTTATTAAACTAATAGTGACCCTAAAAGGCACACAACGCTGAAAAAAACTTATTGTTCATGTAACATTAAACCATAATCATCCAATGGTAGAATATTGGACCATTTGGAGCCTTATAAAAGCGAATATGATACTAATATTATTTTATTTTAAATGATGCCAAAGTTGTCACCTTCATAATTTAATTAATATAAAAATTTCAATATTGGTATTTTAAGATAATAAATTAGAGTAAAAGTATTATTGATAAATTTAATATATTTATATTCATCATAGGATTTTATTTCTAATTTTTATGAAACAAATATGAAAATTAAAAAATTATACAAAAATGATGTAGTAATTATTTTATTAAGAGATAAACCAAATAAATGGTTTTAAAAATAATAAAATAAATATTATATGAACTATTTAATGTTCTCCAATAATTTTATAGAAACATATGACCTTTTATTAATCTATGAAAGCTTTTAGTTCAAACATGTCTTCTGTATATATTTTATTTAAATTCAAATAAATGAATAGTGTCAAAATTGACACTATTGTTATTTTATAAAAATAACATATTACAAAATTATTTAAAAATCAAAAAAAAATATTTAAAAATTATAATTATATATGGTATAAAATTTTATAAAGTATCCTATTATGGAAAATTCACAAAAAAATAAGTAATTATTCTTTATAATTTAAAATTTATAATGTTATTACCACAAATAAAATTAAATTGATTAAATAAGGATAAATCAAGATGATAATGTTTCAAATAAATTCCTAACATGTCTTAATTTTATTTTATTATTGTATTAAAACCCTATCTCATCTAATATTCGAATATGAGTCATTTTTGGATGTTTTTAAGTGGGGTTTGATTTATTATAAATTAATATATTTATGGTTTCCAAAGGTGCCCCTCTCTTCCCTTATAAAAGGGCACCTCCTCCCTCTCTTCCTCACACAAATTTGAGCCTTTAAGCTCGGAAAAACCCTGCCTATTTCCCTTTTTCAACTATCCTAGAAACATCCTAGAGGTCCTGGTCTTCTTCAAAGGCCAATTTTAGTACCCTAAGAGGAGTATTCCAAGAGGCGTGTCAAAGAAGAGGTAATATCCATTACCGATTCATTCAATTTTCTTTCTTCTTCAACTTCATCTTTAGTTGTTTAATTATTACGTAATAACATAATTATCACTCATATACTAATATGTTATTATAAGTATGAAACAACCCTATTTCACCATCTATCCATCCTACAGAAAATGAAATCACCGCGCCTGCGTACGTACGGAATACCGTCTCCACGCCGTGGTGTAATCTATTTTCCACCACCACCTTACATGGATGGGTATAATGGTGTAAATAATGATTATATATGATTATTGTAAAGTGATATTGATTTTGAAATATTATACATACACTTCAATACAATTCCACGATCATGGGAATGATATCATCGCTTGTGCGTACGTACGGACTATCATCTCCACAACGCGATGAGATTCATTCTCAATGATTAACCATTCATGAATGATTATAAAGTATATATATAATAATTAAACATGAAATATATGAGATAATAATGATACTGGATTTATTTATATATATATGTATATCATCTACTTAATTCCATTCAATTCAATAAGGAAACTAAAACAGCGTTCATGCGTACGTACGACCTACCGTCTCCATGAACAGTGTATTTCTTTCCTTTTATCAATCTATAATATATATGTTTATGATGAATATATATATATAATATATAAATCATGTTTTACATTCTGTAATTTTGTAAATCAGGATATAAGTAATAATATCAAGAAACGACAAGTCGAAACACATACGATAAATGAAATGATTTTACCCAAAACACTACTTTAACATGGAATTTATAAAAGAACAGGTAATATAAAGTCATAGTTGAAACATATATGATATCATAACAATGAACATGATTATGTAATATGTCAATGACATTATTTAAATCATTATATAGGAGTTTCGGAACCATAAGAAGCATATCAGACCTAAGGTAAGGGACAATTTTGCAAATCTCATTTTTATTCGAGATTGCTTATTCGTAAGTATTTACTAGGGTTATTTCTTTTAATCATGTCCAAGTTTTATAAAAGTGTTTTCATGTATGTTTAAATTCCTTTTTACCTATTTTTGAATTTTACTACATGGTATGTATGGAATCTTACTATTACTAATTAGTTTTTGACTTTTCCGTCAAAAGTACGAGAAGAATGTATTTTTTAACTTATACGGCACGAACAAATTTTTATGGTTTTATAAAGAATTATTTTCATGAAGATTCCTTCAAAATATTTCATGACTATTTTCAACAAAATATATTTATTTTAAAATATCATGACGTTTTGTGAAAAGAAATTGATTTTGAAGAAGAAATGATATTTTCCTCAAAAATTCATTTCAAGTGTTTTATCAAAACCATTTTTCATCTAAGATGAAATTATTTCATATGTGTATGTTTCTAGTATAATGTCTCTATGATTTACATGGTTTCACTTTTCTTATGATGAAATGATATCAATTTGTTTTATATCGATTATGTTATGATGGAATGATATTTATGAAACCCATTTTATTCTTTGGGATATGATGAATGTTTTAAGTTTATTTTGTGGTACAAGTATGAATGATTTCATTATAAGATGGGTGGGACCTATATCTCCCTATAATGAATTAGGTAAATATTTATATCTCATGACATAGACATGGATGGAATCATATGTTAAACTGGTTCAGTAATACAAGACTGGAATGAGGAGTGAACTCGATTCAGAAAGGGACTTTGTCCACTAAGATGGTCTGGGCAGCAATGCCTTGGCTGCTATGGAAATCATATCATGTGCTTAATGGTTACCACATATACATGATTAATTCCCATGCTATTTTTTCATGATTAATGTTTCTTTATGATCTATGCCTTACATACTGCCATGATTTATGTCATTGCTCAAGATTCTGCTGTTTAAATAGTATATTCTTGTTTTGAAGTTCAAATGTATATGATTTGTTTTGTTTTATCCATGCTTACCCTTACTGAGCATTTGACCTCACACTTTATATGTTTTTCCCCAGAATTTAAATAAAGGTTTTAGGTTATAAAACAAAAGGGGGATGATCTTTTGGGAGATGTTGAAGATCTTTCAACATGATTAGAAGTTTATATTCCATGTTTCCAAAGACACTAAACTATTACGATCCTTGTGTGTCAGTTTTTGTTATGTATTAAGTATTCCGCAAAATTAATGTAATGTCCATGTACGTCAAGATTCAGGTTTCTACAGTTGGTATCAGAGGAATGGTTTAGTCATCCTTTGGAAACTAGGATGTGAAAACGTTATTGAGATCCCTAGATATATTTCTAAGGTATGCCTAGGGATATCCCTAAGGATATTTATTTGTATAGGATATAGTCCAAGAACTACGGTAACGATCATAGAATTTAACCTAAGATGTTAGATATTGAGGGTACTTCCCCTTTACTAAGTTGTTTTCCCTAGCATGATTTTTGCCTCTCACACTATTCTTTTTGGGTTTTAGAAAATGGCTGGAAACAGGAAGATTCATGATAATGGGGGATATGATGGAAAATGGAATGATATTCTTCATGATAATCCAAATGAAACAGGCTTTGGAAGTCCAAATATCATTATTATTCCTAATCAGAAATCTCATAATATGATCAATAATCTCAACTTTGGTAAGATTCCTGACTCAGATAATAAGAGAAAGATGGAGTTTCATGATGATCATAGAGGAAAAAAAGTTCAATTTCCCTCATGTGAATCATGTGGGAAGAGGCATCAGGGAGATTGTTTCAAAGGAACTGGAAGATGGTTTGGGTGTGGAAAAGATGGACATAATTCCAGTAAATGCAAAGGAAAAGGTTCAGTTAACACCATGGACAAGGATAATTGTATTGCTACGACATCAACAATGATTAGATGTTTTAAATGTGGAATGTATGGGCATTATGCAAACCAATTCCCTAAGGGAAAATCTCATGAAGATAATCAACATGGTCATACAGGTAGTATTTATGTGGATGATGATGAAGAGACTACAAATAAAATATGAGATGAAATAAATGATGAAGCTCAACTAGCGGTTTAATAAGATAGTGGAATGATTATATGTTTATAAAGAATAATGTATTGTACTATGGAATAAAGAATCATCTAATGATTGTCACACTATTGTTTTCTCTAAAGTATATGAAAGTATATGGAGAATGGTACCCATAACCATGGAAGGTTATTCATATATTTTTGGAATGTAGATAATATGTGTATAATGAAGGGATATGAAGATAATGAGATGTTTTATTGTATTAATGAGCTCATGACTGATATAAGGACTAAGTGATATCATGGTTTGAGTATATAGAATTTTGAGGATTTTGGAATGTGGAAAGTGTTAACTTTTAAATGCATTCATGTTTTCACTAAGGTTCAATAGGTATTCATTCATCAAGAGAATACATGATTAAGGTATTCACATGTTTGTAATTTGACCAAAAAAATATATTTTATGATATATGGTGGATAAATGGTGGCATTTAGGTTATTGTTTTGTGACATTTCAAGTAATAATTTTCTTTATACTATGAGCTTGGACTGAAGTATTTTAGATATGCCTAAAGGTTGGAATGGATTATGTTGGACATAAGTTAGTATTGTTTATGGATATAACTTTTTTCGATATTATTAATGGGATGTTATAGTAATGTAGTTTTAGAAAAATAACAACCTACAGGATGGGCGACAACCCATCGCGTCGGACAAGGCTGTGGGAATCGAACCCACAACTGAAGTGCGACTGGCCTTTATCGCATACCAATGGCATACAGGAAGTCGCTGGTTAGTAGAAACTAGTTTTATTTTATTAAGCGGTATGATATATAAAGTATAAGTTCGTTTTTTGAATCGTATATGATTAACCTCACCATAGATGGACTTATGTATATTTGATAACTTTTGGAAACCTTTTGTTTGAAACAGATGGAATGAACCATCATTCTATCACATGACCTGTTAACACTTCACGAATAACAAATTCAACTTCATTTCTTTAAGAGATGAAGTGGAAATTGTTCAAAGCACTAACAATAGTGAGATTGTACCAAAATCAAGCAAGTGTTTCTTCTAATTCAGAATTTTCAACTTTAGGGAAATGATATTGAAAACCAAAAATGTTTTCCTAGTGCTCTTATATCCGATGAATCAGATGGTATCTCAGATCATCACAAATTTTTGTCTTTGTGATTGATGGCTTTTTCATAGTCATGTTCTCTACCACTCTCCATCAAAAGTTGATGGTTAGATTTTTCATCCATATCCATATTTCCACCTATGTTATCCTATATGGAAACCCAGTGTTGAGTTAGTTTAGGTAATCATTATGTTTCATACTTTAGTTTTTAAAATTATTATTTAGTATTTCTTTTTATGATGTGGGTTTCTATAAATTGTAAACAATTTATAACCCCGACGAATATCGAGGGAGAAATTCATTTTAAGGGGGGTAGAATGTATCAACCCAAGATTTTATAAGATAAATTAATTTTAATTTAATTCATATCTTTTGTTTTATGATACACCAAGATTATCCTACGCTATACGCAACACCGTATTAGCTTGCAGTATAGACAACACTAATCTTGGATCATGTTACATATAATTTCAAGTTTGTTTGATATTAGTTATTCTACGCAACATTGAGTGTATATATATATATATATAATGTGTTTATAAATTAAATATGGTTGTATTTTGTTATACGCAACAACAAAAGAGTCTTTCACTATATGCAATCCTGACTTGGCTTGCCTTACACGCAATCACGATCTTCTTCGATAGCCTGTGTTTTACGCAATAACGGGTTTCACTAAACAATGATATATGGTTATAATATTATTATAAACTAGCTGTTATGAATAGTATTAACTACATTTTGAATTTTATAACATTATTATTCATCTTACACATTTTCTAGAACATGGTATGAGAACAAAATAAATTTTTCGGGTAAAATAAGTATTTTTCAAAAAATGCAGTTTTGCCACATTTTGATGGGGCATCCACTTTAAATCTAGTTTTTGACATGTTAATAAGTTAAATTTTACAAAATATAATTATTCTTTGTAATAATGATATAAAATTTTACATTGGATAAAATTTTCATGTTATTCTGATAACTTTCATATTTTAATGAATAGTAAAATCACGGTATATTTTAATTAAAAACAACTTTTTTCATCGTAATAATTTATGTGGTTAAATTATAATATTTAATGGTCTTAAAGTATAAATAGAATATATTTTTACCATTTAATATAATGTATGTCATTAGAATTGATTTTACCTTGAATTCGTAGGTTAAATCAATTCAATCTTTTGTAATGTTTTAAACAAAAACCCGTTTTCATTCGACAACGGGATTAATTTTAA
The DNA here is from genome assembly GCA_963277665.1 of Viscum album. Taxonomy (NCBI): domain Eukaryota; kingdom Viridiplantae; phylum Streptophyta; class Magnoliopsida; order Santalales; family Viscaceae; genus Viscum; species Viscum album. The sequence goes on along the minus strand of OY728140.1, from coordinate 1,943,044,631 downwards.
TTTAATTTCTGTAACTTCTATGTATTGAATTTGGAAAAATGGATTCCATATTTGTAATAAGTGGGTACAAATTATATTAATAAACTACTTTTTTTTTGTGCATTATGAATAGTAACTACGGTAAATTTTATTTACCATAGTTAAAGGTAAATCGGGTAATTAAGCGTAAATATAATATTATAAAATTATCATAACACCTTCCAAAATCCTATTGGATGACTAAAAGGCGACCCATATCACCTATGTGTCGGATTAGAATCATTTAATGGACTTTTTTCCATGAAAATAACTTAATTATTATTAAAACCAAAGAAACTGACAACATGTCACTCTCTTAAATCTTATAAGTATATTAATTTTAATTTAGTGATAAACTTCATGAAACTTCAAACATGAATAGTCTCCAGAAAGCTAATGAAATTAGCTACATCATATGAATTTACTTATAATTTTTAGGGATTAAATAATTATCATTAAATTTGACACAATAGTGATGCAGAAATTTTTAATCTTGTGAAAAAATCAAGAATATAGTTTTTATTAAACTAATAGTGACCCAAAAAGGCACAAACACCTGACCAAAACTTATTAGTCATGTTAATTTAAACCATAATCATCCAATGGTCTAATATTTGATTATTTGGAGCCTTATAAAAGCGAATATGACACTTATATTATTTTATTTTAAATGATGCCAAAGTTGTCACCTTCATAATATAATAAATATAACAATTTCAATATTGTGATTTTAAAATGATAAATTCTATTAAAAGTATTATTGTTAAAGTTAGTAGATTTATCTTTATCATAGGAGTTTATTTTTAATTTTTATGAAACAAAAAAGTATATTAAATAATTATACAAAATGATGTAGAAATTATTTTATTAAGAGATAAACCAAATAAATTTTTTAAAAAATAATAAAATAAATATTATTGAACTATTTAATGTGATCCAATAATTTAATAGATACATATGACCTTTTATTAATATATTAAATATTTTAGTTCTAACATATCTTCTGTATATATTTTATTTAATTTCACATAATTGAATAGTGTCAAAATTGACACTATTGTTATTTTATAAAAATAACATATTATAAAATTGTTTAAAAATCAAAAAAATATTTAAAAATTATAAATATATATGGTATAAAATGTTATAAACTATCAAATTATGGAAATTTCACAACAAATAATTAATTATTTGTTTTAATTTAAAATTTATAACGTTATTACCACAAATAAAATTAAATTTATTAAATAAGGATAAATCAAGTTGATAATGTTTAAAATAAATTCCTAACATGTCTAAATTTTATTGGTTGATTTGATTAAAACCCTATCTCATCTAATATTATAATATGAGTCATTTTTGGATGTTTTTAAGTGGGGTTAGATTTTATTATAAATTAATATTTTTCAGATTTCCAAAGGTGCCCCTCTCTTCCCTTATAAAAGGGCACCTCCTCCATCTCTTCGTCACACCAATTTGAGCCTTTAAGCTCTTCCAAACACTGAACATTTCCCTTCTCAACTTCCCTAGAGACATCCTAGAGGTCCTGGTCTTCTTCAAAGACCAATTGTTGTACCCTAAGAGGAGTATTCAAAGAGGCGTGTCAAAGAACAGGTAATATCCGTTACCGATTATTTAAATATTCTTTCTTCTTCAACTTCTTCTTCTTTAGTTGTTTCATTATGAAGTAATAACATCAGTATCACTCATATACTGATATGTTATTATAATTATGAAAAAACCCTATTTCACCATCTATCCATCCTACGGAAAACAAAATCACCGCGCGTGCATACGTACGGAATACCGTCTCCACGCCGTGGTGAAATCTATTTTCCACCACCACCTATCTTGGATGGGTATAATGGTGAAAATAAGGATTATATATTATTATTGTAAAGTGATATTTATTCTGAAATATTATACATACACTTCAATACAATTCCACGATAATGGGAATGATATCATCGCTCGTGCGTATGTACAGACTACCGTCTCCACGACGCGATGAGATTCATTCTCAATGATTAACCATTCATGAATGATTATAAAGTATATATAAAATAAGCAACCATGAAATATACGACATAATAACGATACTGGATTTATGTATATATATATATGTATTTCATCTACTTAATTCCATTCAATTCAATAAGGAAACGAAAACAGCGTTCATGCGTACATACGGCCTACCGTCTCCATGAACAATGTATTTATTTCATTTTATCGATCTATAATATATATGTATATGATGAATATATATATTATATATAAATCATGTTTTATATTCTGGAATTATGTAAATCAGGGTATAAGTAATAATATCATGAAACGACAAGTCGAAACACATACGATAAATGAAATGATTTTACCCAAAACGCTACTTTAACATGGAATTTACAAAAGAACGGGTAATATAAAGTCATAAGTGAAACATATATGATATAATAATAATGAATATGATTATGTAATAAGTCAATGAAATTATTTAAATCATTATATAGGAGGTTCGGAACCATACGAAGCATATCATAGCTAAGGTAAGGGATAATTTTGCAAATCTCATTTTTATCCGAGATTGATTATTCGTAAGTATTTACTGGTGTTATTTCTATTATCCATGTCCATGTTTTATAAAAGTGTTTCCATGTATTTTTAAAGTCCATTTTACCCAGTTTTGACTTTTAATACATGGTATGTATGGAATCTTACTATTACAAGGTACTTTTTGACTTTTCCTGCAAAAGTACGAGAAGAACATTTTTTAACTTATACAGCACGAAAAGATTTTTACAGTTTTATAAAGCCTTATTTGCATGAATCTTCCTTCAAAATATTTCATGACTATTTTCAAAAAAATATTTTTCTTTTAAAATAGCATGACGTTTTGTGAAAAGAAATTGATTTTGAAGAAGAAAGGATATTTTCCTCAAGAATTCATTTCATGTTTTTTTATCAAAACCATTTTTCATCTATGATGACATTGTTTCATATGTGTATGTTTCAAGTATAATGTCTCTATGATTTACATGGTTTCACATTTCTTTTGATGAAACGATATCCATTTTTTTTATATGAATTATGTTATGATGGAATGATGTTTATGAAACCCATTTTATTCTTTGGGTTATGATGAATGTTTTAAGTTTATTTTGTGGCACAAGTAAGAATGATTTAATTATGAGATTGTTGGGACCTATATCTCCCTCCAATGCATTGGGTAAAGATTTATATCTCATGAGATAGACATGGCTGGAATGGCATGTTAAACCAGTTCATTAATACAGGACTGGAACGGGGAGTGAACTCGATTCAGAAAGGGACATTGTCCATTAAGATGGTCTTGGCAGCAATTAATTTGCTACTATGGAAATCATATCATGTGCTTAATGGTTTCCACAATTACACGTTTAATTCCCATTCTATTTTATCATGATTAATGTTTCTTAATGATCTATGCCTTACATACTACCGTGATTTATGTCATTGCTCAAGATTCCGATGTTTAAATATTATGTTCATGTTCTGAAGTTCAAATGTATATGATTTGTTTTATTTTATCCATGCTTACCTTTACTGAGCATTTGAGATCACCCTTTATATTTTTTCTTTTCCCCAGGATTTAAATAAAGGATTTAGGTAAGAAAAAAGAGGGAAAGATCTTATGGGAGATGTTGAAGATCTTTCAACATGATTAGAAGTTTATATTCCATGTTTCCAAAGACACTAAACTATTACGATCCTTGTGTGTCTGTTTTTGTTATATATTAAGTATTCCGCAAAAGTAATGTAATGTCCATGTACGTTAAGCTTCGGGTTTTTACAGTTGGTATCAGAGGAAAGGATTAGACAACCTTTGGAAACTAGGATGCAAAAACGTTAGTGAGACCCCTAGAGATATTTCTAAGGTATTTCTACATATATCCCTAAGGATAAGTATACATATAGGTTATAGTCATAGAACTACGGTAACGATCATAGAATTTAACCTAAGATGTTAGATATTGAGGGTACTTCCCCTTTACTATGTTGTTTTCCCTAGCATGATTTTAGCCTCTCACACTATTCTTTTTGGGTTTTAGAAAATGGCTGGAAACAAGAAGATTCACGATAATGGAGGATATGACGGACAAGGAAATGAAATTCTTTATGAGCAACCAAATGAAAAGGGGTTTGGAAGTCCAATCATCATTATTATGCCTAATCAAAAATATCATAATATGGTAAATAATCTCAACTTTGGTAAGTTTCCCGACTCAGATAATAAGAGAAAGATAGAGTTTCATGATGATCATAGAGGAAAGAAAGTTCAATTTCCCTCATGTAAATCTTGTGGGAATAAGCATCCGGGAGATTTTTTCAAAGGAACTGGAAGATTCTTTGGGTGTGCAAAAGAAGGACACAAAGCAAGTAAGTGCAAAGGAAAAGGTTTATTTAACACCATGGGTAAAGAAAAAAGTTATTTCTACGACATCAACAATGATTAGATGTTTTAAATGTGTAATGTATGGGCATTATGCAAACCAATACCCTAAGGGAAAATCTCATGAAGAGAATCACCAAGGTCATACGGGTAGTATTTATGTGGATGATGATGAAGAGACAACAAATGAAATATGAGATGAACTAAATGATGAAGCTCATCTAGTGGTTTAAGAAGTTAGTGGAATGATTGTATGTTTATAAAGAATAATGTATGGTACTATGGAAAATAGAATCATCTAAGGATTGTTACACTATTATTTTTCTTAAAGTATATGAAAGTATATGCTGAATGGTACCAGTAACCAATGAAGGTTATTCATATATTTTTGGAAAGTAGATGATATGCACATAATGAAGGGATAAGAAGATAATGATATGTTTGATTGTATTCATGAGCTCATGACTTATATAAGGACAAAGCGATATCATGGATTGAGTATATAGAATTTTGAGGATTTTGGAATGTGGAAAGTGTTAACTTTTAACTGCATTCATGTTTTTACTAAGGTTCAATAGGTATTCATTCTTCATGAGAATACATGATTAAGGTATTCACATGATTGTAATTTGACCAAAAAAATATATCTTATGATATATGGTGGATAAATGATGGCATTCACGTTATTGTTATGTGACATTTCAAGTAATCATTTTCTTTATACTATGAGCTTGGACCGAAGAATTTTAGATAAGCCTAAAGATTGGAATGGATTATGTTGGACATAAGTTAGTATTGTTTAAGGATATAACTTTTTTCGATATTATTGATGGGAAGTTATAGTAATGTAGTTTTAGAAAAAGGACAACCTGTAGGACAGGCGACATCCCATCGCGTCGGACAAGGCTGTGGGTATCAAACCCACAACTGAAGTGCGACTGGACTTTATTGAATACCAATGGCCTACAAGAAGTCCCTGGTTAGTAGAAACTAGTTTTATTTTATTAAGTGGTATGATATATAAAGTATAAGTTCCTTTTTAGAATCATATATGATTAACCTCACCATAGATGGACTTATGTATATTTGATAAATTTTGAAAACCTTTTGTTTGAAACAGATGGAATGACCCATCATTCTATCACATGACCTGTTACCACTTCACGAATAACAAATTCAACTTAATTTCTTTAATAGATGAAGTGGAAATTGTTCAAAGCACCAACAACAGTGAGATTGTACCAAAATCAAGCAAGTATTTCTTCTAATTAAAAATTTTAAACTTTAGGGAAATGATATTGATAACCAAAAATGATGTCCTAGTGCTATTATATCCGATGAATCAGATGGTACCTTAGATCATCACAAATTTTTGTCTTTTTTATTGATGTCTTTTTCATAGCCATGTACTCTACCACTATCCATCAGAAGTAGATGGTTAGATTTTTCTTCCATATCCATATTTTCACGTATGTTCTCCTATATGGAAACCCAGTGATGAGTTACTTTGGGTAATAATTACATTTCATACTTTAGTTTTTAAATTTATGTTTTAGTATTCCTTTTTACGATGTGGGTTTCTATAAATAGTTAACAATTTATAAACCCGACAAATTTCGAGGGCAAAATTCATTTTAAGGGGGGGGGGTAGAATATAACATCCCAAGATTTTATAAGATATATTATTTTTAATTTCATTCATATCTTCTATTGTACGATACACCAAGATTATCCTGCGCTATACGCAACACCGTATTAGCTTACAGTATACACAACATTAATCATGGATCGTGTTACACACAATTTCATTTTTGTTTGATATTAGTTATTCTACACAACATTGAGTGTATATATATATATATATTAAATTTATAAATGAAATATGGTTGTATTTTGTTATACGCAACAACAAAGGAGTCTTTCACTATACGCAACCCTGACTTGGCTTGCATTACACGCAATCACGACCTTCTTCCATAGCGTGTGTTGTACGCAATACCGGGTTTCATTAAACAATGATATATAGTTATAATATTATTATAAACTAGACTTTATGAATATTATTAACTAAATTTTGAATTTTATAACATTATTATTCATCTTACACATTTTCTAGAACATGGTATGAGAACAAAATAAATTTTTCGGGTAAAATAAGTATTTTTCTAAAAATTCAGTTTTGCCGCCTTTTGATAGCGCACCCACTTTAAATATATTTTTTGACATGTTAATAAGATTAATTTTACAAAATAAAATTATTCTTTGAAATAATTATATAAAATTTTACCTTGGATAATTGTTTCATGTTATTCTGATAACTTTCATATTTTAATGAATAGTAAAACACGCTATATTTTAATTAAAAACAACTTTTTTCATCGTAATAATTTATGTGGTTAAATAATAATATTGAATGGTCTTAAAGTATAAATAGAATATATTTTTACCATTTAATATAATGTATGTCATTATCATTTATTTTACTTTGAATTCGTAGATTAAATCAATTCAATCTTTTGTAATGTTTTAAACAAAAACCTGTTTTCTTTCGACAACGGGATTAATTTTAATTTAATTTCTGAAAATTTTGTGTATTGAATTTGGAAAAATGGATTCCATTTTTGGAATAAGTGGGTCCAAATTATATTAACAGACTAGTTTTTATTTTTGGGAATTATGAATAGTAACTATGGTAAATTTTATTTACCATAGTTAAAGGTAAATCAGGTAATTAAGGGTAAATATAAGAATACAAAATAAACATATCACCAGAAAAAATCCTATTTGATGACTAAAAGTCGACTCATATCACCTAAGGGTCGGATTAGAATCATTTAATGGACTTTTTCACTGGAAATAACTTAATTATTATTAAAACCAAAGAAAGTGACAACATGTCACTCCCTTAAATCTTATAAGTATATTAATTTTAATTTACTGATAAACTTCATGAAACTTCGAACATGAATATTCTCCAGAAAGATAATGAAATTATCTACATCATATGAATTTGTTTATAATTTTTAGGGATTAAATAATTATCATTAATTTTGACACAATAGTGATGCAGAAATTGTTTATCTAGTGAAACAAAATCAAGAATATAGTTTTTATTAAACTAATAGTGACCATAAAAGGAACAAAACCCTGACCAAAGCTTATTGGTCATGTAAATTTAAACCATAATCATCCAATGGTCGAATATTTGACCATTTGGAGCCTTATAAAACCGAATATGACACTTATATTATTTTATTTTAAATGATGCCAAAGTTGTCACCTTCATAATTTAATAAATATAACAATTTCAATATTGTGATTTTAAGATGTTAAATTGGATTAAAAGTATTATTGATAAAGGTAATATATTTATCTTATTCATAGGAGTTTATTTTTAATTTTTATGAATGAAATAAGTATGTTAAATAAGTATACAAAAATGATGTAGTAATTATTTTATTAAGAGATAAACCAAATAAATGGTTTTAAAAATAATAAAATAAATATTATATGAACTATTTAATGTGCTCCAATAATTTTATAGATACATATGACCTTTTATTAATATATTGAAGCTTTTAGTTCTAACATATCTCATGTATATATTTGATTTAAATTCAAATAAATGAATAGTGTCAAAATTCAGACAATTGTTATTTTATAAAAATAACATTTTATAAAATTGTTTAAAAATCACAAAATTTTTTAAAAATTATAAATTTATATGGTATAAAATTTTATAAAGTATCCAATTATTGAAAACGCACAAAAAATAACTAATTATTTGTTTTAATTTAAAATTTATAATGTTATTACCACAAATAAAATAAAAATGATTATATAAGGATAACTCATGTTGATAATGTTTAAAATAAATTCCTAACATGTCTAAATTTTATTGGTTTATTATAATAAAACCCTATATCATCTAATATTATAATATGAGTCATTTTTTAATGTTTTTAAGTGGGGTTAGTTTTATTATAAATTAATATTTTTAACATTTCCAAAGGCGGCCCTCTCTTCCCTTATAAAAGGGCACCTCCTCTCTCTCTTTCTCACACCAATTTGAGCCTTTAAGCTCGGCCAAACCCTTCCCATTTCCCTTAGCAACTTCCCTAGAAACATCCTATATGTCCTGGTCTTCTTCAAAGATCAATTTTAGTACCCTAAGAGGATTATTCAAAGTGGCGTGTCAAAGAAGAGGTAATATCTGTTACCGATTATTTCAATTTTCATACTTCTTCAACTTCTTCTTATTCAGTTGTTTCATTATGAAGTAATAACATCAGTATCACTAATATACTTATATGTTATTATAAGTATGAAACAACCTTATTTCACTATCTATCCATCCTACAGAAAACGAAATCACCGCGCATGCGTACGTACAGAATACCGTCTCCACGCTGTGGTGTAATCTATTTTCCACCACCAACTTACTTGGATGGTTATAATGGTGTAAATAATGATTATATATGATTATTGTAAAGTTATATTGATTCTGAAATATTATACATACACTTAAATACAATTCCACGATCATGGGAATGATATCATCGCTCGTGCGTACGTACGGACTACCGTCTCCACGACGCGTTGAGATTCATTTTCAATGATTAACCATTCATGAATGATTATAAAGTATATATACAATAAGTAACCATGAAATATATGAAATAATAATGATACTAAATTTATGTATATATATATATGTATGTCATCTACTTAATTCCATTCAATTCAATAATGAAACGAAAACAGCATTCATGCATACATACGGCCTACCGTCTCCATTAACGGTGTATTTATTTCCTTTTATCGATATATAATATATATTTATATGATGAATATATATATTATATATAAATCATTTTTTACATTCTGTAAATATTAAAATAAGGATATAAGTAATAATATCAAGAAATGATAAGTCGATACACATACGATAAATGAAATGATTTTACCCAAAACGCTACATTAACATGGAATTTACAAAAGAACGGGTAATATAAAGTCATAAGTGAAAAATATATGATATACTAACAATGAATATTATTATTTAATAAGTCAATGACATTATTTAAATCATTATACAGGAGGTTCGGAACCATACGAAGCATATCAGACCTAAGGTAAGGGATAATTTTACAAATCTCATTTTTATCCGAGATTGCTTATTCTTAAGTATTTACTGGGGTTATTTCTATTATCCATGTCCATGTTTTATAAAAGTGTTTTCACGTATTTTTAAAGACCTTTTTACACATTTTTTACTTTTAATACATGGTATTTATGGAATCTTACTATTACGATGTACTTTTTGACTTTTCTGGCAAAAGTACGAGAAGAATGTTTTTTTAACTTATACGACACGAACAGATTTTTACGGTTTTGCAAAGCCTTATTTGCATGTATATTTGTTCAAAACATTTCATGACTATTTTTAACAAAATATATTTCTTTTAAAATAGCATGACGTTTTTTGAAAAGAAATTTATTTTGAAGAAGAAATGATATTTTTTTCAAGAATTCATTTCAAGTGTTTTATCAAAACCATTTTTCATCTAAGATGACATTATTTCATATGTGTATGTTTCAAGTATAATGTCTCTAGGATTTACATGGTTTCCCTTTTCTTATGATGAATTGATATGCATTTGTTTTATATTAATTATGTTATGATGGAATGATGTTTATGAAACCCATTTTATTCTTTGGGTTATGATGAATGTTTTAAGTTTATTTTGTGGCACAAGTAAGAATGATTTAATTATGAGATGGGTGGGACCTATATCTCCCTCCAATGCATTGGGTAAAGGTTTATATCTCATGAGATAGACATGGCTGGAATGGCATGTTAAACCGGTTCAGTAATACAGGACTATAACGAAGAGTGAACTCGATTCAGATAGAGACATTGTCCACAAAGATGGTCTTGGCAGAAATGCCTTGGCTACTATGGAAATAATATCATGTGCTTAATGGTTGACACAACTAAATGTTTAATTATCATGCTATTTTATCATGATTAATATTTCTTTATGATTTATGCCTTACGTAATGCCATGATTTATGTCATTGCTCAAGATTCTGATGTTTAAATATTATGTTCATGTTTTGAAGTTAAAATATATCTGATTTGTTTTATTTTACCCATGCTTACCCTTACTGAGAATTTGAGATCACCCTTTATAGGTTTTCTTTTCCCCAGGATTTAAAGAAATGTTTTAGGTAATAAAACAAAAAGGGGAAGATCTTATGGGAGATGTTGAAGATCTTTCAACTTGATTAGAAGTTTATATTCCAAGATTCCAGAGACAATAAACTATTACGATCCTTGTGTGTCTATTTTTGTTATGTATTAAGTATTCCGAAAAAGTATTGTAATTTCCATGTATGTGAAGTTTCAGGTTTCTACAGTTGGTATTAGAGGAATGGTTTAGTCAAACATTGGAAAATAGGATGCGAAAACGTTAGTGAGATCCCTAGAGATATTTCTAAGGTATGTCTGCAGATATCCATAAGGATAAGTATACGTATAGGATATAGTCCTAGAACTACGGTAACGATCATAGAATTTAACCTAAGATGTTAGATATTGATGGTACTTCCCCTTTACTATGTTGTTTTCCCTAGCATGATTTTATCCTCTCACGCTATTCTTTTTGGGTTTTAGAAAATGGCTGGAAACAGGAAGATTCACGATAATGGAGGATATGATGGACAATGGAATGATATTATTCATGAGAAACCAAATGAAACGGGATTTGGAAGTCCAATCATAATTATTATGCCTAATCAGAAATATCATAATATGATCAATAATCTCAACTTTGGTATGTTTCCCGACCCGGATAATAAGAGAAAGATAGAGTTTCATGATGATCATAGAGGAAAGAAAGTTCAATTTCCCTCATGTAAATCATGTTGGAAGAGGCATCACGAAGATTGTTTCAAAGGAACTGGAAGATGCTTTGGGTGTAGAAAAGAAGGACACAAAGCTAGTAAGTGCAAAGGAAAAGGTTCAGTTAACACCATGGACAAGGATAACGGTATTTCTACGACATCAACAATGATTAGATGTTTTAAATGTGGAATGTATGGGCATTATGCAAACCAATACCCTAAGGGAAAATCTCATGAGGAGAATCAGCATGGTCATACGGGTAGTATTTATGTGGATGATGAAGAAGAGACAAAAAATGAAATATGAGATGAAATAAATGATGAAGCTTAGCTAGTGGTTTAAGAAGTTAGTGGAATGATTGTATGTTTATAAAGAATAATGTATGGTAATATGGAATAAAGAATCAACTAATGATTGTTACACTATTTTTTTTCCTAAAGTATATGAAAGTAAATGTTGAATGGTACCGGTGACCATGGAAGGTTATTCAGATATTTTTGGAAAGTAGATGATAAGCGCATAATGAAGGGATAAGAGGATAATGAGATGTTTGATTGTATTCACGAGATCATGACTAATATAAGGACTAAGTGATATCATTGTTTGAGTATATACAATTTTGATGATTTTGGAATGTTGAAAGTGTTTACTTTTAAATGCATTCATGTTTTCACTAAGGTTCATTGGGTATTCATTCATCAAGGGAATACATGATTAAGGTATTCACATGTTTGTAATTTTACCAACAAAATATATCTTATGATATATGTTGGATAAATTATGGCATTCACGTTATTGTTATGTGACATTTCAAGGAATCATTTTCTTTATACTATGAGCTTGGACCGAAGTATTTTAAATAAGCCAAAAGATTGGAATGGATTATGTTGGACATAAGTAAGTATTGTTTAAGTATATAACTTTTTTCAATATTATTGATGGGATGTTATAGTAATGTAGTTTTAGAAAAAGGACAACCTGCAGGACGGGCGAGAACCCATCGCGTCCGAAAAGGCTGTGGGAATCGAACCCACAACTGAAGTGTGACTGGCCTTTATTGCATACCAATGGCCTACAGGATGTCCCTGGTTAGTAGAAACTAGTTTAATTTTATTAAGCGCTATGATATATAAAGTATAAGTTAATTTTTGGAATCGTATATGATTAAACTCACCATAGATGGACTTATGTATATTTGATAACTTTTGTAAACCTTTTGTTTGAAACAGATGGAATGACCCATCATTCTCTCACATGACCTGTTACCACTTCACGGATAACAAATTCAACTTCATTTCTTTAAGATATGTAATGGAAATTGTTCAAAGCACGAACAACAGTGAGATTGTACCAAAATCAAGCCAGTATTTATTCTAATTCAAAATTTTCAACTTTAGGGAAATGATATTGAAAAACAAAAATGTTGTCCTAGTGCTCTTATATCTGATGAATTAGATGGTACCTTAGATCATCACAAATTTTTGGATTTGTGATTGATGGCTTTTTCATAGCCATGTACTCTACCACTATCAATCAGAAGTAGATGGTTAGATTTTTCTTCCATATCCATATTTTCACCTATGTTCTCCTATATGGAAACCTAGTGATGAGTTACTTTGGATAATCATTACGTTTCATACTTTAGTTTTTAAATTTATGTTTTAGTATTCCTTTTTACGATGTGGGTTTTAATAAATAGTAAACAATTTATAAACCCGATGAATTTCGAGGGTGAAATTCATTTTAAGGGGGGGGGGGTAGAATGTAACAACCCGAGATTTTATAAGATACATTCTTTTTAATTTCATTCATATCTTTTGTTGTACGGTACACCAAGATTATCCTGCGCTATACGCAACACCGTATTAGCTTGCAGTATACACAACACTAATCTTGGATCGTGTTACAAACAATTTCAAGTTTGTTTGATATTAGTTATTCAATGAAACATGGAGTGTATATATATATTAAATTTATAAATGAAATATGGTTGTATTTTGTTGTACGCAACAACAAAGGAGTCTTGCACTATACGCAACCCTGACTTGGCTTGCATTACACGCAATCACGACATTCATCGATAGCGTATGTTGTACGCAATACCGGGTTCACTAAACAACGATATATGGTTATAATATTATTATAAACAAGCTGTTATGAATAGTATTAACTAAATTTTGAATTTTATAACATTATTATTCATCTTACACATTTACGAGAACATGGTATTAGAACAAAAGAAATTTTTCGGGTAAAATAATTATTTTAAAAAAAATGCAGTTTTGCCGCCTTTTGATGGCGCATCTACTTTAAATCTTGTTTTTGACATGTTAATAAGTTAAATTTTACAAAATAAAATTATTCTTTGCAATAATTATACAAAATTTTACCTTGGATAAAATTTTCATGTTATTCTGATAACTTTCATATTTTAATTAATAGTAAAAACACGCTATATTTTAATTAAAAACAACTTTTTTCATCGTAATAATTTATGTGGTTAAATTATAATATTGAATGGTATTAAAGTATAAATAGAATATATTTTTACAATTTAATATAATGTATGTCATTAGTATTGATTTTACCTTGAATTCGTAGGTTAAGTCAATTCAATCTTTTGTAATGTTTTAAACAAAAACACGTTTTCTTTCGACGCCTGGATTAATTTTAATTTAATTTCTGCAACTTATGTGTATTGAATTTGTAAAAATAGATTCCATATTTGGAATCATTGGGTCCAAATTATATTAATATACTACTTTTTATTTTTGGGCATTATAAATAGTAACTGCGGTAAATTTTATTTAACATAGTTAAAGGTAAATCATGTAATTAAGGGTTAATATAAGATTATAAAATTACCCTAACACCTGCCAAAATCTTATTGGATGACTTAAAGTCGACCCAAATCACCTAAGGGTATGATTAGAAACATTTAATAGACTTTTTTCCATGACAATAACTTAATTATTATTAAAACCAAAGAAAGTGACAACATATCACTCTCTTAAATATTATAAGTATATTAATTTTCATTTAGTGATAAACTTCATGAAACTTCAAACATGAATAGTATACTAAAAGATAATTAAATTATATACATCATATGAATTTATTTATTATTTTTAGGGATTAAATAATTATCATTAAATTTGACACAATAGTGATGCAGAAATTGTTTATCCAGTGAAAAAAATCAAGAATATTATTTTTATTAAACTAATAGTGACCCTAAAAGGCACAAAACCCTGACCAAAACTTATTGGTCATGTAAATTTAAACCATAATAATTTAATCGTCTACAATTTTACCATTTTGAGCCTTATAAAAGCAAATATGATACTTATATTATTTTATTTTAAATGATCCCAAAGTTGTTACCTTCATAATTTAATAAATATAACAATTTCAATATTGTGATTTAAAGATGATAAATTCACGTAGAAGTATTATTGTTAAAGTTAATATATTTATCTTCATCATAAGAATTTATTTTTAATTTTTATTCAACAAATAAGTATATTAAATAATTATAGAAAAATGATGTAATAATTATTTTATTAAGAGATAAACCAAAAAAATGGTTTTAAAAATAATAAAATAAATATTATATGAACTATTTAATGTGATCCAATAATTTTAAAGATACATATGACCTTTTATTAATCTATTAAATATTTTATTTCTAACATATATTCTTTATATATTTTATTTAAATTCAAATAAATGAATAGTGTCAAAATTGACACTATTGTTATTTTATAAAAATAAAATATTTTAAAATTGTTTAAAAATCACAAACATATTTACAAATTATAAATTTATATTTTATAGAATTTTATAAAGTATCCAATTATGTAAAAATCACAACAAATAAGTAATTATTTGTTATTACTTTAAAATTTATAATTTTATTACCACAAATAAAATTAAATTGATTAAATAAGGATAAATCAAGTTGATGATGATTAAAATAAATTCCTAACATGTCTAAATTTTATTGGTTGAATATATTACATCCCTATCACATATAATATTCTAATATTATTCATTTTTGGAATTTTTTAAGTGGGTATAGATTTATTATAAATTAATATTTTTGAGATTTACAATGGTGCCCCTCTCTTCCCTTATAAAGGGGAACCTCCTCCCTCACTTACTAACACCAATTTGAGCCTTTATGCTCGGCCAAACCATACCCATTTACCTTATAAACTTCCCTAGAAACATCCTAGAGGTCCTGGTCTTCTTCAAAGACCAATTGTAGTATCCTAAGAGAAGTATTCAAAGAGGTGTGTCAAAGAAGAGGTAATATCTGTTACCGATTCTTTCAATTTTATTTCTTCTTCAACATATTCTTCTTTAGTTGTTTAATAATGAAGTAATAACATCAGTATTACTAATATAATGATATGTTATTATAATTATTAAAAAACCTTATTTAACCATCTATCCATCCTACGGAAAATGAAATCACCGCGCGTGCGTACGTACGGAATACCGTCTCCACGCCGTGGTGTAATCTATTTTCCACCACCAACTTTCCTGGATGGGTATAATGGAGTAAATAATGATTATATACGTTTATTGTAATTTGATATTGATTATGAAATATTATACATACACTTAAATACAATTCCACGATCATGGGAATAATATCATTGCTCGTGTGTACGTACGGACTACCGTCTCCACGACACGATGAGATTAATTCTCAATGATTAACCATTAATGAATGATTATAAATTATATATATAATCAGTAACCATGAAATATATGGCATAATAATGATACTTGATTATGCATATGTATATTTATTTCATCCACTTAATTCCATTCAATTCAATAAGGAAACGAAAACAGCGTTCATGCGTACGTACGGCCTACCGTCTCCATGAACGATGCATTTCTTTCATTTTATCGATCTATTATATATATGTATACTATGAATATATAAATTATATATATATCATGTTTTACATTATGGAATTATGTAAATCAGGTTATAAGTAATAATATCATGAAACGACAAGTCGAAACACATACAAAAAATGAAATGATTTTACCCAAAATGCTACTTTAACATGGAATTTTCAAAAGAATGGGTAATATAAAGTCATAAGTGAAACATATATGATATCATAACAATGAAGATGACTATGTAATTAGTCAATGTCATTATTTAAATCATTATACAGGAGGTTCGGAACCATACTAAGCATATCGGACCTAAGGTAAGGGATAATTTTGCAAATCTCATTTTTATCCGAGATTGCTTATTTGTAAGTATTTACTGGGGTTATTTCTATTATCAATGTCCATGTTTTATAAAAGTGTTTTCATGTATGTTTAAAGTCCTTTTTACCAATTTTTGAATTTTACTACATGGTATGTATGGAATATTACTATTACGAGGTACTTTTTGACTTTTCCTACAAAAGTACGAGAAGAATGTTTTTTTAACTTATACGGCACGAACGGATTTTTAAAGTTTTATAAAGCCTTATTTTCATGAATCTTACTTCAAAAGATTTCATGACTATTTTCAAAAAAATCTATTTCTTTTAAAATAGCATGAAGTTTTGTGTAAAGAAATTGATTTTTAAGAATAAAGGATATTTTCCTCAAGAATTAATTTCAAGTGTTTTATCAAAACTATTTTTCATTGAAGATGAAATTATTTCATATGTGTATGTTTCAAGAATAATTCCTATATGATTTACATGGTTTCACTTTTCTTATGATGAAATGATATCCATTTGTTTTATATGGATTATTTTATGATGGAATGATGTTTATGAAACCTATTTTATTCTTTGGGTTATGATGAATGTTTTATGTTTATTTTGTGGCACAAGTAAGAATGATTTCATTATGGGATGGGTGGGACATATATATCCCTCCAATGCATTGGGTAAAGATTTATATCTCATGAGATAGACATGGATGGAACGACATGTTAAACCGGTTCAGTAATACAGGACTAGAACGAGGAGTGAACTCGATTCAGAAAGGGACTTTTTCCACTAAGATGGTCTTGGAAATAATGCCTTGGCTACTATTGAAATCATATCATGTGCTTAATGGTTTCCAAAATTACATGTTTAGTTCCCATGATATTTTATCATGATTAATGTTTCTTTATGATATATTCCTTACGTACTACCATGATTTATGTCATTGCTCGAGATTCTGATGTTTAAATATTATGTTCATGTTTTGAAGTTCAAATGTATTTGATTTGTTTTATTTTATCCATTCTTACCCTTACTGAGCATTTGAGATCAACCTTTGTATGTTTTCTTTTCTCCATGATTTTAATAAAGGTTTTAGGTAATAAAACAAAAAGGGGAATATCTTATGGGAGATGTTGAAGATCTTTTAACATGATTAGAAGTTTATATTCCATGTTTCCAAAGACACTAAACTATTATGATCCTTCTGTGTCTGTTTTTGTTATGTATTAAGTATTCCACAAAAGTAATATAATGTCCATGTACATCAAGCTTCAGGTTTCTAAACCTATACCAATGGATTAAGCTCCCACAGTTCTCTAAATTTTGGGTATATCCTATACTCAAGGTTTTATGGGTTATACCCCCTATTCTATTCCATGGGTATAGGGTAATTTTATATTAGTGATAAGCTCCTCTCCTAGTATTCATGACAAACTCTTCATGTGTCTGTCTACAAAGAAAAACTTATTCTCTTCTCGGCTCCCCCTTTATTATCATTTATAATAGAATAGAATATCTATCCCTTTTCATGAATATATCACATAATATCCTCCCCCTTTTTCAACAAATATAGTGGAATAAAGGAGGTAAAAATAAACCAGTGAACATACATAGATGTTGAGAGATAATGCACTCACTACCATAGATCGCGGCTTATACAACATAGACATTTATCAATGCTAAATAGAAAGCGCTGATAAAAGTGATGCCTCTATCAGTGAAAGCTCAAGGCATTGATAAATTTAACTTTTATCAGCGCTCATAAAATTGCAAATATGGGTGTACCGTTTATCATTGATTTAGCACAAATAAAATAATTTAATAAGAAATATTATTAACATATATATAATTATCATATTTATATTTAATAAATAATGTTTAAATATATAAAATAATTAAAAAATACATGTATATGATTAATATAAATGTGTTATATTAATATAATTTTTTAATAAATCAAACATATATATATATATAATGTTTTTCAAAAGTATTTATAATATTATAAATTAGTAAATATATATTTAAATAAATAAAAAATTATAATAAATATATATTTAAATAATTATAAAATTACATTAAACATATTTAAATAATAAATATATTCATTATAATTATAATTATATATATAATTATATATATAAATTTATAATTATATTTATAATTATATACAAATATTTATAAATATTTTTATTTATAATTATATTATAAATAAATTTAAAAATATTAATATGTTTTTAAAAATGATTTATATTATAATAAGTATATATATATATAATGTATATATAAATATGATTTATATATTTTTATAAAAAAAATATTCTTATTTTCATAATTTTAGGTATAAAAAATTTGCAAATCTGTATTAGTCATAGTGTTCAATAGTTTTTTATATAGATTTACTAAAACTGTGTATATAATTAAAATAATATAATATATTAATATTTTTTTAAAAAATTATATAATATATAAATGTTTGTATTTATTTAGATATATATTAATGTTGAAATTAGATAATTTAAAATATATAAACATGTATAATTTAATGTATATATGTGTATGTGTGTATATAAATATGTGTTTGTACATGTGTGTTTATAGATATGTATGTGTACGTAAGTATGTTTCTGATTGACGTAAATGTTACGAATTCAGTTAATAATTTTTTTGAAATTAATTTATTTATTTATTTTTTTTGTTATATATTCACTAGTAATGTTAAAATTATATTTAATCATTTTGTAATATTTTTTAGACTCAAATACCCCTTTTATTAGATAGAAAAAACCAAAAGGAGAAGAAGAATATAATAATAATAAAAGGTCACAAGCAGAGAAAAAAATCAGGAAGCTATGGATATGGAACTAATGCTATGATAGGAGGCTCATCTGCCCCGTCCATGCAGGTGTCTTACCTTTTTCCATTTTTTAACTTGTATCCATGACCCCCTCCACCATCTAAGTTTCCATCATCAATGATTTCCTTCCCTTCATTTGATAAAGGTATATGATCACTATATTTTTCATCATCCTCACTACTTCCAAACGTAAGAAACTCAAAAGCGTTATGATTACTAACATTCAAGTGCAATTTTTATTTAATAGGATATACTAATTTAGGGAATTCTGAATAAAATCCTTTTTCCAAAACCTCCCTGGTCTCCTCTACCCATGAAGCAAAAGGGAGTGTGACAGCAACATTGTGGGCCTTCCAACTTAAAAAAGATTTAGAAGCATAAAAAAATTCTTGTTGAACTTAACAAATAGTTGGTGTATTCAATCCAAAACGGGTAGAGTTCACAGTCTTACTTCCAAGAGTCTTATAGGAGTGTTTGAGGTGGGTTTTCACCCAAAAAGTGCACACCAAAATACTATAATCAATAACTTATTCATTGAGAACTAAATTTCTATTTGAAGAACCCATAAAGGATCCACTGTTTTGAAAGATCTAGCTTGATTAAGAGGTACATATACCTTCTCAATTCATTTAATCAAGACATACATGACATGATCAGGAAAAGAAGAAACGTTATCCCAAGAGGAATTATCTTTCATTGAGGTGGAAACAACAACATTATATTTTCCTTTTATTTGGTTAGTACACATCCTCTACTCCAACCAAAAATTAATGTCCACTTTTTATTGGATGGAAATATATTTGGAAGCCTATCTATCAATAGATTCTTCATCATCTTTATCCATCAACCTTCCCCTAGATAGGGAATCCTACAAATTCAAACCAATGGAAACAAAATGGTCCTAATTTCAAATGTCAGTCCATGGTTTAGTGGGCATGTCATATAGTAGTAAAAGATAACAAGAGAAAATATTATTACACACTGAATCAATATTAATCTAGGAAGGACATACTTGTTCCATTGATTACATACACTGAGTATGTCCTACACCATTAGAATGAAACTCTCCACCAGTGGGGTTTAAATTTATTGAATTATGGACAAGAGAAGCTTCATCTACATCATAAGATTTGATAAAAACATCATTATATTGAAGATTCCAATTTATTTCCTTTTATCTTGAATTCTTTTATTCATAAAACTTGAGCATCAATTTAGTACAGACATGGTCAACTCTGCCGTTGGATTTTGAATTCCCAGGAATATGACAAGAATTATAAAACAAATTGATTTTTTTAATTCAATTCAAAGAGGAATATCATCCTATGGGGTGGAAGGACCAACATTATTAATTAATATATAGGTTAATTCATCCTCAACTAAAACCCTTTCCTAATGACCAAATCATACCATATTTGTGAAAAAATCCATCCTAAGAGAAATACAAATTGTCGAGGCATTTCCATATAGATTTTACGGGTTCCATAAGTTCTAATTCATGCCATGAACATTAATCCAAAACGATGAAAAATATATTTAATGTCATTGATATTGAAACTTAATTTTTACTCATGTATTATTAGGGTACTTAGTTTTTGATTCTCTCATCCCACATTCCAGGCAAGCCATTTTGATTCCATAGAGGGAAATTGGATGTGAAAGATGCAATGATCAAGATAAAAACACTTATAGTCCGAGAAACCCCAAATTGATACTAACATAAAACATAGGTCAACGATTTTCCATGGATGCATGCAATTCGACAAATAGATTTGAGCTATGAAATAGTGGTCACAAAGATCTATCTATTTATAAATGGAACCACACAAATCAGATACATATGTGGTGGTTCCCTTTCACAAAATCCATTGCACAACTAAATTCTCGAGAATAAGAAATGAACCTCCGTGAAATCTATAGAATGACGAGAGGTCCTTCAAATATTCCTCCTCGTGTTCATTAGTTGTATTGAAGTAGATTCCTTCTAACCAACGAGGTGATTCAGATTGAAATAGAATAGATAAATAGTATTTGGGTGATCAAAAGGAATACATTCATTGGTGAGTAGAATGAGTGATTTCTCTCATTATTTAGCTTAATCATATAAAAATATTTATTTACTATACATGAAAATTTTAAATATTTCTTTAATTCAATATTTTTTCCCTTTTTTGTAGGAGTGATCACAATATGGGGAAGGATGGAATGTAGCAGAAGACACTATCCAGGTGGAAACAAACGTCTGATGTGGGTGTGACGAAGCATGCAGAATGGATAGCGATTTTGGGAGTGATTAGTCTACGCGGAAACAGGCAGCGGCCGTTTGGGGATGTGCTTACGTTGAAGGTGAAACCAGGATTGGTCTGATTAGCGGGTGGTGAGAAATGTGAATGGGATGCTGGTGGCATGTCAGAGTAGTGATGGAATCTCCTGTTGGTGGAGTTGCAGGTGACCAGCAGGATTCATGTGGCATCTCCAAGAGGTGATGTAATCTCAATTGATGGGAGGACCACTATTTAGTGAGATGACACCCTATGGGAGTGGGAGACCCAGGTCTAGTTTGAGAATGTTGCTTAGTCTTTGGGCAGAACAAATTGGGTCGCATGACCATGCGGCCTTCAGACCATAGATAAAAATAAATAAAGGCTTGATGTGCGGGATGTCCCTTGGGTGGGGGGGGGGGGGTTATAGCCTACATTTCCGCCCTATGTGTGTGGTGTGTGTGTGTTTTCTATAATTGTACCTCCAAAGAACATAATATAATATATTTATATTTATATATACATTATTTTTCAAATATATTTATTTGTAATTACAAATATAAATAAATAAATACATATTTAAATAATTATAAAATTGTAATAAATCTATTGAAATAAAAAATATATTTATAATATTTATAATTATATATAAATACTTTTTAAATATATTTATTCATTATTATATATATAATATAATTAAATAATTATATATATAAATAATTATAAAATTATAATAAATATATTTAAATAATAAATATAGTTTCTATATTTATAATTATATATATATAATGATTTAAATATAGATGATCATATAAACATATTTATAATTATATTGAAATATTTTTAAATATACTATTTTAAAATTACAATTAATATATTTAAATTGAAAACATATTTATTATACTTATATATATATATTAATGTATTAATATATATATATATATATAATTATATATATTTATATTTATAAATATATAAAAATAGAAATAAGTATATTTAGTTATAATTGTACTTATATATATATTTAAATAATTTATATATATATATATTTATAATTTTACAAAAATATATAATAATATAAATATATAGAAATATTTTTAAATATATTTATTTATAATTATAATTTTAAATAAATAAACATGTTATTAAAATTAGATATTTATATACGTTATTTTATAGCATTGATAAAGGAAACCCTTTATCAGCACTAAACAAATGATGACCAAACTACTCTTTATCAGTGCTAGAATTTTAGTGCTGATAAAACATTCCTATTTCAGAATTTTTTTAGGATAAAGGGGAATCTTTATTAGTGCTAAAAAATTCAAATAAATAGTAGTTTTATCCGCTCTTTCTATTTTAGCGTAGATGAAACTACTTCTTACCGATGCTTCTTTGAAAGCATTTTCAAAAGGATGACATGTTCTAAAAATAACCATAACCGAGTCATCTCCTCTTTACGCCTTGAAGATCATATAGAACAAGACTGCTACCGCCACTCTTGCTAATGCTTACCACTCCCACCTCTCAACATTCTTGATAAATCGAATTCCAAATCTTTTGTATGTGAAGATTTATATTTTCAGCATCTCTGAATCTGTTCCCAGACCACAAATGGTTTTTTGTCTAATTTTATGCATCACACCTCATCTTATATTTTCTAAATAAACTCTTCACTTTATTTTAACCACTCATGGTTTATCTTAAAACCCCATACAATCATCCATCACACTCATGGTCACTTTAACTACATGCATTCAATTAATCTACCGTGTGAATCTCATGGTAGGTTGAGCTCACATTTTTTTTGATTATATGAAGATGAAGATAAGTTTCACAAATTTGAATCCAGTTCTTTTTCTTTATAATTTAGGTGATGAATCTCTTTATATCTTTAGTTGGTTTCAATATCATGACTCATTCAATCTTATTTGTTAAATCATTTAGAATTTCTTACTTATGATCAATGAAAATTTATATGTATGGTTTGTTGTATACTTGCGTGGTCACATAACAAATCATCTAGTGTGTATAACCAAAAAACCCCTTGAGGTAGTAAGGATTATTTTCTCAGGGAGAAAATGGTTTATTATCATCAATGATTGAGATTCCCACATTTTTTCTTCATATTCTTTACATTGTAATAATGTTTTTATTAAATTTACCCCACATTTGAAATCCACTCAACCTTTATATGCTAAATTTATAAATCCACACTCTTTATCGACCTTTTACGAGTAATCTTGTTTTCTCTAGGATCCTATATCTAGATCCACCCCATGCCAGATCCCCTACGTGATGTCTCTACTCATTGAGGACATTTTTCTTTACATGGGCATGCTAGTATGTTGTGATCCTCCTTTTCAGTATAGGATTTCTTGAGCTAGGCCACCCTAAAACTTTTCTTGGGCATGTGTGGGGCCTCATGGGTGGATGGTTTAAGAATTATTGTCTTATATTTTTGGTAACTCAGTATTCCCATACTTGGTAAAATAATAAGTGTAACCTCATCAAACAATGGGTAGCCTTCTCAAGACGTCCTCTTTAACAATCCAATCTTCTCAATGACTTGTATTTTTTAAACTCATCCATATCCTTCCGATGATATAAAATTTTTCCTTCTCTAGGGATCATTGGTACCTGACATATACTTTAAAAAACAACTCACAATCAATCATTAGATAATATACCACTTAGTCATCTACCTCTCTAAATAATTTCTTCATGATAACTTGCTCACAACCCGATGAAATTAATCATGGTAATGCATCATTAATCATTTGGACTTACATGGATGCATAGTCAAGAATTAAATATTATTCCTCCACATTAACACATATTTATATCATTTATCATCATCATGGTATCCTTTCCAATTGAAAAATAATGAAACTAACAGATAGTCACTTTAGAAGAGTTTCTCAACTCAATGATTGTTTTCATTGAAATAAGAGAATATAAACTCTAGAAATTTGGGTTTCCAATATGAGTAACTTGATTAA
Organism: Viscum album; assembly: GCA_963277665.1. Classification (NCBI taxonomy): domain Eukaryota; kingdom Viridiplantae; phylum Streptophyta; class Magnoliopsida; order Santalales; family Viscaceae; genus Viscum; species Viscum album. The sequence goes on along the minus strand of OY728140.1, from coordinate 1,943,019,917 downwards.
ATTATTTGGGGTTTATAATATGTGCTTCTTTACTCAAGGATTTCAGATTTCCAATAGGAGTATATTGAATTTAGGATTCTGGGTTTCTAGGAGGATTACCTTAAATCGGGGATTTTGGGTTTCCATGATGAGTATAGTAACTCATGTTATTTATTTTTCCAGGAGGAGAATATTATATCTAGGCATTTGGAGTTCCAAGAGGAGTATCTTGAATGAATGTTTTTTATTTTCCATGAAGAGAATCTAAACTAAAATCTTTTGGTTTTTGAATAGGAGTATCTATAACCATGATTTTCAAATTCTAAGGGGAGTATCTCGACTCATTTACATTTGGTTTCCATAAGGATTATATCCCGTAAATAATTTTTGGTTTCTAGAAAGATAATATAAACTTTTTAATTTTGTGACACCAAGAGGAGTATCTAGACTTAAGGTTTTCTTTTGGATTCCATTAAGAGGATATGAACACAATACTTTTGGGTTTCTAAAATGAGTATCTTAACCCATGTATTTTTTGGTTACCTAGAAGGGAATCTCAAATCAATGATTTTGATTTTCTTATAGGATTATCTCAATTGAAGTATTTTATTTTTCAAATAGGAGTTTCTTGAATCATGGAAATTTGTATTCCTAGAGGACAATATCAAGTAAAGTCATTTAGTTTTCTAGGTGGATTATCTTGAATCAATGAATTTGTTATCCTAACACAGGGTTAATGGTGGAAAACTAATGTAAACTGATAATCCCATACACCAGGATGGTAGTTCTTAGTAGGGGTATGTTCATTCTCCTGTAGTATTAAAATGATATGGATTATTTATACTATGTAAAAGTAAATTTAAATTAGGACACTATGTGACTTGTTTTATGAAAATGATTGTCCTACTTTCAAATTTATATTTTCAAACTATCATGAAAAAAATTTACTTTTATAGTATATCGATTGGTTGAGTAGAGGATACCAGCTTGGGTTTTTAAAAGAATACTATTTTTCAAAGTTAATAATTCACATTCATATTGAACATAATAAATTGACAAACAAATTATACATATTATATATAAGTATTTACTCTAAAAAATATAAATATTCATAAAACATTATATAGATTCAGAATGTATTTAGAGAAAAAACTTGTATTTAAATGGTAGTTATTAAAAATATATAAAAACACCAAAATACGTAAATTAGAATGGTTATTGAGTCTTAATTTAAGCATGAATAATTAAATTTGGGTATAAAATCACAATATGAAACAATATATTTATAACTAATTTTATAAAAATAAAATATTAATGGAAACAAATATAAATAAATTTAAAAAATAAATGTTTAATAGAATCATAATTATTAAAATGATAATGAAAATAAATCCAAACTAACCTTTAAGTGTTGGTACACTTCATCCATTATTAATTCCACTTCGAATAATGAATCCCCCATTGTAGTGATTTAATGGCTGGCTAATATATATCAAATAAATATGAAATAGGAAAATTGAGGAACACATCCATAAAAAAAATGTATGGACATTACCTATTTTGGGAAGTATGAATTCAAAATTATTTTCTATGAAATGTTACCATAAATGATTTAATATAGTGCCTTAATAATGTACACTAACATTTACAGTTTTTAATGGATCAACCTAAAGTAACTAATTCCTCACTCATTTATAGACACCACTTAACATATATTTAAAAAAATTTAGTGGTTTCTATATTTCTAAATGATATAGGTTGAGTGGTATCAATATTTATAAATGCAAACATGTGTAAGGAAAATAGGGTGGTATCTATATTTATATGATCATATTAACTTTCAGAGACCTCCAAGATACATCGAATCTCACCTCTTTCATAAAATATATTGCCAATAACTCCATGAATATGGTATGTCAATAAATCTGGATAACCTATATAATATCCATTATAACCCCACTCTTGCGACCTCGACCTCATAGGAAGCTAAGTGTTACTGAAATTCAATCCTTAGAACACAATCCTTTTCATTTTCAGGTAGTAATTGTTGGGTTTCATTGAATGTTGAAACTAAAATGGTTGTCTCAGCATGAGTGCGTGTATATCCATCTAGTTGAGCTTTATCATGGCTACACCAATCATGGAGCCCCTTATGGGGATCATAATATTGAAGATAATTTTTTAAACATTAGAAATAAATATAAAAATTATTATCTAGTGCTTCACCCACTCCCTAGCCTGGGAACATTTAGATTTTAGGATAAAACTATCATCCTCATTAGCCTCATCTCCTAAACAGTTATTTGGGAGTTTTTTCATCATAATCATCCCTCATTTATTTCAGACATCAACCTATGTTTCATGAACAACTATGAGTAGTAGTCATCCCACACAAGGTACCAGCGATCATTATGGATCAATTCATAGGATACCACCTGCCACCGGTGGAGTAATTATTTTCATAAATTTGATTACCAATCTTCTTCAAAGCATGCTGAATTTCTTTGAAACATTCAAATTTTGGTTTATAAGGAAATAAATTATGTTTATTTTAATATTTCATTCTTTGTAATCATCAAACAAATATTGGAGCTTGATTATAAAACATTCAAAGTGTTGATTTTTTAATCCAAGTGGGTCTGTAAAATGATTTCTCATTAAATAGAGGAATTGAGATTTATAATAGTGTATTTTCATAAGGAAGGGTAAAGAGATACAATATTTATAATAAAGGCATAAGAAGTATAATTATTTTATATGACATATCCTATAAATCAAAATTTACAACTATTCTGTTATAAAAAAACCACGGAATGGTTAGATGAAAATTTAACTAATGATGACCCTTTAATTAGTAAGTTATAATAATTTATCAATGGTCCCAGTATAGATAGAGTAGTGTATGTCAAAGGAGACCATAATTAAGGGATTTGGATACTCAATATATGGGTTAAATCACTTCACCTATTAAAAAAGGGAGTTCAATAATCAGAATATAATATCCCAACTTGGATTCCACTTTTTAACACCCCGAGATAGTTGTTTGTAAGGTCTAAAGGTCATCTCCTCAAATTCCATTGGTTTCATACAAGAATTGAGATCATAGGGTGTGTCTGTGGGGAGTCTATTCCCATGTGGTAGACTGTAACACAACAATAAAAATCATACAGATCTATATCAGATGCCATAAAAAATAGACAAGAGATAAACATCCAAGGTAGGAATATATATATATATATATATATATATATATATATATATAAACAACGCCAGAGGGAATTTCGTATAGAATGATGATCATTCCATGTCAGGTTTTTAAAAATCATCCAAACAGATATACAAGTATCAATATATTACATGTGACAAAATGCCAAAAAGAACAAAAAACAATATCTCAAAATAGCACCACAAGCCTCAGATTAGTCCAACGCTCTCCTACTCCTAAGAATGGAACAAATTCATTCATCTAACTATGGGTGCGGGCCTCGATCCCTAATTTCATCCATATATTATCTCTTCATACCAATTGGTGGCCCAGACACAGAGTGAGATACAATCCCAATAGGTCACTGCCCATGGTGTCTATAACAAGTCCTGGGCATTCAATACAAGTTAGATCAGAGTGCATAATATAACAATTATGATAGTACTAAATGTAATGCGACTAAGGAAAATGTAACATAACAAGTGATACTATATAACCAAAAAATACTCCCTACAAACAAGTGTCAAAATATTATAATAAGGGAACAATAATGAAAAGGATGTTTAAACCCTGTCCATTAAGTATACAAAATATCTTATATCATCCATGGCCATGCCTTATAACCTGTAATGTCATATCAACCACGACCATGCTGTATAATCAAGAATGCAACATTTACCATGTACTATACATATAACCATATGTTTTAGTCCTTGAAAGTCTGAATCCAAGTTATATTGAACCAAGGATTCCCCCATCAAGTCCCAGGAGCATCCCAATGGAAACTCAGTTAGACATGAATTGGGTTCCAAGGATCATGTCAATAGACTATGGCCATTGTGAGACCAAACAAGTTATATATATGGGGTAGAATGGTCTAATTAATCCCATTAAATCAATACCCAATGAAAAATATCATAAATTTTATCCACTACCACTATAAAGATCATAGGAGTGACATCTAAGGAATCTAATGGAAAATTTATCATTCATTCCATTTATTAAGTCAACATAATTAAATTACATGAGTTTACCAAATAATATATCTATTCCCATTAAATTACATTCCATGATTTTCCCAACCATATAACATTTCAAATCATGTAAAACAGTTAATAAATCAATATCTGGTATCACAGGGAAAATGTCACAGAAAATATTTTAATCAATAAATCCAGTTCAATTAAAACTAAAAACGGGCTTCCTCTAACTGGGAAATATCAAACAAACACCGCATGGGCGGAATAAAAAATGAAAATCTAGAAGGCACACCCCATCGGTGACCTAGATTATGAAAAAAAACTCCAACGAGTCTCAAGGAACTATTGGACATCCCAAACATGCTCCAATATGTTCAATTTAAAAATTCAATTCATTTCAGGGGTGAAACATGAATGTTAGGCATACTGACATAGAGAAACTAGCTATATAAAGCACCAAACCACATTATAAATGAATAAACCTCCTATCATTGGTCTGTAGTATAGTTTTTATCTAGTATTGTATTTTTATTTGATCTATATAAAAAAGAAAATGAATAATGGAGGAAGAACAAAAAAATGGCATATTAGCTTCCACCTAAATAGTGTAATAGATACCAAGTCAAACGTAGAACAACTCATGCAAATTTTAGTACAAACTGACACTAAAACAATGAGATAATTAGTGCCTAATTCCATGTTTGGATGGGGAATTTGGATCAAAATATACCCAAATGTATCAAGGATCTCCTCTACTTTAAATTCTATCCTATAGATGGAGAGATAAAATTTTGTTTAGGGTTTATAGTTTTCTAAGGATTTTTTTTAATTACATCAGAAAATACTGGGCCATATGGTTTGGTTGTACAATTGGCCAAACAATGCAGAAACCATGCTAACTTTATTGCATTAAGGGGTGCCTCACATTCTAAACCTTGTGCAATCCTTGTCTTATCCAACAATCAAAAACACTAGAGACCCTCTCATGTGTGTGTGCCTCTACAAATATGGTTTCATCAAACTATTTTTGGCTCCAGATTCACACTATTCCAGCCTCACATGGTTAGTCAAACCAAGTGTCCTATCCCACTAAATTTCTACTAACTATTAAACCTGTCTCATTTTTCCAATGATGTTTTCTTCGGGGCTCCATAAAATCTTCATACACCCTTGATACCCACATAACCTCAAAAGGTATTAAAATAAGGCCATAAATATAAATTAAAATTAAAATTAAATTGAATTTTTACACATATAAAGACCCATGATCATACAATATTTATCCTTTAATGAAATTCATCACCAAATTTTCCTCTTTGAGTTTTTGAAGAATTTCTGAAGAATAACTTTGGCCACTGGGTACACACATCAGCCTCTTGATCCCAAGTATCATCCAATAAATGGATATTCATACATAGAACCCTTACTAGAGTAACATATAGGCATTTGCGAACCATCATTCTCCTATAAAATATACGAATAATATTCTATTTAAAGGACGTGTCTAATTATTACTCCACCTTATCCAACTACAGATTATGAGACGGGTCTGAGTGATAATGACACAACTGAGATATATTGAAGAAATTATGCATGACCTAAAAACTATTAGGTAACTAAAATATGTTGGCTTCTGGCCTTACTCTCTCCATAATCACAAATATATGAAAATATTTTGGTGAAAACATACCCTATCTCCTGATTCATCTGTGTCCAAACGTCTATGAGAATCGTAAAAATACCTAATCCCCAATATTAAACTCTAGGGGTCATTGAAAATGATCTTCATAAGATTTATATAAATACTGTAATGTGTCCATCCTCTTTTTAATCAACCAATCTTGATCATAAGTATAATGCATGATACACTATCACAGAAAAGCTTCCCCACCCCATTCTTGCATAGCAGTGATCGACATGACATATTTTAAAAATGCCTTATTAGGTTCAATATGTATAGTCTCTTGAAAACTATTATTGTAGGAGAACTCATATAGGGGTACAATCCTCTCAGAAGAGCCCCGTAAATCTAGGATGCATTCTCACATCATATCCTCACGAACCAGTATCATACACTCTATCTGTCCCTTAATCCTAGGGTGATATGATGTTATCAGAATGACATGTGTACTGAATTATATCTGAAAAATATACCAGTAATGAGATTTAAAATAGGAATCTCTATCTTAAATTATAGGTTACAGGACCCCATGGAGTCATACTATCTGTTGGATGTACAAATTTCTAAGCTCATCCATGGTGTATGTCTCTTTGATTGGTAGGAAATATGAAACATTCACAATCCTATCAACACCAACCCACACAAAATCAATACCTCAATGTGACCTTAGAAAACCAGTCATGAAATCAATCGTGACATCATCCCATTTTCACTTAGTAATCAATAATTGCTTTAAATGTCTGGATGATACCTGATATTCTATATTCACATTCTGATAGCTGGAACAACTCATAACAAAACCAGATACCTCAAATTTTATCCCAATCCACCAATACTAGTGATGTAAATCCTGATATTTCATAGTATTTTTGGGATGCACTATAAAAAAATAGACATGAATATCTACCATTATATGATTAAATATTTCCCCTAGAACCCAAATGTAACCTTATATATTCAATATCTCATCCTCACATACGGTCCAATTAGGAGGTGGGTCATCACCGAACACACTCTCTCATAGGACTATGTCCTCAAAATCTGATAGTTTGTTCATATTCACTCTATTCGGTAGGGTAGATTTAACATCTAATGATGAATGAAAAATCTATCCATTACTATCATTCACCTCCAAGTGCATCGCAGAGAATAAATTCATAAGCCACAACTCGCAATTGGCCTCATAAGCTACCTGTATTGGCGTCCATAATCTCAATGCATTAACCACTGTACTGCCTTTTCCTGGCATATAACCAAGCTTGATGTCACAAGATTATGTGTACTCAACCAAACATCACTACGTCAGATTTAGATCATGCTATTTAAATATATAACTATGGATTTTTTTGGTCAGTGTACACCCCAGAATTCTCTCCCAGTAAGTAATTTCACCAATAGTGAAAATCATGAACAACTATAGCTGACTCGAGATGATGTGTTTGATAATTTATCTCTTATGGGCTCAACTGACAAGACCCGTACACCATTAATCTATTCCTCTGCATCAAAAATACTCCTATCATGATAGCTAAAAATCCACAATACATAGTTTACATTCTTCCATACTGTCGAATAATCTGGACCTGCACTAAATCCAATATCCCAATCCACTTATGAAAGGATATCTCAGAGGTATTTTTACATAAAATATTCACACCCATCATTTTCAAGCCCCTAAATGGAACTGATAGGTTTGATAAGTCTTTTATGAAATCCATGTAATATTCACATAGCCTCAAGAAACTCTTTTTGAAAAACACATTCCAAAACTTTTCCCAGAAAATTACAACTCCCACATTCTCTATTTCCACTAATACTCTAGCCTATGAGATAATAAAACCCAAGAAGTGATTTTTTTCCATCTAGATGTGGAACTTTCTGATATTAGAATATAATTAATGCTCTCTTAGTTTGTCCAAAAATATGTCAAGATGGTTTTCTAGTTCGTGTCGATTTTGAAAATACACCAAGATATCAACCATGAAAACAAGAACAAAAAAATCTATATAAGAATGGAAAACTAAGTTCATCATCTCCATGAAAATTGATGGCTCATTTGCTAAACCAAAAGTCATAACTAGATACTCATATAGACCATACCTACTATGAAAAACTATATGTTGTATGTATGAAGGTTGAACATACACCTAATGTTATCTAGATCTCAAATCAATTTTCTGGAACACCCAAGCTCCTTGAAGCTGATCAAACAGATCATCTATGCATAGAAAGGGTTATCGATCCTTAACCGTCAACTGGAAACAATTTCAATAATATTCTCATAGTATGAGGTTATTTTCCAAATTTTTAAGAAAAATACTGATGAATTCCACAGATAACTATTAGGTTATATAAAACCCTTTTCCTCCCTATTCTCTAACTACCTCAGGATCTCTTGTAACTACATAGTAGCCATCATTTAAAGGGGAATGTATACTAGTGCAGATCTTGGAACTAGCTTGATTGATAAATATACCTCCCTCTATGGAAGTAATATAGAAAATTTATCTAGGAACACATCCCTAAAACAATGAACCACTGGAGGGAAATATTTCTTACACACTCCCAGATCATTTAGATATAAACTATAAATCTAGAATGTCATCCCACCCATCCCATGATGTTGTGGTCTATCCTAGGTCACCTGGACATCCCATTCACCCCTAAAAATATAAAATCCACCATTTGGTGATATAAATGTAACCCTCCAACCACAAAACCATGGGATTTATAATCCACTATCCATTCCCTGATGGGTATAACATCAAACCGGGTCATCTTGTGGGAAAAAATGTTCCAGGAGAAGTGGAATGCAACTATCTCAAGGGGAAGTCCCTTCACTAACATTTATCCTCTATTTTGATCCCTAATTTAGTTTCAAGAATCATAAACCCATAAGAAAACTGAATCCTGGGCCCAATTATCTGCAAAATAGGTACAAATATGTATCTATGTGATGAACATGTGTCAAAAAGAGAATACACAATAGAAGAGGATTCCAAGATCTTACAACTCCCTGTAGGTAGTTCGATACCTAGATCTATAGGTGTAGGATTTACATAATATTTCTATCCTATGTCACAGTACTGTGACACAACCTTACTACCCAGAGTAGGACCACTCTACTATCTAGGTACAACTAGTGCCAGGATACCTTGACCCTAAGCACCACCACCTCGACCTAAACGACTGGTACTTCTACAGCATGCTGCCTGATGTAGAGAAGTGAAATACACTCCCATACCTAGTTTCAGAGCCGAACCATACCACTAACTATTGGAGGGAAGGTTCTATAGGAACATTTTATGTGGTCCATCTTTCTGTAATCTGAGCCCTCGATGAGGCCGCGATCACACTGATTCATCATGCGTCTTTGTCTTCCGCACTGATAACAGAAAACTGATCTTCTAGAACAAGTAGTCTAGATGGTACTAATATCATGGGAAACCTCCAAATGTTAATTCATACCACTGAAAATCTGACCCCTCAGTTGAGAGACAATACTACTCTAATCTACTCCCCAAGCATCCCTTAGGTTATAAATTGTAGCCAGTTCTTAATTCACTATATCAGAAATCATCATAAACCAAAACATGTGGTCTTGAGGTTGAATATCATGTACGAGAGCTTCCTCATAGAATCATTCCATTGATATATCATCACCAGTGTATGAATTAGAAAACACTACATCACTGTAAATCATTTTGAATACTCCATAACCATTATAAGACCATGCATCAGATGCATGAACTCACTGTACACCTCATATATTAGAGTCCCAGGATAAAAGTAGTCATACAAACAAGTTTAGAAGTCAACATAAACCCTATCTCCTAGCCTCTCATCATAGATTAAAACATCTTGCCAGTTAATTTTTTATCCTCAAAGCATATAATTCCCGACCATAAATCCCACCTCAGGAGGTGTCTCTATATGCTCAAAGATCAACAATGTAGTCTCAAACCACATTTAGTAACATGCGGTCCTCCATCCCCTATATGAATAGGATGATGTGGCTACTGAATCACATGCATCAGATCAACCATAAAAAGGGAAGGGTGTGGTTCTCCCTAAAAATTTTTCTTAAATAAATCCCCCCCAAGAACTATGCCTCAACACCTACATACAGTAAAACTATTGGTGCCACAATTGGAACTATAAGAGGATGAACTGGTAGCACATGGCATACCACATCTAGAGCATGATTTTCTCCACCTTCCTAGAATAATAATTAGGGTCATGGTGGTTCCATATCACATTAATTCCAAACACATTCCTCCAAAACAATTAATTTTAATGTTCAGCACTAAAAACATCAGACATATCAAAAGCTACCTATAAATAAGGTTATACATGTCACAACATTGAATTGTATCAATTAAATTTCCCTTCCCGTAATTATATTACGTAGTATAAAACACATACATATTATATATAACTCAATAAAAATAATATTCTCATAAGTTAATAATGTTATTAGTTGTATTTATAGAAATTAAAAAACCAGTAACATTCAAATAGTAATATGACCATTAAGAATAGTAACCTGGCCAATATAATAGTAACCTCACATATGAAATTATAAATAAAATTTAGGTATCTTATAAATGAAAATATGACATGTTTGTATCATGGAATAATAATTTTATTTTCTAAATATCATTAAATATGTTTTGGTAATTTTGATAAACATAAATTATCAATTTCAGTTTTATAATTATTATAATGATCATAAAGATAACATATTTTCATAAATTAGATTCATAAATTAATATTATGTTTTGTTATAATTATAAGAGTATTTTATGATATCATAATTATCTTTTTAAGGGGTAAAAATGATTATAATATAAAAATTAGTATTTTTTAATAAAATATTTTTTTATATAAAAATTAAATTTCTCTTATTTTGAAACTTATTTTCACAAAATTTATCCCACTTTTGAAATCAACATGGTGAAAAAAATTTAGGTTCAATATTTTGGTTTTTTATATAATAGTTTAATTTTTATTGAATAATGAAATATTGTAATTTACGGTATAAGCAAAATACATGAATTTTCAGATCATGGGTATTGTATGGATGTTGTAAGTACCATAATATGGAATTATTATTCATTAGATAATATATTTAGTTATAAGGATCAATACTATTAATAGTCATGAGCCAAAATCATAAAATAATGAATATAATAATAAAAAATTCCCCTCCCCCTATAAAAACCACCCCTCACCACCTCTTCACCTCATACCTTAAAATCCTTTTAGATTGTATAAATTCTACCAAATTCACTTCCAAATCCTCTACCCCATGTCAATGATCTTTTATTCTCAAAATAAGACAAATATCAGGTACCTTAATAAGGATCTCAAGGAGAAGACATTCAAGAGGTAAAGTCCTCCTTTATTCCCTTTTAATTTTTATTCTTTTCATATTCTATCATAACGTTCCCTATACGAAGAGGCATGATAACTCTATTATCATATATATACTATAATTTTATTATGTTAAAGTAATATTCATAATCAATCCTATTATCCTCTCATTTTATTCTAAAAAATAAAACACCATCCGTGGTGTGTCGACTCACTACCATCATGGACTATGGGTTTTCATTTTCCATAACATCATTTAAGGGCGATCATGAAACCATTATTATGGTTAAAAAATGTTTATTTATTTTATAACTTTTTAAAAATTCTTGAACTAATTCAAAAATATAATATTTAGTAAAATGAAATTATATTTTTATAGATGGAAAAACTTCCAAAATAAACTAAAAAAGTTATCATTAACCTTTTAATTAAAGAGTCATCCCCACATAACAAATGATATGTAAGACCATTTAAAATTTTGGTAGTTAAATGATAAAATATACTTTAAATTATGGATAATTATTAACATTTTACATGAACTTACATACATTTATACATATGAACCTACCAAGAAAATAATGAAAATAAACTCTCTCAGAACAATGTAATTGAACTCTATTACTCGTCAAAATGGCCATAAATGGACTTAATAAAATAGTAATAAATAAAATAAATGTCTAATATGTTCTAGATTTAGTAATTAATGAATCTAATTTTATTTTACAGGATATTAATGTGAAGAAATATTTTTGCCATATGTTAAGGAGATTATCAGACCCAAGTCCCTTTCTTTGGTTTATACCCCCAGCATGAAAATTTTCATTATTTATATACGAGTAATGTTACTTAAATTTAACTTAATTATTATTCATTCTTATTTACTAGGATACACTTGTTTCAAAATTGGTTTTATGAAAAATTTATAGATTTTCCAAAAGAAAAATTCTTTCTAAAATACATCTTGACTCCTCTTGAGATGGTATCTTCTTCACCAACGATTGACGATTCTTATACAAATTATAATTTTCCCTTTTTCAATTGGTAATCCGAAATTTTATTCATGAATGTATGATTTATGAAATTGTAATTAAACCAATTCCATTCCATGGGTTATTTTTTGACTATGATTGTTATATTTTCTATGTGGCATGAATGATTATTTAAATGTTATGAGGTAATGAGTTGGTGCGAAATTAAATAGCCCTCCAATGCAATGGGAAATGTGATTTATCTCATGAGATAAGTTTCTATACACATGAAATTATTATATATTTGTTTCAAAATAATAATGTTTTGGTTATGAATATATATTCTGTGTGAACATGATGTTAGCTTTGATCACAACAATGAGTGGTATTTGACAACTAAGACACGATGTTTCATTTTTTTTGTACATCCACCTTCCATGAATTTATTAGATGTTTTATCTCATGATTATGACGATGATCCTATTATTATCTTATGATGATGATGATGATTATACACACTAATTTTATAATTATTTATTTCCTTATTCATCCTCTTACTAGGAGGTTTTCTCACTCCATTCATTTTTGAATATTTTTAGGTGTATACATTTAATAAGGAGAAAATGAACTTTAAAAGGAAAAATATTATGTTATTAAAAATTGTTACCTTTTTTATTTTTTTAATTTATGAATGATCCTAATTTTCCCTAGACACTAAAACATTGAGTCTTGGATTTAAAACTCTTAAATATTTTTTGACTTTTAAATGATGTGATAATCATGTAAGAAAAAGTAGGGCCTCTATTTCTTGTATCAGAGGAAGGATAAGTTAATTTTTCAATTAGGATTTGAGAATTTTCATGAAAAACATTATTATAAGACTAATTATATGTATAAATCCAATAATATATTTTTTCTAAAATTATTAATTATAAGTTTCCATAAGATATGATTTTAGAGTTAATTTTACAAATGAAAAAATTATTTATTCATTATTTATTGACTTACGTTTTTATCAAAAAAATTATATATAAGAAAATAGTGGGAACTCTGAGAAACAAGGAAAACAACATACATGAAGGACAATGTAGTGATTTCCCAAACGACATCTCTAATGCCTTGAAAGGTGGGTTTTAAATCGTCATGGAAATTATTACACTACTGTATAAGGCTGTGAATTAGAAACTGAACCATGAAGGATTTATAACATCATCCAAGAAGTGGAAATGTAAAATTGAGTGATTTATATAGAAAAAACAACTAATGTTTAGTGGATCATTCGATCCACTAGTCATAGAACAATTATTCAACCAAATAGAGATGTTATTTTTTATGCCTCACTATTATGGGAAGGGGTAGATGACTCCATCCATTTTTCATTTAGATGTAGAGTATTATTAATATTTGGTGTTGATTAATAAAAAAAATAAATATATTAAATTGAATATATGGAGTGGTTATACTTTAGGAAAATATTTATTAACATGTATTTCCATTGAAATCTTTATAAAAAGATGTAGAGATAACTAATAGATCTGAAGAAAAAGGAAGGTGAATCTATCATAGATTTAGATTAAAATTTCATAGGTCTTTCAAGGTATTCCTCTATTTTTTTATTAATAGTTATTTCAAAATTGATTGATTATTTTGTAATTTAAAATCACACTTTCGAAATTCCTTAGTTATTGAAGACTTTGGGTGCTATGAATAAGTTGTTCCATGTCCTCTAAAAGTGGATATCAGGTTTTGAAAATAGTGAAATATAAATAGAAATTAGAAACAAATATGGAGATTCATGTTTAAGGATTTAATGACAAATGTGTATATAATGATCAACCACCGACATATAAAAAATGTGGGAAGAAGAATCAAGGGAACTGCCTCAATGTTATTGGGAAATGCTATTAGTGTAGGAGTGGGGGACAACAAATATCATTAATATCGAATAAAAAATAATAAGCTAACCAATGTGATGGAGGAAATGAGGAAACTAACCAAAATTCAATGATTTAACTATAGGGAGAACGGTAAGTATGAATGATAGTGCAACAAACCTTGGGCCATTAAGGGTAATCAACATCACAAGCCACCGAATCCAACAGAGAAATGGAAATATTATCCCATGAATACTTATGAAGTGGAGCAAGAAAACAAATTTCATACAAGGTGAACATCATATTCACTCAATAAGGGATAATTCTTAATTTTATTCTGGTTCTATGCATTCCATTATATCTTACATTTTTTTCAAACTTTTGAATCAAAACCCTGATACATTGAAGTATAGATATCTGCCAAAATACATAGTGGTGTGATAATTGAAATCCAAGTGTAGGACTCTACACCTATTCTGATAATTGGGAATGTATTTCTAGAGAATATTGTAATACTTCCCTTGGTGAAATTCTATTATATACTATTAAAGGATTGGATCTCGTTATATAGAGCACACCTCAACTATCAGGAAAAGGAAACATCTTTTCATATTCTGAACCATCCATATCTCCACTACAAATACAAGTAAGACTTAGAATATCTTTTATAAAATCCATTAACAGTGTGGGTGATGATACCCTATGAATAAACATACCATGAGAAAATGGTTGAGTGAAGTGAAGGTAACAAATTAGAGGAAATTCATATTTTGAGGGAATACACTGATGTATTTCTATAAACGTTACCCCTGAGTTCTCCATGATAATGAGGTATATTTCTCAATAGAGTTCATTAATGGAGCCACTTATTTATCAAAATGTCCCTAAAAGATGGCCCCAATTAAACTAGAGGAGTTAAAGAAGTAGTTTCAAGAGCATTTGGAAAAAGGGTTCTTATGCCCTAGTGCATCGCCTTGGGGTATGCTAGTGATCTTTGTATATAAAAAGGGTATATAGAGGAAACTCTGTATTGAATATTAGGAGCTGAATAAAATTACCATAAAATTTAAGTATAATGTTACATGGATTGATGGGGTTTTTATCAACTATCAGGAGCTTAGAAATTCTCAAATATGGATCTTTAGAACATATATAATAAATTTAAGGTGAATAAGGATGATATTTACATGACACATTTCTATACAAGGAATGTGCATTATAATATCCTAGTAATCCCATTGTAGTTTACAAATTCCATTTAAATCGTGATGTATTTTATTAATAGAGTATTTGGAGACTATCTTGACAAATTTGGGGTACTTTTTATCAATGATATTGTCATATACATCAAGATAATGGATGAACCATAAGAACATCTATGTATTATTCTAGAAACATTAAGGATAATACATTGTATGCCAAGTTCAGGAACTGTGATTTTGGAGGTGGCATGCCACATTATTAGGTTATGGGATCACATGTGGGGGAACATCTATGTACCCATAAAAACAAAGGTAATTGAGTAATGGCTTAGAACCACTAGTGTCATAGAAATTCGATGTTTTTTTGTCTTAGCTGGGTACTAATGAAATTTTGTGAGGAATTTATCATGATTGTATAATCCAATAACTATGTTAACACAGAAAGGGGTAAAGTATTTCTGATTGAATGAATGTGATTAAATCTTTAAGGAAATCAAGATGAGGCTAATTATTGATCGAATAATCACACTACCATGAACTGGTGAAATTTTATGATATACAGTGATGCTTTAATGAAATTTATGGGTTTTAAAATCATTAATAATGACAAAGTGATATCTTAAACATCACAAATGTTGAAGATAAATGAGAAGAACTACACGACACATAATATAAACCTAGTATTTGTGATATTTTCCCAGAAAATTTTGCAGCACTTCCTCTATGGTGAGATGTGAGGAATATATACTGATCACAAGATGCTAAAGTATATATTCACATAGAAGGATATGAAAGAGTGTCAAAGGAGATAATTAGATCTAATCAAGGACTATGATTAATATATCCATTCACATCGAGGAAATGTGAATATGGTAGCTGATGCTATTAGAAGAAATAAACTTCTACACTATCCATGTTGTAGATTATGAAACACCTCATATTTAGGAATATGAAATTTATTGATTTGAAAATCATAATAGCATGGAATACATCCTACCTTTCCCTAATGATATCCCAACCATATATCTAATAGACAATCAAGGTGGCTCAAATGGATGATCTAAAGCTAAAAAGAATTTTGAAAGCTGTAATAGAAGTGTATATATAAGGGTTCAATATCCATGACAATAGTGAGACACAGTTTGGAAGAAGGATTTTTATTTCTTCATCACCTAATATAGGTGGGATCTATCAGATAATGCACATCTATAATCTTTCTCTATCCATCTTCAAATTTCTATGTTGTACCGTGATCACCGAGAACACTAATAATGGGATAATATAAAGAAGGGGATTAAAAACTATATCTCATGGTGTTTTGGCATGTCAGCAAGTTAAAGTAGAGTGATAGATGTCCAAAGGAATGAGGCAACCCTTACTTATACCCACATGAAAATGGCAGAATATCACAGTGGACTTTGTCACTGGTTTACTGAAAACATCCAATTAAAAAAAAAATATTTGGGTTGTGGTGGATCAAATCACCCAGACTACCTACTGCATTTACGGAATCCTTCCTTTTTATCACATAAACTTTCATTACATTTTACAAAACCGAGGATCTTTAAGGTTTAGTGTCTTGGAAACCAGGAACTTAAAACATGAAAACATAAAACATTCTTCTTAAACAGTTGAAAGGATTCTCCTTATGTTCATCCTAGTTTCATTAATGCATCTCATAACCTAGAGACATACATCAAAAGAAAGGGTGAGTAGAAGGCCTAGTAAGGGAAACAAAGGGAAACTTTTAACATGCGAATTTGAGATACATCAACAATGACATGTAAAAGAATTTTAAGGCTTGAGAAAGAAATAATGTGGCATATCATAATAAAAATAACATATTTCATAACTTGAAGATGTTTCTACTAAATTTAACAAATACAATCATTTCCTTTTCACTAAGGTCCATCCCCGAGGAGTCAATAAAAATTACCAATGTTATTCACCAAGGTATCAGTCTAAATGGCCATCTCTAGAGATTAAGTCTTTACCTAATGCATTGGAGCACTTTCAGGGCAAAACCTAAATTTGTCTTTATTATCATGTGATCCACATATATCTTCATCAATCATTTCATAAAAAAACCATATAGAATAAAAGAAATGGGTTTCATTTCACAATCATAACCTTTTAAAAACTGCTTTAAAGACATGATCTTTATGTCACTTTAAACCCACGAAAAGGGAAAGAGGGTCTAATGTATGTAAATCCCAGAATTTAAAATACAAAATTTTGGTATATATGTGAATACCCTTTTATAAAAAATATATTTGAGTATTAAATTAATAAAATAAATTAATTTTAGAATAAGAGAGAGATATTTTGACACGGGAATTCTGCAGCATAACAGATATGTTACGAGGTTTTAGAAAACATTAGAAAGAGAGGGTACATGGGTCACCCACTAATAAATGATCCATAAAATCTAGGGGGACCGAATATAAAGGATTTAAGAACATGGTAATGAAATTTTAAAGATATTCGATATGAAATGAAGAACATGAATGGAAGACAAAAATAAGATTTCTGTTATGAAAATTCGGCAGCCTAACTGCTTCACTTAAACATGAATTGAAGAGATCAAATATGGTCTCTAATCATATGAACATAGAAGATAAGTATTATAGATATAGAGATCATATCCAACCTAATAAAAAGGAACTTTAAATACTTGACATGAAAGTATAACATTCAAAAATGAGAAAGGTGAAAGAATCCCTTAAAAATTCGGTAGCCTAACAGCGCCACTTAAAATTCAACAAAAAATGAATTGAAGATATAAAATATTGTATATCATCATATGAACATAAAATATCATTATGATAGATTAAGATATCATAACCCAACATAATAAAAAGGAACTTTAAAGACTTGACATGAAAGTAGAACTTTGAAAAATTGAGAAAGGTGAAAGAATCCAATAAAAATTCGGCAGCCTAACAGCGCCACTTAAACATCAACAAAAATGAATTGAAGAAATCAAATAGGGTCTCTAATAATATGAACATAAAAGATCACTATGATAGATATAGAGATCATACCCCAACATAACAAAAACAACTTGAAAGACTTGACATGAAAGTAGAAAAAATGAGAAAGATGAAAGAATCCCTTAATATTTCGGCAACCTAACGGTGCCACTTAAACTTCAACAAAAATGAATTGACTAGATCAAATAGGGTCTATCATCATATACACATAAAATATCAGTATGATAGATATAGATATCATATCCCAACATAATAAAAAAAACTTGAAAGACTTAACAAAAAAATAGAACTTTAAATTGAGAATGGTGAAAGAATCTCTTAAAAATTCGGGAGCCTAACAGCGCCACTTAAACATTCCTAAAATGGATTTATGAGAGAAACAGGGGGTCTCTATCATATGAACATGAAAAGGGAAGTAAGAGGAATATAAAATAACATCCTATAACATAAGAACAAGGAGCATAAATGAAATGACATAAAAGAGATTACTTGAAACGAAAGAGAGAGGTCAGATCCCTTACCTTAAAACATAACTCATAAAACTCAACGTTTGGGACCTTGAGGGCTTGGGGGCACCTTGGGAGGACTCCTTGAGAGGTAATGAGACCATAAATTTGTTGGGGGAGAGTTAGGAGTCGAATGGATGAGTGGATGGCTTGGTATTTATAGGGAAAGTGAGGGGACAAGGCATTAATGGCCAAGGGACACCTCATTAGTGGTTTTGGAAAAACCATGGGCTTGCCCATTGTATTTTCCCATTGTATTAGCCACTTGGGACACCTCATAACTTATATTACTATTCATAAGTCGACCATATTGATTACATACTTAATACATCATTTAATGATGTCATTAAACACCCGTAACTTAAAAACTGTATTTTCACTATTCATCGAAAATTCAACTTTCTCAGAAAAATACCAAAATTTCACCTTAACCAAATATCGATGCTCAGATTTCAAAAATGAACTCCATTATATAAAAATGTTTTTCTAAATATTTTTAATTTAATTTTTCAATAAATACACTATTCACCGAAAATTCATTTTTTTCAGAAAAATCCCCAAAAATTACCATAACATAATATCGATGCTCTAAGTTCAAAAATGAAATCCATTTTATAAAAATAATTTTATAAATATTGGTAATTAAATTTTTAATTAAAAAACACTATTCACCCGAAAAAACTAATACTTGACTAATAATTTATGAAACCATTATTTATCAATTTTATTGAATCCCATTACTTAATCAAGGTTCCTAGATTATATTAATGCTTTATTTATATGAGATTACTAATCAATTTGGTCACATTACTAATCCTAATCATAAAATCAATATTCATAATTTACAATTCATCAAAAATTATGTTGATCTTATTAGACTATAAATTTCGTAATGAACATAAATGTAGAAGACCATTTTTTGAAAATAATTACATATTTTTAATTATTTAAGGTTTACATAAACATTTTTTTAAAATATCCATTCTCTAAAATTCACCAAAAATTTTCATACTATATTTATCCAGACATTTGAAAATTCATAAACATCATCGTAAGAAAAAATAAATTTTTTTATTTACAACAAAGTATCACACAAGGTAGTTACGGTCTCCTTACATAGCCCCTTATCACACCAGCCTAGAACCTCAGTGTAAGGTGTGCTAAGGTGAGAGAATCCGAGGGAGGCTCATCCAACATCACACGTGTAGTAATTTCTATCAGTTAGAACTTCTCATGAAGGCGATTCCGTTCTAACTTCACACGATGAAGTTTGGCTTGGGTTTGGTTCAGAGCATAGCCCAGTGGGGCTACCTCCTTCCCAAGTTCTGTTAGATGGGATTCAATCTGTCCAAGACTACTGGATGAGGCTATCAAATCTTATTTCTAAATTAATTAACCAAGATCACATGTATTTAGAGACAAAAGAAAATGAAACTTTTATTTTCCAGTGGTCATATTGACCAATAGGCATATAACAGTCAAATTCCAACAGTCTCATTTTAATTATACTCATGTTATCCAATGAAACAGTTTTGTTGAGTATAAAAATTAAATAACACAAAAAATTAGGATACAAGATTTATTCCAAATTTTGTGTCTTTACAATCTTCCCTCCTTAAGAAATTGCATCCTCAAAAATTTTAAAATTGGGTTTTGAAATTTCATTGAAATTCCCACACCGGAAAAGGAGTCAGTAAAACTATTACATTAAAAGAAATAAAGGGATGTAAAAAGGTCCCCCCGAGTTAACACACACTAGGATTCCATGTAGGAAAACATGGACATGGAGGAGAAAACAAATGGTCATGTTCTGAGAGAGAGTGATAGAAAACTTGATTAGGAGAAAGTTAACAACAAGAAAATCACAACCTTATGATGTGTGTAAACGGTCTTTGATTACCTAGTAGGAAACGTAAACCAACAACGTTTTTGTTTTACCTTCCATTTCATATTTTTGAGGAATTCATTTACTATATAGAACAAAAACACAAGGAAATATACCAACCTTGAAGTATAGTTTCATCCTTTAATAAGTTTCTACCAAAATTAATCTTTTCTCCAAAAGATTAGCATTCAAAAACTATTGGTCTCATCAAAACACTAGAATCAAATTCTTGAGAGTCACATAATCCACAAAAGATTAACTATCCATGTCTTATATCTTTAAACATTATCCCAAAAACAGAAAGGGTAAGATAAAACAACTCTTCAAAAAGAAAGTATCCCATAGGAAGGGAAACTACTTTTAAATCTTCAAAGTTCCATGGTACTACCCAAAGATCATCACAGACCATTCCATGAATATCTATTCTTAAAATTCCTTAATACAAACCAAACTAAGATTAAAACCCAAATACAAGAAGGATTTGAAAACATAGTCTTCCAAAATAAACTGAATTGTTCATCTCCAAACAACATCAACTACTCCTGACATCTTATAACAAAAGTAGCTAACCTAAACATATTTTACCCAAGATAGGTTAATCATTTCCATAATTCCACCTTACATTCAACTATTCTTCAAAATATATTTCATCCTTTACTCCTCAACTGAAATATCGTAGTATTCTATTTACCTCGATCATATAGGGTCCCCAAAATAGTGAACGTCTTCCAAAATAATAATCATTTTTTAATACCCTAATCATCTTCGTCATATTAATACGGAAATCGTCACATTTCCTATCACACAGGTTGTTGTGTCATGTTCTTCCATTTTCCACCATTAACTATGAAAAGAACGTATAATTAGGGGCTTAAATACCTAGCCAATAATCATGAAAAGGAACTTAAAGCATATAAGGATAACATGTAGAAGAAAAGTATACACTAACTTGTGATCCCCTAGGTCTCAAACTAGGTTATCAATGATCATATACTCTTATATGAATCTTTATTTTATTTTATGTTTGTTACTTTAATAAGAAATCATACTAATCTTATGAATTTACCAAAGCATATCCCTTGGGAGTGTTGCAACCAAGAGTGCATCAAGGCCCGTTTGTCATGTACCGGTTCCCATTCGAGTCTAGCTCAAAGCGGTGTTTTCGGGTTTTACCCCTATTTACATATGCGCCAGAGCCGCCTCTACCTACTCGAATCCAGACAAGGATGTATTTGCTTGGAAACCCCTTACTCAATACTCACCAAAATACATGGATGATTTACTATATTTAAAATTTTCTATAGGGTTCTTCCTAAAGTTTTCATATTCTAATTTCTACAAATAACTAAACCATCCTTTGATACCAACTACGACATCCCACCTTTTTATCACATAAACATTCATTACATTTTAAAAAACCGAGGATCTTTAAGGTTTAGTTTCTTTGAAACCATTAACTTAAAACAAGAAAACATAAAAAATTCTTCCAAAAAACTTGAATGGATTCTCATTATGTTCATCCTATGTTCATTACTGCATCCTATAACCTAGGACATACATCAAAAGAAAGGGTGAGCAGAAGGCCCAATAAGGGAAACAAGGGGAAACATTTAACATGAGAACTTGAGATACATCAACAATGTCATTAAAAAGAAAATTAAGGCATGAGAAACAAATCATTAGGCATATCATAATAAAAATAACATATTTCATAACTTGAATATGTGGCTACAACATTTAACAAAGACAATCATTGCCGTTTCACCAAGGTCCATCCCCAAGGTGTCAATAAAAATTACCAAGGTTATTCACCAAGGTATCAGTCTAAATGGTAATCTCTAGAGATTAAGTCTTTACCCAATGCATTGGAGCGATATCAGGGTTCACCCTTAAATCTGTCTTTATTATCATGTGAGCCAAAATGAAATGGCTTTCATTTCATAATCATAACATTTTAAAAACTACTTTAAAGACATGATCTTTATGTAACTTTAAACCCACGAAAAGGGAAAGAGGGTCTCATGTATGTAAATAACATAATTTAAAATAGAAAATTTTGTTATATATGTAAATACCCATTTAGAAGAAAGAGCTTTGAGTATTAAATTAATAAAATAAATGAATTTGAGAATAAGAGAGAGACATTTTGAGACGGAAATTCAGCTGCATAATGGCTATGTTACGAGGTTTTAGAAAACATTGAAAAGATAAGGGAAATGGGTAAACCACTCATAAATGATCCATAAAAAGAATGGGGACATAATATAAAGGATTTAAGAACATGGTAATGAAATATTAATGATATACCATATGAAATGAAGAACATGAAAGAAAGAAAAAAATAAAATTTCCCTTATGAAAATTCGGTAGCCTAACGACGTCACTTAAACATGAATTGAAGAGATCAAATATGGTCTATCATCATATGAACATATAATATCATTATGATAGATATAGAGATCATTCCCCAACATAATAAAAAGGAACTTGAAATAATTGACATGAAAATAGAACATTGAAAAATGAGAAAGGTGAAAGAATCCCTTAAAAATTCAACAGCCCAACGGCGCCACTTAAACTTCAACAAAAATTAATTGACGGGATCAAATAAGGCCTATAATCATATGAACATAAAAGATAAGTATGATAGATATAGGGACCATACCCCAAAATAATAAAAAGGAACTTGAAATACTTGACATGAAAGTAGAACCTTGAAAAATGAGAAAGGTGAAAGAATCCCTTAAAAATTTGGCAACCTAACAGCGCCACTTAAACTTCAACAAAATTGAATTGAAGAGATCAAATATGGTCTCTAATAATATGAACATAAAAGATAATTATGATAGATATAGATATCATACCCCAAAATAATAAAAATAACTTGAAAGACTTGACATGAATGTAAAAAAATGAGAAAGGTGAAAGAATCCCTTAAAACTTCGGCAGCCTAACGGTGCCACTTAAACTTCAACAAAAATGAATTGAAGAGATCAAATAGGGTCTATCGTAATATGAACATAAAATATCAGTATGATAGATATAGAGATCATACCCAACATAATAAATAACAAATTTAAAGACTTAACAAGAAAATAGAACTTGAAAACCAGAATGGTGAAAGAATCTCCTAAAAATTTTGCAGCCTAACTGCTCCAATTAAACATTCCTAAAATGAATTAATGAGAGAAAGAGGGCGTATCTCATCATATGAACATGAAAAGGAAATTAAGTGGAATATAAAATATCATCCTCAAACATAAGAACAAGGATCATAAAAGAAATGACATAAAATAGATTACTTGAAAAGAAAGAGAGAGGTCGGATCCCTTACCTTAAAACGCAACTATTAAAACTCAAAGGTTGGGACCTTTAGGGATTGGGAGGACCTTGGGAGGACTCCTTGGGAGGTAATGAGACGAGATCTTCGTTGGGGGAGATTTGGGAGCCGAATGGATGAGAGGATGGATTTGTATTTATAGGGAAAGTAAGGGGACAAGGCATTAATGGCCAAGGGACACCTCATTAGTGGTTTTGGAAAAACCATGGGCTTTCCCATGGTATTTTCCCATGGTATTGGACACTTGGGACACCTAATACCTTATCATACTATTTATAAGTGGAAAATATTGATTACATACTTAATACATCATTTAATGATGTCATTAAACACCCATAACTTAAAAACTGTATTGTCACTATTCATCGAAAATTCAACTTTCTCAGAAAAATCCCAAAATTTCACCTTAACAAAATATCGATGCTCTAATTTCAAAAATGAACTCCATTTTATAAAATTATTTTTCTAAATATTTTTAATATAATTATTAAATAAATACACTATTCACTGAAAATTCATTTTTTTCAGAAAAATCCCCAAAAATTACCATAACATAATATCGCTGCTCTGAGTTCAAAAATGAAATCCATTTTATAAAAATAATTATCTAAATATTTTTAATTATGTTTTTAATTAAAAACACTATTCACCCGAAAAAACTAATACTTGACTAATATTATATGAAACCATTATTTATCTATTTTATTGAATCCCATTACGTAATCAAGGTGCCTAGATTATATTAGTGATTTATTTAAGTGAGATTACTATTCCATTTGGTCACATTACTAATCCTAAGCATAAAATCACTATTCATAATTTACTATTCATGAAAAATTAAGTTGATCTTATTAGACTCTAAATTTCATACTGAACATAATTGTAGAAGACCATTTTTTGAAAATCATTACACATTTTTAATTATTTAAGGATTACATAAACAATTTTTTTAAAAATATCCTTTCTCTAAAATTCTCAAAAAATATGCATACTATATTTACCCAGACATTTGAAAATTCATAAACTACATCATAAGAAGAAATCAAAATTTTTATTTAAAACAAAGGATTACCCAAGGCAGTTATGGTCTCCTTATATAGACCCTTATCACATCAGCATAGGAACTAAGTCTAAGGTGTGCTAAGGTGAGATAATCTGAGGTAGTCTCGGCCAACATCGCACGTGTAGTAATTTCTATCAGTTTGAACCTCTCGCGAAGGCGATTCCATTATAGCTTCACACGATGAAGTTCGGTTTGGGTTTGGTCCAGAGAAAATCCCAATGGGGTTACCTCCTTCCCAAGTTTTGTTGGATGGGCTTCGATCGGTCGAAGACTACTGGTTGATGCCATCAAATCTTCTTTCTATATTAATTAACCACGATCACTTGTATTTAGAGACAAAATAAAACGACACGTTTAGTTTCCAGCGGTCATATTGACCAATGGACATATAACAATCAAAACCCAACAGTTTCATTTTAATTATACTCATGTTATCCAATGAAACAGTTTTTTGTGTATAAAAATAAAATAACACACAAAATTAGGAAAGAATATTTATTCAAAATATCGGGTCCTTACAACATTTCTATTCAAGAATATATATCCCTTAAAAAACATTCCAATATATATATATCTAAAAGAAGTGTTGATGTTGCATGGTATTCCACATTTGATCTTATATTATCATGATTCAAGGTTCACACTTTGATTCTATAGAATCTTTCAACATTCATTGAGTACTGAATTGAATTTCAGCTTGAACTGTCACACCCAAACAGATGGACAATCTGAAAGGACTATTCAGAAAATTAAGGACATGCTGAGAGCCTACTGAATAGAATTCAATTGGGGACGGGATTAGCTCCTCTCATTAGTTGAGTTCCCATATAACAATATCTTACACTCGTGTATTCAAATGGTGTTATATGGGAAGAAATGCAGATATTCAACTTGTTGGGATGTTGTTGGAGAACAATTGTTACTTTGACTTGATCTTCTGTAAGATATGATTGAGAAGGCTCAGTACATATTTCAACATGTCAAAGATCCTCAAAGTCAGAAAAATACCAATGCTGACAACAATCGAAGGGACTCAGTGTTATATTATGGAGACAATGCATTCCTTCAAATATCACCATGTAAGTGACTAATCCATTTTGGAAAAAAATATAAGCTTATCCCAAGGTGAATTGGCCCCTTTGAGATCTTCGATATCAATGGAGCAATGGCCTATTAGCTTACACTTCAACCAAATATGGAACTAGTTAACAACATGTTCCATTTATCTCTCCTATGAAAGTACATACCCAACCCCTCATATGTATAGAATCTGGGCATAATAAAACTGGATAAGGACATCTCTTATGAGGAGCAGCAAGTGAAGATCTTGGATCATAGAGACAAATTTGAATGCAACAGGATGACTCATCTTGTCAAAGTGTTGTGGAGGAACTATAAGCACAACGTGGCGACATGGGAACTGGTGGAATCGATAAAGGAAGAATACCCTAGCCTATTATCACCTAATTTTGTAAAATGAAATTCTATGGGTGAAATTTCAAAACGGGAAAGAATGTAATGACCTAGAGTTTTATTAATTACATTTACCTCTTTATAATTATGTTATGTGGTATAAAACACATATGTAGAATATATAACTCGATAAAAAAATTATTCTCATAATTGAACAATGAAATAAGTAGTATTTATAGATATTAGTGAACCTATTCCATTATAATAGTAACATGACAATTAGGAATAGTAACCTAGAAAATAGAATAGTAACCTCACTTGTTAAAGTATAAATTTTTTTGGTATCTTATAAAAAAATGATATATTTATATCATGGTATATGGAAAATGACATTCAAAAAATGACAAATTAAGTGTTTGTAATTTTTTAAAACAAGAATTAGTATTTATAATTTTATTGTTAATATAAGGATTTAGAAGAAAATTTATTTTCCATAAAATAGGTTTATAAATTAATATTTTGATTAATTCTAATTAAAAGATAACTTTATGGGTCTTTAATTAATTCATCAAAGAGTCAAAAATCAATTATAATATTAAAATCAATATTTTTTGAATTAACGATGATTTTATATAAAAATTAAATTTATCATATTTTAAAAACTATTTTCATAAAATGGGGACCATTTATGAATTAAACACATCTAAAAATATTTTGGTTGAATGTTTGGGATTTTTATATAATAGTATAATTTTTAGTGAATAGTGAAATATTGTAATTTAATGTATAAGCTAAATAAATGAATTTTTGCATCATGAATTATGTATGGATGATGTGTTCACTATAACTATAAATCTTTGTTATAATTTAATATATATAGTGATATGTATAAATACTATTGATATTCTTGATCAAAAAAATCATGAATATAATAATAATAAATACCCCTCTCCTCCCCCTATAAAAACCATACCTCACCACCTCTTCTCCTCACACCTTCCAAGCCCTGTATATTTTCTAAATTCTAACCTATTCCCTTACCAATCCTCTTCCACATTTCCTTGATCTATTGGTCTTAACCAAATACAAAACCCATGTTCCTTAAGGAGGTTCTCAAGAAGAAGATATTCAAGAGGTAAAATCCTGTTTTATTCAATTTTAATTTCTTTACATATCTTATTTCCTCCTCCCCTTACCTATACAGAGAGTCATGATAAATCTAGTATCATATATATAATTTAATATTATTTTTTTAATGTAATATCCATCATAATACCTATTATCTTCTCATTTTGTTATAAAAATGAAAACATCAACTTTGATGTGTCGAATCACCGCCTTCATAGATGATGAATTTTAATTTCCCACTATCGACTCATAGGATGGACATGAAAATATTATAATGGATAAAAAATATTTTAATATACTTCTTATAGCTTTTATAATTTTATAGTAATAATTTATAAATATAATATTTAATAAAATTAAATTATTTCCTTATGGACAAAACAACCGTGAAATAAACTAAAAATTTATCATTAATATTTTATCAAACGAATCATCATCCTATAAAAAATTATGTATAATAAAATTTAAACTTATATAAGTTCATTAATAACATAAAATTTTAATTCTATATAATTATACTCATTTTATATGAATTCAATACTTGTATACAAGTGAATCGATTATGAAAACCAACAAAATGAACACTCCAATATTGTTGAAATTGAACTCCATTGCTAGTCAATATGGGCATAAAAGAACTTAAAAATTATAATAAATTAAATAATTGTAATATAGGTTATATATTTAATAATTAATTTATAAAATTGGATTATCTATGATATTAAGTTGATTCAGGAATTCAGACATAAGGTAGAGGAATTCTCGAACCCAACTCCTTTTTTTTGGGTTATACCTATTTCATGCCAAATATATGTATTGATATTTCATTAATATTACATAAATATAATCGAATTGTTCCTAAATCTAATTTTCAAGGATTTACATGTTTCAAACTTATTTATGTCAAATATATGGATCTTACAAAAAAATATACTTCCCAAAAACACATATTGACTCCCCTTTATTTGGTTTCTTCTTCAGTAGGGATTGATGATTCTTATAACTTGTATGTTTTTTTTCTATTTTTCCATTGGTAAACCCAAATGTTATTCATGAATTTATTATTTATTAAATTATTATGAAATCCATTACTTTAAATGAGTTATTTTATTACTACATTTATTTTATGTTTTTTGTGGATTTTTTGATTCTGTAAATGTTATTATGTGACTGGTGGGACTGAAATTATATATTCACCTAATGCATTGGGTAATGAAATACATATCATGAGATAACGTGCAGTATTCATGTACATGATGATTTATTTTTTCACTATGATTATGTTATGGTTATGAACACATGTTATGCATTTACATGATTCTAGATTTCTACCCAATTAGGTGTGGTATTTGACCACTATTACATGATGTTTCATTTTTTGAGTTTCAACTTTAAATGAATTTATTAGATGCTTCATTTCATAATTATGATAATAATCCTATTATTTTTTTGATTATGGTGGTTATGATCACTCATGTTATATTGATTCATGTCCTCATTCAACCTCCTACTCGGCTTTTATATCACCCCTTTATAGGATGTATATCCTCATTTTACTACATCTACTAAGAAAAATGTTAGATGTAAAAGGATAAATAAGATGTGATTAAATAAATATTTATTTTTTATTATGTAAATGTTATGAATGGTCCTAATTTTCTTAGGATACTAAACCATTGGATCCTGGAATTTAAATTCTATACTGTTTCTTATCCTTTAAATGTTTTAATAATAATGTAATAAAAATTAGGGTAACTATATTAAAAAATAGACATTTCACAAATATAGGACTAGTAAATTGGGAAAGTCATGAACACCGCTTGAGACACAGCCTATTTCTAACTCATAATCCAGGTCTAGGTCAAGATTAATATTTTCACAATTTCAATTTCATATCATTCTATTAAAAATAAAATTAATTTCACTTTTCATTTTAAATGGTTTAACTAAATTGTTTACCTCCCATTATCCGTGAGGGCCCACACTCTACATGAAATGAAATATGGAGTCCACCAAATTCACACCATATAAGTTCCAGTCCATACGTCCATGACTCAACATGCCATAGTTGGCTTCATTCGGTTTCTATTGAGGCCTAATCAGGAAAACACTACATAGGTTATGAAATGAACTCTAAGTACCAACCGTGTTTCCAGAATCACATCTTAGATCATATATCAAATCACTAGGTATATCTATCACAACACCTTTCACAAGAGCCTAAAAACAAGTAATGAATCTTATATGAAATGGAATTATTCATGGAATGTGATTACTATAAAGTACATAAAATTATTCATGTGATGGAATAAACTCATATAATATGGTTTCAACACAATATAACACTCAATCCAAACAATTACAAAATCACCATTCGATTACATTACCCAACAATAGAATCAAATCAGCTGTAATAGTCAAAATCCAAAAAAAAACAATTTATATTGCATGAAATTTAAATTTTTTCAATATGTGGGACTACTATTCCTAGAAAAAATTCATTTCCAAATTCCAAATCTTCCTAATACAATTTATTTTGTCTCTAGATAATAAATTAGAAAAGGAAACTTTTATGATACCACATGGGAACATCCTGACTCAGATGCCGCTATTCGGTTCCCTCAGATGGTGGGTCACATGGCCTTTAGAATATCTCCCTTTATGATAGAGGTTTTTGAATTGAAGCCAAAATAGATATACAATTATCAATACAATACATGTAAAATAATTCCAAAAATACCAAAAAAACACTTTCTCCAAATAACATCATGATGCTCAACTAAATTATGTAATCCCCTTTTTTCTAAATATAGCACAAATTCAATCATTTAAATGTTGTAAATTTACATTATCTATAACTACATCTAAATAGCCAGTCCAGGTACACAAGGATAGACCAAAAAGGGCGTGAGATACAATCCCAGTAGTTTACCAGCCATTCTGTTGATAACAAATCTCAATTGTGCAATACAAGATTAGGAAGAGTGCATAATATAATTGGTATGTGTGAATTGAATGTAATGTTTCCAAGGAAAAATTAAGAAAGAAAGTGATGTTGTAAATACATACGAGGCTCCCTAAAAACTAGTGTAATGATCATATAACAAGTCACCAGTAAGGAAAAGGGAAGAAAACACCATGACCATGTAGTATAAACCATATATCATATCATCCAAGGACACACCATATAACCTTTAATTTCATATAAACCGCATCAAATATGTATAGTCAATCATGTCAAAATTTCCATGACTAGTTTATATAATCATAAGTGTCAGAACATGCAATGACAGATTAATGGTATAGTGAACCAAGGCTGTAATGGCCAAAACTTTTATCTATTGAAATTTTCCAGTCTTATAGTAATTTAATATAGTATAAATAACATAAAATAACTTAGATACCATAATAAATACTTTATAAATATTGAATAAATGAAATTGGATGTATTTATAGATGTTATGGAACCAATACTAATGAAATAGTAACTTGACCTTAAGAATTATGATATAAACCATATGAATAGTAAACTAACCAACTAAATATAATCCTCATATGTGAATGTATAAATAAATTATAGAAATATTATAAATTGAAGTATGGTATAAGTATATCATATTCAAAGTAAAAAAATGTTTTAAAAACTATTAATTATGTGTTGTAATTTTTGTAAGTCATAAATATATAATTACAGTTTTATGATTGACTAAATAATTTAAAAGTAAATTTATTTTCATAAATTTTTTTCATAAATTAATATTTTGATGTATTATGATTTTAAGATAATTTTATGATACCGTAAGTAATTTTTCAATGTATTATACAATCTTTTATAATTTAAATATATGTATTTTCCATGTAAATTATGATTTTAATTAAATTTTAAATTACTCATATTTTGAAAATTATTTTCATGAAATTGAGTTCTTTTTTTAACTATACATTTCAAAAAATGGTTATGGTGAATATTTTGGATTTTTATAAAATACTTGAATATTTGTGAATAGTATAATACGATTATTTAGTATATATATACATTATAATCTAAATACAATATTCATTAATTGATTGAAGATTTAATATACATAATATTTAAATCCCGTTCATTGATAAAATACATTTAGAGATATTTTTAAAACTATTAATAGTATTGATCCAGAATAATAGACTAATAAATATAATAAAGAGAAAACACCCTCTCCTCCACTATAATTACCACACCACATCCACTCATCTCCTCAAACTTCTCAAGAAATGAGACTTAACCAAATTCATTCCAATACTCTTACCTAGAACTTATCCCACGTCCAGGGGCTCTTGGACTTATCAAAATAATAAAATCTATTCCCCAAGGAGGTTCTCAAGGAGGATAAATCCAAGAGTTAAAATCATCTTCCTTTTTCTTTTAATTTATTTTCAATTTCTTTTCTTTTCTTATATAATCATCACCTTGACTTATCCAAATGGAATGATAACTCCATTATGTTTTATATAAATGTATTCTATCATACTAATGGATGATGAATCACCAAACTCCTATATCTCTCTCTTTTAGTCAAAAATGAACTCACTCGTGATGTGTCAATTTACTGACGTCATGGGAAATGAGGTTTAATTTTCATTTAGCAGCTTGAATTATGTAAATAAAACCATTAAAATAGATGATAAATATTGTAAATTTTATTTTATAACCCTTTTTATTTCCTAGAACTAATATATATACATAATAATAAATGATATAATACAACAAGTTCATTGTGATTGAAAAACCACCAAAATTATCCTAAAATGATCATCATTATCATTTATTTAAATATTGGTCCTGATAAAATGTAATTAAATTATTTATAAGATAATTTTAAATTTTTTGATACCATTAATACCATATTAACACAATTCTGGATATTTTTCTTCTTTTTATACAAACTTCCATTATTTTATACAAGAAAACCAATTATTAAAACCATGAAAACGAATGCTCCCAAAAAATAAAATTAATCTATATAACTCATCTAAAAGACCATAAATTAATTTAATAAAACAATAATTAATAAAATTTATATTAAAATGGTTTTTTATTTTCTAATTAATGAATATAATGTGATTATATAGGATATAAAAGTGATGAAATCATTCAGACAGAGGGTAAGTGGAATTCTGGAACTCAACTCTCTTATATTGGGGTTTTCCCCCTTTCAATCCATTTTATATATGAATGTTACTTTAATATTCCTTATATATCATTTCCCCTTCATTATCATGCCTTTTTTGGGATGAACAATTTCTCCACTTGAGATTACGAAAAACACTATGTCTTCCAAAAGGACTCTTCTTTAAAGAAAACAGGGTTTTACTCATCAAGATTGTTTCTTCATTAATAAAGGTTAATGATTATTATATAAAGTAAGTTATTAACTATTTAATTTTTTAACCTAACGTTTTTAATGTATTATTATTTAAATGGAACCCATTCCCTTCCATGGGTTATTTTTTGTCCATGTTTGATATAAATTCTATATGCCATGCATGACAATGTAAATGTTATGATGTGATGGGGGCACCCAAAATTATATAGAAATCAAATTCATTTGTTAATGTGATTAATTTAATTATAAAAGAGGAATATAAAAGTACTTTATACTATATTTTTTCACAACTATGTGTGATATTTTACCACTTGGACATGATGTTTCATTTTTATGCATTGCCATATTCCATGCCTTTTACAAATGCATCCTATTATGATTATGATCCTATGCATTTGTTATGATGATAATGATTTTTATCACCCCATGTTATATTGTTTCTGGTTATTACATATCCTATTATTTTTATTTTATCTCCCCAATTTTTGGGATTTATGTCATCAGGTGAATACTTTTACTTTGGAAAATTCAAGGTCCAATAATATGTATGAGAAGAATACATTAAATAAATGTTTATGTTTTATTTTTTAAATTATAGTTATTGTCATAATTTTCCAAATACAATAAATCTTTGGATCCTGGTTATGTAATTGTTTTATGTTGTTTGATATTAAAATGATGTAATTGTAATGTAAGAATTAATAGGATTTCTATAGTTGTAATCTGACCATGGTATAGTTAATTTGGGAAACAGGAATAGATAACATTAGTGAAAACCAATAGTATGAGACTAAGTATTTTTAATCACACAATATAATTTTCTAAACATAGGGATACTATAATATATTAAATTAGAGTTAATTTTACAAAGGCAGAAATTATTCATGACTTATTTACTGATGTTGGGTTATAACATTTTCTATTTTATTTAATGGTGGGAACCAGTAGAAACCATGCCAATATCACATGTGAGGGACAATGAGGTGATTTAACAACTGAAATCCCCAATGGGTTGGGAGGTGGAGTGTAAAATTTTAAGGTGATTCTTACCCACCTATCTCAGGTTATGACTAATAACCTGAACAATGTGGAATGTGTTCCTTCAACAAATAAGAAGAAATTGGATATCTAGTTTTTTTCGGTGTCAACGACCACCGACGTTAAGTTGATCATCCATCAACTAGTTTTGGAATAGTGGGTCAATTCAATGAATAATATATTTTATGTGACTCAGTATTATATGATATAGAAGGTGACCCTGAACATTTACCTTCTAGATGAAGAGGCTGATCGATGGTGGTCCATGACTAAGAATATCAAGTAGAAGGAAAATTTTGAAGAGATGAAGTGGGTAGACTTTAAAGTAATGTTTGATAACAAGTATTTCCCTAAAAAATGTTACATTTATAGAGAGATAATTTATAGACCAAAAGAAAAATGGAAGAATAATCTATCACAAGAGAAGAAGAAAATTTCAAAAGGCTTGAAATATATGCTTTTATTTTTGTTATCAATAAAGATAGAAAAATTGATTGTTTCTATAGTGGATTAAAACCGCACCTTTGAAAGGATATAGAAATTAGAGACTTTTGGAGTTTTTAAGAAGTTTTTTATGTGATCCTTATGTGGATATGGAGTTTTTAGTATGGTCTAATGGATATGGTGATAAGATATAGAAGACGAAGATTTAATCCATTGGATATTTTTAGAAAGGTGGAAAGAAAACTCAACCACCCACATGTAAAAAATATGCAAAGAAGCATCATGGGAACTGCCTCAAAGTTATAGCGATGTGCTTATAGTGTGGGATATTAGGACATCAAGGTCATGAATGTGGAAAATAAATGAGGATGTCGGTCAATGTTGTGAAGGAATGGAGAGTACCACCCATAGTCCAATGCTACAACTATAGAAAGAAAGGGAACTATGAAAACTAGTGCTGAAAACCATGAATCCTCAAGTGTAATAAGTGTTATCAACCCCCAAATCCAAATGATAATGGGATGACTAATTCCATCACTACTACAGAAGTTTAGCAAGAAAATTAAGTTATACGGGGTACAATTTCAATTCACTCAAGATTGGAATAAGTTATTATTTGATTAAGGTTATATAAATTCTATTATATATATCAAGTCTACAAGAACTATTAAATTGAATCCCCAAAACCTTGTAGAATAGATATCTATAAAAACACATAGTGGTGCAATCATTACAAACCAATTCTTGGATTCTTCTCTAGTTATCTATGTGGGAATATTATCTACGAAAATCTTGTAACACTTCCCTTGGTGGAATTCAAAACTATAATGGAGATGAATTGGATCAATTTATTTAGAACACACATCAAATATCAGGAAACAGAAATATATTTTCATATTCTGAACCAAACAATGATCGTCAAAAAATGAAATTGTGATCATGAATCAGATTTGGAAAATACTTCAATGGTGTTAATATTGATTCCATGTGAAGAATCATACCACAAAAAATGGTTAAGTCAAATGAAAGATTAAACCTAGTATAAATGCCCATCATGAGGGAATAAAATGTTGTATTTCATTAAGAGTTACCTAGAATTCCCCCATATTGTGAGGTAGAGTTATTAATATAACTCATACCTGGAGATACTTATATCTCAAAGTGTCGTAATAGTATGTCTCCTATTGAATGAGAGATAAAGAATTATTACCATGATAATTTTCACAAAGGGTTCATATAACCTAGTGAAACACCTTGGGGCGCGCCAGTGATATTTATCAAGAAAGAAGGATAGATCAATGTGGTTGTGTATCGATTACCAGGAACTAAACAAGATCACCATAAAGAAAAAGTATCATCTTCCAAGGATTGATGAGTTTTTTAATCAGCTATGATGAGCTGAGTAATTCTCAATGTTGGATCTTCATTCTGGATATCATTAGATGGACATGATCAAGGATGATATTCTAAAGACAACCTTCTTTACAAGATATGGACACTATTATTATTTGGTGATGCCCTTAGGACAAAGTAATTCTCATGAAATATTCATGAATTTGATGAATAAATTCTGTAGGCATTACCTTAACAAATCTTTTGTACTATTTATCGATGATATCCTCATCCACTTTAAGAGTAAGGAGGAACATGAAGAACATATATGGATTATATTGGAAACATTAAGGAATGATAAATTTTATGCCAATTTAATAATGTGTAACTTGGGGATCTATGAAGTCACATTCTTAGGACACGTGATCCCATGTGAGGGAATTTCTATAGACTCTTAAAAATGGTAACTGAGGAATGGCCCATACCATATAGTGTCACAAAAATCTAAATTTTTCTTGTATTAGATGGGTACATCCAACATTTTGTGGAAAATTTATCATAATTAGCAAGCCCTCTAACTATGTTAATAATAAAAGGGGTAAAGTATGTCGGGATGGAAGTATGTGAGGAATGATTTAAGGTGCTAAAGAATTGGTTTATCACTTAACTTTTACTCAAATTACATAAAGGTAGATAAGGATTTTTGATATATAGTTATGTTTCAGTGAAAGGATTTGGTTATGTACTCATGAAAATGGATAATTTGATTGCCTAAGCCTAATGATTGTTTAAGATCCATGAACAAAAATACCCGGCATAAGATATGGGGTTACTAGCTCTGATGTTTCCATGAAAAGTTGGTGAAATTAATTCTATGGTGATAAATGTCACATATATTCTGATCACAAGATCTTGAAGTATATATTCACGAAAAAAATGATATCAAAATGAATCAAAGGAGATGGTTAGATCTAATCAAATACTGCTATTTCTTTATTAACTGTTATCCTAGAAAGGAAAACAAGGTAGCAGATGGTCTTAGAGGAAAAGAACCTGCTAATCAATCCATGTTGAAGATTGAGAAAGACCCTATATTCTTTGACATGAAAAGGATGGATTTGGAAATCATAATTGTAGGGAATACATCCTACCATTACAAAATGATTGAAAACCATCTATCAAAGAAAATATTAAGGAGTCATAAAGGTAAGATCTATAGTTTCAAAATAAGGTGAACATGGTAAAAGAATGGAAGCTAAAAGAGTTTTATATCGATAATGAAGGTGTGATTCAGCTTGGAATGATGATTTTTGTTGTTAAATAACCTAGAATAAATAAGGATCTAATAGATAATTCATATAACTCAACTTTCTATATCCATCATGGGATTTACAAGATTTATCGTGATATCTAAGAACACTTCTGGTGGGACAAAATAAAGAAATATATCTCTGAGTATATCTCAAGGTGGTTTGTATCTCAGGAAGTTAATGCTGAGTGACAGAAGTCCCAATAGATGTTGAAACCATTGCCTATACCCATGGTGAAATGGGATAATTTCAATATGGACATTGTCATGGGTCTCCTGAAGTCCTCCAAAGGAAGTATTGTAATATGGGTTGTGGTTGGCTAACCCACCAATACAACCCACTTTGTCACTATTTTGAAAGATATCTCCCCTGAACAAATTGCAATGATATATGTGAAGGAAGAGGTGAGACTTAATGTGGTTCCAATCTAAATTGTCTATAATCACAATCTTAGGTTCACATATAATTTATAAAGGATTCTATAAGAAGATTTGAGTACTGAATTAAATCTCAGTAAGGCCTATCACCACCAAAATGATTCCCAATCTGAAATGAATATTTTGACATTTGAAGATATGCTAGGATCATTCGCTTTATAATTATATGGTTTTGGGGATCAATATCTCCCATTGGTTGAGTTATAATACAACAATATCCTCGACTCTATTATTCAAATGGATCTATATGAAGCTATGTATGAAATTGATGTAGAACTCCAACCTGTTGGGATGAAGTTGGAAAAGGAAAGCTACGTGGACCTGATATTGCACAAGATATGAAAGAAAATGTTAAATCAATCTAGAAACATGTTAATTCTTCTTTGAGTTGGCACAGGAGCTATGCTTACAACTACCTAGGGGACTTGGAGTTTGACATTGGAGATAATGTCATCCTCTAAATATCACCATGGAAGAGAGTCATGTTGTTTGGAATGAAAGGGAATATAGGCCCAAGGTACATTTAACCCTTTGAGACCCTTGATAACATAAGAGTCATGGTCTTTAAGCTTTCACTTCCTTAGAATATGGATGATGTTTATGATGTGTTCCATTTATCACTCCTAAAGAAATACATACAAGATCTATCACATTTACTGAACTCAGAGGTGTTACGACTAGAAGTTAATACCTTTTATTAGTAGTAGATAGTTAATATCCAAGACCATAGATGTAGGGTTATATGAAAAAAGAAACCCACATTTTCAATGTATTGTAGAGGAACCATAAGTACAAAAAAGTAAATTTGGAAAAGGAGTAGGTTATGAAGGTTAATTTCCCTCACATGTTTATGTCAAACGAAAGTTTGAGGGTGAAATTTCAAAAGGGGAGAAGAACGTAACGACCCAAAATTTCCATGTTCAATTTTTCCCTTATTATATAAATTTTATATAGTATAAATAACATAAAATTACTTAGAGGCCATAATAAATACATTATAAATGAATAATTAATGAAATATGAGGTGTTTCCTGAATTTAAGGAACCAATAATGATGAAATAGTAACTTGACCTTATGAACAATAATATGAACATTATCAATAATAAACCAACCAAATGAATTTTAGTCCCACCAATAGAGTTATAAATAATATTTAGGCATCTAATAATTGAAATTAATATGTTATTTTGTCATAGTCTAAGTAAATTAGTGTTTTAATAATTACTGTTAAAGTGTTGATATTTTTGTAATTCATAAATATTTAATTAAGATTTCAGGGTTGATAAAATAATTTATAAGAAAATTAATTCTCATAAAATTTATTAATAAATTATTATTTTGACGTGTTATGAATTTAATATAATTTTATGAATCCTTAAGTAAATTTTCAATGTATTTTAAAATCAGTAGTAATTTTAGAATCAATATTTTCCATGTAAATGATGATTTTAATTAACAATTAAATTACTAATATTTAGAAAATTATTTTCATAAAATGAAATTATTTTTTATATTCTAAATTTTGAAAATGTTTTGGGTGAATTCTTTTTGTTTTTCTAAAAACATGAATTTTTTTGGTGAATGGTAAAATATAGAAATTTACTATTTATATACATTATAAGCTAAATACACTCTTAATTGAGTCATCACTGATTTAATCACCATAATATAGAACTCCAATTATTTATTTTAAAATATTTCAAGATAATTTTCAATCTATTCATATTTATGGGGTAAAATAATAAACTAATTAATATAATAATGTAAAAATACCCCTCTCCTCCATTATAAATACCACCCATCACTCCATCTTTTCCTCACACCATAATGCATTAAAGACTTCCCAAATTATTACCAATAAACTTCTATAGAACCTATACCATGTCTAAGATCTCTTTCTATCATCAAAAGACAAAATCCTTTTCCCTATGGAGGTTCTCAAGGAGGATAAGTCAAAAGGTTAAATTCCACTCCTTTTTTCTTTTAATTTATTTTCAATTTTATTTCATATTTATATTATACTCACCTTATTTTATACAAATTTCTTGATAAAATCCAGTATGATTTATATGTTGGTATTATATCATGTTAGCATAAGATTTCTAATCCAAATACATTCTCCCTAGATTTTATTTGAAAATCAAATCGGCATCGGTGATGTGTTAATTTACCGATAATATGGGCGATACGGTTTCAATTTACATTAACACATTAAAGGATTTTAACAAAACCATTATATTGTTTGAAACATATTATTAAGTGTATTTTATAACCATTTTTATGTTTTGCAACAAACATGTATACAGAATACTAAATGATAAAACAAAACAAGTTCATTGTGATCGAAAACCCATAAAAATTAACATAAAATGATCATCATTAACTTTTATCTAATGATTCATCCTGATACCATGTAACAAAATTAATTATAAGATAATTTAATATTTTGGAAGATAATTAATAACAAATAATAATACTTTTGTGTATTTAACTGTATTTTACATGAACTTCCATTCATGCATACAAGTAAACTAATCATGAAACCCATGGAAACAAATGCTCCCGAATGTTAAAATTAAACTTTATAACTCACCATAAAGTACATAAATGAAAAAAACAAAAAAACTAATAAAATTAATGTATAAAAGATTATTTATCTGATAATTATTGAATATAATATGATTATATAGGATATTAATATGAATAAAACATTCTGATATATAGTAAGGGGAATTATCATACTAAAGTCTCACTCCTTGGGTTTCTCCTCTTTGACGCCATTTTTAGTATAAATATTCCATTATTTTTTCTAATGTATCATATAATAGACATTATATTACATTTTATAGTAAAAAAATGGTTTATAATGGAGTTTATGGAAAATTTAATGTTTTCCATAGGAAATATTCTTTAAAAAAACTCACCTTCTAATTCTAGTGATTATTTGTTCTTCACTCATGGTTGATGATTCTTATATCATGTATGTTATTCCCTATTTAATTTGGGAACCCAATGTTTATTAATGGGTTATTTATGAAATGAAACACAATCCTTTATAAGGGTTATTTGATGTCCAAGGCTGATAGATTCTCAATGTGGAATGCATGATAATGTAAATGCTATGATGTGATGGGTGCACCAAGAATTATATAGCTCAATGTAAATGTTATGATGTGACAAGTGATCCCAGAATTATATATCACTCCAATGAATTGTGTAATGTTATTTATCTCATGAGAAAAGTGAAATATGCATTAACATGATACTAGCTTTGTTCACAACTATGTGTGGTACTTAACCACCATGACATGATGTTTCATTTTCATGAATTACCACATTCCATGCCATTTGTTAATGTTTATTCTCATCATTATGATCATATTCAAATGTTATGATGATAAAGATTATTCTCAACCCCTGTTATATTGTTTTATTCTCTTATCTATACCCTTATAGGGATTTTATCTCGCTACATTCTTTGATGTATATCCCCAGGTGACCATTGTTACTAAAGAGAATTCAAGGGTCAATAAGAGGCTAGGGAAGAAGGCATTTAATTTATTTTTTATATTTTATTTTGTAAATGTTATGTATGGAACCAATTTTAACCAGAAACTAAACCTTTGGATCCTAGTAATAAAATTATTTTTATATTGTTTTTTCATTAAAACGATATATTAGTAATGAATGAAAATGAAGGGTCTCTTTAAAGGCATCCTTATAAATTCACATGATCATCTTGATGGAAAACCTGTTAGAATAGAGTTGGGATCCAAGGAGCCGTGTCCACTACTAGCCCAAACAAGCTAGATTAAAGGCCCATGGAATCACATATATTGAAGACACAATGAGAAATCTATTCTAATGATTCCACATCCACTACAATGACCCAAGGTGTAACATCCAAGTAATCTAATTGAATAATTTATCATCCATTACATTTATCTAATCAAAATAAGTAAATTCCATGAGTTTACCCACTCATATAAAAATTCCAATTCAATTAATTTTTTTAATTTACCAACTCATATGACATCATACATCATGAATAATATTTAAACAAATTAAGAACATGTATCAAATGGAAAAGAGGGAGAACCTCTCCAAATTAATCAATTCAGTCCAATTAATTTATAAAAAGGGCATCCTCTAACTAAGAAATTTCAATTCAAACAGCATGGGTGGAATAATAAAGGAAAATATAAAGGGGACACCCCACTGGTGGCATTGGTTGGTGAAAGAACCTCGGATAATCTCAAAGAACTAGTGGTAATCCCTAACATGTTCAAATATGTTCAATTTAAATATTCAATTAATTTTAGGGGGGTCACTAGAAAATATGGCATGAAGAAACATGGAAATTAGCTCAATTAAGAACAAAACCGTGAAGTAGAACCATAGACTACCAATCTTAGGTCTTTTGAAGAGTGCTCATCCGATATCAACTTCTAATATGATCATGATCAAAGGAAAAATGTAGAAAAAATGAAGAAACGTAACATATGGCACATTCTATTACACCTAAATAGCACATCCGACACCATGTCAATATAAGAACGACTTATGATGATTATTGTACTTACCAGCATAGATCCAATGAGATTGTTAGAGCTCAATTATGATATAGGATGGTGAATGAGGATAAAAAACAACCCAAAATACTCAATAATCTCTCCCACATGAGATTTTATCCAAAGGAGGGAGTATTATAATAAGGTTTATATTTAATATGTTTAAGTAAAAAATTATAATTTCATCCAAAAATATAGGGATGAATGGTTTGGCTACACAGTTGGCCAAAACATACAACAACCATGAATCCTTCACTTTTTCAAGGGGCTCCTCACATGGTTAGTGCACAAAGTTTTCCAAAACTCATTAAAACCATGTCTCAAACAACTATAAAACCAGCAGAGGACCTTGGGTAGGTGTGCACCTCCATCCACATAGTTTTATCAAACCACATGGTCTCCTAGTTGCCATTTTCCAAACATCACATGGTTAGTCTGACTATGTAACTTTTCCCCCATGGTTTCTACTAACTTTGTAAACAATATAATTTTCCATGAAGTTTGTTTTCAGGATCAAAACAAGATTTAGAAACCCCCAATACCCCCATGACCTTAACGAGTATTCGTAATTTGTTGTAAAAAATTATTTAAACCATATTTAAAGTGATTTTTACCTTATAGGAAAACCTGTGATCATACAAAGCTTATATATTTTTTCATAATATACATTCTGTTATCTCATATTATTATCTATTAACTATTTCACTTACATAATCAAAAATAAATGTCAATTTTTTTTATAGATAATGACTTAATCATGTGATGAAGCTCCCAATCCTGATAAACAATAGTTTTTTCAACCTACTGGTGATCTTGGTGTAGAGGAACAACCACCTTCTGCACATGATGATTCTACCAATCCTTAATAACAACATATTTGTGATGTCAAGTCCATGGAAATGGTATATAGTGAAGACCTAATTTTCATTAAAAAATAGGAGCAACATACCATCATGGTGTTTGAAAAGAAATATTAAGGTGAAAAGAAAATAAATCAAATTCAATTTTGGATTGAATGTGCGAGGCTAACCTGTTGACCATAATAAAGCCATGTTTAATGGTTTTATTTGTCTCACCACTTTAAATAACATTCTAATTAATGTATATTCATGGGACTATATTGTTTCCATGCTTAAGACATTTATTTGGGAAGATATTAGGGAACATTGTGATATCAT
This sequence comes from Viscum album, assembly GCA_963277665.1. Taxonomy (NCBI): domain Eukaryota; kingdom Viridiplantae; phylum Streptophyta; class Magnoliopsida; order Santalales; family Viscaceae; genus Viscum; species Viscum album. Next base: position 1,942,976,647 of record OY728140.1, on the reverse strand, counting down.
TTCATCATTTTATTAAAAATAAATAAATAAAATAATTAATTACTCATCATTTTCTATTATAGATTACATATATAGTAGGAAAGTCCCATATAAAATTTATATTAATTATTTGTAGAAAGGCTCACAAAGGCTTTCAAACAATTCAAAAAATGTTTCATCTTAAAGATGATAAATGGAAAATAAACCTAAACCCACCACATATGTATTCACACTTGATAAGATAAGAATAGTGCGATAAATTTACTAGTCATCTTGAGGAGACATATTTCCAAGTACATTTTGACTAATAATGCATTGTTTGACAATACATGTTTTAAAAACATTGATTAGGAATAATTAATTTTTGAAATTGTAGTTGTGTGTTGAAAATAGGAAGCTAGAATAAAAATCCAACCTACCCCTACCGTAAATCAAGTATGTGCAATGATTAAATTGAAAAAATATGGTATTTATTTTAAATATACTACAATAATGTTATAAGATATGAAATGACTACATAATTATGTTCCAATTTTTATATGTATATTGATGAATCCATATAAAAATTTATTTACATCCAATGTAATGTGCCATGGAAAGAGTCATGTGGAAATAAATTTGGGATTCTAATATGGTAAAACACAAAAAATATTGGGAAACCTAGGTAATTATGACATAATAAATATATGGTCTCTTTTAAAAGGCTATTACATTCAAATGATTAGTTATATTACAATATTTTTTATCTGACGTTGAAATCAGAGTCATCATCATTTTTAAAGGATGAAAAACTACAATTAGTGGTCATGATGTTTTTAAAATAGTATGGCCACATCATTTTTTCATGTACTGGGGTGACACACAGAATATATATTGAGAAAATAAATGAATAGGGGATAATGATAAAAAAATGGAAGAGATATTTGAGTGACTAGATTCTCGTGAATGAAAATTTCATTGTCAGATTATGTTTATATAAAATGTTGTGGGGGTAATAAAATAGAAAAAACAACTCAAGAACACCAATTTCATGATGAGACCCACAACTACAACAAGTTTTAAAGAAATCCATTCCCCACAAAGAGCTATCTTAGATGAGGTAATCAACATTCTCATTATTTTTTCTATGAAATGTGAATCCAGAAGACACTGAAACCTTTAATATCCTGATATTTTATCAGGTAAAATTGGCTATGATTTATATCCAGCAGAACCTAACCATCAACCAGTTTCAGGGGCAACTATGTATAATATCTATGAATACACTTTACACAACAGACAACTTCTAACATATAATGTGAGAGTGGGGATTACCATAGCCCATGATCTGGGAACTGATCTACAAATTCCACATGATGATATATAAATTCATATATTCGAGCAAGATATTAGAATATTCATACCATGACAATCAAGTCTTGTAACAAACTAATTTAAAACGAGCTATTCATTTATAATATATTTTTCATGTTAAAGATTTAACTATTATTGAAAAATGGTTTGAACTGGTGAATGTTATTACAAACACATAGAGGGAAGGGGTGAAATAAAAGGTAAAATCAAAAGTATTTAATGGATCAACCAAACAATCCAGAATATCTTCACAAATAACCTTTATCCCACCAGTTGAATATCCACATTTACTAACAATGATGATTCATGCACATATATGGTTAAAATGTGGTAGTAATCACATCATTGATTTTGAAAAGAAAAGTAAAAAGATTCCCTTATAGAGATAATTTCTCTTTGAGTATGTAAATGAAATCCTCATGTATGAATGGCTAGGACTCTTAGTTATAAATGTATACATGAGGTGTATTGTAATGATTTTTTCCAATAGGTGATCTATTATGTTAATTATGAAGAAATAAAATACATATTTTTTGTATGCATTTATATCAATACTATTTGAAATAAAATATCTATGAACATAAATATGGACTCATTATTCCTCATATCACTTATACTTACCAAAAAAATGGAATTAGCTAAAATTGATGAAATTTTGGAAATGATGGCTGCTGCATTTGAAAGAAAACATAGGAATGTCATATTCTTCTTATTACAAATGATGAGGGGGTAGAACTACAAAAATTAATCCCATAAAATATATTTTCATTTAATTCATAAATCATTCATTTTTTATGTATAATTTGTAATTCATTGTATTAATTTCCTTAATTCAAATATTTATTTACTTGGTTCATTGAATGGACACCCAAAAAACTGACCACATGTGTTAACATTAGTCAATTTTTATTACACTACATCCATTACTTTAGAGCTATACATCAAATTAAAATTTTTTATTATGTTTTAATGGTAATTATATTATGATAGGGTGGTGTTTAAATATAATCAAAACCATGGAATGAGTATAGTTCTTGCATACTAGGAGCCACCACAAGTGGATAAGTATTTGGGTATATATAATAAGATTTAAATATCAAAACACAAATAACAAATATTACATATTTATCTCAACATTTCTTTATTTTTTTAAACAATCCGATGGAAAATATTGTCATTATTATGTTTGAAAATTTATGTAAGATAGCATATACCATAAAAACTAGCATCCCAGAAGAGGTATTTTTAAGATAATTTCTACTTCATTTAATATATTTATTAATCCCTTCCATTTTATTTAATAGCCATAAAATTCTTCTATTATTAGAATTAGACCTTCAAAGTAGAATCTTATGAGTAGAATTCCACATAAAATGTGAGTATGGACCTACTTCATAATATAAAAATATGATGAATGGTAAAGCAAAGGTTATTTAACACACTTGCATTCAGATATAAGATTTAGTCATTAGTCATCCTTAATGGGTGTGAACCCACCCAGAAATTATGGAATATTAATTTGATAGTTTCCTTTTACCACCGCGATGTAGGTTCGATAATCCTTTCAAAGGATTTGAGAATTGGATCCTTTACCTAAGGATCAAATATGGTCTTTATTCCCCCCCCCCCCCACTATTATGGGGTTCTTGATCAGTGCTCTATAGGGTCAGTATCCCCTTGTTTAAAGTGGTTAGGCAAGGAATGTAATCTTACACTAGGGTTGATATCCCTATTATATTAATTTGGGTGCATGATCTCGCACTATATGTACTGATATGTTAAGTGTTTTGAAGAATTAGATGACACGTTGATTTTTGGATGGCTTGTAAGATTCCATTGGCTTACATTAATAACTTGAAAACCATAATTAGTTACTTGAGTACATCTTATAAGAATATTTCGTTTCTTCTTTCTTTACCCTCTTGTTTTCAGTTTAAAGATAAATTTATTTCCTTATTTATAAATATCTTTAGTTATTTATGTGTGTCTTATGTTATATGTAAATATTTTTCCATGAATTTTCTCTTCCTGTATGTATCATGTCTTCTATAGATGACAGGTTGTTCAATATAGACCTAGGTGGACCTAGTGTGATTAATGAATAGTGGTTCTTGGTGGATTGGTTTAATGGATCATGGATAAAAAATTATGGTTATAGGGATGGTATTATTCTATTTTTTAGGTTGGGGCCTTTTTTTTGGTAGTTCGTTTTATATTTTTTCCTATTTTACTTTGGTTATATTATATAATACTCTATCATGGGATTTTAAGGTCATGTGTTCATATATTAATACACCTATTTTTATCATGTGTCACTCTAGTAAATGTGGAGATGTGTGTTCATGTTTATAAGGTATAGTAAGATAATTCCTCCCATGTGAGTGATATAAATACTTAGTGCAAGTCACTAACCCATGACTAATTAAAGGATGGATTATGGTGGCACAATTATATTAAATAATCCCAGGTGGGACCCGGGTGGTCTTGGTCTTGTTAGAGATGTATTATAGCCTATTACATCAGAAAGATATTGTTTGGGGATAGAATAATCTTTAGGTTTGGTTTTAGAAATTATGGTAGTGGTGTTGAGGTGTTTTGAGTTTAGCACTCATTACACGTAAACTAGAGTTGGTGAGAAGATCGATGATTCCATACCCCTAGACCCTAAAAATTGTTTTAAAAAATTTGTATATGGAGATACAGATTGAGGGGAAAATGGTACATGCAACATATTTTAATATATATTTTTACTTTATATTTATTTCTTGAGTAAACTCCAAAAATATCAAAATTTGACGAGGTACATCTTTTCTAATGTAGGATGCTCATAAAATTATATATAGGGATTATTATGAAATAGGGTTGTGATGATAAAAAAATTATTGACAGGAACTCACTATAGGGTGTGGTGCTCTAGGTGTTTCCTCTGGGTGGACAAGAGTGTCACTCTCGCCCGATGAGTTGTGAGAAGACCACCTATAGCTGTTTAGGTGGATGATTTGAATTTGATCAAAAAATATTTTTTTCTAGTGGAGTAATAATATAATTATGGTGGGATAACAATTCTTTATAAGTCCCAAAGGTAGAGGTTACCAAGGTTCCATAGTGGTCACGATCCGCTGGTGGTAGAGGGCTGGCTAGAGTTAATGGTATGTGCATTTATACTTGTTTGGACCACTCATGACCATATAAAAGGCCTATTGTCATGTATTCACTATGGTCCTACAAGATTTTGGTGGTGAATGTTGAATCATACACATGAAAAGATTAATCTCTATTTTAATTTTCTTGAGTGTCTCTTTTTGTTTAGTATTTCTTAGTGATTCTACACTCGATTCATAGTCAGGAGATCCTCAAGTCATAGAATGGGATTACAACCATTTATTTGTATGTGTAATGGTTCAAATAAATCATGTGTTATACATGAGACATGGTCTGAGATGGGTTATTCTAAGAATGAATGTTTAAGTGATGACTCCATTTCAGGGATGCAAATTGGTTTCACTCCCTTACGCATTACAAAATATATTGTGGTGCAGGAGGGGGACTTACAGGTTAATAATGTTGAGGATAATGATCTATTAGTGTTAGGGGATTAGTGTTCCTTATATAGTAGATTCATCAACTTCATATGGCTAGGGATAAGATGGGGGATCACAATTCAATAGGTATACATAATATTTAGATAATACATTGGGGTTCATCAGCATAGGTATTTGAGATGGGATCTAGTATGCTAGGGGATAGGAGATGGTATTCTTGTGTGGATCCTATATACATTCCCACCTATGTTGATGTGCATGTGTGAGCCTTGGTAGTGAATAAATTTGGTACTGAAGTCCTGTTATTGGAAATTGGGATTAGTTTTCCCTATATAGAAAATTTATCGGCCTTGGATGATTGGTGGGTCATGATGCAATAAGAATCCATGAGTCGATGATTATACATTGGAGTCCTGATCACATGGATATCATGGGGGATTCAATCAGCCAAGGGACATGAGAAGCTATTCTTGTATGGGTCAAAGCAATCCAAAAATGGATTTCTTTAACAGTTGTGTGATTCGAGATATGTAGATAGAGGATAGAATTTAGAGGTAGAGGTAGTGATGCAATCAGGGACCTTCTAGGGGTGGTCAGGGGGTCCTCAAGGTGGTAACTATGGTAAATAGAAGTTAAATATTTTTGAAGAGGTGGTGAACATTATGATCTAATACCATTATCATCACCTCTAGGTAGTCAATATTAGGATGAAAGATGTAGTGGTAAGGGGGATGAAAAAATCTTGGTAGTTGTGGCCGATGAACTAGAGTCTCAATGAATTGTTGTAGATCCTCTAGTTTGAACCTTGTAGCGAAAGACTCATACTGTAAGAGATTCTAGGGAAACACCCATCGATCAATAGTGTGAATTTACTATTAGAGGGAATAGATTCTCATGGGATGTATTCATAACTATAATATGAAGACATGATATAATTCTTGGTAGAGACGTGTTATCTATAGTCCATGCCCAAATTGATTATTTCTTACAGTGAAAATGGTGTATTCAAGAAGATTAGTCAATATTTCTCTTCACTGGTGATATAATTCTTGGTAGAGACGTGTTATCTATAGTCCATGCCCAAATTGGTAGTTGTGGCTGATGAACTAGGATGGGCTCATATAAAAGATATTTCATTAAATTCACATTAATTTTAAAGCTTGAACCTTAGATGAGTAAGCATTTCGGCCATCTAATATTCCAAAATGGTATAGGTGTATTCAGGTATCTTCTCCATGGAATTACCGAGTTCACATCCCCATGGATTGCTTTTTTTTCTAAATTGAAATTCACTCATAGAAAACTATGATACATTTAAAACCTATTATATATACCATTCCAAGAATGATATATTTGAGTGTAGTAGGATGATTATTATGAAAATGTAGTTATCAATCCCGATGTTTCACCCTTAACATCTCCAATATTTTCCCCATGAATGTTTATGGAAGAATGAGGTTGTTCAGGTATCATTAACACATGAACATGATGCCCATCAAGAATAATTATCCTTTACATAGTATCTTTGAGTTTAACAACCAAATAAATTAAGTGAAGAATTTTTTTATAGTTGAACGTACTTCTAGCTATCAACGGTTTGGGGTATGTGAGGAGGATATAAAAAATATTAAATTCCAATGTTTCTATAGTAATTAAAAATTCATAGTAATTTACATTGGAATGAAAACATCTCTAGTAGTGTTTATGGGACACATGAACTGAATATTTTATCCATTCTAAGACCAGTTCATGGATATCTTCATCGATGAAATTCTTATCAAATTTTCATAAGAGGGTGAGAAACAAGGTATTTTTTGGATGATTCAAGATGTAATTTGAGATATTTATCTATATGAGAAGATCTTGAATTTTTTTTCTAGATTAGAGAGTTACACTTCTTGAGACCTGTTATCTCAGAAGGTATAGAAGTGGGCCACAAAATTATTGGGGAAATTCTAGTGTGGGATCCACCTTTGAGTGCGGTGGAGGAGAAAAGTTTCCTTAGATGGGATAAATATTTCAGAATATTTTTGGTAGAATTAACTAGACCAAAAACTCCCTTGAAAACAAAGGCTTGTAAGTAAAAAAAATTGGGACTGAGAATTGCAAAAAGATTATTTTAGGAGTTGTGGAAGAGATTGAATATTTCACTTATTGTAAGACTATTAGAAGAATGAATTAAGGATGTAGTTTTATGTGATTCTTCTAGAGTTGGGATATGTTATGTTTTGATTCAAAGGTAATAAATAATTGTTTATGGAGCTAAGAAGTTGAGACCCCATGAGTAGAATTATGCAACCCACTATTTAGAGCTAGAACTAGTGGTTTTGTCTTTAATGAATTGGGGGACAATACTTTCTTGGTGAGTACTATGTTTTATATTCCAACCACAATAATATCAGATATATATTCACCTAAAGGTATTTCAACCTAACCCATAGGTGTTTAAATTAGTTCATACAAGACAATAAATTTTAAATATTATATTATTAATGAAAAAAATGTGTTGGCATATACCCTTAGTAGAAATTCCCATTCACGGATGATGGAATAGGAATCAATTAAGATGCAATCATTTTAGTTTCCCTTATTGAATGATGGTGGATAAGTATATATATAATAAATTGATATGACCCTCCCACTTCTTTAGTGTGTGAGGGAGGTGAGACATGGGTATTCATATTGTGATGAATTTGATGAATGAATATTCACAAGGAATTCTTATGATGGATTATATGAGGCTGTTGAGCATTTCATCATCTTCCCAAGATGAGAAATGGTTCCATACATTCATCTAGGGGTGGTTTTGAGAGAATTGCATATGTATTCCTTTTTGATATATCTTGTATTGAAAAAGTTATTCGAGGATATTTAGTGATATTTTTGGTGGCATTAAATGATTAAGAGTGTTATGGATTTGATCTCTTGATGTATCATCTATTAACAAGTGAAGATGCAGAATTAGGTTCTAGTGGGTTTGTTCTAACTCATTGATTTACTATAGTTAATGTGGGATGGTATTTACATATATTTCGTTATAAGAATTCCATAATAATTGAAAAGTGATGATGTTATCTGGGTGATCATTTCTAAACTCCCTATGTCATCCCCAATCTTTTCAATCAAGGATAATAGTTTGTTTGATGGTTCAAGATGATTTTTCATGTAAGATATCATCTGTATTTATGGAGTACCCTAAATTAATTTTTCAATCCATGAATTTTGATTGACATACTATTTGTAAAGAGGATTTAAAGGGGCTTTCTGGATATAGTTATCTATGAGAATGAATTTCCACCCAAAATAGATGACCATACTGAGTAGATCATTTAGGTTCATGAGGACATTTTTATGTATTTTTTGTTTGATTTTGGATATATTAGGGAGGATCACCAACCATTTGTTTAATTTTTAGACTCCAATAAATATCACTCCACTATTTTTATGGTTCATTTGAGGCACTATATTGTAGACCCAGCAAGTCACCTCTATGATGGTTGAAGTTGAAAGATTAAAAAATTTTGGGGTAAGAGTTAGTATGATAACTAGAAATTTATGTAAAATCCATTTAAGAGAAATGAGGATATCCAAGAGCCATAAAAATTACTGAACAGAATGATGATATAAATATTTATAGTATGGGGTGGGAGACCATGTTTTCTTGAATATCTGAAATCAATGTAGGTTATAAATATTTTTATTTGGGGGAATGATATATCAGAGATTAATCATCCCATTTTGGGATTTTAACAATGTTAATAAGGTTGTGTACCACCTATCATTTTATCCACAGTCAGATCAAGTGATTGGAATCTTCCACGTTTGTAGTTTATGAGGAATATGCATATTTAAAATCCTTTTGATCATCAATTATTTTTTCTATAATCCAATTCATGATCGTCCCTGACATGAACCTATTAACTTATTATTTCAATTTAGATTTAATAATTTGAAAATAATAATTCAAATAATGATTAATTCCTTCAAATTGATTCATCTTTTTTAATCCCATAATTTATGTTTAATCATACTTATCCATAGTTTATTATTTTCATTTATGGTTTTATGGTTTACCTAATAGTCCCCTTTCTCTTTTCCCACCAGATTTTGTTTTGGATGAAGGATGGGAAATTACAAAGTCTAATTTATTTTGTGATAGAATATCATAACCAAATTCATTTATTTTTATTAATGTTGGGGATTGTAACATGAGCATGTAATCCAAAATATGATGATGTATAAAGGGTTTATGAGATCAGGTTTCTTAGAGTGTGGTGGAGATGTGAAGGACGAAGAGGCTTATGTAAAGGAACATGATTCTGATGATTGGTGGTCAATAAGGGATTTCCATCAATGGTGGATCAATGGATGAAATTGTGGGAGGAGATTCACGCATCATGGGAGGTATTAATGGTAGATAGGTGAGAAAATTAGAATAAATTTTTATGTTTTGAATATTCTAAATATAAATAATTACACACCTCAGATTTTAGAGGAACACATTTTATGTATCTCGACAGATAATTCAATAGAGTATAATGTTCGTGTTAAATACAACATTCCATGTATCCTAGAAAACACATTAGGTGACTCCAGATGTCCATATTGACATTTATGGGAACTACTCACCCAGTGATATCAATTGTCCTACATGACATGTACCCTCAATGACACATGAATTTGGTATCATGGTACACTCTAGATTCTATGTCTAAGCCTACACACCATGTACCTCATCTCGCAAATAATGTATATATAATTTGACATTCTATGTAGTAATGGATTACACAAAAAAGGATTTCTTATAACATGACATGTACCTTTAGTAATGGTCGTTTAGTTCACTTAATCTTGGAATGAGACCTTCAAGGTAGTCCTTTCTAAGTGGAATTTAACATAGAAACTGATTGTGGACCTTCATTCCAAGCAATAGATGTGATTAGTGATGAACCAATAATGATTTATCACAAGCTTATAAGAATATTATGATAAAATTTCAGACATCCTAAATTAATGAACACCCACTGTGAACATAGAGAATTATTAGGGTATATTTTCCCCTTGACAACATTAAGCATGGTTTAAAATCCATACCGATGGATAGAGGCACAAAAATATCAAACTATGCATTATATAGTATCAGAAATCCACTAAATATTAATGGTAATGTGGTCCACTATTTGTGAGGTTGGTATCCTATACATAAAGTGATCAGGGGATGTACTGGATCCTCATGTGAAGTTCGTATCCCCCATATACTACATTTTTCATAAGACTCTCCATTAAATGTATAGAGAGATAATGCTAGTGGATGGATAAGATGACCCAAATATCATAGATGTTTTTGATGATTCTTTTGATTAGTTATAATTATTGAGACCATAAACAGGGACATCAGTACCTATTATGAGCATATTTGGGATTTTATTTCTATACCATCTTGTTTTTGGATTATAGTTGAATATTTTATCCATAATGATTTAATTAATTAGTGATTTTGGGTGTCCTAATTTAAATGTATATATGCGCACATGAATTAGGTCAACAAACATGTTTTGTGTCTTATAAAAATGATAATCAGTTTGATGAAGTTCTATATGGTCCTAGTGTTGATGGTGTGTAGTGGTTCTTAATGGTGGTGCTAGCTAGACCATGGCATGACATTGGATATTTTAGAGATATTATTGTTATATTTGTCGGGTTAGGAGCCCTTTTTTGTATTTGGGACTATATATTTCCAATTTTACTTTTCATATATTTTCTATTTTTTATCATGGATTTTAGAGGTCAGGTATAAATTTTTTAATCATATTATAATTATTATGTGTCACTCTTGTATATTTGGATATCTGTATATGTTAATTTTGATAATACCCTTCATGCGAGTGATATGCATACTCAATGCTAGTCTTATGGCCCTGAAATATAAGAGACATCTTGGGGGGATTTTGATTTTCGTTATCCCAGGAGGTACTATTGTGGGTTGAGTCATGTCATGATTGAAAAACTAAAAACCAATCTATGGAAAAGAATCAGGAGGTATGATGCATTTATTTTAGAATCAATAGAATTTTCAACTACTTGATTTACTGGTGGTAGTTTATCACATTTTGACATCCCCAACCTAATGACTTGTTAATGTTTTTAAGATGATCTACCTATAGGTCATTTTCATTGGATGGATCATGCACATTAGTGAGAGTATGATAGTTTATATAGAGTGCATGTTTCAAAGAAACCATAAGATGATACAAGAATAGTGACATCCAACAGTAATGTTATTATTATGGAATATGATTCTTTAAACTTATTATATTTTATAAATTTTCATTTTATTCTTTTTTTTAATTGGGTTCTATTTTTTATCATAAGTAGAAGCTTGATATTTTTATAGGATCCCTGATACCTATATGTAATAAGGTTGAGAAGAAAAATTAATTTCTATATAATTCATGGATTATACCTCCTTATGGGAATTTTTAGGGTAATAAAACATTATAAATATATATATCTCTCTTTATTTAATACTGAAAATAGATAAACAAATGTATGTTAATGATTTTATTGATTTGTATGATCAAAGGATACATTCTTTATATTCAACGAGTACATAATATACCCTCTTTGAAGAGTGGGTGATTTTATAATGGTTGAGAAGGTACCTATTAATAATGGGTACAATATAACACTTATGAAATAGAAATTCATATCTTTAGGGAATTGGGGCCTAAGGGGGCATTATGTTTTATCCCCAGTGACAAACCTCCATCAGGATTTCCTCCGAGATTCCTTCTATGAATTAATTCTTGAGAAAGTTGTTTAATTTATCAACAACCTCTTATATGTAATATGACCTATAACAATAATATTTTTTCATATGGGTCTAATTTAGTTGATGTAATTGAATGTATAACTATTTGGTTTGGAGGCCAAATTCATCATTTGGATGGGAACTTCTACATGTGGTGCTCTAATTTTTTTTCTTCAAAAGAGTTCAATAGAAGTCAATGCATATGTAAACACTGTGAAATGTTTCATTATGTTATGACTAAGAAAATATATCCTCTATAAGGAATCAACTATTTTTTAGAAAACCTAATGGGAAATGTTTTTTATCAAAAAGAGACCTTAAAACATTTCATTTTGATATTAAATACACTCCTGGTTAAGGAAATGACACTGCTAATGCTCGGAGCTGGAAATTCCACCCTGAAAAGGTTTATAGTGATTAATATGTCTCATGAATGATTTAACGTAGGGTAAAAACTCATATGTATGCATTGGAGGATCAAGTATGGATAAATTTACATCGTATTTATCTTTTTTCATCTATCTTGGTGTTATCTCGGATTTCTATATTTAAAACCATAATTGTACCATTATTTGAGATACACTCCATGATGGAGATAACCTTAATAGATGGTTCAAATATTTTAATTTGATTCAGTATTTCTATAGGAGGCACATAGTTTTTTTAAGTATGTGTGAGAAAGTGATGAAGGGGTACCATTCCTATTGGGGGGTTATGCACCTTGGGATCACAAATATTTACTGTGATATTAATCTCTAATATTGGTGGCCTCTTATAAATAAATTCATTAAAAAAAATTGTTGCTAAATTATTTACATGTAAAAAAGGTAATGAAAAAAAAACAAAATCTTGTAGATACACTTGGGGCACATCATTTTCTTGTGAACTAAAGGGATATAAACAATATCAATTTTTTGATCCTTTTCCCAAGATAAAATAAATGGAATGATATAGTATGGGTAATAGTTGATCATCTTACTATGATTAGTTGTTTTATTCTAGTCAAGGTAGCCTCATTTGTTGATGTACTTGAAATGTTTTCTGTCATAGAGATAGTGAAGCTTCAAAGTATACCACATTTTATCATAATTGCAAGGAATCTTAATTTCATTTTTTTGGTCGTGAAAAATATTCAATGACCATTAGGTTCTTATGTAAAATTTATTACTTCATTATATCCTTAGACTGATATCCATTACAAGAAAAATATCTAGATATTGAATGACATGATTAAATTCTAAATTCCAAAATTTGGTAGTTTGTAGGAGGATCACATTTCATTGGTGGAATTATCCTATGAAAATAATTAATTATCATCTATCTTTTTGGACTAAAATGAAGCATTGTTTTGGAGGAATTGATAGAATAAGTAAAATGGATCTACAAATTTTTTGAGATTGGTCAATGATAAAAAATTCTTAATATAACCATTAGTGGTGACATTCAAGATTTAAAATGGGTAACTGATTTTTTAGGGTTCACTAATGTTAGAACACTAATGAGTGGATAAGTTGGTGAAAATAACTCTTTAGAATGCATGATTTTTTAAATCATTGGATCAAAATGTTGAGGTAGACTCTAATGATCAGGAACGTCCATAGTTTTTTTAAATAAATGGGAATTTTACGAGTCCATGAAATTTGAAGGCTCGTGATTTTGAGTCCAGAATTACCAGGAATGATCCGTTGAAGTTTTGTTAAGATTATGTTAACGTGTGTAAGAATATTTCCTGAAAACTTTTAATAACATTTAAATGGTTACTCTGATTAGAAATATGGGGGCACCGCTGCACTCAGTATGTCGGTTTTACCCAAGGCGCGACTTAATATTAGTCAGCACATGCCTCCTATGAGAAAATCCAAAAAATGGAATAATAGTAAATAAATTAATTATATAAATTATTATATTTTTAAAATTCTTATAACTCAATAATGGTAACTTGGATGAAAAATCCGAGAAAACCGCTGAACTCATGACGGTATGGTTTCTTTTTGAAAACACTAACTGTGGTAGGCGTGGGCTACCAAATATTGTTAGTTTTTGGCTGAAAATAAAATAATTAAGGGACAATTATTTTATTGTAAAATTCATAACCTCTAAACTGTAACTCAGACTGAAAATATGAGAGTACCGTTGGATTCGTTGGGGAGTGTTTCACCTAGGCAGAGCCTAACCTTGACCGGCACGGGTCGAGGGTGACTAATAATAATTTTCTGAACTTTTTTTCGGGTACATTCAGTAAAAACGCGAGTGGAATTTTGTAACTATTGAACTGATGCTCGGAATTGAAATTTGATGGCACCATTGAACTCACAACACTGATATTCTCATAAGGAGATGTTCACCTCGACATCAAATGGGTTAGGTTGAAAGTTAGTTTTTGGGTTTTTCATGAAGGAAAAAATAAAAATAAAAGTGTGTGACACTTTATTTTTATTTGCAACACCCTTGTGGGTGTTGGGAGGTGGGGTCCATAGGAATTAAATCTCCTTGTAGAATTTTTATGTGGGGACCACAGGAACTTAACCTCCCATGAGAGGTTAAGGTGGTGGGGACCACCTGAACCCTAACCTCTCATGAGAGGTTATGGTGGTGTGGACCACATAAGATTAAACGCCATTGAAACCCCCCTGTAATTTGGAGAAAACTCAACTCCCATAATTAACAACAGAGAGCCTCATGACCTACTCCACCTAAATTATGCCAACGCACCGCATCATTTTGCGCCAGTGAAAATTAATTAGCTCTCCCCATTTTATGTTAAGTAACAACATCATTGGTGTTTATGAAGGTTCATAATAAATAAGACATCATAACTTCCCACGATTGTTACCAACCTCCCCCATCTCATTTATATATGGAGACTAGTGGGAGGAATTGGGATGGCTTCACTAAGCGACAAAGCGCTAGTAATGTGACATGACACCCAACACTTGGAGGATTACGCTCTCCAACGAAGAACATGTTCTTCCATGAAGAATGCTCCACTGATGAAGAACGTCGACGAGGAACGTCTTTGACTATGAAGAACGACCTCGACTTCGACTTTCTTCATTAGAACATCATCCGACGTAGGATGTGTTCGTCTACAACGAATCAACATCAACCTTCTTGCGCCAACGTCAACCAACAATGATCAAGGTAGGGGGTTATTTGTGGGATAACATTTTCCTTGATTTCTTTTGGGGTTTGGGAAAGAATCATTGCAGAGGTTGTAAACTTTGATGTTCATCGTTCTTCTTTCTTGTTTATCCATATGTTACCACTCTAAATGAAAATGATGTGGGCGAAACTAACATGGACCAAACACTCCTCCGTTCTTCATTGTGTATTTCTTCCAAATGAAAGAAGACAAATAAGGCAACGAAGGCAACAACGCCACCACCTCTGACAGCCACGACCCGCACCTCCCCGATGCATCCCTGACCTCCTGACCGAACTAGATGCGCGCCCACGCCATGCAACAACGCCCCGGGCCGAGCCGTCTCCACACCCAGGATCGCACCCTGTGCTGGCCAAGCCACCCGTTCCTCACCGACCACTGGTCACACCTCCCGCTGGCTAAACCGGTCGCGCTGCCTACCGACCTCCCGATCCGCCAGCACCCCTCGTGGCGCCCCGACCGCCCGCACCCCTCGCGGTGCCCCAGTAGAACCAGCCCTACGCCCCGGCCGATTCGGCCTCACCGTGGCCCTCCAAGCCGCCCCTACTGTGCCGGCCTTGCGGAACCCTCCTGGCCGAATCGGTCTTGCGGCGCCCTCTAGGCCGAGCCGCCCTGGCACCTGTAACACCCCGGGATTTTATGAGAAATATTCTATGTAATTTCTTTGACATCTTGTGTTGTACGTTTCAACAAGATTACCTTGCGCTATACCCAACACTGTATTAGCTTGTATTATACAGAAACACTATTCTTTCATGTCAAGCACGCAAGAGAGACCTTCCTCAATAGCTTGTGTTGTATGCAATATCGAGTTTTACTAAAAAACGACATATTGTTATAAACTATCCATTATGAATAGTAATAACTACATTTTGAATTTTATTACATAATAATTCATCTTACAGGTATTCTACAACATGGTTTGAGAACAAAATAATTTTTTTTAAAAATACAGTTTTGCTTCCTTTTGATGGAACACCCACTTTAAATCTAGTTTTTGACACGTTTATAAGTTCAATTAGACAAAATAAACTTATTAATTACAATAAGGATATAAAAAACTACTTTGGATAAATTTTTATATTTTTCTGTTAACTTTCATATTTTGATGAATAGAAAAAATACGCTAAATTTTAATTAAAAATAAATTTTTTCATCAAGATAATTTATATGGATAAATTATAATATTGAATGGTTTTAAAGTATAATTAGAATATATTTTTATGAGCAAATATAATTCAAGTAATTTACATTAATTTTAATTTTAATTCATAGGTAAAAACATTTCAATCTTTGACAATGTTTTAACTTTTAAAACCTGTTTTCTTAGCAACGAGATTAATTTTAAATTAAATGCTGCAACTTCTGTGTTTTGAATTTTGAAAAATGGATTCCATATTTTTAATAATTAGGTCCAATTTATTTTAATAGGGTACTTTTAATTTTTGGGCATTATGAATAGTTAATACGGTAAATTTTATTTACTACAGTTAAAGATAAATCGGGTAATTAAGGGTAAAAATAAGATTATAAAATTACCCTAACAGATGTAAAAATTCTATTTGAAGAATACAAGTCCACCAATATCACCTAACGGTAGGAATATATTCATTTCATGGACTTTTTAACTTGAAAATTATATAATTATTATTAAAACCATAGAAAGTGACATCATGTCACTCTCCTATATCTTATAAGTGTAATAATTTTATTTTAGTGATAAAATTCATAAAACATCAATCATGAATAGTTCCCAAAAATATAATAAAATATTTTATATCATGAGAATTTATTTATAATTTTTTGGGATTAAATAATTGTCCTTAATTCTGACATAATAGTGATGTGGAAATTATTTTATTGATTGAAATATCAAATAAATTGGTTTAAAAATATTAACATAAATATTATACGAACTATTTCATGTGTTCCACATATTTTCTAGATAAATATTACATGTTATGTGTCAATTAAATATTTTAGTTCAAAAATATCATTATTGCAGATTTTATTTAAATTCAAATAAATGAAGAGTGTCAAAATTAACAATATTGTTATTTTATAAAATCAACATATTATAAAATTGTTTAAAAATCCCAAAAATATTTAAAAAATATAAACATAAATTTATATGGTCTAAAATTTCATTAATTATAAAATTATGGACAATCCACATCACATAAATAATTATTTATTACTATTTAAATATTAGAATATTATTACCACAAATAAAATTAAATAGATTAAATAAGGATAAATCAAGTTGGTAAGGTTTAAAATAATTTCCCAACATGTCTAAATTTTATTGGATGATGAGATTACAACCCTATCTCATTTAATATTCCTATTTGAGTCATTTTTGGATATTGTTTAGTGGTGTTTGAATTTATTATAAATTAATATTTCTTATGTTTCCAAAGGTGCCCCTCTCCTCCCTTATAAAAGGGAACCTCGTCCCTATCTTTCTCACAACATTTTGAGCCTTCAAGATCAGGAAAAACTAGTAAATTTCCCTTCAACACTTACCTAGAAACATTCTAGAGGTCCTGGTCTTCTTCAAATACCATCCCTAGTGCCCTAATAGGAGATTTAGAAGAGGTGCATCGAAGAAGAGGTGATATCCTTTAACAATTCATTCAAATTTATTTATTCTTGTACATACTCTTATTTATTTGATTAATTATAAATTAATAACATCAGTATCAATCATATACTGATATTTTATTGTTAATATTAAACAACCCTATTTCACCTTCTATCCATCATACAGAAAATGAAATCATCGCGCGCGCGTACGTACGAAATATTGTCTCCACGACGTGGTGTAATATATTTTCCACCACACCTTACTTGGCTGGGTATAATGGTGTCCTAATCAGCCCAAAGGCTTTTTTTATTTATTATGGATAATCCCCCATTTAAGGGTTGAAGGTGAACTCGTACATGACCCGTAGGACCAAGACACAAGGCCCAACAAACCCATAATACATGACCCGAAGGCCGAGAGGCATACCATTCCCAATACATGACCCGTAGGCCCAATCCACTTGAACAGCCCCTCCCCAGAATTTTGCATCATTGATCTCCTAGCTCCCACCTTGCATTGCTGATCGGCTAGCATTGCCCCGTACAAGGCTGCACGGTGCCTAGTCCCGATGGCGGCTGCCATACCCTCTCATTATTTCTATCCGGTTTTCTCTGCATCTGGTGGTTGCTACTCCTATTTCTCTAATCCTAGTATGGGGAATGTTCTATGTGAAGTGGGCTAATCCATGGTCTATGGGACCCGAAGGCCCTGTGGCCCACCGACCACTGATGACCTAAAGGCCCTAGAGACCCATAGGCCCAAACTGGTGGCCCGAAGGCCCAAATCAGGTGAATAGTTCTAGATGCTATATTACTGAACAATACCTACTACAGTGATTGCTACATTGACTGCTACAGTACTTATACAGTACCTGGAAATTCGCCTCCACCCGGTTCTGAACCCCGGTCTCCTGGATTCCAAGAATGAGCCCTTACCACTCGGGTACGAGCTCGTTGGCGTGGAAATAATAACTATATATGATTATTATAACATTATAGTGATTCTGATAAATTATCTCATCCACTTCAATTCCATTCAATAATTATATCAATGATATCATCGCTAGTGCGTACGTACGGATTATCGTGTCCACGACGCGATAAGATTCATTCTACATGATTAACCATTCAAGTATGACTATAAAGTATATATAATAAATAATCAAGAAAGATATGACATAATAATGATACTGTTTTTATGTACACATATGTTTCATTTACTTAATATCATTCAATTCAATAAGGAAATGAAAACATCGTTCATGCGTACGTACGACCTACCGTCTCCATGAATGGTGTATTTCATTTCATTAATCAATCTATCATATATATTTATATGATGAATATATATTATATATAAATCATGTTTTACATTCAGGAATTAATTAAATAAGGATATTAGTACTAATATCAAGAACAACAATTCGAAACAAGTACGATAAATGAAACGATTTTACCCAAAACGCTGCTTTAACATGGAATTAACAAAAGAACGGGTAATCTAAAGTAATAAGTGAATGATATATGATATCATAAATATTATTATGGTTATTTTACACATTAATAATATGTTTAAACCCAATATACCTGAGTTTTAGACATGTACGAAAGAAATTTGACCTAAGGTAAGGGATAATTTTGCAATCATATTTTTATCCGAGATTGCGTATACTTAAGTATTTAATAGGGTTATATTTTTCATCCATGTCGATAAAAATGTTTTCATAAAGTGTTTAATATTCTTTCATGTATGTTTAAAGTCATGTTTAGTCTTTTTTTAATGTTACCTTGTTTTATAGAAGGAATCATTCTTTTGATTACCATATGTGGTACTTTTTGACTTTTCCTTTAAAAGTACGAGAAGAATGTTTTTTTAACTAATATAGCGTGAAAGGAATTTTATGATTTCATAACACCTTATTTACATAAAGAATAATCTACAATATTTCATGATTATTTTCAAAAAAATAATTTTTCTTTTAAATTGCATGTTATTTTGATAAAAGAAAATGATTTGGAAGAAGAAAGGATATTTTCCTCAAGAATTCATTTCAAGTGTTTTATAAAAACTATTTTCCATCTATGATGACATTATTTAATATTGTTATGTTTCAAGAATAATGTCTCTATTATTTACATGGTTTGATATTTCTTATGATGAAATGATATCCATTTGTTTTATATGGATTATGTTATAATGGGATGATGATTATGAAATCCATTTTATTCTACGGGTAATGATGAATGATTTATGTTTATTTTGTGGTACATGTAAGATTGATTTCAATATGAGATGTGAGGGACCTATATCTCCCTCAAACGGATTGGGTAAAGATTTATATCTCATGAGATAGACATGGATGGAACGACAAGTGAATTCGATTAAGTAATATAGGGCAGGAATGACATGTAAACCCGGTTCAGTAATAGAATTTTTCCATAATGTTGGTCTTGGCAGTAATGCCTTGGCTACTATAGAAATCAGTAAATGTGCTTAATGGTTCCCACAATTACATGTTTTATTCCAATGATATTTTATCATGGTTAATGTTCCTTTATGATATGTGCCTTATGCATTGACAAGATTTATGACATTACTCATGATTTTAATGTTTTATGTTCATGTTCTTATGTTCAAATGTTTAGTGATTGTTTTATGTTCTCCATATTTACCTTTACTTAGAATTTGATATCACCCTTTTTATGTTTTATTTTCCACTGGATATAAATAATGGTTTTAGGTAAGAAAACCAAAGGGAAGATCTTTATGGGAGATATTGAAGATATTTCACCATGATTAGAAGATTATGTTCTGAGGTTCCAAAGAAAACAATCTAATACAGTCTTTGGGTGTCTTTTTTTATCATGTATTAAGTATTCCACAAAATTAATGTAATGTCAACATACATCAAGATTTGGGTCTCTACAGTTTGTATCAGAGCAAAGGTTTAGTTAACCTTTGTAAACTAGGATGCGAAAACATTAGGTAAATCGCTAGAGATATTTCTAAGGTATGTCTACAGATGTCTCTATGGTTAAGTATAAGTATAGGTTATAGTTCTAGAATTATGGTAATGATCTTAGAATTAAACATAATATGTTATATATTGAAAATAATCCTCCTTTATTATGTTGTTTTCCTAGAATGATTTTTTCATCTCACACTATTCTTTTTGGGTTTTAGTTGATGGCTAGAACCCAAAGGAACCATGTTGATCAATGTGATTGAAAATAAAATGATTGTCTTCTTGATCAAAAAAATGTTATGGGAGATGGAGTTCAAGATATTATTTTTTACTTACACAAGCTATGAATCATTCTGTACTTCCAAATGAGCAGAGAAAAGAACAATATGCTATTTAGTCCTTCATGAGGCAACATCCAAAATCTTTCAATGGGTCTTTTGATCTACTTTTTGCTGAGAAATGGATCAATACCATTGAAAAGATATTTTCCATATTTCGCTGTTCAGAACATAAAAAATAATTTTAGCTGCTTACCATTTAGAAGGTGAAGCAGACCAGTGGTGGACTCTAATTAAGAATACAAAGCCCCAAGATGAAATTGAATCATTGGAATGGGATGACTTCAAGAACATGTTTTTCAATAAGTACTCCTCTCATATTCTTTGAACAAAGATGGGAAAGGAGTTTCATGAGCATAAGTAAAAGGATGATGAATCTGTTGTTATATATGAGGAAAATTTTACAAGGATTTCAAGGTATGCATTTGGCTTTATCATCCAATGTGAGAGTAATGTTGATCGATTTTTCAATGGATTAAAACCAAGTCTTTGAAGGGCATTAGCTACAAGAGACATCAGTAGCTATGAAGAAATTTTTCATTGTGCTATCAAGGTAGAACTGGAAGTTGGTGTTACATATCCATCTCATGGTTTTGACAAGAAACGAAAGATGTATTTCAAGGAAAAATCACAAAACCATGGTGAAAAGAAGACAAATATTTCATTATGCTCAATGTGTGGAAAGAATCTTGGTGTAGATTGTCTTAAAGGGGCTAGAAAATATTTTATGTGTGTAAAACAAGGTTATTGAGTAGTTGAGTGCCAATGTAATGTGAAAAAGGTAGCTAATGATGTGAAAAGAGAAATGACTACAAAGAACGCACCAGCAACACTTCAATGATACAAGTGGACGAATATGGGGAATTATGCTAACCAATGTTGTAATCCAAGGGTTAATGATGATTGACATCAACAACCTCTTATAGAAAAGGACAAAGGTAAGTCAATGTGATCAATATTGGCGATATTGAATATGACAATAAAGTGGTGTAATGATTAATTGTTTATTTAACGTGATTCCAAAATAGTGTTGTGGAATCTCATTTTTTGTATAATAGAATATTTGAATATCTATGTATTGGTAAGTTGTGGTTTTCAATAATTGTATGGTGTCAGTAACCATGAAAAGTGATTGAAATATTTTTGGAAACCAGATGATATGTGAAAAATGAAGGGACAAGGAGAAAATAATATGTTTGATAGTATTAATGAGCTCATGAGTGATATAAGGATATAGTGACATCATGGATCGAGTATATAGAAATTTAGGGATTTTGGTATATGGAAAGAGTTTACTTTTGATAGCATTCATGTTTTCACTAAGGTTCTATGGTAAATCATGTTTCAAGAGAATACATGATTAAGGTATTCACATGTTTGGAATTTGACCAATAAGATATATTGTATTATATATTGGGGATAAATGATGGTATTCAAATGCTCAGTAGATGACATTTCTAGTAATCAATTACATTATACTATGTGATTGGTTATAATTAATTTGGATAATCATAAATATTGGAATGGATTAAGTTGGACAACAGATAGAATTTTTGCTGATTAAAAAATTTTTTATACTATTTCTGAAATGTTATAATAGCATAGTTTTAGATAAAGGACAACCTACAAGACTGACAATAACTCTTCGCGTCAGACAAGGTTGCGGGAATCGAACCCACAGCCGAAGGGTGACAGGCCTTTATCACCTACCACTTCCCTATAGGAAGTCCCTGGTCAGTAGAAATTAGTTTTATTTTATTAATTGGTATGATTGATGAACTATAAGTCCATTTTTGGAAACATATACGATAATATCACCATAGATGGACTTATTTATATTAAATAACTTCTTCTAGCATTTTTGTGATAAAGGAAGATGGAATGAAATATCATTCTATCACAAGATCTGCTAACACTTTAAGAATGAAAAATTCAACTTCATTTCATTAAATAATAGAATAAGTGGAATATTTTTTTAAAATTACCAACAATGATATTACACTAAAATCAAGTAAGTATTTATCCATATGAAAAAATTCATCATCTTTAGAGTAATGATCTTGAAAACCAAAAATGATGTCCTAGTGCCCTCATATCTGATGAATCAGATGGTACATTAGATCATCACAAATTTATGGATTTGTGATCATTGGATTATTCATAGCCATGTTCTCTAACACTCTCCATCAGAACTTGATGGAGAGATTTATATTCCATATCAATGTTTTCACCTATATTCTCTAATGTGGAAACCTAGTGATGTGTTACTTTGGGTATCCGTTATGTTTCTAATGTTATGGTTAAAAATAATTTTTTAGTATTCCTTTTTATGATGTGGGTTTCTATGAAAGAAACTTTCATGTAGTAAATGATTTATAACCCTGACGAATTTCTAGGGTGAAATTAATTTTAAGGGGGGTAGAATGTAACATCTCGAGATTTTATGAGAAATATTCAATTTAATTTCTTGGAAATCTTGTGTTGCATTCTTCACCAAGAGTACCTTGCACTATACACAACACTGTATTAGCTTGTAGTATACACAAAAACTATTCTTGTCTTGTGTTGCACACAAGAGTGACCTTCCTCAATAGCTTGTATTGTACGCAATATCGAGTTTCAATAAACAAAAAAATATTGTTATAAACTATCCATTATTAATAGTATTAAATAAAATTTTAATTTTATTACATAATAATTCATCTTACAAGTATTATAGAACATGGTTTGAGGACAAACTAAATTTTTCAAAAAATGCAGTTTTTTCGCCTTTTGAGGTGCACCCACTTTAAATCTAGTTTTGACACAATAATAAGTTAAATTAGATGAAATAAAATTTTTAATTGAAATAATAATATAAAAATTTACTTTTGATAACTTTTTTACATTTTTCTGTTAACTTTCATATTTTGAGGAAAAGAAAAATATACTAAATTTTAATTAAAAACAACTTTTTTCATTAAGATAATTTATATTGTTAAATTATAATATTAAATGGTTTTAAAGAATAAATAGAATATATTTTTACCGTTTAATATAATTCCATTAATTTCCATTAATTTTACATTGAATTCATAAGTAAAAACTTTTCAATCTTTGACAATGTTTTAACATTACAAACCCATTTTCTTAACAACGAGATTAATTTTAAATTAATTACTGCATCTTTTGTTTTTCGAATTTTGAAAAATGGATTCTATATTTGGAATTAGTTGGTCCAAATTATTTTAATAGGATACTTCTTATATTTGGGCCTTATAAATTGTAACTATGGTAAATTTTATTTACTACAGTTAAAGGTAAAACAGGTAATTAAGAGTAAAAATAAGATTATAAAATTACCCTAACACCTTCCAAAATTATATTGGATGAATAAAAGTTGACCCATATCACCTAGGGATCGAAATCTATTAATTTCATGGGATTTTATAATGAAAATTATATAATTATTATTAAAACCACAGAAAGTGACAACAAGTCACTCTCTTATATAATATAAGTGTAATAAATTTAATTTAGTGATAAACTTCATTAAACATCAAACAATAATTGTCTAAATAAATAAAATAAAATTATATGCATCATGTGAATTTATTTATAATTTTCAGTGATTAAATAATTATCATTAATTATGACAGAATAGTGATGTTGAATATATTTTATTGATTGAAATATCAAATAAATGGTTTAAAATTTTTAAAATAAATATTATATGAACTATTTAATGTGATCCACGAATTTTCTAGATAAATATAACATGTTATGAATCTATTAAATCCTTTAGTTCGAACATGTCTTATGTGCGGATTTTTATTTAAATTCAAATAAATGAACAGTGTCAAAATTGACACTATTGTTATTTTATAAAAATAACTTTTTTAAAATTATTTAAAAATCACAAAAAATTTAAAAATTATCAATTGAAATTTATATGGTCTAAAATTTAAAACATTATAATGTTATGAACAATTCACAACACATATGAAATTATTTATAACAATTTAAAATTTATAATATTATTACCACAAATAAAAGTAAATAGATTAAATTAAGATAAATCAAGTTGATAAGGATTAAAATTATTTCCCAACATGTCTAAATTTTATTGGTTGAGGAGATTAAAACCCTATATCATATAATATTTGTATTTGAGTCATTTTTGGATGTTTTTAATTTGGGTTTGAATTTATTATAAATTAATATTTCTTATGTTTCCAAAGGTGCCCCTCTCCTCCCATTTAAAATGTCACCTCCTCCCTGTCCTACTAACAACAATTTGAGCATTAAATCTCAGCCAAAACCTCTCTATTTCACTTCTAAACATCCCTAGAAATATACTAGACTTATTGTTCTTCTTCAAAGACCAACATTAGTGCTCTAGGAGGTGGTTTAGAAGAGGCGCGTCGAAGAAGAGATAATATCCTTTACCGATTCTTTCAAATTTATTTATTCTTCTACTTACTCTTCTTTATTTGTTTCATTATAAAGTAATAACATAAGTTTCACTCATATTATAATATGATATTATAAATATGAATCATCCCTATTTCACTTTCTATCCATCCTATGGAAAATGATATCACCGTGCGTGGGTACATACAGAATACCATCTCCACGCCGTGGTGTAATTTGTTTTCCACCACCACCTTACATGGATGGATATAATGGTGGAAATAATAACTATATATGATTATTATAACATAATACTGATTCTGATAAATTATATCATCCACTCCAATTCAATTCAATAATTATGGGATTGATATCATCACTCGTGCGTACGTACGAATTACCATCTCCACGCTACTATGAGATTCATTCTCCATGACTAACCATTAATGTATGATTATAAAGTATATATAATAAATTATCATGAAAGATATGACATAATAATGATACTATATTTATGTACATATATTTCATTTATTAATTCCATTCAATTAAATAACGAAACGAAAACCGCGTTCATGCGTACGTACGGCCTACCGTCTCAATTAACGGTGTATTTCATTTCATTTATCGATCTATCATATATATTTATATGATGAATATATATTACATATAAATAATTTATTACATTATGGAATTAATTAAATTAGTATATCAGTAATGATATAATAAACAACATGTTGAAACATGTATGATAAATGAAACGATTTTACCCAAAACACTGCTTTAACATGGAATTAACAAAAGAACAAGAAATATAAAGTCCTAATTGAATCATATATGATATCATAAATATTATTATGGTTATGGTACAAGTTAATAATATTTTTAAACCCACTATATAGGATTTTTGGACTCATACGGAAGAAATTGGACCTAAGGTAATGGATAATTTATCAATCTCATTTTTATTCGGGATTACGTATACATATGTATTTACTGGGGTTTTATTTTTCATCCATGTCCATGAAAATGTTTTAATAAAGTGTTTAATATTCATACATGTCTGTTTAAAGTCATTTTTACTCCTTTTTTACTTTTACATTATGTTATGGAAGGCATATTTCTTTTTTTACCACACGTTGTACTTTTATACTTTTCCATTAAATGTAAGAGGATAATGTTTTTTAACTTATATGGAGTGAAAATATTTTTACGATTTCATAACTCCTTATTTACAGAAATATTACTCTACATGATTTCATGATTATTTTCAAAAAAAATTCCTTTCATTAAAATTGCATGTCATTTTGAGAAATGAAAATGATTTGGAAGAAAAAAGGATATTTTCATCAAGAATTCATTTCAAGTGTTTTACTAAAACTATTTTCCATCTATGATGACATTATTTAATATGATTATGTTTCAAGAATGATTTCTCTATTATTTATATGGTTTTATTTTTCTTATGATGAAATGATATCCATTTGTTTTATTCAGATTATGTTATGATGGGATGATGTTTATGCAACCCATTTTATTCATTGGGTTATGATGATTGATTTATGATTATTTTGTGGTACACGTAAGAATGAATTCATTATGAGATGGGTGGGACCTATATCTCCCTCTAATTCATTGGGTAAAGATTTATATCTCATGAGATAGACATGGATGGAATGACAAGTGAATATGGTTCAGTAATATAGGGCTGGAATGACAAGTAATCCTGGTTCAGTAATGGACTTTGTCCACTATGATGGTCTTAACAGCAATGCCTTGGCTATTATAGAAATCATTACATGTGCTTAATGGTTTCCACAATTAAATATTTTATTCACATGCTATTTTATCATTGTTAATGTTCCTTTATGATATATTCCTTTTTCACTTCCATGATTTATGTCATTACTCATGATTGTGATGTTTTATGTTCATGTTCTTATGTTCAAATGTTTAGGGATTGTTTATTATGTTCTTCATGTTTATCCATAAAGGTAATTTGAGCTCACCCTTTTTTGGTTTTCGTTTCCCCAGGATATAGATAAAGGTTTTAGGTAAGAAAACCAAAGGGGAAGATCTTTATGGGAGATGTTGAAGATCTTTCATCATGATTAGAATATTATGTTCTGAGTTTCCAAAAACACTAAACTAATAAGGTCATTGGGTGTCTGTTTTTGTCATGTATTAAGTATTCCGTAAAAGTAATGTAATGTCTATGTACTTCATGCTTTTGGTCTCTATAGTGGCACCCTTAGGGACGAGCCACCCCGATCCGCTCCCCGCGGTCCTCCAAGACGAACCAGTCTCGTGGCGCCCTCCGGGCCAAGACACCCTCAGGGTGTCTTCTTGGCCGAGTTGCACCCCATGACCCTCTGGGGCGAACCGGCCCCGCGCCTCTAGGCCGATACACCCTCGTGGCACCCTTCGGGCAGAGGCACCCATGCAGTTTCTTTCCGGTCGAACAACCCTCATGGCCTAGTGGGTGGGGACTAGTGGGCCGGGCAGGTCCAGACCCATTTGGTCACGTGGGGTCGACCCAAATCGGGTCGGTCCGACTGGGTCGGACCTGACCTGGGCCCACTATGACCCTTTATATTCTTTTGGCCATATCATTGGCACCAGATGTCCGTTTGACAAATCGTCAGCAGTGCTGGAAATATGGGAGTGAGATGGTCCCTTTGAGTATACCCTTTTGGAGTATCGGGTATAGTTGAGGTATGGTCAGGTTGGATCGATCAGGAATCTAATTGGGCCCCCGAGATTAAAAGGATAATAATTCACAGACCGGGCATCGGATTGATGCACCGTTTTGTTGAGTTGAGCCCCCTTTGATGTGGAAGACCTTTAAGATACTTCTTTGCGGGACTTCGTGATAGTTTTAGTATCAAACAATAGCTCATGGATCAGATCCTTCCAGGGACGAGCGAGCAGAGTGCCTAGACCTAGTTGCTGGATAAAAACTAACGACGGCTAACTCTTTGACTCGGAGTGGTTCTACTAGCCCAGTGGGGAGCATCTAGTTATGGCACAAGAACTATGGTGTTGGAGTGTTCTTTGTGACGTGGCAGACCTACGATACTCAATAAGAGAAGTACCTATACAGGCTATGAGGGGGATGGCCTGGGTGTGGCAGCAGACGCGCGGTGGGGGGTGCATCTATGTGATGCAGCAGAACCATGATACTTGAAAGGAGGAGTACCTCAGTAGTTCAAGGTTAGTGGGAAGCACCTCGATGTGACGTAGTAGGCCCATTATACTCAATAGTGGAGGATTTCTCTAGAATATGATGTTTTGATAATGAAAATAAAATCCTCTTTGAGCTGAGTCATTACTTGTGTGTTTTCCTCATGATTGAGATTGATTACTTAATAACATAGGTACATGTTTGGCCATATACATATGTAGGGTTATCTGTTGATTTCATACTTTTTGGTTTATCTTTTTTGGATTTTGTGAGACCTTGAGGGTCTCAGGGTCCCTAAAAAGTATTTTTATACACACACCTACACGGGCTATGCCCGCACCTTGTTGTGTTGGATGCAAATGACAGACAACACTGACTAAGGATGAGAGTACCAGGACTGTACGATACTCGGAGGTAGACCATACTACTTATTGGTACACTGAGGAGAAAGATGGACGTGGAGTGCTAAGGAGAAGACATGTACCTACCCATCAGGTATGAACCTCAAAGGACGATCCAGTAGCCGACTTTCCCCTTTCTACAGTTGTATTGCATTTCATTTGTACTTGTACTTTCCATTGGGGATTGTATTCTAGCCCCTTTTACTTTTAGTAGCCTTTTGGTATATAGTTTACTTGGTGTTTTGTCTAGTTGTGTGCTTTCTTGTGTGTGTGTTTCAGGTTATAAAGGCAATGCCTTCCTAGTTTTAGGGAATAGAGTTATAAATAATATTTAGGCATCTAATAAGTGAAATTAATTTGTAATTATGTCATAGTCTAAGTAAATTAGTGTTTTAAAAATTACTGTTAAAGTGTTGATATTTTTCTAATTCATATATATTTAATTATTATTTCAGGGTTGATAAAATAATTTAAAAGAAAATTTATTATCTTAAAATTTATTAATAAATTATTATTTTGACGTGTTATGATTTTAATATAATTTTATGAATCCTTACGAAAATTTTCAATGTGTTTAAAAATCAGTAGTAATTTTATAATCAATATTTTCCATGTAAATGATGATTTTAATTAAAAATAATATTTAGACAATTATTTTCATAAAATGAAATTCTATTTTTAATTCTACATTTTGAAAATGGTTTCGGTGAATTCTTTTTGTTTTTCTAAATACATGAATTTTTTTTGAATGGTAAAATATGGAAATTTACTATTTATATACATTATAAGCTAAATACACTCGTAATTGAGTCATCAATGATGTAATTACCATAATATAGAACTCCAATTATTTATTTTAAAATATTTGAAGATAATTATCAATCTATTCATATTCTTGAGGTCAAATAATAAACTAATAAATATAATAATGTTAAAACACCCCTCTCCTCCATTATAAATACCACCCATCACCCCATCTTCTCGTCACACCATAATGCATTAAAAATATCACAAATTATTTCAAATAATCTTCTATAGAACCTATACTATGTCTAAGATCTCTTTGTATCATCAAAATACAAAATCCTTTTCCCTAGGGAGGTTCTCAAGGAGGATAAGTCGAAAAGGTAAATTCATCTCCTATTTTCTTTTAATTTATTTTCAATTTCATCTCATATTTCTATTATACTCGCCTTATATTATCCAAATTGGTTGATAAAATCTATTATGATTTATATATTGGTATTATATCATGTTAACATAAGATTTCTCATCCAAATCCTTTCTCCCTCTATTTTATTTGAAAATAAAATCGACATCCGTGATGTGTCAATTTACCGATATCATGGGCGATACGGTATCAATTTACATTAACACATTAATGAATGATAATAAAACCATTATATTATTTGAAACATATTATTAAGTTTATTATATAACCATTTTTATGTTTTGGAACAAACATATATACAAAATACTAAATGATAAAACAAAATAAGTTCATTGTGATAAAAAACCCTTAAAAATTAACCTAAAATGATCATCATTAACTTTTATCTAATGATTCGTCCTGATACCATGTAACAAAATTCATTATAAGAAAATTTAATATTTTGGAAGATAATTAATAACAAATAATAATAATATTGTGTATTTATCTGCATTTTACATGAACTTCTATTCATGCATACAAGTAAACTAATAATTAAACCCATGGAAATAAATGCTCCCGAATGTTGAAATTAAAATATATAACTCATCAAAAAGTACATAAATGAAAAAATTAAAATAATTAATAAAATTAATGTATAAAAGGTTATTTATTTGATAATTAATGAATATAATATGATTATATAGGATATTAATGTCAATAAAACATTCTGATATAAAGTAAGGGGAATTATCAGACCCAAGTCTCACTCCCTGGGTTTCTCCTCTTTGACCCCATTTTTAGTATTAATATTCCATTATTTTTTCTATTTTATCATATAATAGACATTATATTACATTTTATAGTGAACAAATGGTTTATAATGGAGTTTATGAAAAACATAATGTTTTCCATAGGAACTATTCTTTAAAAAACTCACCTTCTAATTCTAGTGATTATTTCTTCTTCACCCATGGTTGATGATTCTTATATCATGTATGTTATTCCCCATTTAATTTTGGAACCAAATTTTTATTAATGTATTCTTTATGAAATGAAACACAATCCTTTATAAGTGTTATTTTATGTCCAAGCCTGATAGATGGTCAAGGTGGCACACATTATAATGTAAATGTTATGATGTGATGGGTGAACCAAGAATTATATAGCTCAATGTAAATGTTATGATGTGACAAGTGATCCCAGAATAATATATAACTCCAATGCATTGGGTAATGTTATTTATCTCATGAGAAAAGTGAAATATGTATTGACATGATACTAGCTTTGTTCACAACTATGTGTGGTACTTGACCACTATGACATGATGTTTTATTTTCATGCATACCACATTCCATGCCTTTTGTTAATGTTTCCTCTCATCATTGTGATCCTATTACAATGTTGTGTTGATAAAGATTATTGTCAACACCTGTTACAATGTTTTCTTTTCTTATCTATAATCATATAGGGATTTTAGCTTAGTAGTTTCATTGTTGTATATCCCCAGGTGACCATTTTTACTAATGAGAATTCAAGGTTCAATAAGAGGCTAGGGAAAAGGGAATTAAATTTATTTTTTATATTTTATTTTGTAAACGTTATTTATGGCACCAATTTTACCATGAAACTAAACCTTTGGATCCAAGTGATACAATTATTCTTATGTTATTTTTTCATTAAAACGATGTATTAGTAATGAAAGAAAATGAAGGGTCGCTATAAAGGCGTCCTTATAAATTCACATGATCATCTTGATGGAAAACCTCTTAGACTAGAATTGGGCTCCAAGGAGCCGTGTCCACTACCAGCCCAAACAAGCTAGATTAAAGGCCCATGGAATCACATATATTGAAGATCCAATGAGAAATATCTTCTAATGTATCCACATCCACTACAATGACCCAAGTAGTAACATAAAAGTAATCTAATTGAATCATTTATCATCCATTACATTTATCTATTCAAAATAATTAAATTCCATGAGTTTACCCACTCATATAAAAATTCCAATTCAATTAAAAGTTTTTATTTACCCACTCATATGAAATCATACATCATGTATAATATTTAAACAAATTAAAAACATGTATCACATGGAAAAGAGGCAGAACATCTCAAATTTAATCAATTCAGTTCAATATATTTATTAAAGGGCTTCCTCTAACTAAGAAATCTCGATTCAAACATCATGGGTGGTATAAAAAAGGTAAATCTAAAGGGGTCACCCCACTGGTGGCATTTTTTGGTGAAAGAACCTCCGGATAATCTAAAAAAAGTAGTGGTAATCCCTAACATGTTCAAATATATTCAATTTAAACATTCAATTAATTTTAGGGGGGACAATAGAATATATGGCATGAAGAAACATGGAAATCCGCTCTATTAAGAACAAAACCATGATGTGGAACAATATACTACCTATAGTAGGTCCTTTGAGGAGTTTTCATCCAATATCAACTTCTGATTTGATCAAGATCAGAGGAAAAATGTAGAACAAATGAAGAAATGAAAAATATGGCACATTATATTGCACCTAAAGAGCACATCCAATACCAAGTCAATATAAGAATGACTTAAGATGATTATAATAATTACGAGTATAGATCCAATGAGATAGTTATTGCTTAATTCTTAGATAGGATGGTGAATGAGGATAAAAAACAACCCAAAATACTCAATAATCTCTCCCACATGAGTATTTCTCCAATAGAGAGAGTAATAGAATAAGGATTTTATTTAATATGTTTAAGTAAAAAATTATAATTTCACCAAAAATACAGGGATGAATGGTCTAGCTACACAGTTGGCCAAACCATACAACAAACATGAATCCTTCACTGCTTCAAGGGGAACCGCACTTGGTTAGTGCACACATTTTTCCAAAACCCATGAAAACCATGTCTCAAACTACTATAAAAACAGAAGAGGCCCTCAGATAGGTGTTCACCCCCATCCACATAGTTTTCACAAACCACATGGGCTCTTAGTTCCCATTTTCCAAGCTTCACATGGTTAGTATGACTATTTAACTTTCCCCCCCATGGTTTCTACTAACCTTTTAAACAATATAATTTTCCACGAAGTTTGGTTTCAGGCTCAAAACAAGCTTGATAAACCCCCAATACCCCCCATGACCTTAACGAGTACTTATAATTTTTTGTAAAAAATTATTTAAACCATATTTAAGTTATTTTTACCTCTTAGGAAAACCTGTGATCATACAATGTTTATTTATTTTTTCATAATATACATTCTGTTACATCATATTCTTATCTATTCACTATTGTACATACATAAGCAAAAATAAACATCAATTTGTTTTATAGATAATGACTTATGCATGTGATGATGCTCCCAATCCTGATAAACAATAGTTTTTTCAACCTACTGGTGATCTTGGTGTAAAGGAACAACCACCTTCTGCACATGATGATTCTACCAATCCTTAATAACAACATATTTTTTATGTCGAGCCCATGGAAATAGTATACAATGAAGAGCTAATTTTCATGAAAAAATATGGGCAACATACCATCATGGTGTTAGAAAAAAAATATTAAGGTGAAAAGAAAATAAATCAAATTCAACTTTGGATTGAATGTGTGAGGCTAAACTGTTGACACTAATAAAGCCATGTTCAACGGTTTTATTAGTCTCACCACTTGAAATCACATTCTAATAAATGTATATTCATGAGACCATATTATTCCCATGCTTAAGACATTTATTTGGGAAGATATTAGGGTAACATTGTGATATCATTTCATCATTTTATGAAAAACAAAAAATAAAATAATTAATTACTCATCATTTTCTATTATAGATTTCATATTTAGTAGGAAGGTCCCACATAGAATTTATATTAATTCTTAGTAGAAAGGCTCAAAAAGGCTTTCAAATAATTCGAAAAATGTTTCATCGTAAAGATGCTAAATGGAAAATCAACCCAAACCCAATACATATGTATTCACACTTGACAAGCCAAGAATAATGGGATACATTTACTGGTCATCTTGAGGAGACATATTTCCATGTACATTTTGACTAATAATGCATTGTTTGACTATACATGTATTAAGAACATTGATTATGAATAATTAATTTTTGAAATTGTAATTGTGTGTTGAAAATAAGAAACTAGAAAAAAAATCCAACCTACCCCTACCGTAAATCAAGTTTGGGGAATGATTAACATGAAAAAAGATGGTATTTATTTTAAATATACCACAATAACATTATATGATATGAAACAATGACATAATTATGTTCCTATTTTTTTATATAGATTTATTAATCCATATATAATGTCATTTCCATCCCATGTAATGTGCTATGGAAAGAGTCATGTGGAAATAAATTGTGGATCATAATATGTTAAAGAACAAAAAATATTGGTAAACCTATGTAATTATGACATAATAAATATTTGTTCTCCTTTAAAAGGCTATTATTTTCAAATGATTAGTTATATTCCAATATTTTATATCTGACTTAGAAATCGGAGTCATCATCATTTGTAAAGGATGAAAAACTACAATTAGTGGTCGTGATGTTTTTAAAATAGTATGGCCACATCATTTTTTCATGTCCTAGGGTGACACACAAAATATATTTTTAGAAAATAAATTAACAGAGGATAAAGATAAAAATGTAAGAGATATTGGACTGACTAGATTCTCGTGAATGAAAATTTCATTATCAGATTATGTTTATATAAAATGTTGTGGGGGTAATAAAATAGAACAAACAACTCAAGAACAACCATTTCATAATGAGCCCCATAACTACAAAATTTTTTAAAGAAAGCCATTCTTCATAAAGAGATATCTTAGATGAGGTAATCAATATTCTCATTATTTTTTCTTGAAATGTGAATCAAGAAGACACTGAAACATGTAATATCCTCATATTCTATCAGGTAAAAATGGCTATGATTTATATCTACCAGCACCTAACCATCAACCTGTTTCAGGGGATATTATGTATAATATCCATGAATACACTTTACACAACAGAAAACTTCTAACATATAATTTGAGAGTGGGGATTTCAATATCCCATGATCAGAGCAATAATCTATAAATTCCACTTGATGATATATAAATTCATATGTTCGATCAAGCTATTATAATATGCATACCATGACAATCAAGTCTTGTAACAAACTTATTTAAAATGAGCTATTCATTTATAATATATTTTTCATGTTAATGATTTACCTATTATTGAAAAATGGTTTTAACCGATGAATGTTATTACAAACACACAGAGGGAAGGGGTGGAATGAAAGGTAAAATCAAAAGGATTTAATGGATCAACCAACCAATCAAGAATATCTTCTCAATGAACATTTATCCCACCAGTTTAATATCCACATTTACTAACAATTATGATTCATGCAGATATACGGTTAAAATGTGGTAGTAATCACATCATTGATTTTGAAAAGAAAAGGTACGAAGATTCCATTATAGAGATAATTTCTGTTTGAGTATGTAAATGAAACCCTCATGTATGAATGGCTAGGAATCTCTGTTATAAATGTATACATGAGGTGTACTGTAATGATTTTTTCCAATAGGCGATATATTGTGTTAATTATGACTAAATAAAATTCATATTTTTTGTAGGCATTGATATCAATACTATTTTAAATAAAATATCTATGAACATAAATATGGACTCATTATTCGTCATATCACTTATCCTTACCAAACAAAAATGGAATTAGCTAAAATTGATGATATTTTGGAAATGATGGCTGAAACATTTGAATGAAAATGTAGGAATTTCATATTCTTCGTATTACAAATGATGAGGGGGTAGAACTACAAAATTTAATCACATAAAATATATTTTCATTAAATTCATAAATCACTAATTTTTATGTATAATTTGTAATTCATATTTGTAAATTCCATAATTCAAATATTTATTTACTAGGTTCATTTAATGGACACCCAAAAAACTGACCACATTTGTTAATGTTAGAAAATTTGTAATACACTACATCCATTATTTTAGAGCTAAAAATCAAATTAATATTTTATATTATGTTTGAATGATAATTATATTATGATAGGGTGGTGTTTAAATATAATCAAAACCATGGAATGAGAATAGTCTGTTCATACAAGTAGCCACCACAAGTGGATAAGTATTTGGGTATATATAATAAGATTTAAATTTCAAAACACCTATAAAAATTATTACTTATTTATCTCAACATTTCTATAGTCTTTTAAACAATCAAATGAAAAATATTATCATTATTATGTTTGAAAATTTATGAAATATATCATATACCATAAAAAGTTAGAATCCCAGAAGAGGTATTTTTAAGATAATTTCTATTTCATTTAATATATTTAATAATCCCTTCCATATTTTTTAAAATCCATAAACTTCTTATATTATTCGAATTAGACCTTCAAAGTAGAATCTTATGAGTATAATTCCACATAAAATGTGAGTATGGACCTACTTCATAATATAAAGATATGATGATTGGTGAAGCAAATGTTATTTAACTCACTTGCATTCAGATATAAGATTTAGTCATCAGTCATCCTTAATGGCTGTGAACCCACCCAGAAAGTATAGATTATTCATGTGATAGTTTCCTTTTAGCAACTCTATATAGGTTCACTAATCCTTTCAAAGAATTAGAGAATTGGATCCTCTACCTAAGGATCAGATATGGTCTTTATTCCCCCCCCCCCCATTATTATCGGGTTCTTGATCAGTTCTCTATGAGGTCAGTATCCCCTTGTTTAAAGAGGTTAGGAAAGTAATGTGATCCTACATTAGGGTTTATATCCCATCTATATTACTTTGGGTGCATGATCCTCCACTATATGCACTGATATGTTATGTTTTTTGAAGAATTATATGACATGTTGATGTTGGATGTATTGTAGGATTCCTTTGTATTACATTGATAACTTGAACCATAATTAGTGACTTGAGTACATCTTATAAGCATATTTCGTTTCTTATTTCTTTATCCTATTGTTTTCAGTTTCAAGATAACTTTATTTCCCTATTTATGAATATATTTAGTTACTTATGTGTGTATTATGTTATATGTACATATTTATTCATGAATTTTCTCTTCTCGTATGTATCATGTCTTCTATAGATGATAGGTAGTTCAAGAACGAACTAGGTGGACTAGTGTGATTAATGAATAGTGGTTCTCGGTGGATATGTTGAATGGATCATGGATAGAAAATTATGGTTATAGGGATGGTATTATTCTATTTTTTAGGTTGGGGCATTTTTTTAGTAGTTCATTTTATATTTTTTCCTATTTTACTTTGGTTATATTATATCATACTCTTTCATGGGATTTTAAGGTCATGTGTTCATATATTAATACGGCTATTTTTATTATATGTCACTCTAGTATATGTGGATATGTGTGTCAATGTTTATAAGGTATAGTAAGCTAATTCCTCCCATGTGAGTGATATAAATACTTAGTGCAAGTCACTAACCCATGACTAATTAAAGGAGGTATTAGGGTGGCCCAATTATATTAAATAATCACATGTGGGACCTGGGTTGACTTTGTCTTGATAGAGAGGTATTATAGCCTATGAAAACGGAAAGATAGTGTATGGGGATAGAATAATCTTTAGGATTGGTTTGGGAAATTATGGTAGTGGTGTTGAGGTGTTTTGAGGTTAGCACTCATTCCATGTAACCAAGATATGGTGAGAAGATTGATGATTCCATACCCCGGGACCCTAAAAATTGTTTTAAAAAATTGGTATATGGAGATATAAATTGTATGGAAAATGGTACGTGCAACATATTTTAATATATTTTTTACTTTATATTTCATTCTTGAGTAAACTCCTAAAATATCGAAATTTTATGATGTACATCTTGTCTATTGTTGGATGCTCCCACAATTATATCTATAGATTATTCTGAAATAATGTTGTGATGATAAAAAAATTATTGATAGGAACTCATTCTAGTGTGTGGTGCTCTAGGTGTTTCCTCTGGGTGGACAATTAGTGTCACTCTCGCCTGATGAGTTGTGAGAAGACCACCTTTTACAGTTTAGGTGGATGACTTGCATCCGATCAAAAATTATTTTTTTCTAGTGGTGTAAAAATATAATTATGGTGGGATAATAATTCTTTATAAGTCCCAAAGATAGAGGTTACCAAGGTTCCATAGTGTTCAAGATCTGCTGGTGGTAGAGGATTAGATAGAGTTAACGGTATGTGCATTTATACTTGTTTGGACCCCTCGTGACCATATAAAATTCCTAGTGTATAGTATTCACTATGGTCCAAAAAGATGTTGGTGGATCTTGTTGAATCAGACACATGAAAAGATTAATCTCCTTTGTACTTTTCTTGAGTGTCTCTTTTTTGTTTAGTATTTCTTAATGATTCTACACTCGATTCATATTCAGGAGCTCCTCGGGTTATAGAAGGGGATTACAACCATTTATTTGTATGTGTACTGGATCAAATAAATCATTTGTTATACATGAGACATGGTCTGAGATGGGTTACTCTAAGAAGGAATGTTTATGTGATGACTCTATTTCAGGGATGAAAATTGGTTTCACTCCCTTATAAATTAAAAAATATATTGTTGTGCAGGAGAGAGCCTTAGTGGTTAATAATGTTTTGGATAGTGATATATTAATGGTATGGGATCAGTGGTCCTTATATAGTAGATTCATCAACTTCATATGGCTAGGGATAAGATGGGGGATCACAATTCTAATAGGTATACATAATATTTAGATAAGACATAGGGGTTCATCTGCATAGGTATTTGAGAGGGGATCCACAATGCTAGGGGATAGGAGATGTTATTCTTGTGTGGATCCTATATACATTCCCACCTATGTTGAGGTGCATGTGTGAGCCTTCGTAGTGAATAAATTTGGTAATAAAGTCATGTTAGTGGAAATTGGGATTTGTTTCCTCGATATAGAAAATTATTCAGCCTTGGATGATGGGTGGGTCATGATGAAATAAGAATCCATGAGTCGATGATTGTACATTCGGGTCCTGATCAGATGGATATCATGGGGGATTCAATCATCCAAGGGATATGGGAATCTATTCTTGTATGGGTCAAATCGTTCCAAAAATGGATTTCTTGAACAATTGTGTGATTCGAGATATGTAGATAGTGGATAGAGTGTAGAGGTAGAGGTAGCGATGAAATCAGGGACCATCTAGGGGTGGTCAGGGGGTCCTCAAGGTGGTAACTATGGTAAACATAAGTTAAATATTTTGCAAGTGGTGGTGAACATTATGATCTGATACCATTCTCATCACCTCTAGGTAGTGTATAGTAGGATGAAAGATCTATTGGTAAGGGGGATGAAAAAATCTTGGTAGTTGTGGCTGATGAACTAGAGTCTCACTGAATTATTTGAGTTATGGATTGGGTATTCCCTACATTATAATCTATTGGTGTACTTAGGCTTGAGGCAATGTTTCCATTTTTATGTCACTTGTTCAAGAGTTTGAGATTCTAGTAGAGCCTCTAGTTTGAACCTTGTAGCTAAAGACTCATACTGTGAGAGATTCTAGGAAAACACCCATCGATCAATAGTGTGAATTTACTATTAGAGGGAGTAGATTCTCATGGGATCTATTCTTAACTATAATATGAAGACATGATATCATTCTTGGTAGAGACTTCTTCACTACAGTCGATGCCCAAATTGATTATTTCTTACAGTGCATATGGTGTATTCAAGAAGTTTAGTCAATATTTCTCTTCACTGGTGATAACAAATTCTAGTTAGACTAGGATGGGCTCATGTAAAATAGATTTCATTAAATTCACATTAATTTTCAATCTTGAACCTTAGATGAGTAAACATTTCAACCATCTAATATTCCACAATAGTGGTGCTATATTCAATTATCTTATCCATGGAATTACTGAGTTCACATCCCCATTGATTGACTTTTTTTATAAATTGAAATTCACTCATAGAAAACTAGGATATCTTTAAAAACTATTATATAGACCATTCCGAGCATGATATCTTCTAGAGAAGTAGGATG
The DNA here is from genome assembly GCA_963277665.1 of Viscum album. NCBI lineage: Eukaryota > Viridiplantae > Streptophyta > Magnoliopsida > Santalales > Viscaceae > Viscum > Viscum album. The sequence continues at coordinate 1,942,936,721 of OY728140.1, read as the reverse complement.
ATTTTTAGGAAAATGTAGTTATCAAACCCAATATTTCACCCTTAACATCTCCAATGTTTTCCCTATGAAATTTGATGGAAGAAAGAGGTTGTTCAGGTATCATTAACACATGAACATGATCCCATCAAGAATAATTATCCTTTACATAGTATCTTTGAGTTTAACGACCAAATAAATTAAGTGAAGCCTTTGTTTATAATTGAACGTAGTTCTATCTAACAACGGTTTGGGGTACGTGAGGAGTATATACCAAAGATGAAATTCCAATGTTTCTATAGTAATTAAAAATTCATAGTAATTTACATTGGAATGAAAAAATTTCTAGTAGTGTTTATGGGACACAGGAACTGAATATTTTATCCATTCCAAGACCAGTTCATGGTTATCTCCATCAATGAAATTCTTATCAACTTTGCATCAGAGGCTGAGAAAGAAGTTAATTTTAGGATGATTCAAGATGTACTTTGAGAGATTTATCTATATGAGAATATCTTGAATTTTTTTTCTAGATTAGAGAGTTACACTTCCTGAGAGCTGTTATCTCAGAAGCTATAGATGGGGACCACAAAATTATTGGGGAAATTCTAGTGTGGTATCCACCATTGAGTGTGGTGATGGAGAAATGTTTCCTTATATGGGATAGTTATTTCAAATATTTTTGGTAGAATTAACTAGAACTGAAACTCCCTTGAAAACAGAGGCTTGTAAGTGAAAAAAAAATGGGACTGAGAATTGTAAAAAAATATTTTTGGAGTTGTGGAAGAGACTGAATATTTATATTATTTTAAGACTATTATAAGAGGTAATTAAGGATGTAGTGTTATGTGATTCCTCTAGTGTTGGTATATGTTATGTTTTGATTCAGAGGTAATAAATAATTGTTTATGGAGCAAAGATGTTGAGACCCCCTGAGTAGAATTATGCAACCCACTATTTAGAGCTAGAACTAGTGGTTTTGACTTTAAAAAAATTGGGACACTACTTTCTTGGTGAGTAATATGGTTTATATTCCTACCACAACAATATCATATATATATTCACCTAAAGGTATTTCAACCTAACCCATATGTGTTGAAATTAATTCATACAAGAAAATAAATTTTAAATTGTATAATCTTAAAGAAAAAAAATGTGTTGGAATATACCCTTAGTCGAAATTCTAATTCACAGATGATGGAAGACGAATCAATGAAGATGAAATCATTGTAATTTCCTTTAGTGAATTATGGTGGATAAGTATATATATAATAAATGTCTATGACCCCTCCACTTCTTTAGTGTGTGAGGGAGGTGAGACATGGGTATTCATGTTATGATGAATTTAATGAATGAATATTCATAAGAAATGCTTATAATGGATTCTATGAGGTTGAGGAGCATTTCATCATCTTCACAGGATGAGAAATGGTTCCATACATTCATCTAGGGGTGGTTTTGAGAGAATTCCATATGTATTCATTTGTGATATATCTTGTATCGAAAAATTTATCATAGGATGGAAATGGTTCCATACATTCATCTAGGGGTGGTTTTGAGAGAATTCCATATGTATTCATTTGTGATATATCTTGTATCGAAAAATTTATTCCAGGATATTAAGTGGTATTTTTGGTGGAATTAAATGAATAAGAGTGCTATGGAGTTGATCTCTTGATGTATCATCAATTAACAAGTGAAGATGGGGAATTAGGTTCTTCTAGGTTTTCTCTAACTCATTGATTTACTATAGTTAATGTGGGATGGTATTTCCATAGATTTCATTATAAGAATTTGATAATCATTGAAAAGTGATGATGTTGTCTGGGTAATCATTTCTAAACTCACTATGTCATCACATATCTTTTCCATCAATGATAACAGTTTGTTTGATGGTTCGAGATGATTATTCATATAAGAGATCATCTGTATTTATGGAGTACCCTAAATGAATTTTTCAATCCCTAAATCTTGATTGACATACTATTTGTGAAGAGGATTTAAAGGGGATTTCTAGATATAGTTATCGATGAGCACGAATTTCCACCCAAGATAGAAGACCACACTGAGTAGATCATTTAGGTTCTTGAGGAAATTTTTATGTATTTTTTGTTGGATTTTGGATAAATTAGAGAGGATTACCTACCATTTGTTTAATTTTCATAATCCAACAAATATCACTCCACTATTTGTATGGTGCATTTGAGGAACTATATTTTAGACCCTGTAAGTCACCCCTTTGATGGTTGATGTTGAAAGATTTAAAAATTTTGGGGTTAGAGTTAGTATGATAACTAGAAGTTAATGTGAAATACATTCAAGACAAATGAGGATATCGAAGATCCATAAAAATTACTAAACAAAATGATGATATAAATATTTATAGTATGGGGTGGGAGACCATGTTTTCTTGAGGGTTTTAAATCAATGTAGGTTATAAATACTTTTATTTGGGGGAAAGATATATCAAAGACTAATCATCCCATTTGGGGGTTTTCACAACGTTAATATGGTTGTGTACCACCTATAATTTTCTCCACAGTCAGATCAAGTGAATGGAATCTTCCACGTTTTTAGTTTATGAGAGATATGCATATTTAATATCTTTTTGATCATCTATTAGTTTTTCTATAATTGAAATCATGATCGTCTAAGACATTACCCTATTAACTAATTATTTCAATTTGGATTTAATAATTTGAAAATAATAATTCAAATAATGATTAATTCCTTCACATTGATTATTCTTTTTGAATCCCATAATTGATGTTTAATCATACTTATCCACAGTTTATTATTTTCCTTTATGGTCTTATGGTTTACCTAATAGTCCCCTTTCTCTTTTCCCACCAGATCTTCTTTTGGATGAAGGATGGGAAATTAAAAAGTCTAATTTATTTTGTGATAGAATATCATAACCAAATTCATTAATTTTTATTAATGTTGGGGATTGTAACATGAGAATGTAATCCAAAAGTTGATTATGTATAAAGGGATTATGAGAACAGGTTTCTTAGAGGGTGGTGGATATGTGCAGGACGAGGAGGCTTATGTAAAGGAACATGATTCTGATGATTGGTGGTCAATAATGGATTTCCAGCAATGGTGGATCAATAGATGAAATTGTGGGAGTAGATTCACGCGTCATGGGAGGTATAAATGTTAGATAGTTGAGAAAATTAGGATAAATTTTTATGTTTTGAATAATCTAAATATAAATAATTAAACACCTTAGATTTTAGAAGAACACATTTCATGTATCTCGATAGACAATACAATAGGGTAGAATGTTCGTGTTAAATAAAACATGTCATGTATCCTAGAAAACACATCAGGTGACTCCAGATGTCCATATTGACATGTATGGGAGCTACTCACCCAGTGATCCCAATTGTCCTAATGACATATACCCTCAATGACACATGAATTTGGTATCATGGTACGCTCTAGATTCTATGTCTAAGCCTACACACCATGTACCTTATCTTGCAAAAAATGAACATTTAATGTGACATTCTATGTAGTAATGGATTACAAAAAAAAGGATTTCTTATAACGGGACATGTACCTTTAGAAAATGTCATTTAGTTAACTTAATCTTGGAATGAGACCTTCAAGGTAGTCCCTTCTAAGTTGAATTTAACCTAGAAATTAATTATGGACCAACATTCCAAGAAATAGATGTGATTAGTGATGAACCAAGAATGATTTATCACAAGCGTATAAGAATATTATGATAATATTTCAGACATCCTAAATGGATGAACACCCACCGTGAAAATAGAGACTTATTAGGGAATATGTTCCCCTTGACAACACTAATCATGGTTTAAAATCCATCCCGATGGATAGAGGCACCAAAATCTCAAACAATGAATTATATAGTATCAGAAATCCACCAAATATTAATGGTAATGTTTTCCTCTATTTGTGAGTTTGGTATCCCATACATAAAGTGATCAGGTGATGTAATGGATCCTCATGTGAATTTCATATCCCCCATATACTACATTTTTCATAAGATCCTCCACTAAAATTATAGAGAGATAGTTCTAGTGGATGGATGAGATGACCCAAATATCCTATAGTGATTTGATTATTATTTTGAATAGTTATAATTATTGAGACCGTACACTGTGACATCAGTACCTATTATGAGCATATTTGATATTTCTTTCTTTACCATCTTGTTTGTGGTTTATAACTGAATCTTTTATCCTTAATTATTTAATTAATTAGTGATTTTGGGTGTCTTAATTGAAATGTATATATGATCCCATGCATTAGATCTAACTACATGTTTTGTGTCTTATAAAAATGATAATCAGTTTTATGATGTTCTAGATGGTCCTAGTGTGGATGGTGTGTAGTGGTTCTTAATGGTGGTGCTAGCTACACCATGGAAGGACATTGGATATTTCAGGGATAGTGTTCTTATATTTGTTAGGTTAGGATCCCTTTTTTGTATTTGGGACTATATTTTTCCAATTTTACTTTTCATATTTTTCCATTCTTTATCATGGATTTTATAGGCCATGTATTCCTTTTTTAATCATATTATAATTATTATGTGTCACTCTTGTATATTTGGTTATCTGTATATGTAAATTTATATAATACCCTTCATGCGAGTGATATGCATACTCAATGCTAGTCTTATAGCCTTGAAATATTAGAGACATTCTTGGGGGATTTGGATTTCCGTTATCCCAGGAGGTACTATTGTGGGTCTGGTCATGTCATGATTGAAAAACTAAAAACAATCTATGGAACAGAATCAGGAGGTATGATGCATTTATTTTAGAATCAATTGAATTATCATCTACTTGATTTACTAGAGGTAGTTTATCACATTTTGACATACCCTACCTAATGACTTGGTAATGTTTTTAGGATGATCTACCTATAGGTCATTTCCTTTTGAAGGATCATGCACATTAGTGAGAGTATGATAGTTTATGTAGCGTGCATGTTTCAAGGAATCCTTAAGATGATACTAGAATAGGGAAATCCACTAGTAATGTTACTGTTATGGTATATTATTCTTTAAACTTATTATATTTGGTAAATTTTCATTTTATTATTTTGTTTTGTTATAATTGGGGTCTATTTTTTATCATATTTATAAGCATGATAGTTTTATAGGATCCCTGATACCTATATGTAATAGGGTCGAGAAGAAAAAGGAATTTCTATCTAATGCCTGGATTATACCTCCTTATGGGAATTTTGGGGGTATTAGAACATTATAAATATATATATCTCTCTTTAATTAATACTGAAAATAGATAAACAAATGTATGTTAATGATTTTATTGATTTGTATGATAAAATTCTAAATTCCTTATATTCAATGAGTACACAATATACCCTCATTGAAGAGTGGGTGATTTTATAATGGTTGAGAAGGTACCTATTAAGATTTCTTACAATATAACACTAATGAAATTGAAATTCATATCTTTAGGGTATTGGGGCCTAAGGGGGCATTATGTTTTATCCCCAGGGACAAACCTCCATTAGGATTTCCTCCCAGATTCATTCTTTTAATTAATTCTTGAGAAAGTTGTATAATTTATAAACAACCTCTTATGTGTAATCTGACCTATAAAAATAATATTTTGTCATATGGGTCTAATTAAATTGAAGTAATTTAAGATATAACTGTTGGTTTTGGAGGCCAAAGTCATCATTTGGATGGACACCTCTACTTGTGGTTCTCTAATTTTTTTTCTTCAAAAAAGGTCAATAGAAGTCAATGCCTATGTAAACACTATGAAATGTTTCATTATGTTAGGACTAAGAAACTCTATCCTCTAAAAATAATCAACTATTTTTTTTAGAAAACCTAATGGGAAATGTTGTTTATCAAAGAGCGACCTTCGAACATTTCATTTTGATTTTCAATACACTCCTAGTTAATGAAATGAAACTGCTAATGCTCTGATCTGGAAATTCCACCCTGAAAAGGTTTACAGTGATTAGTATGTCTCATGAATGATTTATCTTAGGGTAAAAATTCATATGTATGCATTGGAGGATCATGTATGGATACATTTACATCGTATTTAGAATTTATCATCTATCTTTGTGTTATATGGGACTCCTATATTTAAAACCCTAATTGTACCATTATTTGAGATACACTCCATGATGGAGATAACCTTAATGGATGGTTCAAATATTTGAATTTGATTCATTATTTCTATAAGAGGCAAATAGCTTTTATAAGTGTGTGTAAGAAAATAATGAAGGAGTACCATTCCTATTGGGTGGTTGTGCACCTTGGGATCACAAATATTTACTATGATATTAATCTCTAATATCAGTGGCCTCTTATAAATAAATTCATCACAAAATTTTTTGCTAAATTATTTACATGTAAAAAAGGTAAACAAAAAAAACAAAATCTTCTAGATACACTTGGAGAACATCATTTTCTTGTGAACTAAAGGGATATAACAAATATAGATTTTGTGATAATTTTCCCAAGAAAAAGTAAAGGGAATGATGTAGTATTGGTAACAGTTGATCATCTTTCTATGATTGGTTGTTTTATTCTAGTCAATGTAACCTCATTTGTTGATGTACTTGAAATTTTTTCTATCAGAGAGATAGTGAAGCTTCAGAGTATACCACATTTTATCATAATTGCGAGGAATATTAATGTCATTTTTTACTTCATGAAAAATATTCAATGAGCATTAGGTTATTATGTAATATGTATTACTTCATTCTATCCTCAGACTGATATCCAGTACAAGAAAAATATCTATATATTGGATGACATGATTAAAGGCTAAATTCCAAAATATGGCAGTATGTAGGAGGATCACATTTCATTGGTGTAATTATCCTATGAAAATAATTAATTATCATCTATCTTTTTGGACTCAAATGATGCATTGTTTTGGAAGAATTGATATAATATGTAAAATGGATCTACAAATTTTTTTAGATAGGTCAACGATAAAAAATTCTTAATATAACCATTAGTGGTGACCTTCAAGATTTAAAATGGGTAACTAATTTTTTAGTGTTTACTAACGTTACAACACTAATGAGTGGATAAGTTTGGGAAACTAACTCTTTAGAATGTAAGATTTTTTAAATCATTAGATCAAAATGATGAGGTATACTCTAATGACCTGGAACGTCCATAGTTTTTTAAAATAAATGGGAATTTTACGAGTCCATGAAATTTGATGACGCTTGATTTTGAGGCCCGAAGTACCAAGAATGATCCATCGATGTTTTTTCAAGATTATGTTAACATGTTTAAGAATTTTTCCTAAAAAAGTGGAATAACACTTATATGGTTACTCGAATCTGAAACATGAGGGCACCACAATACTCAGGATGATTAGTTTTGCCAACATGCGACTTAATATTATTCAGCGAAGGCCTCCTATGAGAAAACCCAAAAATGGAATAATCATAAATAAAATAATTATATAAATTATTATATTCTTCGTATTCTTATAACTCAAAAATGGTAACTCGGATAAAAAATCTGAGAAAACCGCTGAACTCATGAGGGTATGGTTTCTTTAAGCAGATACTAACTGTGGTAGGCATGGGCCACCAGAGATTGTTAATTTTTGGCCGGAAATAAAATAATTAAGTGACAGTTATTATATTGTAAAATTCATAACTTCTAAACGGTAACTCAGATTTAAAATATGAGAGTACCGTTGGATTCGTTGGGGAGTGTTTCACCTAGGCAGAGCCTAACTTTGACCGGCACGGGTCGAGGGTGACTGATAACAATTTTCATAACTTTTTTTTGGGTACATTCAGTAAACACGCGAGTGGAATTTTGTAACTATTGAACCAGTGCTTGAAATTGAAATCTGATGGCACCATTGAACTCACAGCGCTGATATTCGCATAAGGAGACGTTCACCTCAACAACAAATGGATTAGGGTAAAAGTTAATTTTTGGGTTTTTCATGAAGGAATAAAAAAATAAAAGTCTGTGATACTTTATATTTATTTGCATCACCCATGTGGGTGTTGGGAGGTGGGGTCCACAGGAATTAAATCTCCTTGTAGAATCTGGATGTGGGGACCACCAGAACTTAACTTCCCATGAGAGGTTAAGGTGGTGAGGACCACCTGAACCCTAACCTCCCATGAGAGGTTATGGTGGTGGGGACCACACAGGATTAAACGCCATTGAAACCCCCCTTTAATTTGGAGAAAAACTCAACTCCCATAATTGACAAGGGAGAGCCTGATGACCTCCTCCACCTAAATTGTTCCAACGCACCGCATCATTTGTGCCAGTGAAAATTAATCAGCTTTCCCCATTTTAAGTTATGTAACAACATCATTGGAGTTTATGATGGTTCCTAATAAATGAACCATCATAAATTCCAATGATCGTTACCGACCTCCCCCATCTCATTTATTTATGGAGACTAGTGGGACGAATTGGGATGGCTTCACCAAGTGAAGAAGTGCTGGTAAAGTGAAACGACACCCAACAATTGGAGGATTACACTCTCCAACGAAGAACATGTTCTGCCTTGAAGAATTCTCCACCGACGAAGAACGCCGACGAGGAAGGTCTTCAACTATGAAGAACGACCTCAACTTCGACTTTCATCCTCGAAACATCCTCCGACGTAGGATATTTTTATCTAAAAGAATCGACATCCACCTTTTTGCGCCAACAAAAAAAAAGATCAAGTTAGGGGTTATTTGTGGGATAACACTTTCCTTGATTTCTTTTGGGGTTTGGGAAAGAATCGTTGTAGAGTTTGTAAAAATTGATGTTCATCGTTCTTCTTTCTTGTTGATCCATATGTTACCACTCTAAATGCAAATGATGTGGGCCAAACTAACATGGCCCGACCCCTCCTCTATTCTTCTTTGTGTTTTTCTTCGAAATGAAAGAAGACAAATAAGGCAACGAAGGCAACGATGCCACCACCCGTGACCACCGTGACTCGCGCCACCCCGGCGCAGCCCCGACCTCCTGACCGAACTGGTTGGGTGCCCACGCCATGCAAAACCGCCCTGGGCCGAGCCGGCTCCACACCCCGGCTCGCGCCCCCTAATGGACGAGCCACCCGGGCCTCACCGCCCATCGGTCACACCTCCCACTAGTTAAACCGGCCGCGCCGCCTCCCGACCTCCCGATCCGCCAGCACCCCTCACGGCGCCGCGACCGCCCGCACCACTGGAGGTGCCCAAGAAGAACCGTCCCTGCGCCCCGGCTGATACGGGATGACCATGGCCCTCCGAGCCGCCCCGACCGTGCTAACCTCGTGGCACCCTCCTGGCCGAATTGGTCTCGCGGCGCCCTCCTGGCCGAGCCGCCCTCGCACCTGTAACACCCTGATATTTTTTATGAGAAATATTCTATTTAATTTCTTTGAAATCTTGTGTTGAACGCTTCACCAATAGTACCTTTCTCTATACACAACACTTTATAATCTTGTGGTATACACAAACACTATTCTTTCATGTGTTGCACGCAAGAGCGACCTTCCTCAATAGCTTGTGTTGTACACAATATCTAGTTTTACTAAACAACGAAATATTGTTGTGAACTAGCCGTTATGAATAGTATTAACTAAATTTTGAATTTTATTACATAATAATTCACCTTACTCATATTCTACAACATGGTATGAGAACAAAATAAATTTTTTAAAAAATTCAGTTTTGCTGTCTTTTGATGGCACACCCACTTTAAATCTAGTTTTTGACATGTTTATAAGTTCAATTAGACAAAATATACTAATTAATTACAATAAGGATATAAAAAATTACTTTGGATAAATTTTTTATATTTTTCTGTTAACTTTCATATTTTGATGAATAGTAAAAATACGCTAAACATTAATTAAAAACATCTTTTTTCATCAAGATAATTTATACGGATAAATTATAAAATTAAATGGTTTTAAAGTATAAATATAATATATTTTTACTAGTTAATATAATTCAAGTCATTTCAATTAATTTTAATTTTAATTTATAGGTAAAAACATTTCAATATTTGACAATGTTTTAACTTTTAAAACATGTTTTCATAACAACGGGATTAATTTTAAATTAATTACTGCAACTTCTGTGTTTTGAATTTTGAAAAATAGATTCCAAATTTTTAATCATTATGTCCAAATAATGTAAATAGGATATTTTTTATTTTTGGGCATTATGAATAGTAACTACGGTAAATTTTATTTACTACAGTTAAAGGTAAATAAGGTAATTAAGGGTAAAAATAAGATTATAAAATTACCCTAACACCTGCAAAAAATCTATTGGAAGAATTTAAGTCCACCCATATCACCTAAGGGTACGAATAGATTCATTTCATGGACTTTTTAACTTGAAAATTATATAATAATTATTAAAACCAAAGAAGGTGACATCATGTCACTCTCCTATATCTTATAAGTGTAATAATTTTATTTTAGTGACAAACTTCATAAAACATCAATCATGAATAGTCTCAAAAAATATAGTAATATTATCTAAATCATTTGAATTTATTTATAATTTTAGGGATTAAAAAATTATCATTAATTCTGACATAATAGGGATGTGGAAATTATTTTATTAATTGAAATCTCAAATAAATGGTTTTAAAAATATTAAAATAAATATTATATGAACTATTTAATGTGATCCAAAAATTTTCTAGATAAATATGACATGTTATTTGTCTATTAAATATTTTAGTTCGAAAATATCTTTAGTGTGGATTTTATTTAAATTCAAATAAATGAATAGTGTCAAAATCGACACTTTCGTTATTTTATAAAAAAACATATTATAAATTTTTTAGAAATCAGAAAAATATTTAAAAAGTTTAATTTGAAATTTATAGGGTCCAAAATTTCATTAAGGATACAATTATGGACAATCCACACCACATAAATAATTATTTATTACAATTTAAAATTTAGAATATTATTACCACAAATAAAATAAAATAGATTAAATAAGGATAAATCAAGTTGATAAGGTTTAAAATAATTTCCCAACATGTCTAAATTTTATTGGATGATGAGATTACAACCATATATCATATAATATTAGTATTTCAGTCATTTTTGTAAGTTTTTAAGTGGTGTTTGAATTTATTATCAATTAATATTTCTTATGTTTCCAAAGGTTCCCCTCTCCTCCCTTATAAAATGGAACCTCGTCCCTGTCCTTCTAACAACATTTTGAGCCTTAAAGCTCAACCAAAACCAGTACATTTCCCTTATCCACTTCCCTAGACACATTCTAGAGGTCCTGGCCTTCTTCAAATACCATCTTTAGTGCCCTCATAGGATATTTAGAAGAGGCGCGTCGAAGAAGAGGTAATATCCTTTACCGATTCGTTCAAATTTATTTCCTCTTGTACTTAATCTTATTTATTTAATTAATTATAATGTAATAACAATAGTATCACTCATATACTTAAATTTTATTATAAATATTAAACAAACCTATTTCACCTTCTATCCATCCTACATAAAATGAAATCATCGAGCGTGCGTACATACGGAATACTATCGCCACGCCGTGGTGTAATCTATTTTCCACCACCACCTTACTTGGATGGATATAATGGTGGCCTAAATGGCCCAAAAGCCTTTTTTCATTTATTATGGATAATCCCCTTTTAAGGGTTGAAGACGAACCCATACATGACCCGTAGGCCCAAAACACAAGGCCCAACAAACCCGCAATACATGACCCGAAGGCCGAGAGGCATTCCATTCCCAATACATAACCCGTAGGCCCAACCCACTTGAACTACCCCTCCCCAACTTTTTGCATCATTGATCACCTAGCTCCCACCTTGTATTGCTGATCGGCTAGCATTTCCCCGTACAAGGCTGCATGGTGCTTGGTCCCGATGGCGGCTGCCATACCTTCTCATTCTTTCTATCCGATTAGCTCTACATCTAGTGGCTACTACTCCTATTTCTCTAATCCTCTTATAGGGACTATTCTTGAGCTTAAAGAAAAGCATGATGAATCTGTTGGTATATATGAGGCTAATTTTAGAAGGCTTGCAAGGTATGCATCTGGCTTTATCATCCAATGTGAGAGTAAAGTTGATCGATTCTTTAATGGATTAAAACCAAGTCATCAAAGGGAATTATCTATAAGAGACTTCAGTAGATATGAAGAAAATGTGTGTTGTGTTATCAAGGTAGAATTGGAAGTTGGTGTTACATATCCATCTCATGTTTTTTACAAGAAATGAAAGATGTATTTCAAGGAAATATTACAAAACCATGGTGAAAAGAAGACAAATGTTTCATTATGCTCAATGTGTGGAAAGAAGCATGGTGGAGATTGTATTAAAGGGAATAGATAATGTTTTATGTGTGGAAAACATGTTCATTGAGAAGGTGAGTGCCAATGTAATGTGCAAAAGGTAGCTAATAATGTGAATAGATAAATGACTACAAAGAACGCACCACCAACACTTCAATTCTACAAGTGTAGGGAAATGGGGAATTATGCTAACCAATGACGTAATCCAAGGGTTAATGATGATCGACATAAAAAACCTCTTATGGAAAAGTAAATAGGTAAGTCACATGCGATCAATATTGGCGATGTTGAATATGACAACGAAGTGGTGGAATTATTAAGTGTTTATTTAAATGGATTCCAAAATTGTGTTGTAGAATCTCATTTTTTTATCATAGAATATTAAAATATCTATGTTTTGGTTAGTTTTGGTTTTCAATAATTGTATGGTACCGGTAACCATGAAAAGTCATTGAAATATTTTTTGAAAGTAGATGATATGTGAAAAATGAAGGGATAAGGTTAAAATAATATGTTTGATAGTATTAATGAGCTCACGAGTGATAAAAGGATATAGTGACATCATGGTTTGAGTATATAGAAATTTTTGTATTTTGGTATGTGAAAAGAGTTACCTTTTGACAGAATTAATGTTTTCACTAAGGTACTTTGGTAACTCATGTTTCAAGAGAATACATGATTAAGGTATTCACATGTTTGGAATGTGACCAACAAGATATATTGTATTATATATGGGGATAAATGATGGTATTCACATGATCGGTAGATGACATTCCTAGAAATCATTTACTTTATACTATGTGAATGGATATAATTATTTTGGATAAGAATAAATATTGGAATGGAATAAGTTGTGTAATATATATTATTGTTGCTGGCTACAATTTTTTGATACTATTTCTGAAATGTTATAATAGCATAGTTTTAGATAAAGCACAACCTGCAGGACTGACAATAACCTGTAGCATCAGACAAGGTTGCTGGAATCAAACCCATAACCGAAGGGTCACAAGCCTTTATCACCTACCACTGGCCTACAGGAAGTCCTTGGTTAGTAGGAATTTGTTTTATTTTGGTAAGAGGTATGATAGATGAAATATAAGTCCATTTTGGGAATCATATAAGATTAATCTAACCATAGATGCCCTTATGTATATTAAATAATTTGTGCTAACATTTTTTTGATAAAGATAAATGGAATGACATATAATTCTATCGCATGATATACTAACACTTCAAGAATGAAAAATTCAACTTCATTTCGTTAAATAATAGATGAAGTGGAATATTTTTTTTAAATGACCAACAATGATATTAAACTAAAATCAAGTAAGTATTTCTCCATATGAAAAAATTCATCAACTTTAGAGAAATGATCTTGAAAACCAAAAATTTTGTCCTAGTGCCCTCATATCTGACGAATCAGATGGTATATTAGATCATCAAAAATTTATGGATTTTTGATCGATGGAATTTTCATGGCCATGTTCTCTACCACTCTCCATCAGAACTTGATGGTTAGATTTCTCTTCCATATCCATATTTTCAACTATATTCTCTTATGTGGAAACCCAGTGATGTGTTACTTTGGGTATCTGTTATGTTTATAATGTTACTTTTTAAAATAAAGTTTTAGTATTCCTTTTTAAGATGTGGGTTCCTATGAAAGAAACTTTCAAGTAGTAACGATTTATAACATTAACGAATTTCGAGGGAGAAATTAATTCTAAGGGGGGTAGAATGTAACATCCTGAGATTTTATGAGAAATATTCTATTTAATTTCTTGGACATCTTGTGTTGTAAGCTTAACCAAGAGTAACTTTCACTATACACAACACTGTATTAGCTTGTAGTATACACAAACACTATTCTTGGCTCGTGTTGCACACAAGAGCGACCTTCCTCATAAACTTGTGTTGTACTCAATACCGAGGTTCACTAAACAACGAAATATTGTTATGAACCAGCCATTATTAATAGTATTAACTACATTTTGAATTTTATTACATAATAATTCATCCTACACGTATTCTAGAACATGGTTTGAGAACAAACTAAATTTTTAAAAAAATGCAGTTTTTCCACCTTTTGATGGCGCACCCACGTTAAATCTAGTTTTGACACGTTAATAAGTTAAATAATATGAAATAAACTTATTAATTGAAATAGGAATACAAAAATTTACTTTGGATAAATTATTTACATTTTTCTGTTAACTTTCATGTTTTGAGGAATAGAAAAATACGCAAAATTTTAATTAAAAACAACTTTTTTCATCAAGATAATTTATATTGCTAAATTATAATATTGAATGGTTTTAAAATATAAATAGAATATATGTTTACCATTTAATATAATTCCAGTCATTTCCATTAATTTTACATTGAATTCATAAGTAAAAGCATTTCAATCTTTGACAATGTTTTAACTTTAAAAGCATGTTTTCTTAACAATGGGATTAATTTTAAGTTAATTACTACAAATTATGGGTTTTTAATTTTGAAAAATGGATTCCATATTTCGAATCAGTAGGTCCAAATAATGTTAATAGGCTACTTTTTATTTTAGGGCATTATGAATAGTAACTACGGTAAATTTTATTTACTACAATTAAAGGTAAAACAGGTAATTAAGGGTAAAAATGAGAATATAAAATTACCCTAAAACCTTCCAAAATTCTATTGGATGAATAAAAGTCGACCCATATCACTTAAGGGTCGGAATCTATTCATTTCATGGTATTTAACTATTAGAATTATATAATTATTATTAATACCACAGAAATTGACAACAAGTCACTCTCTTATATAATATAAGTGTAATAAATTTAACTTAGTGATAAACTTCATAAAACATCAATCATGAATAGTATAAAGAAAGAAAATAAAATTATCTACATCATGTGAATTTATTTATAATTTTCAAAGATTAAATAATTATCATTAATTATGACACAACAGTGATGTTGAATATATTTTATTGATTGAAATAACAAATAAATGGTTTAAAAATACTAAAATAAATATTATATGAACTATTTAATGTGATACACGAATTTTTTAGATAAATATGACATGTTATGAATCTATTAAATCCTTTATTTTGAATATATCTTCTGTGTGGATTTTATTTAAATTAAAATAAATGAATAGTGTCAAAATTGACACTATTGTTATTTTATAAAAATAACATATTATAAAATTGTTTAAAAATAACAAAAAAATTTAAAAGTATCAATTGAAATTTACATAGTCGAAAAATTCATACAGTATAAAATTATGGACAATTCACAAAACATATGTGATTATTTATAATAATTTAAAATTTAGAATATTATTACAACAAATAAAATTAAATAGATTAAATAAAGATAAATCAAGTTGATAAGGAATAAAATAATTTTACATCAATTCTAAATTTTATTGGTTGAATAGATTTCAGCCCTATATCATATAATCTTTGGATTTGAGTCATTTTTGGATGTTTTTAAGTGGGGTTTGAATTTATTATAAATTAATATTTCTTATGTTTCCAAAGGTGCCCCTCTCCTCCCTAATAAAAGGTCACCTCCTCCCTCTCCTACTCGCAACATTTTGAGTATTAAATGTCAGACAAAACCTATCCATTTCTCTTCTAAACTTCCCTAGAAACATACTAGAGTTCCTGGTATTCTTCGAAGACCAACATTAGTTCCCTAGGAGGAGCTTTAGAAGAGGCGCGTCTAAGAAGAGGTAATATCCATTACCGATTCATTCAAAATTATTTATTCTTCTACTTCCTCTTCATTATTTGTTTCATTATAAAGTAATAACATCAGTATAACTCATATAATAATATATTATTATAAATATGAATCAACCCTATTTCACTTTCTATCCATCCTACGGAAGATGATATCATCGTGCGTGCGTGCATACGGCATACCGTCTCCACGTCGTGGTGTAATCTGTTTTCCACCACCACCTTACATGGATAAGTATAATGGTGGAAGTAGTAACTATATATGATTATTATAACATAATACTGATTCAGATAAATTATATGATCCACTCCAATTCAATTCAATAATTATGGGATTAATATCATCGTTTGTGCATACGTACAGATTACCATCTCCACGCTGCTATGAGATTCACTCTCCATGATTAACCATTCAAGTATGATTATAAAGTATATATAATAAATAATTATGAAATATATGACATAATAATGATACTGTATTTATGTACATATATGTTTCATTTATTAATTCCATTCAATTCAATAAGGAAACGAAAACAGCGTTCCTGCGTATGTACGTCCCACCGTCTCAATTAACGGTGTATTTCATTTCATTTGTCGATATATCATATATATTTATATGATGAATATATATTACATATAAATCATTTATTACATTCTGGAATTAAGTAAATTATGATATAAGTAATAATATCATGAACGACAAGTCGAAACACGTATGATAAATGAATTTTTTTTACCCAAAACGCCGCTTTAACATGGAATTAACAAAAGAACAAGAAATATAAAGTCCTAATTGAATCTTATATGATATCAAAAATATTATTATGGTTCTGTTACAGGTTAACAGTATTTTTAAACCCACTATACAATATTTTTGGACACATACAGAAGAAATTGGACCTAAGGTAATGGATAATTTTGAAATCTCATTTTTATCCGAGATTGCGTATACATAACTATTTCTTGGGGTTTTATTTTTCGTCAATGTCCATGAAAATGTTTTAATAAAGTGTTTAATATTCATACATATCTGTTTAAATTCATTTTTACTCCTTTTTTTACTTTTACATTGTGTTATGGAAGGAATTTTTCTTTTTTACCACACGTGGAACATTTTCAGTTTTCCGTTAAATGTAAGAGGATAATGTTTTTTAACTTATACGGTGTGAACAGATTTTTATGATTTCATAATGTCTTATTTACATATAGCTTACTGTATAAGATTTCATGATTATTTTAAACAAAATTTTGTTCTTTAAAATTGCATGTCATTTTGAGAAATGAAAATGATTTCAAAGAAAAAAGAATACTTTCCTCAAGAATTCATTTCATGTGTTTTACTAAAACTATTTTCCATATATGATGAAATTATTTAATATGATTATGTTTCAATAATAATGTCTCTGTTATTAAAATGGTTTGATTTTTCTTAAGGAGAAATGATATCCATTTGTTTTATTTAGATTATGTTATGATGGGATGATTTTTATGGAACCCATTTTATTCATTGGGTTATGATGAATGTTTTATGTTTATTTTGTGGTACATGTAAGAATGATTTCAACATGAGATGTGTGGGACCTATATCTCCCTCAAATTTATTGGGTAAAGATTTATATCTCATGAGATAGACATGGCTGGAATGACAAGTGAATCTGGTTCAGTAATACAGGGCTGGAACGACATGTAAACCTGGTTCAGTAATGGACTTTGTCCACTATGATTGTATTAGTAGCAATGCCTTGGATATTATACAAATAATTACATGTGCTTAATGGTATCCATAATTACATGTTTTATTCACATTATATATTATCATTTTTAATGTTCCTTTATGATATATGCCCTTTTCACTGCGAATATTTATGTCATTACTCATGATTGTGATGTTTTATGTTCATGTTCTTATGTTCAAATGTTTAGGGATTGTTTTATGTTCTACATGTTTACCCATAAAGAGAATTTGAGCTCACCCTTTTTTGGTTTTATTTTCCCCAGGATATAAAGAAAGGTTTTTGGTAAGAAAACAAAAGGGGAAGATCTTTATGGGAGGTGTTGAAGATCGTTCACCATGATTAGAAGATTATGTTCTGAGTTTCCAAAAACACCGAACTAATATGGTCTTTGGGTGTCTGTTTTTGTCATGTATTAATTATTATGTAAAAGTAATGTAATGTCTATGTACGTCATGCATTTGGCCTCTACAGTGGAGCCCTCTGGGCCGAGCCGCCCCGAGCTGCACCCTGCGGCCGTCCAAGCCGAACCTGTCTTGCGGAGCCCTCTGGGCTGAGCCACCATCGCGGTGCCTTCTGGTCTGAGTCGCGCCGCATGGACCTTATGGGTGAACCGACCCCATGACTCTAGGCCGATACGCCCTCGTGGCACCCTTCGGGCAGAGGCTCTCATGCGGTTCCCTTGGGGGCAAACCACCCTCGCGGCCTGGTGGGTGGGGCCCAGTGGGTCGGGCAGGGCCAGACCCAACGGGTCATGCTGGGTCGGACCGGACCTTGGCCCACTACGACCATTTACATTCTTTTGAACATATATTTGGCACCAGATGTCTGTTTGACGAACTGTCAATGGTGCTGGAAATCTTCGAGTGAGACGATCCCTCTGTGTATACCCTTCTGCAGTTTCGGGTATAGTTGAGGTACAATAAAGTTGGATCGAGCATGAATCTAACAGGGCCCCAGAGACTAAAAGGCTAATAACTCACAGACCGGGCATTGGATTGACACGTCGTTTTGTTGAGTTGAGACCCCTTTGATGTGGAAGACCATTGAGATACTACTTCGAGGGACTTCATGATAGTTTTAGTATCCACCAATATCTCGTGGAACAGATCCTTCCAGTGATGAGCGAGCAGAGTGAATAGACCTAGTTACTGTCTAAAACCTAACGACTGCTGACTCTTTGACTCGGAGTGACTCTACTGGCCCAGTGAGGAGCGTATGGTTGTGGTGGAAGACCCATGGTGTAGGAGAGTTCTTTGTGACGTGGTAGACCTACGGTACTCAACAAGAGGAGTAACTCTGAAGGATAAGAGGGGGAGGGCTTGGGCGTGGTGGTAGACCCGCGGTGGGGAGTGCGTCTATGTGACGTAGCAGAACCATGGTACTGGACATGTAGAGTACCTCAGTAGTTCAAGGTTAGTGGTAAGAACCTCAATGTGACACAGTAGGCCAACTATACTAGATAGAAGAGTATTTCTCCAGTAGAAGAGGTTTCCATAATGTAAATAAAATCATCTTTGAGCTGTGTCAGTACTTGTGTGTTTTCATCACGATTGTAATTGATTACTTAATAACATAGGTATATGTATGGGAATATACCTATGTAGGGTTATCTATTTATTTCATAATTTTTGGTTTATCTTTGTTTGATTATGTAAGACCTTGAGGGTCTCAGGGTCCCTACTATGTATTTTTATACACACCCCTACACGGGCTATGCCCACACCTTGTTGTGTTGGATGAAAATGATAGACAGTGCTAACTGAGGCTGAGAGTACTAGGACTAGACGGTACTCGGAGGTGGACCATACAACTTATTGGTACATGGAGGAGAAAGACGGATGTGGAGTGATGAGGAGAAGATCTGTACATACCCATCAGGTAGGAACCTCGAAGGAATATCTAGTAGCCGACATTCCCTTTTCAACAGTTGCATTGCATTTTAGTTTTACTTGTACTTTCCATTGGGGCTTGTATTCTAGCCCCTTTTACTTTCAGTAGCGTTTTTTCATATATTTTAATTGGGGTTTTGTCCAGCTGTGTGCTTGTTTGCGTGTGTGTTACAGGTTATAAAGGCAATACCTTCCCAGTTTTAAGGAATACACCTTTGGTGATAGCCACCAGCCCCTAGCCTATGGAAGGTGGGCTTAGGGTAGTCACGACACGGGCCCCGGGGATGGGTCGTGACATATTATATCAGTTGGCTATTCCTTCTAAATTTTACTCCATGCCTAATACTAATATTTTGTTAAATTTTAGAAAGTATGTTCCTGCACCAGTGCGTGTGATACAATATAATGATTTTGATATGGGATATGATGCATCCTATATTGAGTATTCCATATGAAATTTAAACTAATCTTATAAATTATTATGGGGGAAGTTTATTATATTATTTTGGTTTTGGTGGAAGCATGAGAATCTCCAAGTCAAGTATTGGAAGTGATAAATATGAATGAATAGAAAATAATCATGATTGTTTCCTTAGTAATTTGATTAATGGTTTTTAGAGATGAGAATATCAATAGTGGTGAGGTTGTAAAGACAGTAACTGTAAAGTCCCGGTTTTGGAAGCCACACAGAGGAACCCCGTACCCGGTTGGTCACATGGCCTCAAACACATTTCCATGAACATCAGAGGCTACCAACTAGCAGTGAAGGTATTGGGAGTGATAGTGGGGAAAGTATTCCCTCATTGGTAGAGTACACATTGGAAGTAAAAAAATTCATACCCAAGGGAAGTAGTAAATACAAAACAACAGTAACAGCGGAATACTGATAAAGGAAAAAATTGGAGAAAATATATTTATAAATGATTCAGGATATATATATGTCAAGGAAAATAGAAAAACAAGTCACAATGCTGGAATACAACAGTACTAAACCAAAGTGAAAAATAAAGCAGATAAACTCTTCCGCATCACAAGCCATGACTCGGTCCAATGCTCTCCATCTGCACAACAATCAAGAAGCTGAAGTCGAAGGGCCATTACCCTTTTCTATACCTACAACAATATAATCTTTTTGGGAACAAAAACATGACCCAAATAGGTTGTGAGACAATATCCCAGTTGGAAACAACCCGATGATCTATGCCTAACAGTCAGTGAATATATGGCAAGTAAAAGTACAGGAAGCAGTTAATAGAAAACCACTCAGTATAAATTAATCCACAGTTTCTAAAATAGAATTTACAAAAAAGCAATTAGATACTCAACCAAGTAGAAAAAACAGGTAAACCTCTAGGTTGTTCTCTCAGCCTAACCCCAATGGTTCAACCAACAAGTACTAGTAACCCTCCTGGAGGCACACACAGTCTCACACCTCTGGTTTAGCTAAAGAATAGACTCATTGGGGAAGCACTCACCGTCAATTCCCCCTATTGTCTCGTATCATACTAAAGGCTCTCTGGGGAAGCACTCAACGTCTCAGTCCCCCTATGTCAAGTGATGAGGGACCAAAGACACTCTGAGGATGTACTCCATGTCAATTACCAATGTGGTCTCACATCGTATTATAAAGACACTCTCGAGAAG
Source organism: Viscum album (assembly GCA_963277665.1). Lineage (NCBI taxonomy): Eukaryota > Viridiplantae > Streptophyta > Magnoliopsida > Santalales > Viscaceae > Viscum > Viscum album. Next base: position 1,942,915,431 of record OY728140.1, on the reverse strand, counting down.
CCCTTACGTCCATTCTCCCTATGGTCTACTATAGTAGGTTCTCACAGCCCAGTGTAAATTCAGCAAGTATCACATCGTGTAACAGGAAAAGTAACCTCAAAAACTACTTGGATAGCATTATATAGCATCTCATCATGAAAGAACAATAGTCACACAATCCTATAATACTAGGCCTGGGAAAACAATAGTAGTCAACCAGTAACTAGACCCAATAGTCCAGATAGGCAAGAACATGCATGGAAAACACTTTTAAAGCCTAACAATTTGCCCAAAACACAATTAAAATCCACTAATCTAGCATAAAATCAAATAAGGAAATCAATAGGGATAAAACGGTAAACATGAAACACCCCGTTCAAGCGTCTTGGTGGAATTTGAACAAAATACTCAATGAATTTCTACAGAAAGGCACAAACCACCTACCTTGATGTTATGAGATCTCTATACATGAACCACGGGGATTGAATCACCTTAGAACATCAGAAGATCTAAAAAAGGTCTAAAACATTCAACCAATGATATATTGATTATGATAGAGAATTGGGAAATGATGCCATAGGATAAGAGAGAACTCACCGCTGTGATTCCATCGCACTCGCCGGTGTTTGAATCGGAGGACAGACAGAGGATTGGGTGTTTGTTGAAGATATGCAGTTGTACGGACTCTCTTGGATAATGAACACCTAGAGGAAGATGGTTTTGTTCGTCAGACGTGACCCTGGTGTGTTTAATTAGAAAAATACATAGCATGTAATTTTGGAGTACACGACGTGTACTCGCTTTTTCCATACTCCGCTGTAAGTAGCCTCAAAACAACATTACACGGCCATGTTTGTGGCCCCAAAATAGTGAGCACATAGCCTTTAGCGGCAAGAAATTACATGGTGTGTACTCATAATGTACATGGTGTGTACTTCAAAACTTCCCAAAAACTCCTCTTTTCTCAAAAACTCCAGAATAAGTAAAAATATACCTGAAAAGAATTTCCAGGTTCTTAAAAACATCCCACCTTAAATAAAGTTGTCCCTGAATTTCCCTAGCGTGGCGTAGAAGAAGAAACCCCAAACATCTCTAGCCACTATGATCGTACATCAGCCTCCCTCTCCCAAGTCTCATCCTATACTCGCTCGTGCTTCCATAGGAGCCTTTCCAAAAGAAGAGACCAGCCATGGAGAAGCTTCGTACTACGATCGAAAATCCGGATAGGATCCTCCTCGAAAGATGCATCCACCTGTAAATCGACTTCCTCGTGTTGTAAAGAATGAGACGGGTCTGAAATGTAACGTCACAACAATGAAATGTGAAAGAAGTTATGCATAACTTGATACCTCTGAGGTAACTACAACTGATAGGCAACCATTCCAACTCTCTCCAGCACCTCAAATGGCATGACATACCTCAGCAAAAGCATACCCTCGCTTCTAATCTTCTTGTGCCCCAACCTCGGTGTCACGCATAGGAAAACCTGATCCCCGACCTTATACTCCAGAGGTCATATCCTCTGATCAGCATATGACTTCTGTCAGGACTGTACAGTAGCCATCCTCTTCTGAATCAACTCTATCTACTCCATGGTCTCCTGAACAAGACGATGTCCCATCAAAGCTGTCTCTCCTGCCTCCAACCAACATAAGGGTGATCGGCATGGACTACCGTACAAATCCAAATATTGTTCCTTATGAATAGTATCTAGAAAACTATTATTGTAGGAGAACTCCACAAAAATTATATGCTTCTACAAACAACCTCCAACGTCCAGAATGCATGCTCGGAGCATATCCTCAAGCACCTGAATTATACGCTCGGACTGGCTATCTTTCTGAGGATGGTAGGAAGTACTCAAAAGCACCTACATACCCAAATCTTTTTTATCCCTTTCCAGACCCGAGAAGTAAAAAATGAATCCCTTTCTAAAACGTTGGAGTGTAGAACTCCATGCAGATATACAATCTCATAGATGTACAACTGTCGTAGCTCATAAACATAGATGGTCTCCTTGATCGACCAGAAGTGTGAAACCTCCGTAACCCTATCGATGACAACCCAAACAACATCATTCCCTTGAGGAGTACTCGACAAATAGGTCACGAATTTCCATCATTACATTGTTCCACTTTCACTCCGGAATGGATAACTGATGCAAAAGAACTTCTAGTCGCTGATGCTCCGCTTTCACCTGCTAACAAGTGGAACACCTCATGAAAAAACTAGCAACATAACTCTTCATACCTGGCCACCAAAACAAATGGTGTAGGTCTCGATACATCTTGGTGACACAAGGATGAAATTCCTAAACTAAGGAATAGAAATCCCACATCAGCTCCTCGCGTATATCTTACTGGCACCAATACACGTCCCTTGCGGGTGCACCAATAATCCATGCGGTATGGATCCACTTGTATAGATGGATTATCATGATTTAGAACATTATTTTGAAACCATGTTGCCAAAAATATAACACTTAAAAAGTTGGAAATTCCCATTTTCCCTTATGAATCTATTTCCCTTTTCCTAGATTTCCCTCTCATTCACCCCCCTTTAACCTAGGTGACAAACAAACAAGATCCTCTCCCTCCATGGATGATTATCCATTGATTCTTGGGTTTTTGGACCACATTTTGGAGTGAATTAATAATCCGGGTGAGTCTAACACTTCCCTTTGATCTATTTTATGTAATAGGCCTTTTGGAATCTCTCTTCTTCATCTCAATCCACAAATCATTCATTTCACCAGAATATTAGGGGTTGAGGCTTTATAGGGTATTTGAGTTTGAATCAATGGTGGAGGTTAAGCAAGTGTTCATCAACTATCATGTGATAGGTGGTCTTAATTCTGTTTCCCATATTCTTGATGTGTAATTTGTGTTTTTGTTTGTCCAATTTGGTTTCTATGTTGCATTTTTATGTCTTGGGTTTTAAAAAATTAATTGGACTTTATACTGAGGTGTGATACCCTTCACAGACCTGGTTGGGTTCATTGATGATGCGAGACCAAACAGAGGGCTACCCATGGGTTTAGTCGAGTCCCTGTAATTGGTTAACAGTATTAGTGAACTTTGATACAGGGGTATTAAGATATAAAATGCGTAAAAAAACCTAATTGATTTATGGGAAGGGTTAAAGGGTTAATTGAAAAAAAAATTATGTGTTTGATTTTGTAAATGATGATTTGGTTTTGAAATGGTTTCATGGTCATGTTTTGGGGCATTGACCTGATTATAAATTTATTGATTAAAAATGATGCTATAAAATGAGAAATATTTTGAAAGGAGTTATTGACCTCAATGTAATTTTAAAATGGGTTTCCTAGTGATATTTCAAATGACGCTTTGATAATATGGTAAAGGTACTTTATTGGGAATATTGTTTAACAGTTATTTTTATAGTTGAAATGGGAATGAAATGCTTTTACATGTTTTAGATTTTAAAGTGGAAGACAGATGTTTTAAAGGATGGAAACAAGATATTTTCAAATAAAAAATTTGACTTGTGTTTTATCCATAATGTAAAATTACGTGTCCAATTGAACGAAAAATAATAAATTTATTAATGAGATAATGAGATAGGACCCTTGAAAATTATGTGGGAATGATAACATAGTTTTGATGTGAACTATGTGGTGAATGTTTTTGGTTTAAGACACCACATAATGCGGTTTTAGGCATAAATATATATGTCTTCAATAGTAATGGTTTCTACTGGTAATTGTGAAATGTTTTTTAAATGAAACTAATATAAATTGTGTTTGATTGGAATCATAGAATAAGGGAGTGTTTGGTATACTGTTAATGTGTTAATGAGAAATAATTTTCAAATGGAAAATATGTTAATGGGTCAAGGCATATGGGTTATTCATGTGTCAATTTAAATTCGAAATGTGATTGTATTGTGTTTCGATTATGATTGTTTTTTGATATGGTATATGTGGTTAAAATATATATGTTATCATGTGCACCTCACTTGGTAGTGTGGGTTATTTACTTGAGATTCTATGCATATAGGTTTAATTATAGCAAGGCTCTAAACTCAAGCCTAAAATGAATAGGTCAGGGAAGGGGACAAAGGATCTATTCCCATAACAGTTAAATTCAATGAGACCACTAGGACTGAGTCTCCTAGGTGAGTGTGATGTATTTTTTTTAATGTGTTTTCCAGTAGTGAGATATTAAAATTAACTAACCCCCTTAATTAACTGAAATTTCCATTATGTAAATTATTTAAATGTGTATCCCATAAAATATGAGATGAAGATGAATTTATTAATGAAAATATAATGGGTGATGATATGTTATTAATTATGAAAATTTATTAAATGGATATTTTATCTAATGGTTATGCAATTAGTATTTATTATTTATATCCATTGTGGTTAAATTATTGAGTAACCCCAAATGTATTGGATTAAACTCCCTGTGTGTCCTGAGTTAGTTTTGTTGATTGGTTAATTATAGAAAAGTTAATGGGTAAATGGATATTTGAAAATTACGTAAATTTTTTCCTTGTTACTTGTATAATTATTTCACTTGTTAACTGTATACAAATTTGTACAAACTAGATAATGATGTAGACACCATTGGTGGAGGCCTAATGAGATATACTCACACCCTTCCATGGACGTCGTGGCACTTGGGTACCTGAGATAATGATACATGTTTTCACGTACATGAGAGGGAGATGGTCATCTTGTTTGGTTATGCATGGTACATAATGATGGAGGATGGAAGGTTTGGACCAGGTTGGGAGTGGGGTCTGTTTCAGAGTTTTTGTTAGATTTGGACTTGATTTATGTTTTATGACTATATAAAATGTATTGTATTCTCATGATTTTGTTGTAGAATTTGTACATGACTAATCATTGGTTTTGTTTTATGTGGTCCTTTTATTATTCCTTTAGGGTATTTTATTTTTTTCATATCACTTATATTGTGGATTCACTCTACTAAGCAGGTATAGTCTCCCTATGTTTCTTTTTTGAAACACCTTGTTATTAGGTAGCCTCTAGTGTATGGGGAGGCATGCATGTTGTCATGTGATGACTAGGTATTAGGAACTAGTTATCATGGATTTCAGTTTGGGGATGTTACAATGTTTTATTTGATAAGGTTGAGTTCTTTCATACTATTAAGTCATGGTATACATGAGAATGTGGTCTTTTTGTTACATGGTAATGAGCTCGTGTCTAGTTGCATGCAGCCCCATATACAAGGGAAAACCCAAGTTTCGATGGGTGTTAAATAATGTTATATTATGTTCTTTCATATTTGGATGATATTTCCAAATTGATTTTCATTCTTGGATGTGATATTATTTATTTACGAGGTTTTCTCTCTTATCCAGATGTGGTAAGAGAGGGTGTGTGAGTTTATGTATCATTCAAGGAATTAAAGATGGATTGGTCATCTATATGTTTCTTGTGATTGAATTTTAAATTACATGATGATAAACCAAATGGGTATAAAAATGAGAAATTGAATGAAATGATATGTGTTTAAAGTTGGGTTACAAATTGTATTGAGAAACATAAATCCTTAGGTCTGGAAAAATAAAAATTATATGAAATTTTATTTTGAATAATACTAGGATTTCTGAAGTGCTGGGGTAATAATAAGGTTTTTGAAAGTGTGAATGCATGGGTTTTGAAAATTATGTTTTTTGAAATGTGAAATAATAGGTTTAAATGGAAAAGTATAATTAAGAAGGAAAATGGGATAATAATGGAAATCATAGGTAAAATGTTGGTGGTTATCCCTTGTTTTGGTTGTTGTCCTTGTGTATGGGTGGATTGGGTAGTTATAATTCCATAGTTTGAGACCATATCTTGCAGGATGTGAGATCTTATTGTGTTTGGGTCTGACTGATGGGATTTTAATTTTTTCATATTATGTTAGGTTGTAACTGTGAATATGTGACATGAAGTATGTTAATGTGAACGCGGTGATCCTTGTGAGTTGTGTTTAGACCCTAGAGTGGATGATTAGTTCATGATTCATGTGTACATGTACAGTTATATTTAGTGTGGTACCTAGAGTAAATGGTTGTTTGGTGCATAAGACATATTGTGTTTAAAAGGGATTAGGATGACTGTTGTGAGTAGCCGGTTGTTTGAGGTTTGGTGTGCATATTTTAGAGAAAGAGATCTGGAAACCATTGTTTGCTGTAGAAATAGTTAGTTATGTTAATATCGTCTGACTATTCAGGATGAACTATGAGAGAAGATGGTTGTGGTATCAATGCCTTTAGTTACATTCTCCATAGGTAGAAATTTTCGACATAGGTTGTGGAACACAATGAGTTTTTCCAATTACAGGACTAACCTTGAGTGTTAAGTAGAAAAGATAATGCTTTCGGGATACGTGTCTCTAAATTAAAAATATTACAAAATCTAGTTTAGCATTGAGGTATATTAGACTAGGTTTGTAGGTGATTGGAATGTAAAGCACATGTGGGTGATTCAGAGGTGAAATTTATGCACATTGGTTTCCATCTAGTTTTGGTAAAAGTCGGAAATTGGGGCCTTTTCTTTACTTTTCAGGGTTCTCGTGAAAGGAAATATCATTTCAAGACCTGAACCTATGGTTTTGATAGAGTCATATGTGGATAGAAATGTTGGTTTGGGGTGGACAATTAATGGATGATCATAGAATAGATTGTCACTTTTGTTACAGAGGACACTAAGGATGAGGTTAGTCTTGAGGTTTGTCTATTTATAGGAGTGATTTTTTTAGTGAGATGTTGAGAAGGCATTGGTTCTAATTATATATATAAATCAGGTGGCATGATCAACATGGATAATGTATGGATCATGTGTGATAGAGTCTGTTATTGTGTGTGTGGTCGAAGAAGAGTGTGAGACCTTGATGGTTTCGATGAGTACCATTTGATGGGTATGTGTTAGGAATGCACGATGTTATTGGTTTATGTTCCTAGGTGGGTTAGGTGTAAGAAAACATTTTTTATATGTAATCAATGTGAACAGGTCTGAGCTGTGAAAGAAACCAGTTGGTTTGGGTTTGGAAGAATGGATCATTTTGTGTCTATTATGATCAATGATTATATACAAGAAGAACCTGAGTGAGATGATGATAATGATGAAAAAAGAAATGATGTCCCTTTACCTCTTGTAATAGTTTAATGAGGTATCATGGAGTTTTGTTGGAGGTTCCATTTATGTTGTGGTGTTTTAGTGTGGAAAAGGCACATATGAGTAGGGATGCTTTAGGGATTCAGAAATTTGAGGAGTCCTTGTGGTAAGAGGTGATGATGGTAGTTGATAGATTGTGGGGGAGTTAATTGAAAACTGTATAACATAATTTAACCAATGATTATAATTCCCAATGTCTTGAAATATTTCCTAGTTTGCTGAGATGGATCGGGGTTTACGAATAGCATCTTGAGTGCGTTTTGGATGGGATTAGATCCTCTTAGAGGATATTCCTGAGGAGTGTTATGTGTGTGGGACTCATATGTAGGGGGATAACAATATCTATTGATCTAGGACAGGTCCTCAAGGTGGACTATATGTACATCTATTCCATGGGTGTCGTTCTCCGAATAAGGGAATGAGTAGTGGGTAATTCATGTTTCATTATTCCGGTGGGAGGAGGACGACAATGTCCAAGTTTAGGGTTCAGTCTGTGAATGATTGTGAGACACAAAGGTTGAAATTTCTTGTGGAATGTAGTGGAAATAAAAATCATAATGTGGGGAGCACAATTTTAAGTCATGTATGTGTGGAGAAAGTTGGGAAGTGGATGTGGTGAAATTGAGAATAAATTAAAAAACCTATAAAGTTAATGTCTGGGTTCCTTGGGGGGGAATCATGTTGCCCTAGGATAGGATGGTTGGTCAATCTGAGAGATGGATTCAAGATCAGGTTAGTTCTAAAGGTAATCAACATGGTCACATTAGATATGTATTGAGGTTGCTATAGATAATGATAATGCTTTTAAGAGTTGATAATTCTGTGATGGAGAAGTTTTATCATCTGTTTGGGAATAATTAGAAAGGTGTGTTCATATGAGGGTTGTTTTAATTAAGTGAAAAGGCATCGTGGATAGGTAATGTGATTACATTCCAACAATGGAAGTAAGGTATCGACAAAGTGAGTTGGTTGAGGTTGGCCTAAATCGACTTGAAAAAAGGAATGGATGTGGTGGGTTTTAGTCCACCTTTGGTTGATGTTGGATGGATAAGTTCATTCGTGTATGGGAATTGGGAATAGAGGAAGAACAAAGTTACCTTAAATGAGTTTGAAAAGTGGAGGTGTCCAATCCAGGTGGTACTTATTGAAGGGATTAGTTCAAATGTTGGTTGGATCCCTTATGGAAGTTTGTGTGTGGTGTTATGTAAACCATGTTGGGAAAGCGGTGAAAGTTTAATTGAGGTCCTCATTGGTTTCTTTTTTTAGAAGTTCTCAATATATGAAAAAGTGAGGTGATAAGTTAAAGAATATGGTGAGAAGCACCACAGTAGGAAATTAGTTGTTTAATGATGTAACCGATGGTTCTAGTTAGATGGACATGGGTGGGATCCATCCTGGTGTATTAGTTTTTGTCGAAGTTGTTGACTAGAAGGTTTTCATTACCCTATGTTAAAGGTTATGTTTAGGTTGTACTTTTCTGATGTTATAAAATGAACTAATGCTATTAGGAATCCTATTTCGGGCTGAGCTAGTTTGTGAATTTTGGAAAAATAAAAATATTTATTCCAATGATGTTCGGCTTGGATCACAGTTATCACTTCAGAATATTTTGGGTACGATGACACCAAGCAATTTGGTCCATGAACTGTTAAGTGGATTGGGCAGAGAATTTTCCACATGGTTTTTCTAGGTTCATATTATTCCTAGTCAGTATGATTTGATGTAGTGGTTTAGTGGTTTTAACCAACCCTTTATCTTTTTTCTTGGTATTGGTAATGATGAGTTGAGGTAGATGTCCCCACAAGGAAAATTTGATTGTGATTGTGAAACATGGTGAGGAAAAGTTTTCTTTGTGTAATAATGTCTCCTTGGTCAAGGATTTGTTAGTACAAGAAAGAGTTCATGGGGAAAATTAAATGGTATAGGTTTATTTTTGGGTCTGAGGTCTAACCTTTTTGATCTTAAGGTCATGGAAATGCTGGAAAGTGCATCTCGTGATCGAGCTGTTATAAGGTGGTGTGGTTGTAAGATCTTGCCCTATCATGAAGGAACGTCATTGTATAAATTTTAGCTTAAACTCACTTTTTTGGTTAAATGAGTTTTTCTTGTGTTATTGGCGAGTTTTTAGAGTGTTATAGTGGTTCGAGGCACAAAAAGAGGAGAAAAGTGTCCCACATTGCATAGTTCATGATTGGCGCATAGTTAGTGAAAACTGTGCACATTGCCAAAGAATTCATGTGGAATGGGAACCATTTTGGATATTGGGATAGTTCATAGTCACCACATGGTTTTCCCCAACCATGTGGATTCACCTAGGAAACTGTGCAGCATGGATTCTCTTGGATAAGGGGACCCACACAGTTCAGAAACCATGTGGCCAAACAGAAAAATCCTTAAAAATGGGAAATTCACATTTTTCCTATACAAACCTATTTCTTTCTCTTCCTATTTTTCATCCTTTATAACCCCTTTACCCAATGTGAAAAACCAATAGCACCATCTCCCTATGTGGATGACTCTGCGATTATTATGCATTTATAGGGAATTTGGGAGAAGATATGGGTGAGTCTGACACATATCTTTGATCTATTATTTTTTTTTGTATTTGGCCTTTTGGATTCATTCTTATTATTTCAAACCCCTAAAAATAATTTTTACAATAGATTCTACATTGGGGGTTTTTGTGAATGATTGAGTTTGAATCCAGAGTGGAGGTTAGGAAAGCATTTATCAATGGTCAGGAAGTAGGTGGGTTTAATGCCTTTTCCCATAGTCTTGATGTGTTATATGTGTATAAGGTTTTCTTATTTTTCATCCATGTCACATTTTTATTTATAGTATTATAGAAATTGAATTAGACCTTAAATTGAGTTGAGATACCCTTCGCAGACACCTTTGGGTTTGTTGATGAAGTTATATCAAATGTAGGGCTACCCATGGGGTAAGATGGGTCCTTGTAATTTGTGAATAATATTAATGTACCATGAGACAAGGGTATTAATTGATAAAATGGGTAGTGAAAACATAATTTGTTTGTGGGTAGGGTTAATGGGTTCATTGAAGAAATTATGTTTTTTCTATTGTAAATACCTATGTAGTTTTGAAAGGGTTTCATTGTCATGTTTTTTGTATTTGATCCAATTATAGATTTATTGAAGGAAAATGATGTTAAAAAGCAATAAATCATTTGGAAGAAGGTGTTGACCTCAATGTAATTTTAAAATGGGATTCCTAATGATAACTCAAATATTGTAATTAAATGAGGAAAATGTCCCCTTTTTCTGAAGATGGTTTAATAGTTTTTTGGTTGGTTGGAATAGAAATCAAATCATTTGAAATGTTTTAACTTTTAAATTGGAAAACTAGTGTTCTAAAGGGTGGTCTTAAGATGTTTTCAAATGAGTAATTTCAATTATCTTTTATATGTGATGTGGAATTATGGGTCCAATGGGACCATTATCATTTAATTTATTTATAGGATAATGAGATAGTACCCCTGACAATTATGTTGGCATTACATCATAGTTTTGATATGAACTAAGTGACGAATGTTCTTAGTTTATGAAATCACATAAGGATTTTTGATTCATAATGATATATGTGTTTAATAGTAATGGTTTATTTAGGTAAATGCGAAATGGTTAATAAATGAGATTAATGTTAATTATGTTTAATTGAAAACATCGAATAAGGGAGTGTTTTGTATAATGTTAATGGGTTAATGAGAAATTATTTTAAATGGTAATTGTGTCAATGGTTCATAGCATATGGGTGATTCATGTGTTAAATCAAATGTGAAATTTTACTATTATGTGTTTGGAATATTTTTGTGTTATGATATGGTATATGTATTTTATGGATATACGTAAGCATGTGCACATGGTTTGGTAGTGTGAGGTATGTAAATGAGGTTCTATACAAACGGGTCGAGATATACTGAGGCTCCAAACTCCAACCCAAAATGCACATGTGATGGAAGGGGATAAAGGATATATTCCCCTAGTGGTTGCATTTGGTGATACCACCTGAAATGAGGCTCTAAGGTGATTGTGAAGTATTTTTTGTTATGTTTCCACCCATAGTGAGATAAAAAACTTGAATTATCCCTTATAAATGGCAATGGACAAGATTTTTCTGTAGTGTAAATGAGGTAAATGACTAAAAAATAGAATATAAGATGCATACTAATTTATTAATGAAGTTATAATAAGTTATTAAATGGTATTAATGATTATTATAGAGTAGGTGAATATTTCAGCTAATGGGTATGCATTGTGTGGTGATTAGGTAAATACCTTATGGTTAATTGTGTGTGTCACCATTTGTGACTTGTCTTAAACTCCTATTATGACCTATGTTAGTTTTTTTGATTGGTATATTCAAATAACATAATTGGTAAATGGATATTATATAATTACATAAATATATTCCTTGTAACTTGTTTAATATTTAAATTTTTACTTGTTTATACCTTTGTACTGATCTGATAATTTTTTAGACACCATTAGTGGTGCCTATTGAGTGGTAATCAAAACATGATTGGGCCGCCATTGTACATGGATACCTAAAAATATATTACTTTTTTTCAGGAATAGGTTTGGGATAGAGACCTCGTGTTTGGTTATGCATGGGATGACATGTTGGAGCATGGGAGGTCAATATAGGGTTGGGACTCAGGTCCGGGTTCAGAGTCATTGGATAACATTTGTCTTGATATATATTGTATGACTACCTAACATGTAGTGTACTCACTAGATATCATTATATCATGTTTACTTGGTTACTCATTGGTTTTGGTGTATGAGGTCCTTTTATTGTTCCAGTTGAATATTTTATCTTTTAATGTAACTTCTACTATGCCTCTACTATGAAAAGCAGTTACAGTCTCCCTATTTTTCTTCTTAGACCTGTGCCAAAAGTCAGCTTGCCTGCAATATGGGGAGGCACACCTGAGGTCATGTGCTACATAGCTCAGGCCACACGATATAGTGTTTTTCTGGTTAGGTATGTTGCCAAACCACACCTTGACACAACATGGTTGTACCAACCCTAGGCTAGATGAACCACTCCCAGTAACAATTTGGGAGTACCAAAACTATCGGAAAAAATGTTTGGAGGACACTTCCCTTGGAATGATAAGAGATTTTTGACTCTGAGGATTGAGGAAATGAACCCTAATAAGATATGGGAGTACCAAATCTATCCATATGATTCATATGGATAACCCACATAATAACATTATAGGAGAGTACCGACTCCATGTATTAATGACCCATACCCTGGTCTAATAAATGAGTTCCTACTCTATTTGGATAATAAGTATAGAGGTCACATGCCTTTGCTCGGTAGGGGAGCATTGTATCTAACTACACGAACAATACCAGGAAACTGTACCCAAATAAACCATTGGAGTACAAATCTAGAAGAACTTCAAAATCTTATATAACCTACGTCCACAACATGATGATTCCCATCTCTACCAAAAAGGGGAGTAAGTGAAACATGTTCCTCTATTCCATAAGAGATTACTGATCCATGATTCTCTCTCTTAGGTCTACCCTGATCTTCAGCATCAGTCATGTGCCGCTGAGAAGAGCATCATGGTTACCATACCTCTCCAAGAACCACAACCATGCTTAGGGGACCTACACCCGGATAAAACTTGGGAGCACCACTCTACTGGCCGAAAGAGTCCAAAGGACCCACATCTGGGAAAGGGAAGGGTATATGCCCTGATGTTAACCCAGCGATCCATTCTGATCATTGCCCAAGGATAAGACCCACTACAAATGATTCATGATTAAAACATGCCATATCATATCTCGTGTGAAGTAATAGATTACACCCTCGAATTCTATAAGGAAACCTTATCAGGATAGGCTACTCATAATTCAAAATCTGATTTCGAGAGAAGGATATTCACATGATGGAAGATCACAAGATCATCCCCAAATATTACATGAAGTGCACTAGATACCACATGGTGTATGGAATTCCTCAAACACATGGGCATGTCTCCTATTCACATGACCCATCTTGTCTATGTATTGGTATGTGGTTTGTACAACATGTACACAATGTGTTCTACCTCATGGGTCACTAGCTTTGTTATTCCTCCTCAAGGAACATCTTTCAGTTTCCCTCAAACGTCCTACATCCCATAATACATAGTGTGTTTAGGATAAATAGACACATGTTTGTGGGATATTACTCTTTCCATTTATATCACTTCATGTCTATGTACTTTGGATGGGTAGTTCTACATGACCATGTTTCGTTACAAGGCTACCATGGGCATGCCTTCGGGGCCCACGACATGGGGTCATTAAATGGTGTGAAACCACAGAACACGATGTGTAATCTCTAATGAAATCTTCTATGAATAGTAATAGACAAATTATGTGTTTCCCTTTGATACACATTGTGTAAATGATACTTATAGTTTGGAATTACATGGTGATTTTCCCTATTTACCATATTTTACGGCAAAAACAACAGATCAACCTAGAAGTTATCACTAGAAATTTTTAATAGAGATCTACGACCTTAAAACAATGAAAAATGTTGGGGATCGGGGCCAAAACACAAATCCTCCATCCTCGAGGGATAACATCAAAAGATTCGGGTGTATATTGATTCACAGATCACATTTCTCCATGATTTGATTACGATCAAACCAAATAATGGAGATCTGTAGTGCTTTGTCACTTCAATTTGTTTTGGTTCTCATTAATCAACCATAGGGGGAGAGGAGGGTTGGATCCTCCCTGTATTGTGTGCACCAATGTGAGAGGTTGGGGGAGATTGTGTGAATGTTTATTTATTAAATTCACATTTATTTAATAATTTATCTACTCAATGGACCACTAACTAAACTCTAACCAAAATCCTACTGTGAACAACTTTATGTCACTCTTAGGGTAAACATGATGTTCTAAACACAACCACGACCTTAGATTTTTAATCTGAGACTACAATTAGGATTTATCCAATGTTTCTAGAAAAAATATGCATGTATGAAAAAACATATTTAATATTTATAATATATTTTGGATGAGGCTCTCTGGGCCTCAAAATCCTACGCTGACTCCCCACCAAGCATCAGAACTACTATTAAAAATATTTCAACATCTTACAAGTCCAAACCAGAGTCATTATATGTTTTACATTATATATAGTGTCAATTGATTAAATAATGACCATGTTTATCACTTAATTTCATGAACTATGTATCTCATATTTTATTTTATTTTCTAACACTATGGTGTCATCCTACTTGGTTTTACTCAGACACTATATGGGCCCGTATATGGAAACTAGATATATTTCTTTGATGAAAGTTACAACAAGGGAAATGGACACTATTTTAGATAGTTTCTTGTAGTCTTGAATATTGGATATGTGGTCTATATTTGGTTCTGGATAGAAATATTAGAGTCATATTTTGAATTTATTTATTTATGCATTTTTTACTTTTAGAACATCATGTAGTAAAATTTTATTCTATTGTTATGCGAATATGTTATTATTGAGGTGTTCTTTATTCTTCTATGGATGTAAGTGTTGGTTATTTTTTTCTCTATTTTTGTTATTCAGTTATTATTTATACTATATTTTTAATCCATATCCAAATCATATCATATCACCAATATATCCTTTACACCCTCACTTCTAGTTACAACCCTATTTAAAAAGGGGAGGCATGGATGGGGTCTTGTATCCAACCCTGGTCTAGTCAAACGAGGGAGTACCAAGCCATGTCCTTTAAAAAATTTTATCATTGGGAGGATTTTCTATTTTATTTCTTTACAAATTCAGACTTGTATAATTGATACTAAGATGTTTTGAGACTTGTTTATTGATATTTTTCTTGGGATTAGTCAACCCTTGTTTGGGGGAAAAATGATTGCCCAAGATGGGATTGTTGTTCGTGTTGTTTTCTTTTTATAGTTTTGATGTTATTTCACATGGGGTGATTTACTTAATTTGTGGAGATACTCTTTACTGATATTTTTACTCATGTAATAGTATGGAATGATATTAGTACACATCCATAATTTTAGTCACATAGGAATTTATGAGGACATGCATTGTTCATGATAGGAAAAATATTTACCACATATGAAAGACTTGACCAAATGAATTGTGAAATGAAATCCCTTGATATACCTGATATAATAGATGAAGTGAGATGATATGTTATACTAAATAATATTTTAAAAAAGTGTATAGGATCATTGATCCAATGTTTCTATTTTTATATAACCTTTTATGTTTGTTATTGTTGGGTTCGTGGGTTCTACGGAGTGCGTTGATATTTTTTTGACAAAATTCATCTGCATTGTTTTCAAGTTGGTCATTAAGATATTAGTAATCAGCACAATAAAATAATATTGGATCCATAAATAACTTAATATATAGTGTATCTAATGGAATATCTGCTTCATAACAGCTTCCCAGGGTCATGTGATCCATGAAGAGGGATATAGTTCACACCACACCAATGATGTATGAGATAAAAAGAGAGTTCAAGATACAAAAATGGTTTAAAATTTATGGGAAGGTATTCCCCCGGGGATATGTATTCAGAATTGAGTCAATTTATAAGATCATAAATAACATTGATTCATTATTTTATTGGTAGGTGAAGCATACTACTTATATTCTTCGGGGACCAACAATGAATTTTTTGGATTTCCGGGAATGATCCTGACATCTATATGAGTGTCCTAGAATGAATTCATTGAAAAAGAATCTGAACCACTTCTATCCTCTAAACATGATGTGTGAGAAGACTCTAGAGTTCATGGACATGACATTTTAGGGTATTTCAATGATGGACTATGATGAATGCATCAAATACCTGTAGTGGTTTTCTCCATCCAAGGAAGTAGATTAGGTTTCTAAGGTGAGATATTTTCATGAGAGGATTCACTATGAGGTCATCTAATAGGTGATAATATTCTTATAAAATTATTTTTTTAGGATTTTATGAATCAATATATCATTGCGAAAAGGAATCTAATATCTTTCCTATGTGTTGTTCAGGTAGTTTTAGTAGGGAAATTTCCTAGATCATCTCCTACCAGTAAGAAGCATTGCACTGAAACTTACAATTAATGTTGTAGTGTGTAGAGAAGACAAGGGAGTGTGAATTCACCTTATAGTGATTTATATTTTACTTGGATAGCCACTAGAGACTTTTGTGACCTTATTCCACTACAGAGTGTTACGATTTTAGTAAGTTGTGTCATCTTTTGAGGTTTTATAGAGGCCTATTGTAGTAAAACAATGAAAGGTGATCTGTAAAGTCACCTCAGTTAGGAAGGGAATTGGATACCCTCAACAGATGGGTACCCACCATATTTTCAGTCCAAGGTCATGGACATGGAACCCCATCACAAGAGTGATAGTACATTTCAAATGTAACAACAGAAGGGAGTTATTGAAGAGCTTAGGTAAGTGGGGTGAGTTAGTTGCATGCTATGTAGTCTATTCCAGCATGTATTAATAAAGGGAATTCTACCATTAGAGGTATAATTGATGTATCATATAGACTTGAATTCATTATTATATTGGATCATTACTTTCTTTTGTTATATTATCATCTGAGAGGAATTTTGTAATTGTTTAAGTAGTTTTTAGATAGTCTTGTGGCCATACACATTCAATTAGAAGCGCATTCAGAGGATATCAAACATTTTGAGGCATGTTCTGTAGAAATTAGAGGTCAAAAATTTCTTGGGGAGAATTTTTTGATGTTAATGATAGGATTCAGCGTAACGACCCAAAGTTTTTCAATAGAAAATTCTCTTCTTATATCTATGTCATAAAAACACAAAATAATGAACTACTAAGTGATAAGTGACCTTTAAACATAATTTTGTCACCCCTATGTTTGGAATTTTAAAAATCTGGCATACACGGTTATGCTCAAGATAGTTTTTGGAGTCTAATGAAACATAAATAATTTTTGATGAATAGTATAATACATTAATTTATCATATAAATGCATTTTAATTAAAACCCACTATTCCTGACATCACAAGTGATGTAAGAACCCAAATCCCGAATTCACAAGTCAAATTTACTATTCTTGGTCATCCAAGACTCACTATTCCTTGTCCTTGGGGTAATTAATAAACTAATCAATTTAATGTTAAGAAAACCCCTCTCCCCTCCACTATAAAAGCCACCATTCACTCCCTCTTTTCCTCACACCTCTCAAGCTCCAAGACTTCTCTAAATTCTGCCCAAAAACCTTCCCTAGCTCATCCCCCACGTCCAAAATCTACTGGTCTCATCAAAAGACCTAGCCTAACTTCCTTAAAGAGGAACTCAAGACGAGGATTCTAAAGGTAATTTCTCTCCCTCTTCTCCTTTAAATTCCTTTCATGTTCAAGATCCTTTCTTGATCTCTCCCTACCCTTCTTAATCCAAATTGTTCTGTAAATCCATTATTATATATATACTATAATTTTGTGATTCTAATGTTATATTATATCACCCCACACCATTTATCCCTTCCTTTTATTTTATTAAAGAGAACGTTGTTCATGTGGTGATAATTTATCACCTTCAAAAACAACATGCTCTCTTCTTCCATTTATACCTTCAATCTGGTCATGAAACCATTTTTATGGTTGAAACAGAATGTTTTATATGTATTATTTTCTATTTTAAGTTCTGGAAATAATCTATGGCCATACTACTAAGTGAAAAATTAAAATGAGTTGGTTGTGATCCAAAAACCGCTCAAATCAACCCAAATAATCTTCATTTAATTATTATCTAATAATTCGGCCACATGAATCTAATATAACTCATTTTAAAATCATCCAAGCTTCTGTAATATCATTAATTACATGTAATATCAGTTCAGGATGTTTAACGATAATCTACCCAAACATAAAATTAAGAATACAAGTGGACCGCTCAAGAAAACCATGAAAAAGAACATCCCCGAACAATGTTTTTAAACTCTATAAGTAATCCAAAGGAACATAATATGAAATAATGAAACCATAATTAACCCTATTAATGTATAAAAGGTTCTAGAATTTCTAATTAATGAATATAATGTCATTATACAGGACATTAAAGAGAAGGAGGCATTCGAGTACAAGGTAAGGGGAAATCTCTAACCCAATTTTCTTCCTTCGGGTTCTCCCTCTTTCACTCCATTTTTGATATGGTTACTCCTCAAAGGTCTTTTGTTCATCTTTTCCATTACTTTTCTGGGATATACATGTTTTTCACTAGTTTTTATGTCCATCAAAATGTTTTCCAAAATAACTCTTCTTTCAAGATCTCACCTTTTACCTCTCATTCAAGGTTGATGGTTCTTATATCAAGTATATTGTTCCCTCTTTCTTTTGGGAACCCAAAGCTTATGAATATGTTATTATGAGATGAAACCCATTACTTTCCATAGGTTATTTATGTACATGTTTGATATGTGTTCTATGTGGCAAGCATGATAATGATAATGTTATGATGTGACGGGTGCGTCCGGAATTATATAGCGCAATATGAATGTTTAAATGTGACGGGTGCGCCCGGAATTATATAGCGCTCCAATGCATTGAGTAAAGTGATGAATCTCATGAGTAAATGTGAAATTATGCATGAACATGATGCTAGCTTTGTTCACAATTATGTGTGGTAGTTAACCACTAAGACATGATGTTACATTTTTATGCTTTGCCACATTTCAAGTTTATTGTTTATGCTCCTCTCATGTTCAAGATCTTCTTCCTATGTCATGATTATGCTCACCCCATGCTATATTGTTCTTATATATCCTCTTACTGGGCTTTTGGCTCACCCCTTTTGATGTATATCCTCATGTGGCTACATGTACTAAGGAGAGGACAAGTGCTACTAAGAAGCTATACAAGAAGAGATTAAATGAATTTTTATGCTTGATGTTGTACTTGTTATGTGTAGTCCTAGTTTGCCCAAGACACTAAACCTATGTATCCTCCATGTGTAATACTATTATGTTGTTTATCTCTAAAATGATGTAATAGTAATGTAAGAAAAGGCCGGGTCTCTATATTCAGTTTGATTCCTGGTATATATTATGTTGTTCAATTCTATTCTCATATCAACTATTATCACTGGAGAGTTACCATTCAATCTTTGAAAGTGGTATCTATTCTCACCAGGGTAAATCATTAGGCTGGTTATATAGGACCTATTATATGAATATTGTACTATATCATGACTCATATAGAAATAATTTTATTGATGATGGTGTTATAAAATATGATTCCATTCCTCTAGTTCTAAAACATTTTCAAGACCACTTCCATGATGAATTATCAGAATTACCACCCATGTGGGAGATCAAGTTCACAATTTTGTTGGTGCTGTGAGGTGAACTAGTAGAGCTTCGTGAGATGGAATTTATATTTTATTACCTAGAATAAAAAGTATTCATATAGACTGGTATTTGTCTATGGAGTTCTCCCATGCTTTTCACCAATAATGATGATAGGACATTGCACTTCTGTGTCGATTATCAGCTATGGTAAATGATGACAATCATAAATTGGTATACCCTTCTGCACATCGATGATCTATTTGATTAAATAAGAGTTTCCAAAATCGTATCCAAGTTCTAATTGAGCTTTGGGTACCATCCATTGACAGTGAGACTATCTCAAACACCTGGGATTAATAGTATGAGTAGGTATGTCCTGTATGAGTTCATGGTGATGTTGTTCATTCTGATTGTAATAACCCAAACATTAATTATCGAAAATTACTCTTGATATAATTAAATGCCTTATTATGGTAATATAAAATGTAAAATTCATAGGTTTTATTTTTATGAAATTTAAAATACATTTATGAATTGTGACCGTTACTAATATAGCTGTTAACCATTGATCACATGATTAGTATAAATATAGGGCTTTAACAAATCCAATTTACAAAGACAAAATAAGTGATGACCTCATCTTGCAGAATTTCCCTATATGAAGCCCATTTATCATAGCTCATAAAGGAGTTTTTGTCATTGGTCTTCACTCTTGACCAAGCCCAAGCCGATATTGAACACATAAATCTTGAATTGAACCAACTACGAGATTAGTGGAAGTTAATAGAGATTACCACCCGAGCGATGTTATCTAAGCCACCCTAAGAGTTTGTCACCATTGTACACCTTACCCTTCACTCTTATGTGTATGTTATAAGGGGTTATGTTAAAATATCCTTGCACTCTTTCTATGTACATTATTTTTGTATAAAAAATGTGCATTCATTTTATTACTGTTACATTATAAATAGTTTTTAAAGAACAAACAGTATTTTTATTTAATATTCAACTAAGAAATTAATTTTAATGAATTAATGGATTTTTTAATTAAATAATATTTTAAAAAAATATTATTAATAAATTACTTTTTATTAAATGTAATTGATCGTAAAATTTTTTATGAATACAATTGTAATTTTTATTAAGGTTTGAACGTTGTTTGTGTCAAAACCCATGAGTTTTTGATAAATGCCGATTTTTATTTTAAAAGTAAAAATTCACAACTTTAAAAAATTGTTTAGATTAAATGAATATTACTTTTTGAATCAGGACGTCAAAATTATCCAATGGTGAATTTTTCATTATTTTAAAAGACAAACAAATTTTTTGGAAAAAATTAAATACCTTTTAAATATATAATGTGATTTATGACATCATAATGACAAAATAGTGATGTAATGAAATATTATAAACATGATGTTCGAAAAATATATGTTTTAACAGTAAAATAATGCGATTTTATATTTTTTTTGATTGATTTCACAACAATTTAGTATACCCTCGAAGACTTAATTTTTTTTATCTTTTTAAATTGTTTTCCTTGAGAGTGAATCACCTCCACATAAGCAACCCTATTATTGTAAGAAGATAGGCCATTTAACTAATAAAATATTTTTTTAAATCTCTTTTGGAAATAACCTTGGGAAAAACCATGGGATTATTTGTGGTTTTGATTAGTTTAATATATGGTGTTCCAAACCTAAATAATAAATAATTCCATCTCATTTCCTATATAAACCAACCCAAGCTCCCACTACTATTCTCTGAAAGACATTTGATTTTGTCCAACCTCTTCCCACCTCTATCTAGAATCCTACAATTGTTCCCAATGCTTTCAAGAAGTATCTCTCAAGGCTCCCCCAAGCCTTTGGAAGCACACTTCCATGTAAGGGATTCTTACCTTTATCTTTATATCCAAAGTTTCATAAAATTGTTATGACCTTTATTCAATTATAAATGTTGAGGTAATATTTTACACCTCCCCCATATTGCTCTCTTTATTTTTTAATAAGGAGATACCCCTTTCTCGCTCATTAAATTCCTCCCATGTACATATGTTACTATGCCGAAATTTTGAAAGGAATTTCTCTCTCCTCATTTACATTAAAGAAATTCATGTGTATTATGAATTTAAATTAAATTATGGTTATTGGGAAAAGTATATATATTACCCTCTTACTTTCCATTTCAAGTAAATATGATGAGACACCCCTTTATCTATCATCATCCATTTTGTATGAGTTCTTATTTCATGCCGTTATGTTGCCGAAATTGCACTATGAGTTTCCATACCAATGTCATTGTGTAGTGAAAACCATGCCCATTTCTCCATAAATGGTATTTAACTTTATGAAAAATTAGTTATTTATTATAAATAATCATTAATATATTCCAAATCCCTTTATCATGGAATAAATGATGATGATTGATTACTTTTTGTATGATACATGTGGCACATTTATGCATGAAATGAAATGTTTAAGAAGGGTGCGCCCTGATAGTGCTCCAATGAATTGGGTAAATATACTATCATGATACTTAATGGGAAAATATTTTGGACTCCTAAAAATTCAAGTGCAACAGGGGTTTACTCATGCTTCTTGTACAATGCTGGTTTACTCATGCTCCATGTGCAATGATCCTTGGCTCATGCTAATTCCATGTTAAGTGTTGTTGCCACATTTCCATGTTATGATTATCATGCCTTATCGTGACTTTATGATCATTTTTATCTTGTGTTCCATTTATATACCTATTTTCTACCATTTATTGTATTCCTCATGTTATTCCATGTTTTTTTCACTTACTAGGCTTCATAGATCACACTTTTCTTATGCATTTTCTCATGTTATCCCACACAGTGCTAAGTACGAGGGAATGTAGTGGTCATGTAAAGGAAGTTTTCAATAAGATGTTGTGTTCTATTATTTATGTTATTTTGTAATGTTCCTAATACCCAAATACACTAGACCTCTCAATCATCTATGTTGTATCAAGTGAATGTTTTATTTAATAAATCTTGTTTATGTATGAAATAATGAGAAGGGTTGTATAGTTGGTATCAGAAGATAGGTTTAGTTATTTTTGGGATTAGGATTTGAAAACCCTAGTGAAATCCATATGGATAATACTACGTATAAAAAAATCCCTATTTTTGGTGAGTATTGATTAAGTGGTTTATCAAGAAAATACATCCTTGTCTGGATACAAGCAGTTAGAGGTAGCTCTAACACAGATGTACCTAGGGGTGAAAACATGGACAAGGAGTTTTAGACTTGACTTGGGGTATCCTAGTACTCAGAAATGGGCCTTGCTACACTATTGGTTATGACCCTCCCAGGGGATATGCATTTCAAAATTCACAATCTTCGTATGAACCATTATTACGGGAATAAAAAAAATTCCTGAAAAATATATGTTAGAAAGTAGATCATGGATAACATAGAATGAAGCCAATAGATTCATAAGTTAAGGAAATAAAAGATATTTTTATCTCATCTGTTTTTGGATTACCCATTATCTGTTAACCCTAACTCTCCTTTTATTCCAGCCAATATCCGGTAATAGGAGGACTCGAGGTAACAACCGATATGAAGACTAATGTGATAACCATTTTAATGAGATTCTTAATCTAATGGGAGTGGGAATCACAATCTTTTCCATGATACTCTCTCAGTTAACTCAAAAGTGGAATAGAAATATGGGTCAAAAGGAACTTTCCACCCCCTCCCCCTAAGAAATAACAAGTCACTATCAAGAGATTCATGAGAGAAAGGCCTCCTACTTTTAATGGATCATATGATCCCTCTATCACTAAACAATGGATCAACTCTATTGAAAAGATATTCTCCATCCTTCAATGTTCTGAATAAGAGAAGGTTATTATGGATTCTTATCGTATAGAGGGTGACACTGATCAATTGAGGACATTGATAAAAAAAATATAAAGCATGAGCAGGAGATCGAGGCGTTGGAATGGAAAGATTTACAGAAGGTGTTTTTTGATAAATATTTTCCATTCACCCTCTGGCTTAATATGGAAAGGGACTTCCTTCCCTCAAGAAAAAAAGACAGAGAATCTGTCAGAGCATTCGAGGAAAACATTACAAGGATTCCACGATATTCTTTCGGCTTTTTCATTAACCCAAAATGAAAGGTCGATAACTTATTTGGTGGATTTAGACATAGCTTTCGGAAATCCTGGTGATCCGTGACATCGAAAGCTGTGAGTAAATTGTCTAATGTTACCTCAAGGCTGAAATAGATATAAGATAACTTCAGGGGTATCATGGGGATAAGAAGAATAAGGTGGACTTAATTTTTGGTGGTTCGATGTAAAAATACAGTGGTGTTATGAAAATCTTGTACCCCACTTAAAAAAAGTTAGGAATGAAGAACCCTATAGATTTTATGAAGGGGGTGAGGAAATGATTTAGGTGTGGAAGAGAAGGGAACCTAGTCATTAACTACCAACAATAAAAATCCACCACTGCGAAATATGAGAGGAATGCTTCGTTTGACTCTTAACACATTGTTTATTTCATCAACACCAAAGAACCATGGTATCATGCAAATCAGTTCCCTAAGCCAAGGGTTTTCAGTGGTAACCAATAACC
Organism: Viscum album; assembly: GCA_963277665.1. Classification (NCBI taxonomy): domain Eukaryota; kingdom Viridiplantae; phylum Streptophyta; class Magnoliopsida; order Santalales; family Viscaceae; genus Viscum; species Viscum album. Next base: position 1,942,891,346 of record OY728140.1, on the reverse strand, counting down.
TCAAAGGCAGCATGGAAGAGATTTTTCCATCACTACTGATGAAGTGAACCCTGATAACAAAGTGGTGACGAGTACACTACTTACTCATTCATGAATAAAGAATGTAGTTTTTGAATCAGGCTCAATGAATTCTTTTATATCATGAATTTTTAGTAGAACAATCCCAACAATGCCACAAATCATGGAATTAAAGATGTCGGTGAGTATGGAAAATAGGGAAATCATTGCATCCAATGAATATAAATTCTCCCCTATCTTAATTGGTGTAATGGACATCCCATAAAACCTCGTCATACACCCTTTGGTGGAATTTGATACAATTATTGACTTGGATTTTCTTTCCATATATAGAGACAACATAAATTTCTGTGATAGGGAAACGAATCTCAATGTGGAGAATCAACCCCCAATTAAGTACAAGTGCAAGGAGTAAGATTAATCTTCTTTATCTCCACCATCTCTAGCATGGATATTACTACCATATGAGCACGCGTATCTGGCTCAGATGATTTAGTCTAAGGAGGAAACCATCCTTGAAGACATGCCTATTGGAAGGAAATTCACTGAAGTGTTTCCTTAGTAATCGAGTGGTATTACTCCAAGAAGAGATGTTGAATTCTCAACTAATCATATACCTGGGTCATTTCCAATGTACAAGAATCAGTATAGAATGGTTTTTGTGGATCTTGATGAGCTGAAGAAACAACTACAATAGAATCTGGATAAAGTGTTTATATGTTCAAGTGATTCACCATGGGGTGCACCTATCCTCTTAGTCAAGAAGAAGGATGGTTCAATGCACCTTTTCATCGATTATCATGATCTTAACTAAATCACGATAAAGAACAAATATCCCCTCCCATGAATTGATGACTTGTTCGATGAGCTGCATGGATCCCAATTCTTCTCCAAGTCTGATTTGAGATCAGGATATTATCATGTAAGGGTGAAGAAGGAAGATATACTAATGAATTCTTTTTGTAAAACATACTGGCCCTAAGATCTCATAGAAATGCCTTCATTCTCACTAATGATCCAAAAATATTCATATACTTGATAAAAATAGTATTTAGGGGTTACCTCGACAAATTTCTGGTAGTCTTTATAGATGATATTTTAATATATTCCAAAACCATAGAGGATCATGAGGAGAATCTAATAACTGTACTAGAGACCATGTGAGAGGATAATTTCTATGTAAAGTAAATAAAGTGTAGTTCTGGTTGATGGAGGTTTAATTCTTAGGCCATATCATCACAATAAATGTGATATCTATGGATCCCTTCAAGACAACTTCAATAGTGGGATGACCGAGGCTAACATCAGTAATAGATATCCGTTGCTTCATGGGGTTAGCATGATATTATCGATGGTTTTTAAGAAATTTATCATGATTTTCCAACCCTCTTACCAAGATAACTCGGAAGGTAGTAACGTTTTCATGGAGTGATGAATGTGAAGAAAGCTTCAAAGAGTTGAAAAGAAGGCTTATCACTGAGACCATGCTCACATTAACCAAAAGTGGAGAACTTTTTGTGGTATTCAGTGATGATTGGAAGAAGGGCCTAGGTTGTGTGTTGATGAAAAATGACAATTTCATTGCCTATGCTTCAAGGTAATTTAATGTTCATGAGAATAATTATCCAACATGATGATCTGGAGTTGGATGTCGTGATATTCTCTTTGAAAAATTCTGCAGCATTATACATTTGGGTAAAAGTGTGAGATATATACAGACCACAAAAGACTCAAGTATATATTCACATAGAAAGAGTTGAACATGTGTCAATGAAGATGGTTAGAGCTGATCAAATACTAATACTTCTCAATCCTTTACCACCCTAGGAAAGCAAACAAGGTGGCAGATGATTTATGTAAAAAGGACCCAACACTTATATCATTAATGAGAATTGAAAATGTTACAATATTCATATATTTGATAAAGATGAACATGGGAATCATAAATAAGGGAACATCATCATTCCTTTCAAAAATTATTTCTCAACTGTCTCTATTGGAAGAGTTAGTGGATGATCAGAAGGATGTTGTGGGAGTTCTGAAGAAAGTGGAAGCTATCATAAAAAGGTAAATCCTTGGAGTTCAATGTCAATGATGAAGTAATTTTGAGATTTGGAAAAAGACTATGTGTTTCATCATGTCCAAAGATGAAGAAGAGACTTTTGGATAATGCGCATAGTCTAAATTTCTCTATTCACCCAAGCAACACAAAGATTTATCGAGATCTCCAAGAGCATTATTGGTGGGATAATATGAAGAAAGAGGTCACTGAGTATAAATCAAAGTTCTTGGGGTGTCAACAAGTGGTGGATGAGAGGTAGAAGTATAATGGGATGATGCAACCATTGCCCATACCAACATAGAAATTGGAGAACATCATCATGGAATTTGTCACCGGACATCCAAAGACATACAAAGGAAACAATACACTCTGAGATGTTGTGGATCGTCTTACAAATTCTGGTCACATCATTGAAATTTGGGTGGATTTTTCATTGGATCAACAATCACATATATATATATATATATATTAGGGAAGTGCTAAGGCTGCATTGTGTACCACTATATATTGTATCTGATCGAGATCCAAGATTAACCTCTATGTTTTGGAAGAGTCTTCAACATGCTCTGGAAACTAAACTAAACTTCAGTACGACCTATCATCCTCTAATTGGTAGCCAATCTGAGCAAACTATTCAGAAACTGGAGGATATGTTAAGATCATGTTCTATGGACTTCATAGGATATGTTAATATCATGTTCTATGGACTTCATAGGGGGTGGGACCAATATCTTCCACTATTTGAATTCTCCAAAAATAAAATTTTCCAATCGTGCATCTGAATGGAACCTTATGGAGCTCTCTTCGGGAAGATGTTCCAAACACTAGCATGTTGGTATGAAGTCGATGAGAGTAAGATGTTAGGACCGGAAATGGCCGAAAAAATGGTAAAGAAGGTGAAAACCATTCATCAGCATATCAAGGTAGCCCAGAGTCAAAAAATGTGTTATGAAGATAACTGTCAACGAGGCCTTGAGTTTAAAGTTGGTGACATGGTATTTCTACGCATATCTCCATGGAATAAGGTCATGAGGTTTGGAAAGAAAGGTAATATGAGTCATAGGTACATCGGTCCCTTCGAGATTCTTGATCATACCGAGGTTATGGCCTATCGACTAGCACTTCCACCACCCATGGCCAATATACATGATGTCATTCATGTATCCTACTTAAGGAAGTACATACCAGTCACTTCACATGTACTCTCTTTAGAGGTAGTAGCATTATAGGATGATCTTTCTTATGAGGAGAAACCAGTGAAGATCTTAGATCATAGAGAAGAAGTTCTACGAAATAAGATAATTCCCCTTGTCAATGTGTTGTGGTGAAACCAAAAGTTTGATGAAGTGATGTGGGAATCAGAGGAAGTGATGAAGAAAAGTTACCCACATCTATTTTTGTGTGGGAAATTGAAAATTTTAGGGAAAATTTTCATAAGGGGGGAAGATTTTAACGACTGAAAATTTCATTAATGATAATTCCTTTTGATCTAATTAAATGTATTATAATGGTTATATAAAATGTTAAATTCCATGGTTTTAGGTTTTTTGATTTTAAAATAACGATTAAAATTGTGATTGTTGCTAATATAGTCGTTGAATAGTGATCACATCATTAGTATAAATATAGGGATTTAACAAATCCAATTTACTCAGAAAAAGGAATCGATGACCTCATTCAGTAGACTTTCCCCATATGAATCCCATTTTTGGGAGCTCGGAATGCTGGTGACATCGTAGGGCTTTCCTCTTGACCAATCTAAAGCTGAGCTTGAACACATTAAGCTTGGCCAAAACTGACTATAGGAGAAGTAGAAGTTAATGGAGATTACCACCCGAGAGATGTTATCCGAGCCCCCCCAAGAGTCTGTCACCATCACACACCTTACCCTTTCGTCTTATGTGGGTGTTATAAGGGGTTATGTAATAATTCCCTAACACTATGACTATGTAAATTACAATTGTATAAATAATGTGCATTCATTTTATTATTGTTACTTTGTAAATAGTCTTTAAAGCACAAATAATTTTTTTTCTTAATATTCAACTAATAAATCTATTTTGATGAATTAATGGATTTTTAAATTAAATAATATTTTAATAAAATATTTTTAATAAATTACTTTATATTAAATTTAAATGACCATTCATTTTTTTATGAATACAATTGTAATTTTTATTAAGGTATGAAAGTAGTTTTTGTCAAAACACATGACTTTTAAAAAAAGGTCGATTTTTATATTAAAAGTAAAAATTCACATATTTAAAAAATTATTTAGAACAAATGAATATTATATTTGGAATCATGATGTCTAAATTATTAAATTCTGAATTTATCATGATTTTCTGAGACAATAGAATTTTTGGGTAAAAATTAAATACCATTTAAATATATAATGTGTTCTATTACATCATAATTACCCAATAGTGGCATAATAAAAAAAATATAAACATTATGTTCGGCCAATATATGTTTTACCATTAATGTTATATTATTTTGTATTAGTTTTTATTATTTTAAAAAGCTTTAGTGGACCCTCCAAGACATACAAATCATTTTGACTTTTTAAATTATTTTCCTTGAGAGTGTGACTCACATCCACATAAGCAACCCTATTATTTTAAAAAGTTATGCCATTTTCCTAATAAAATAATGTTTTAAACTCCCCTTTGGAAAAAACCATAGGCAAAAACAATGGGCTTGATTGTGGTTTTGAATAGTTTAATGTGGGTATTCTCAAACCTAAATAATAAAGAATTTCATCTCTATTCCTATATAAACCCACCCAAGATCCCGCATCCTCTTCACTAAATGCCTTTGGATTTCATCAAAATTCTTCTCTCATCTCTCTATAATCTTCACAAGGCATACCAAGCTCCCAAGAAGACTCTATCAGGCCTCTCCCAAGCCTTTAGAAGAACACTTCCAAGTAATGGATTCCTAACTTTCTCTTTTTATCTAAGTTTCTTAATTTTTTTGTGCCATTTTATTCTATTATAAATATTGGGGTATGATCTTAAACCTCCCCTATACATCTATATTTATGTTTTAATGATGATATGCCCATTTCTCTATAATTAAATTCCTCCCACGTACTCATGTTACTATGCCAAAATTTTGAATGGAATTTCTCTCTCATTTACTTTCATGAAATTATTTTGTATTATGGATATATATTCCATTACATTTGTTGGGAGATGTATCTATATGAACCAAATACTCCCAGTTTCATGTAAATATGATGAGACACCCCTTTCTCTCTCATCAACCATTTTTTAGGAGTTCTTATTTGATGTTGTTATGCTGCCAAAATTGCTCTATGATTTTCCAAGCCAATGTCATTGTGTAGTGAACAAAATGCCCATTTCTACCTCAAGGGTATTAACTTTATGCACATTTACTTCTTATTTATAAAGATTCATTTATTGTTTACACATCCCTTTACCATGGAATAAATTATTATGATTGATTCCATTTTTTTTTGATCAATGTTTAATACTTATTCATGAAATGAAATGTTTAAGAAGGGTGCGCCCTGATAGAACTCAAATTCATTGGGTAAAGTATAGTATCATGATACGCATGTGAAATGAGTGTTGAATCATTCAAATTCATGTGAAACAAGGGCTTACTCCTTCTTCATGTGAAATGAAAATTTATTCATGCTCCATGTGCCATGATCTTTAGATAATGCTAATTCCATGTTAAGTGTTGTTTCCAGATTTCCATGGTATGATTATCATGCTTTAACCAGACTTTATGTTCATGTTTCTCTTGCAAACCATTGATATGCCTATTATCTAACATGTTTTGTATTACTAATTTTATTCCATGTGTATTCCCTTATTGGTCTTTATATCTCACCCTTTTCTAATTCATGTGCTCAGGTTATCCCATGCAATACTACGTATGAGGGAATGTAGTGGTCTTGTAAAGGAGGGTTTCAATAAGATGTTTCATTATTTGCTTTATATTATTATGTAATTATCCAAATCCCTATAGACATTAGACCTCTAGATCTTCTATTTTGTATCAGGTGAACTTTTTATGCAACAAATCATGTTTAAGTATGAAATGAAGAGTATGGTTGTTATAATGATGAACACACCTATGTAATTCATTGTCTTGATAAATAAAATATTGAATTATTTTTTGGATGAGTTTTGGTAGATTCTATTGATGAAATATTACTTAATATAATTATTCATACGATCTTTACAAAAATCTTGAAATCATCCTTAGTTCATTGATAGAGCAATGACATAACACCATGCTCTAAATATTAATCTTTTTTATTGATTATGTACATTTCTTATTCTATGTTATCTCGACGGATATAGTTGTAGTGGAACCATAGAATGTTGTTGTCATTGTATATTGGGAGTAACCCAATATTATATTTGATGTTTATGGTTTTCTAGGATAGGTAGTCTACTATCAAATCTTATCCTAGAATTATGCCAAATGAAAACCTTGATGTTTAGGATGACCAAGAAAGGGGTAATGTTTTGTCGGTCAGATGATTTTGAGAGAACTTTTCATGATCTAAAGTATAGGATGAACTCAAAACCTATCATAACTTTTCCCATGTTGGTAATGTCTTACTCTATGTATTACAACACATTCAGAGATTGACTAAGAGTAGTTTTGATACCGGAATATTGAGTTGTTTTTTATAGATCAAGATAGATGAGACTGCAAGAGAGGAATTACCCAACTAATGATATGGAGTTATCTATTATGGTACATTCTATGAGGTGTTGGTGACACTATCTATTATGAATGATATTTTTGGGGTAAATAGACTAATGATCATGAGTTACATCTTTTCCCAGTTCGACCTGAATGTTCATCAGAGGTGGTGTGTGTATTGTCTGCAGTCATTCAACGTTTAATTGGAATACATGCCAGGAAAATGGAATTAATTGAAGATTAATTGATCTAGAAAACTCCATGGGAGACAGTTTGGGAGTGTTTTAATGCAGGGAGGATATGTAACTCTTTGCAGACATTTATCTCGATGTTTAGGTGTCCTAAGAAGGGTTACCTCTGAATCTAACATAAATTATTCCAAAGATTAATTAATGGAGCAATAGCGTGTTGTTATCTAATCTAGAGGTCTTAGCTTTGAGGTACAAAATTTATGGTGTGGAGACATAATAATGATTTTCTCCCAGTAGCAGTGAAATTATACCGTTTTAAGGATGATTATGGGTCCTACGTGTTTCCATGGTACGATAAAGAGAGTGTTTAATGATTCTAAAAGTGTGGCGCACTTAGGTTTTCAAAATATGAATAATGATATCCATATTAAATACTAGTGGACAATAATTTTAAAGGAGATAGTATGTGTTATGCCTAGATGAATCACTTTTCTGTAGGTGAAGCCAAGGCATCAAAGGCCCACTATGTTATTACAAACTCTACTCATTACAAAAAGGAATTTGGATGATGTCACTATGGAATTCATTATAGGATTAACCTATACACCCCATAATAATGATGTTTTATCAGTGATCATGGATCACTTGATGAAGTTAGCCCATTTTTTCACATTTGAGAGACCTTCATTATTGACGATCAATGTGTTGTATACTTGTGGGAGATTGTTTTTCTATATGGATTATCGAGGAGGATAATTTCTGACTGAGTTAATCATTATACATATATGTTTTTGAAGGATATTTATTTTGATTTAGGGTCATAGGTAATTATGATTATAACTTATCACCCTCATACTAGTGAAAAATATAGGTGGATTATTTAGATTATAGAGGGTATTTTGTGAGCCTTTATCATTGATTTCACTGGTTCTTTGAAGAATCATTTTGAACCAGTGGAGGTCACTTATAATTGGAAATTTCAATCATCGATCCAAATGGACCTTTAGTGGACTTGTATGGATGATATTTTCTTTTTACCCTTTTATGGTTATTATAAATTAAATCGATGCTCTTTGGACTTACTCTTGTGAAATAAATGTATGTGAATGTCCAATTGATCAGAGAGTGGTTTTTGACCATGAAGAGTTGCAAATAAATCTTATGATGGCCATTGTATATGAACAATAAAATTTAATGTTGGTCATTTTGTTTTCACTCAGGTGTCATCATGGCCTGAGAAATTAATAATCAGGGAATAGAGGAAACTACTACCTTGGTGTGATTGGACATTTGATATTGTGAAAATGTTCAATCCATTTTTGTGACATTTATCCCTTCCATAGTGAATTAGTGACATGCACAATGTTCTACTTGTGTCACAGTTTAATAGATATCATATTGACCCTTCCAAAATGATAGATGTTGACAACATTATACTATAGGTCAATGCATCCTTAGAGGAGAGTATGATTTTTATTGTGGACTTTAGTTAGAATAATATCTATGAAAATATTGTACATATAGTGAGAGTGTAGTAGAAACATGGGTGTGTACAAGATAATACAAGTGAGATGGAGTCAGATATGAAGGAATTATGTAAACACATGTTAGTAGATTCCCCATAGCAATTATTCAAGTAGCTCATGAATAATCTATCATATTGTGGTGAGGTTGGAAGATCCTATCATTTAATAGGGTAGTTACTATTCTTATTTTGGTTTCAGTTATCTTAGCATATTTTATTTGGTTATATCTATGTTTTCAAGCCTTCTTTTGTGAGAGTTTATTGAATGAAGGAATAAAAATAATAGGAGTTTAAAAACCCAAACATTAGTGTTGAGTATGATGTGGTTACATGGGTTGGCTTGTAGTGTGAGTGACTATGATTCTTATCCCAAAGATGTGGTGTAGGGTCCAAGGTGATGGTTTCCAAGGATACATACAATTATGTTATAATTGTGTCATAGGGATTTACATTGGTGTTGGTGCTACCTTTGTAGTTGAGCACTACAATGTGGAGATGTTGGTTGCTGTGTAATTGAATGAGATTTGGATTTTGAATCTAAATCCATATTATAAATAGCTATTACACTAATGTTAGTTGTATCATAGCCATCCCTGGGCGATTACTATGACAACAATGATCTTTTATTACACAATTAAACATAATTTATTAAATAATCTTCAATTGATACAATATATAAGATCGAGATGACTATTTTCTTTGGGGATTAGGATCATTACATAAAAACTTAAAACATGAAATACAATATATTTACTAAAAACATCCTTTACATGACCACTACATTCCCTCGTACTTAGAAATACATGCGATAACCTGGGGACATGCAAAAGAAAAGGGTGAGCTATAAAGCCCAGTAAGGGAATAATCATGGAATAAAATAAGCAATATAATACATGTTAGACAATACACATATCAATAGACCACAAGAGAAGCATAACATAAAGGCAAGATAAATCGTGATAATCATTACATGGAAATGTGGAAACAACACTTAACCTGAAATTAGCATGATCCAAGGCACATTAAACATGGAGCATGAGTAAATCCTCATTGTACATGAAGAATGAGTGAAACCTCGTTGCACTTGAATTAGCATGAGTAGACACCCATTTCACATGATGTATCATGATAGTATTTTTAACCCAATGCATTGGAGCGCTATAAGGTTGCACCCATCTTAAACATTTCATTTCATTCATAAGAGTGCCACATAGATCATATAACATGGATTCAGAAAACATCACAATTTATTCCACAATAAAGGAATGAGGAATTCATACATGAAACTTTATAATCAATAAGTAAATGGGAATAAATGTGAATACCCTTGATAGAGAAATGGGCATGGTATTCACTACACAATGACATTGGCATGGAAAATCAGTGCAATTTCGGCTGGGTAATAGTGTGACATATGAATTCAAACCTGTTGAAGCCCGGATTGGGCTTGGTCAAGAGGGAAGCCGAATGACACCATGTCTTTTCTGAGCTTGGAAAAATAGTCTTCGTATGGGGAAAGTCTACTGGATGAGGCCATAACTTCCTTTGTCTGGATAATTCGATTCGTTAAAGACCTATATTTATACGAATAATGTGATCAATGTTAAATCGCTATATTAACAATGGTCACAATTATTAATAGTATTTTAAAATCCAAAAACAAAAAACCAAAGAATTTTACATTTTATATAAACATTTTACATAAAGAGACACTTAATTTGATATATAGAGATTTACATTAATGATAGTTTGGGTCATTATAATCTTCCCCCCCCCCCATAAAAAATTTATCCCTCGAAATTTTCTTTTCCCATACTAAAACAGATGTGGGAAATTCTTCTTCATCATTTCCTTCGATTCCCACGTTGCTTCTTTGAACTATAGGTTTCGCCACAACACCTTGACGAGGGGAATTGTCTTATTTAGATGAACGTTTTCCCTACGATCTAAGATCTTCATTAGTTTCTCCTCATTAGAATGATCATCCTCTAACTGTACAACCTCTGAAGAGTGTAAATGTGAAGGGTCTTGTATGTACTTCTTTAAGAGGGATACATGAAAGAAATCATGTACATTGGCCATGGTAGGTGGGAGTGCTAGTCGATAGGCCACATCCCCAACACGATCAAGAATCTCAAATGGGCCAATGTAACTTGGACTTAACTTCCCTTTCTTTCCAAACCACATACCCTACTTCCACGGAGATATGCATAGAAATTCGATGTCTCCAAATGTAAACTCAAGGTCTCATCGACGGTTATCTTCATTACTCATCTGTCAACTCTAGGCTGCCTTGATATGCTACTAAATGGATTTCACCTTCTCCACCATTTCATAAACCATTTCAAGTCCAAGAAGCTTACACTCACTGACCTCATCCCAACACACCGGTGTTCTACACCTTTTCCCATAAATGGCATCATAATGTGCCATTTGGATGATCGAGTGGAAACTGTTATTATAAGAAAAACCAACCAGAGAAAGATGTTGATCCCATACTTCTTTAAAGTCCATTGAGCATTCTCTCTACATGTCATCAAGTGTTTGGATTATCTGATCAGATTGGCCATCAGTTTGAGGATGATAATCCATATTGATGTTCATTTTAGTAACCAGAGCATGTTGAAGACTCTTCCAAAACATATAGGTGAGTCGTGGATCTTGATCAGACACAATAGATTATGGTACTCCATGCAGCCTTACCACTTCCCTGATATATATTTGTGCCATTTTATCCAATGAGAAATCCTCCTAAATAACAATGAAGTGTGAAACCTTTTTAAGACAATCCACAAAAATACGGATTACATTGTTTCCTTTGGATTACTTCAGATGTTCGGTGACAGAATCTATGGTGATGTTCTCCCATTTCTATTCTAGTATTGGAAATGGTCACATCATCCACTTAGACTTCTGCCTCTCTGCCTTCACTTGCTAACACACCAGGAACTTTGATGTACATTCAATGATCTCCTTCTTCATATTATCCCACCAATAATTCTCTCGGAGATCTAGATACATCTTTGAGTTTCCTGGGTGAATATAGAAATTTGAACTATGTGCATCATCCAAAAGATCCCTTTTCAGCTCTGGACTTGATGGAAGACACAGTCTCTTCCAAAATCTCATAGTTCTTTGTTCATTGACATTAAACTCTGAGGATTTCCCTTTTCCGATGGCTTCCACCTTTTCCTGAATTCCCCATCATATTTTTTTATCATCCTTTATCCTTTCCAAAAGTGACAGTTGAGAAATAATTTGTGAATGGATTGATGATGTTCCCGTCATTATGATTCCCATGTTCATGTTTATCAAATCTAAGAAGATTGGATCCTTTTCAATTCTCATCAATGACAGAATCATTGTGTCCTTTCTACTTAGGGCATCCATCACCTTGTTCGCTTTCCCAGGGTGGTAATGGATTGAGCAGTCATAGTCTTTGATTAGTTAAAACCATATTCATTGGATCATGTTCAACTCATTTTTTTTGAATATATACTTGAGGATTTTGTGATCCGTATATATTTCATACTTCTCCCCAAAGAGATAGTGCCTCCAAATTTTTAAAGCGAATATCACTACAGCCCACTCGAGATCATGTGTTGGATAGTTCTGTTCATGAAATTTCAATTTCCTTGATTCATAGGAAATTACATTGTTATTTTACATCAACACACATCCCAGTCCCTTCTTCGAAGCATCACTGAATACCACAAAAACTTATCCACTTGTGGGTTAAGTGAGCACAGGTGCAGTGATAAGCCTCCTTTTAAACTCCATGAAGCTTTTTTCGCATTCATTACTCCAAGAAACATTACTCTTTTCCGAGTTATCTTTGTTAGAGGGTTAGTCAATTTTGAGAAATTTCTCACAAATCCTTATTAATATCCATCTATCACTAAGAAGCTACAAATATTTGTTACCGATGTTGGCCTCAAACATCCCTCAATTGCATCTGTTTTTGGATTTATCCAAAGATATACCTTTGCATGTGGTGATATGGCCCAAGAATGAGACCTCCTTCAACCAGGACTCACAGTTGTATTAGTTTTCATAGAGCTTATCCTTCCACAAGGTCTATAATGTAGTTCTTAGATGCTCCTCCGGTTCCTCCTTGGTTTTGGAGTATATCAAAATATCACCTATAAAGACTACCACAAATTTGTAGAGGTAATCTCTAAAGACTATATTAATCATGTACATAAAGATTGATTGAGAATTATTGAGTAAAAATTGCATTACTATGAATTCATAGTGCCCATATCTTGTATGAAAAGCAGTCTTGGGGATATCTTCCTTCTTAACCCTTACTTGATAATATCCCAACTGCAAATCTACCTTGGAAATGTACTGTGCTCCAAACAACTGATCAAACAAGTCATCAATTTTTGGGAGTGGATACTTGTTCTTTATTGATATTTTTTTGAGCTCACGATAATCGATGAAAAGGCAAAATGACCCATCCTTCTTATTGACAAAGAGGACTGATGCACCCCATGGTGAAGCACTTGGGTGTATAAAGTGTTTATCTAGATTCTCCCGTAGTTGTTTCTTCAGCTATTCAAGCTCCACAACAGCCATTCTATATGGTGTTTTTGATATTGGTAACGCCTCAGGTATAAGTTCTATTGATAATTCCACATCTCTTCTAGGAGAAACACCGGGAAATTTCTCGGGAAACACTTCAGCGAATTCCTGCAAAATAGGCATGTCTTCAAAGATGGTTGCTTCTTTAGACTCAATCATCTGAGCCAAATAAGCATACTTATAGGGTAGTAATATCCACGCTTGAGATGTTGGAGATAAAGAAGAATCAGCCTCCTCCTTGCACTTGTATCGAATCGGGGGTCGATTATCCACTTGGATAGTGATTTCCCTCCCACGAAAATTTATGTAGTATCAATATAAGGAATGCCAATAATTCCAAGAATGGAATCAAATTCAACCAGAGGAAGTATGACTAGGTTCACCAGGAAGTTCAATCCACAGATTATGATAGGGGAGGAGTTATATTAATGGGATGGAATGATTTCCCCATTTTCCGCTCTCACCGACATCATCACTTCCATGATTTGTGGTGGTGATGAGATTGATCATCTAAACATTAGAGATATAAAATAATGCATAGAACCTAAATCAAAAGTATGTTCTCTATTATTTAATGAATGACTAGTGTACATGTCATCACTTCATTTTTAGGGTTCACTTCAGTAGTAGTGATGGAAAAAGCTCACCCTTTCCACCTTGGAGGTTGTTGGCTACCACAAAAAACCCTTGGCTTGGGGCACTTATTTTTAATACGCTCTAGTTCTTTACAGTTGTAGCAATAAACCATGAATTGTGGTTTGAAGGGAGCGTTCCTCTCATCTGTTGCAACCATAGGTTTTTCTTGTCTGTATTTAATAGCTAGGTGCCCCTCTCTTCCACACCTAAATCATTTCCTCATCCCCTTCTGGAAATTTTTGGGGTGCTTCTTTCCTCACCATTGGAAATTGGGGTGCTGGAACTTCTTAGAACCATTGGATTTATACATCAGACCACCAGCATTGATGTCCAACATATGATTCTTATCCCCATGATATCCCTGAGATTATATGATCTCTATTTCAACCTTGAGGGAATGTTAGAATATTTCATAATAGCGTTCAAAGTCACAGATCGTGAGTGATTTCCGCAGGCTAGGTTTCATCCAACCTAAGAAGCGGTCAACCTTGCATTTAGGGGTAACTAAAAATAAGGAAGAATATATTGAAAGCCTTATAAATTTTTCCTCATATGATACAACAGATTAATCATCTTTTTGGTTGAGGGCAAGGAAGTCCATTTCCATTTCTGGTAGAGGGTTCGTGGAAAATATTTATCGAAAAACATCATGAAGAAATCCTTCCATTCCAACGCCTCGATCTTCTCAACTAGCTTTGTATTTTTGATCAACATCCACAATTGATCAGATTCACCCTTCATATGATAAGCAGCAGAGAGAACCTTCTGTTGTTCAGAATATTGAAGGATGGATAACATCATTTCAATGTAGTTGATCCAATGTTCGGCATTTTAGGGGTCAGATAATCCATTAAAAGTAGGAGGCCTTTGTCTTATGAAGCCCTCAATAGTGAGTTGTTCTTTCTTATGGGGGGTGAACGTTCCTCTTGACCCATGTTTTTATTCAAATATTGATTTAGCTGATAGATAATCATGACAAAGTTCATGATTCCCCCTCCCATTGTATTGGGTATCTCATTAGTATAGTCATCAAATTGATCTTCACATCGGTTGTTAGCCTGAGTCCTCCTATTACCGGACATTGGCTGGAATAAAAGGATTGTTAGGGGTAACACTTAAAGGTTAATACAAGGAACAAACTAATGACTTATAAATTACTCTTATTTCCTTAACATATGAATCTATTGGCTTCTGTTTATGTTATAAATTATCTACTTTCTAACAGATATTCTTAGGACATTTTTCCCTTAATAATGGTTCATACTAATTCTGTGAATTTACCAAAACATATCCTCCAAGAGTGTCGTAACCAAGATTGAAGCAAGGCCTGTTGTCATGCACTGGTTCCTGTTTTAGCTCAATGGGGTGTTTTCGGGTTTTACCCCTAGGATACATCTATGCTAGAGGCGCTTCTACCTGCTTGTATCTAGACATGGATTGATAAACCACTTACTCAATACTAACAAAAACTTAAGGATGTTTTTTATTATATATAGTCTTGTCTTCAAGTATTCACTATGTATTTCTAATCCTAATCTAAAAAATAACTAAACATATCCCCTGATAACAACTATGACAACCCTGATCTTTTATTACACAATTAAACATAATTTATTAAATAAAGTTCACTTGACACAATATAGAAGATCGAGAGGTCTAGTGTATTTAGGCTTAGTATCGTTACCTAACATCATAAAACATGAAATACAACATCTTTATTGAAAACATCCTTTACATGGCCACTACATTCCCTTGTACTTAACATTTCGTGGGATAACCTGAGGACTTGCATAAGAAAAGGGTGAGATATAAAGCTCAGTAAGGGAATAATCATAGAATAACATGAGAAATATAATACATGTCAGACAATAGGAATATAAATAGATAACATGAGGAGCATAAACATAAAGGCATGATAAAGCATGATAATCATTACATGGAAATGTGGCAACAATACTTAACATGGAATTAGCATGAGCTAAGGCTCATTGCACATGAAGCATGATTAAATCCCCATTTCAAATGAAGCATGATTAAAACCTCGTTGCACTTGAATTAACATGATTAAACACCTATTTCACATGAAATATCATGATATTATTCTTAACCCAATGCATTGGAGCGCTATAAGGGTTCACCCTTCTTAAACATTTCATTTCATGCATAAGTGTGCCAAATGGATCATATAACATAAATTAATAAAATATCATCATTTATTCCATGATAAATGAATGTGTAATTCATTCATAAAAAATTATAATCAATAATTAATCGTGCATAAAGGTGAATACCCTTGATAGAGAAATGGTCATGGTATTCACTACACAATGTCATTGACATTGATAATTGGTGCAATTCCGGAAGCGTAATGGTGTGACGTAAGAATTCATAAAAATGGTTGATGAGAGAGAAAGGGGTGTCTCAAAATATGTATGTGAAATGGACAGTAAGTGGGTCTTATATATACATGTCCCAATAATTGTATTGGAATTTAGAGTAATGATACAAAATAATTTTCTGAATGTAAAAGAGGACAGAGAAAATTCCTTACATCCATCCAAAGTAGGTTTTTTATTAAGAGAAGAAGAAAATTCACAGAGAGGACTACGGAGGCCTAAAGAAATGCAAACCAAGGGCATCCCCTCTTATCAAATCAACACATTCCGCCTTCAAACTGTTAATACGTAAAATTTGTGCGTCTATGGAACTGTGGTCAGCCATGGAGGCCACAAAGTCTGCAACCTTGTTCCCCTCTCGATAAATGTGAGAAAGAGTAATGTTATGACCAAGCATATGAAGACAGTTCCTGATCACGTACTCTATGGACCACGATGTAGAGAGTTTATCTTTGAGGCAATTTAGGAGGACAAGTGAGTCCACCTCTACTTCAGAGATGGAAACCTCCTCCTGAATGCACAAGGAATGTCCTGTGAGAAGAGCCAGGGCCTCTGCTAGAATGGAATTTCCCCTGCCCAGAAAACAAGAGAAAGCCAGGATCACATCACCCTTATTATCTCTAACAACCCCCCTCCAAAAATCTCCCCCGCTGCGCAAGCTCCTTCAGTATTGAGCTTGTAACCTACAGCAGGGGGGTTCCATCGAACCCACTTCCCAGATCCTACTTCCTCAGGAAGGGAAGGATAAATGTTGTTCTTCTGCATGCATGGGAAAGGGAGGGACCACTGCTGCTTTTTAAAGAGCCACGACATGTATATAAGCTGGAAACGTATGTGCGCAAGGATAGCTCAAGTTGAAGGTATAACTCCTTCGTATCGGGCTTCGTTTCTGGCTTGGCAGATGCACCAGCACCCCACATTAAAGGAGACAGCACGGGAAAGGCGAGTATTCTCCAAACCAAGCGCACCTTCAAACCATCTTTCTATAAACTCATACTATGTCTCCTCTGAGCTTGGAGACCTGACTCCCCAAAGAAAGGACCAAACCTCCAATGCCCATTAACTTTTGAAGAAAACGTGATCCAAGCTTTCCTCCATTTGCTGCTTGCAACAGTGGCATCCTGAGGCCAAACTGATCCCAAGTTTCTTGATATTGTCATCCGAAGCCAGGGCCAGATTTCTGATTCGCCAGGTCAAGAAGTTCATTTTGGTCGGGATCTGGCGACACCAGACCACACCATTCCACCGATCCAGGGGCCTCGAGTGGACCCTCCACCTTTGGAAGTCTCTGTTATTGAAGACCCCCGAGGATGATGGAGTGAAGACACACTTGTCTTTCTTGGAATTCAACATGATCGAATCAAAGACAGCCTGTTGGTCCGCATTCAACACTACCTTGATGAAGCGGGGATGGCATTGGGCTTCCTTTAACGAGATCAAAGGCGTCAGACATCTTGGGAAAGCCAGAACAGAGCCTGCCCAGTTCTTATTCCAGAAGGAGATGTCCCCTGTACCAGGAATCCAATGAGAGCAAGAAGACAAGGAGAGAACCAGAGGTTGGACTTTGGCCCACAGGATCTCACATCATTAAAAATTAAAGATGGAATAATGGGGGAGGTGGGAAACCATACCCCAACTTTTATAATTGTAATTAAATGTTCATAACAACATTAAGAAATTTCTACCAAAATGAGAAAGGAAGAAAAAACCCTTACTTGGAAGTGTGCTACCAAAGGCTTGATAGGAGCTTGAGAGAGGAATATTGGGAGCTTGGGGAACCTTGGGAGGATTCTAGAGAGAGTAGGGCATAGGTTGGATGAACTCTAAAGGATTTGAGTGAGGAGGAAGTTGGAGATAAGGTGGGTTTATATAGGAAATGTGATGGAATTATTTATTATTTATGTTTGCGACACCTCACATTAAACTAATCCAAACCACAAACCATCCCATGTATTTTTCCCATGCTTTTGGAAAGGGTAAGTGGAAAAAAAATATTTTATAATTAAAAATTAATAAATTCTTTAGATAATGGGGTTGCTTATGTGGAAGAGAGTCACACTCCCAAAGAAAACAATTTAAAAAGACAAGATTTTTAATAAGCCTTGGAGGGTCCTTTAATGCTATGTAAAATAAGTCAATCAAAACCAAAACCACATTATTGTAATGTTAGAAGATATATTTTACAAACATAAAGCTTATAGTATTTTATTACATCACTATTGGGTCATTATGATGTCATAAAACACATTATATATTTAAACAAAATTTAATTTTTACCCAAAAATTTGACTCTTTCAGAAAATTATGAAAAATTCACCTTTGGATAATTTCAAAATCCTGATTCCAGAAATAATATTTATTTTATCTAATTAATTTTCATAATATGTTAATTTTAACATTTAAAATAAAACCGAAATTTATTGAAAATTCACAGGTTTTGACAAAAATGGCTTTCAAACCATAATAAAAATTACAATTGCACTCAATAAATTATACTATAATTTATATTTAATAAAAAATAATTTAATTGAAATAATAATATTTCATTAAAATAATATTTAATTAAAAAATTCATTAATTCATTAAAATATATTTCTTAGTTGAATATTAATTAAAATAGTATTTATTCATTTAAAACTATTTACAAGGTAACAATAATAAAATGAAAGTATATTCATCATAATATAAAAAATAATGCACATAATCATAGTGGTAAGGTCTTGTTACATAACCCCTTATAACACCCACATAAGGCAAAAGAGTAAGGTGTTCGATGGTGAAAAACTCTTGGGGTGGGTCAGATAACATTGCTCGGGTGGTAATCTCTATCACCTTCCACTTCTCTTGTAGTCGGTCCCGTTCGGGGCTTAACCTATTGAAGCTCATCTTGGGCGTGGTCAAGAGCGAATCCCAATGATGCCACATCTTTTCTGAACTCCGACAAATGGGATTCGTATGGGGAATGTCAATAGGTTGAGGCCATCTCTTCCTTTCTCTTAGTAAATTAGATTCATTAAAGACCTATATTTATACTAATCATGTGATCACTATTCAATGACCATATAAACAATGGTCAAAATTCATAATAGTATTTTAAAATACAAAAACATAAAACCAAAACGTTGAAATTTTATATAAACATTTTACATAAAGAGAGATTTAATTTAATCAAGAGAGATTTCCATTAATGAATATTTGGGACGTTACAATTCCGCTCACTATAGAATGTTTTTAGGGTACACTATATTTTATATTTGGGATTATTGGATTAATAGTGTACCAAACATTGTGGATCTCATAAATGGGTTTACCAAGGGGGTTGTGACATGGTTCCTTTGGATTCACAATAGTGTACACTATGTTAGAAAGTTATAGTTAATTCTCTAGTGGGTTGTACCATGATCATTGTTTTGACTTCTAGTCTATACAAACCCTAGACCACATTCGATCATGTATTGATTAAATATTTTCCTCTCAACCCAATGCCACCCATAGATCTTTTTATAGACTTTTTTGTCTCTTTTCTGTTGGATTCAACCCCACCTTCCTGGAATCAATATCTAGAAACCTGAGCATTCCAAACATGGTGTTGTATGCCATGAGTTATAAGGGGGAGGATCAAAGCTCCATCTTGAACATCATGGGGTTTCTATGTGTCTTATTCATTTTGAGGTGGTTGGTTTAGAACATATCACTATTATCTGTCTCAATTTATTATATTTTGTGAAAAATAATTGATTACATCATAACACCATGAGTGCATCCTAAAAAAGTAAATTATCCATGTTTTGATTCTACAAACATTTATAGACCTCCCATTTTATCCCATTGAATCATTGGTGTTTAGACCAAGACCTGTATCCACCAGATAGGTTTCAATCATTGACCCTACTTGAGTTTTGGATATATTGATCATGGTACTCTAGGATATGTTGGGTTTTGAGAATGATGGATTAATATAATGAATTGGAATAACTTGGTATATTGGTGTAGTTATTTGGTATGGGATTGTACAAACTAAGAATTGGCTATTTGGTATGACTACAACCAAGGGGGTTTAATGAAAGTTGGTAATTTGATGAATTGAACATAATGTCCTATGAGGAATTGGGTTATGATACAATACTTAAAAGTCTTGTCCAATTTATATAGTAATTATTAAAAAATTTCCCTAGCTTTTTTTAAATTCTTACAGGCTTGGCCCTATTATATTTTAATTGTTACTGGGATTCACCTGATTATGATATAATTCTTATAGGGATTCCCAGTTACACTATAATGATAATAGGGCTTGGTCTGGTTATCATACAATGCTTATAGGGTTCAGATCAGTTATGAACTAATGCTTATAGGTATCTTCATAGTTATCCAATTCTGATTTATGGCTACACTTGTTGTGGGTTATAGTAATTGTTTGAATAATCCCATGACATGATCCATGATATTTGGATTAGAGCAGATGCGGGTTGGGGATAACCATGAGAATCAACTCGAAGCTCGATTGTCAATGGTTCTACGTAATGTATAGTTTTAATTGATTAAATCAATACCATTTTATCATTGTATTATCTATCTGAGACTATATTCATTTAGACATAATGGTGTAGACTTATTGTGTTGTACTAACAGCCTATATGGGACAATGTTTGCTTCCCAGATAGAACTCACAGATACAAATTTACATAAGGGAAAAGGACATTGTTGTTGATAGTCTCTTTGTTGATGGGTTATAGTTTGGAGATGAGGCTAACATGGTGTTTTAGGTAAGGATATTAGAGTCTTGTATGGTGTCTATTTAGTCAATCATATGTTTAAATATTATCACATCATTTCGGTAAATTTCATCTTATCATCACATGAATCAATTATTATTGAGTTTCAATTTTTTTCTCTGGATTCATGATTTAAATATGTTATTTCAACTATTTCCAAAATTTTGAAATTGTTTCCTCTATATTTATACTCTATATCCAAAGGTTATATTATCCCCTATATATCCTTGACACCATCGCTACTAGTTGGATGCCCCTTAATTATATGGAGCGTAAGATGAGGACACATAGAAAAACCTATTATAGTCACGTGAGGGATTATTGGGTTGATAAATGTTACATCCAATGCCTATTGGTAGAATAGTTCCATGAATAAGAACACTATATTCTAGAATCATAACTGCGTGACATGCTATATAATGAAGCAACTATATAGGATTTCATTGTCTATGATAAACCCCTAAGTGAATATGGTCGATGTTCAATTTTCAATGCTTCTACAAATTTATAATGAACATTGGAAAACATATGAATACATGGATGATTAATGTAATATTTGGAATCTTTATGGTATATATTCATAGAGATATAGTTCGGAACAATTTGAGATATCAAATGCACTCTTTTTTAGAGAAACCATGGAGAATTTCATCCAGCCATGCCTCATATAGCTAAAGTCATTAAATTATTGTGTTTGTAGAGGTTCGATGGTTTAAACTACCCGATGATCTATACATGATATCATTATATTATCATTCCCTCATAGATTATCTAGTTTGGTAGTTAATTTCAATATAAAAAACATAGAAATTTATCTCATAGATATTCTCAATCTACTTTGAAAATTAAACAAGGAATAAAGAGTGAAAATTAAATCATTTTAGTGAATAAAATGAAATTTAAATCAAAGATCTCTAAGTCCAAATATTATTTCCAATTCCCTTCAAAGAAGAGAAAGATCACAGGTAAAGGAATGGAATAAGATGATATCTATTTTGTATATGTAAATAATGGTCATTGGTATAAGTACATCACCCAGACAATGAATCTAGGGGAAACATCATGTTTGTTTGATATCGATTTAAATTTATCTATTTAAAAAATTTATTTATTCGATAAAAAATGAGGATCTCACATATATATTAAAAAAATAATCAGTAAGATTCTAGAAGATTTCATGGGGTATGGTAGATATATATCATTTCAATGGAGCCAAGTCAGCTATTGTCCCTATCAGGTGCTGCCATCTCATGTAGCCTCCAGGAATGATCTTGGTATTAAAATACTATTATTAAGTGTCACTAGTAACAATAAACATTATATCTATATTCGAACATTTTAAAAAGGTATTTAGTTTCATGTTTGGATGTAGGTATGTATCCTTTTATAAGGAAATAATTTTTAATGGTAAATAGTATTTGAATAATGGTGTTTAAATTTTGTATTATACAAAATAAATACGTGTAATTGTTAATTAGAATAGTTCACAAGATTTATACCACACCTATCTATGGAATCATCAGTTAGGTACAGTAGACAAAAATTTTTTTGGCCATGTTATTCTAATATGGACATTTAGATTCCATTTTACAAAAACAATTAATTCATTTCATGAATGTTTATATGTAAAAATAACTAAATATCCATTTATTAGAAAATTTTAAAGAGCCACTAAGATTGTTGAGTTGGATTGTATCGATGCGTGTGGACCATTTTTAGTTTAATCAAGGGTTGATTACTAAAACATCATAACTTGTAATAATGATTTCAGTATATTTGGATATTTCTACATAATGAGGTATAAGTCAGATTCCTTTCAGATATTCAATGAATATAATAATTAATTTGAGAACCAACATGTTACTAAAATTATGAAAATTATCTCAGATTTTTGTAGAGAATATATTAATCAAGTCTTCATTGACTATTTATATGAGTTTGGGATTCTGTCCCAACACACTCCTCCTTATACCAAACAATGTAATATTGTATATGAAAGGAGTAAAATACCCTTTTAAACATGCTGATATCAATAATGAGTCATGTGAGTCTTCTATTATAATTTTCTGGATATGCATTGTAGAAGTTAGCAAAAACACTAAACTGAGTACGAAGTAAATAAGAAACCGGTATACCATAGCAGATTTAGTTTGTAAATAAAACCATGTTTTCAATATCTCGATTGTGGGGTTATGTTGAATATGTTAAATATATTTGTTGAAATAAGATGGCACCCATATGGACTAAGGGAATCATTATGGGGAATCATAATGAAACTAATGGATATTATTTATATTACCGCATACACATGAAAGCTGTAGTTAACAAAAATTACTACATTATTGAAGGTGATCACATCTCTAAAAAAAATATTAGGAGAGAGATATAATTTAATGATGTTTAGGATATAGATACACAAGAGTTAGCATAAGAATATATTCCACAATCTCCCATGGAATAGGAGTATGAGATACATTATTAAACCAGAATGATATGTCATTTAGTCACCAATGATGGTGAGTTTTTTAGTTGATAATGATGATCTTGTGACCTAAAAATAGGTATCAATTGGCATAGATATTTCCTAGTGGAAATAATTTAAGAATCCTAAAATGGATTCCATATATCAAAACTATGTATGGATTTTGGTAGATCCTCTAGTGGGAGTAAATCCAATTGGTTTTAAATGGGTATTTAAGAATTATGAGGAAATAAATTGATCAAGAATTACTTATAATTCATGAATTATACAAAAATAGTTTAAATAATAATATGGAATGGACTCTAAAAAACCTTTGCACAATTTGATGTGGTAAAAACATCATAATTCTACACACCATCATTGTTTACCATAAATATGAGATATTGAATATAAGTGTAAAAATACCCTTACTTAATGGTAAAATTTAGGAACATTCCTATGTGACACAACTTGATGGTTTTGTGACAAAAGCGTATGGATATAAGGCATGAAAATTGTAATGATACTTTTATGGATTAATGAAAAAATGTTGGTAATGAAACATTTGATTTGAGGAATCCATAATAAAATTTGTTTCATGAAGAATGTATATGAGCCCTATGTGTATAATCATTTTTGTAAGAGTATGATGATTTTTGTAATAGTTTATGGAAATTACATACTACATATTGTAAATGAGATACTAGTCTTAAGGACTGTTAATACATGATTGACCAAATGATTCTCCATGATGGGAATATGTAAAGAATCTCGAGATAAAGATCTATCATGAAATATCCAATAGGCTACCCCGTCTATGTAAAAGTACAAAAATTGATAAGATAATGAAAATATTCAATATATAATAATACAAGAGGGTATTATTTCTAAATTCACATGAAATTAATAATACCATTAAAATGTGTCCTCTAACACATGAAGAAAGGAAATTGATGGTAGGGATTCTATTCAAATTGATGATTATGTCTGTAATATATGATATGATATATACTAGGATATATGTTTCCTACACCTTAAATATAGTGGGAAGATATCAATATGACCTAAATTATCACCATTGGATGGTATTTATGGCCATCCTTATATATCTATGTTGATCTAAGGGTATATTCTTAGTATATAGAAGAGATATGTAGTTATCCATTAGAGGATATAAAAATTATTGTTCCCAATAAATTAAGAAGATCTCAAATCATAGACAAGATACATTATCACTACCAAAAGTGGCGTTGTGAGTTGAAAGATATAAAATAAATACATAGTCTAAAAATATATAGTAGTTTCCAAATATATTACAACATCTAAGGAATATAAAGAAGACTTTTTTATATAAAAAATCAAATAAGATCTTTATTTAATTCCGAGTAGTAAATATCCTATCACACTCTACTATGATAATACTATAGTAGTGGCCCTTATATTGGAGCCAAGATCACATAAACAAGAAAATATAATTCTTTAGAAATATTATCCCATGATTAATCCTTATCTGATAGGTGATATCAAAGTGAGAATAGTCTCCATGGAATAATACGTAGTGGAATCCTTAGCTAAAGCCCTAAATCAGTAGAAACATAATCATCATGTGTGTTCTGGAGGACTGAAATTCACATGTAGGTGGATGTAGTTCTAGTGGTAGATTATTAGAGTTTGGGTTCTATAACTAAATGATTGTGCATTGGATTGAACATAAATTAAAATAAGTTAATATTAATTTAAATATATTATATATATATAATAGTTATGTGGGAAATTAATGGTATAATTTCATAGAGTATCAGTTTCATTACATGAGCATAGTTTTTCTCTATAGTGAGGAGAAACATGAAATTCCATGATGATATTCTTATACTTAGTTCTGTGGTAAGATAAATTCTATGATAGGGAAAATAAGATACTGAATTTCTGGTGTGAGTAATCCTAATCATATGAAACATATTCTGAGGAATTTATCAATTGTTAAAATCGAATATGGGAGATTACGAGAAAAAAATTTCCTGTAGGAATTCCACATGTTTATGTGTCACTATACATTCTGGTTTGCAAGTGTATTCAATAGAATGTAGACATTAAGATTATTAATAATTCATATCATGACATGTGAACATAGATATATTGGCATATACAATAATAATAATAGTTTAGGGAAAATATCGGTACATTGGGTTTTTCATGAATGAAGTGTTATAAATGAATATGCCAGGGAAATATTTTTACCTTCAACCTTAATAAGTCTTTATATCTTAGTACAATGAATGAAATAAAACCACCACATTTAATTCAATTTCATGGTGTAATGATGCATTTATTGAAAAAAAATTAAAGAAAGTCTTATCCATTATATGGTTGATAACATGGGTGTGAAACCTACTCGATGAGATAATATAAAAAAGAATTGTATTTTATAGTTAATTTTTGAATGTGGTTATCAACATTTTTCATTAACTTCGTTCTATTTGGTTCCTTGACATGTTTCACGACATCAATATTAGACTTTAGGAGAACCTACCCAAATCCAATTATAATGAAGCCTATAGGGTCACATAGTATGTTTTTTTGTAAATATTAATATAATTAAATTATAATTAAATTTATTGGAATAAGTATTGTTTACATGATTGAGCAATAATTTTCATTCAATATTTCTTGATCTGATAAATTAAATAAATATTTATTCATATGTAAATTAATAATTACATATATTTATAATATTTATTTGTAAATTCTAAGGAGGACTAGAGGAAAGCTATTTCATCCAGTGATAAATATTAATTTTCAAGATGCTAAAATAATATTTATCATTGTTCCAGTTATCACACACCATTGATTAATGATGTTATAATTATTTTAAAACATGGAATAGGGTAATACATGGGTTACTTATTTTATCAAGGTAACTAGTGAAATTAATTTAATTACTAACAGTAACATAATTTCTATAAATAAATGAATAATACATTCATTTAGAGGTAAATGAATAATTTTTTTGCACAATGGATTTCTCACTAGAATACCACACTTCATTAGTATATCCACTCACGAAATAGATGATCCATGGAAATTTATTAAATACCAAAGAAATGTGAATACCACAAGAAAAACATGAGTGGGGTATTATTTAATTAGATTTTATAAAACTAATTAAAAATTTAATGTGAAAAGTTATTCCATTGGTTTCATAGTTTTTTTTAACATATTGTTTATAAAAATTTTATTAGTAAAGAAATTCATTTCATGCACAATTTGAGAATGACCAAATAAATCCAACAATTTCTAATTTGGGATTTTCCCTGATATTCTTTTCTAGTGTGCTATGAATAATAAAATTTGTAATGATTTTTCACATTTTCACTCTCCCTTAAAAAATATTGTTTAAAACATCATTATTATTTTGTAACATCTATTCAATTGAAATATTATCTCATTCCCATTATCACAACGTTGATAGACACTTAATAGATTATGCTATAACCCATATATATTGTAAACATCACTAGAATCAAACTATTTTTTCACAATTTTTAGTGATTGACTCTCCTTTCACATTTACTGAACCATTATTTATGAAAGAAATAGATCATAAATAATATGTTTTAATTTTTTAAGAGGCTTTTGTTACCATTCATGTGATATTATAATCTTCTATTATGATTCCAAGAATTTACTATATCACCGCTCAATAATCCACCACAAACACAATCTCTTATATATAAATTATACTTTTACTAAAAAATTTATAGTTTTCAATTATATTTAATAATGATGGTATTTTAATCAGACTATTTTTCTGGTGTTTCTTGTAAAAATCAAACTTTTGAAATCTCCCTCTAGAAAATCACATGTGTTATGAAATTTCACCTTCTCTTTAGGATGCTATTTTGTCGGAATCTATTAACATAGATTTGAATCCCTCTAAATTGATGAACTCTCTTAGATTAGGGGAGTTCATTACTAAACCTGAATAAATATTCTTTTTGATTATATACATCACAAAATAAGCACCCTTACTCAAACTGGAATATCCTTGGTTCAAAATATTATTGATCAAAATATTCTTGCACATTATTCTTTAAAATTATAACTCACTACATGTAATAATATTATATTTATTATGAAATTACACCACAAACCTGTCCTTATAATTTGAAAATCCTAACTATCTTCATTTTTCTACACATTATTTATTTTGTTCTCTTTATAATCTACATTTGATAGAAAATAGGTGTATCACCCTTATTTTGTGAAATTATCACCTTCATTCCTTTAATATCCCTATTATAAATATTTTAATTATAATATTGAGTATAAAACATAATAATAATAATAAACTTGTAAAATATACAATGTCTTTATTTTAATCAAAAAATTATGTAACTCGAGAAACTATGGGGCATGAATCAGGGTATTCATTAATTAAAACATTTTCTGCTTAAAAAAATTCATTTGGATATTATGTATTTATAGCAATAAACCATATTCAAACATTTATTGAATTATCAAAAATTATTATTGAATTTCAAACGTAGATGTATAAATGTAAATCACACAAGATAGAGGGATTTTATTTATCTCACTCACATTGAGCTACATCAAATGAGTACATAATCATCATTTTTTATGTGTACCAAAACACACTATGACTCAATGTTTTATGGATACAATGTTTACATGAATCCAATCTTTAGGATGAATTAATTCCATTATAAGTTTTTGTGATGTCACTTCCCCCAAGGATCAATGCATGGTGATTTTCTTAGAGAATAAATTACTACCTCCAAAGGGTCACTCCCTTATACTACTTCATGTAGTGCTCCAGGAGATTTTAGTTTATATACTAGCATGTCTCTAATTAGTTTATTAACATAAAGGTAACTGAAATTATAATATATACAACTATTGGGATCATAATACTAGTTTTTATACAAGTAATTATTTCTTATTCAAAATACAGTTTCCAATTCAAATATCTGAATTGATTAACTTCTTATGGGAAGAGTTGAAACATTGATCTTCAAACAATCCTCACTCATCAAAAAAACATTCATCATATTGAATAAATCTAAAATAGAATTTATCTTAAATAAAATATATATTCCGTATTCTTACAATAATAATATATCAATGATATCCCATATATTATCTTCAGGATATCCTGAAACAATAAAAAAACAATCCACATAAATTAGATATTCAACAGATGTCTTGTTTCAAGCCCCATTTATCTTTATTCTAATTTCATGGAACCCACAATTCTTTTTCTATGTTACATATTTTGAATTATCTAATCAATCATGAACAATATTTCTCCTTTTTATTCTATAAAACCCCTTCTATATTTAGTTGGGAGATATTAATTATAAATTCAAATTCAAATAAGTTTACTACCATGTTCATCATATCTTTCAAATATATATATATATTGATTTGTATTCAGATATATATTCACTGTTGGAATTCAATCCAGAAGTAACTAAATATCCCAAATACACTAAAAAACCTATGAGAATACATAGTCAAAAAAACATATTAGATCTATCTATAGTCTAGAAATCATGGTGGTACATATTACAACATGGTGTGATAGTTTGGTTATTTCTTAAAGTTCCAGAACTATCGCAACATGAAAAAAATATCCTAAAAAACAACCTAATTTGTATTTATAAATATATATAAGTTTAAAAATCATGGATCCTTCATATATTTCATGTTATTGAGATAATTTTACAATACCCTTTAATCTAAACATATTACAATATTATTTGTAAACCCTAAAATGGTAAAATAAAAGGATACTTAACCACCAAAAAAAATACTGAATAAATCAAATCTATATTACGGGCTTCATAAAATTGATATTACCCTAAAATACAATTGTTTAATACTCATAAATTAGACATCCTCACTATTATACAAGGATTTATTGCAATTTATAGCACCATACTGAGTAACCCTTATATATCATCTCTTCAACCCAGTTACTGTTACATAAGCTCCCCTATTTACCTTTATGTATCATCCTATATTTGGGAATTTTCTATTTTCATAACTCTAAATATCTAAATATTAAGTATCCAATATATCTAATACTACATATTTATAGAGTTCAAAACATTTATCAATTAAGATATAGTTTTTACCTCTTATGCAAGCATGGTGTGACTTTTACATATGGGTACTTTGGCAGTACTTTTCCATTTTTCAGACTTAGTTTACCCTGTGCCAGATGACTCTTTTTTATCATCTAGATACTTTTTCATATCAAAATGAATAAAATATTTATATCATTATATTATTATATACATTTTCTAATTCCTTGTAATTTTTTTACATCCATGTTTTGAATCCCAAACATAACAAATCCCATAATTACATTACTTTTAGAAAATATGGCACTACATACAATCCCAAGAACATTTAGGTTTAGACATTTACAGAATTACGTGAAATAATTAACTAAAAACCCCCATGTATTTCTCATCTAATATAATTTTCTTCCAATAAATAAGAAACAAATTATGCATAATAGGCCTACAATATCTCCCATAAATTCTTTATACTAGATACTCTTCTATTCGTATTGTTGGTATTACATTCCTTCATAACATGCAGATATGAAATCACAAGAAGGGTGATAAAAAATCAGTGTAAGGGTAAACATATGTGATAACAATCAAATAACACAAGTGATCATAACTGATATTTCATTAAAATATAAAAATAATTGTATAATA
Source organism: Viscum album (assembly GCA_963277665.1). NCBI lineage: Eukaryota > Viridiplantae > Streptophyta > Magnoliopsida > Santalales > Viscaceae > Viscum > Viscum album. The sequence continues at coordinate 1,942,861,254 of OY728140.1, read as the reverse complement.
AAAAACTATGAGAATAACATATCCAAATATGACATATCAATAAATTAATTCTTTGATATCAATATTTGGTTCATTAGTGATAAAATTTGTAATGAAAAAAAGCTAATTTCAGGACCCAATCCAAGGATTCGTGATCATAGACATCATGATCTTACCATCAATTCACTTTTATTCATAAAAAGTTTATTTGCTTAGGCAGACAAAAAAAATTCAATCTTGTTTGTCTCATGGGACCTACTAGTGCATCGAGGGGCTATTTTAGGCCCCAAATGTCACTAATTAAGTCCAATTCATTCATCATATTAATTAATGTATAATATATAAAATACATAACCAACATAAAATAGTAATAAACAAACATCTATATTGAAATAAATAGTTGGATTATCAATATTTCAACAACCAATAATGGAATAACTTGTTCAATAAGATCCCTCAAACTAATAGAATATAGAGTAATGGGTATATAGTTATTTGATTGTTTTTCTTAATAAAATCAATGTATGTGTGTTTAGGTGAATTCCATTTAATCAAATAAATTAAAAATATGGTAGTAATAGAGGAAGGCATTTAAATAAAGATCATGTTTATACATGATAGATGATTATAAAAGATAAAATAAGTTATATATCAATCCATTGATAGAAAAGAACATTTCATAATTGCTATAGAAAAAACATTAATGATAATGTTCAAATAATATCCCTGTTTAGGTATAAAAAATTTCAATAGATGAGGACTTACGTGAAAAATATATTTTTGGATTATTAGAAGAATCACTAAGGAAATGTGGATTATCCTTGAAATTTTAAGATTCTTTTATTAAAAATTTATTATTTTATAAAACAAGGAGGATTATAATTTCTTTAAAAAATCAACAATGTATACAAATATAGATTCATGGAAAAATATAAAAATGGCAGGAAGATAATCTGACATGAAAATCTTTTAAAATAGATTCTTTTCACATATGATAAAGACAATTTATATATAAAACATTAAATATTTCAAAATGTGAATAAAATTAGTATAAAATGACATAAATAAATTATTGAGTCATAGACGATGACATTTTCAAAAGAATCAAGTGAAAAATGATATGGAAAAGGGTGGATCCAATCTAAAAATAATTGTTGGGGTCAATTTCACAAAAAGAAACATTTTGAGTTAAATATGGTTCATACAGAAATTTTTTTTTTGTGACATATAAAAAAAAATGAATTAGAAATGAAAATTTAAAGTGATTTTATAATAATAATAATTACCTAGATGTATTTTCTTTCAAAGCAATCATGATTTGATTACAAGATGGACAATAAAACCATTATTGTTTGAGTATGATTTTTCTCAAACCCCATTTAAAGATAGTGGATGAAATTGAACTTTAAATACCCTAAATAAAATATAACAAATTATATAATATATCAACAGGGTAGTGTATACACCATATAATAAAATTTTATTTGCAAAGTCAAACATTTCTCATGGATTTGAAAATTGTAAAAATAAGCGATTACACCCCGATATTTTTAAAAAAGTAACATCTTGCTCAAAAGAGTTTATAAAACACAACACCAAGAATAAAAGAGAATATAACGTCCTAAGACTTTATGATACATTTCTTATTAAATATTTTTAATTTATTTGATATATTGTGATGTGTGAAACATTGGGTTCAAACAAAACATGACACTATATTAAAATATTATTATTAAAATATGACCATTTTAACATAAGTGTTTTGTTAGTGGGTATGAATATTACTAAATAAATAACTAAATTATATCTTTAAAAATGTATATAAAATAAAATTATTGATATATATTGATTATAAATAAAATAGGAATCATTTAAAAGAAAAGTAAATGTTTTATGAAAAACTATATATTTCAATGAATAAGGCTTCATCAATTCATGTAAACTTATGATAAAGTTATCTTTTTTGTATATTTCAAAAAATTTACTTAAAATAATGAAATTAATTTTTAAAAAAATCCTATAAAAATTACTTTATGGTGAATATTTGGAGTTTTTATTAAAATTATTATTTTTTATGAAAAGTAAAATAATATTGAAATTGTATCAGAAAATTCCATTCCATTCAAATTATTTACGAAGGTAAATAACATTAAAAATTTGTTTTAAAGAAAAAATAGTATTAATATATTATAAATTTATAAATTTATTTCATAATAATATATTTTATATTGAATTTTAAAATTAAATACCTATATGCATATGTTAATTTTATTACTAAAATTCCAATTTTTTCACCGCGTCTGTTGATATAATTTTAAATTTAATACTGAAAATTTGGGCAATAAAATTCGGAATAATGGATTTGATATTTGGAAAAATAATAATTTATATTATCTAATAAGGACAAATTAATTTTCTATCAATATTACTAGTGAAAATAGAATTTTTTTTTACTATTATAGTTAAGGTGATAATGGGTTTATTATGGAGTTAAACTATATTGAATGTGGTTTAAATGACATATGAAGTTAAAAAATATTATTAGATTCATATATTTACAACATATATTACCAATTTAGAATATAGGTTTATATTGAAGCTTTTATTATGTGAATGGATTTAATATATTGGATTCTTTTGGGAATTTTCCAGGTAATTTCTAAGAGTGTTCCCATTCCCCACATATAAATGGTCACTCCATCCCTTCACTTATTCACACCAACCAAGACATTTTTCTTAACATAACCATGAAAAAATATCTCCCCAACACAATTATATATATTATATAGATTCATTTCCTCTAAAAAGACCATCCCTAGGGTCCTTAATGGGAATTAAAAATGATGTTTCTCTAAGAGAATTTAATTAAATTAACAACACACATTCATTTTCTTTCTTATTTTTTCAAATTAAATTTTTTCTTAAGAAAATATAAAAAAGTATATACCATATAATGATATTTTGTTATGTTTTTTGAATTATGTTTATCCATCTACACATCGAAAAAATGGGAAATTAAATCGTCGATGGTTTTTATAGAGGACTACCACCTCACGAACAGATGTAGTTCTTTTTCTATAAGAACCATTTAGGGATAGATATAATGGTGGTTTTATAAAATAGACATGATATTTATGGTAATATTATTTTTATTTACTTTTAAAATAATATAAAAAGTTATATTTTCCATTCCATTTTAAATATGATAACATCACTCATGTGTACAGCGAACTACCGCCTCACGAACCTATGTGATTCATTTTTTACATACACTTCACAATCCCATCATTATTCAGGGTTTTTATGTTTATGTATACATAAGGTAATTGATATTCATACATTAAAATTAATCTATTTTATTCACATCTATTTTTATGAATGTTTTCAAGTAAGAACACAATTTTTCCAATCTTTGTTACTTAAAAAATTGAAAAAGGATTTTCAGAAAATTTGACTTTATTTATCTCTTCGATCAAAAATAATTTACATAAAAATACATTTTTTCTACAATTGTTTTCAATTTTTTTAAAAATGAAATTGATTTCATAAATACATTTTTTCAAATTTTAACTTTTTACACTATATTTTAAAAGAAAAATTCATGTCATTTTCAAAACAATTCCCATTTGGATTTTATAAAAACTATGAAAGGAATATATATTTTATCATATACATAAGGACCTAAATTATCCACTAGCCTGAAAAATAAAATTATTAATGATTATTTTACATATAGAAAATGTTTATTTTAAATTAAAATTATTTTTAAAATACTCTGTGGACTTCTTATTTCTAATGTCAAATTTCAAAATTCAAAGGTTATTTTTCTCAAAAATATTTATAAGGATATTTTGAGGGTAGTTCTATTAAAAAAACATCATCCTTTTATTTTATTTATTATCCATTGGGGGTATATTATAATAATTCCATACTTATTTCTCCTCTAGATAGTTTATGATTGGTTTAACTAGGGATGCACTAGTTTGGTACCATTTATAATACATTGGATCGTTTATAAGTATGTTTATTAATTGGGGTAATTTTTAATATATCATATGATAATTATTTAAAAAAAATTTTATGTTGTTTATGATTCACCCCATTCATATGTTAAATTAATTGGACTTAGTATATTGTTGCTGGGGCATGATTTCAGATAGCCCCTCAATGTATTAATATGCCTTTCAAAATAAACTAGACTGTGGTTTTGATAACATCTTATCAATTTATTAATATATATTGTATATGGGGATTTATGATATGTTTTAGATGTATAGAATAATTAATTATATACTTATGAATTCAGTTATTTATATTCCACGTGATTATTTGATTATTTATAATATTAATGGTTACATTTTAGAGATTAGATGACTATTTATTTTTAATTATTTTATCAATAACTACTCCTTCCATATTATATTCAAGTTATTAATAAAATGGAATATGTTTCAGTTATTTAACTTTCCATATTTAATATTATAATTTATTCATTATAGATTCCATTGTATACATACCATTATCGAGCATATGAGTTCACCTCGTTCTTATGTTTTATTTTCCCTAAGATAGGAAAAAGTGCTTTTTATTAATATGTAGGGAAATGATAAGGGTACTAATGTAATTCAAAAAGAAAACACTTCTTTTATTTTCTGTATATATTTTAATGTAAATTAAAAGTATGTCTCTAGTATGCATAAACAAATAAACAAATCAGCTAATCATGATGCAATACATTTTATCCAGTGCTAATGTAATAAATATGACCTTTTCTCCGAGTTAATGGGGTTGAGGTATCTATAGTTGGTATCATAAAAATTCTAGTTGAATCCTTAGGAAATAGATTTAGTAAGACATAGATTCTGGAATTTTACTCGATGATAAACTTTTTGGATAAATAATTTATAAAATAATAATTCTTTTAAAGAAAGATATTATGTTGGTTTCCTTAACAATACATCTCTGTCAAGACACTAAAAGTGGATGTGGTTCTAGAATTAAAGTACCTTGGGGTAATATCTTCAAAAAGGAAATTTTGGGATTGACCTAATCATCACTTGGTGTTCAAAAGTAATCCTTAATATTCAATTATATTAATACTCTCATGAGATATTATTATTATAATTCTCATTTTCATTACTAAAAATATGAAGGATTTGAAAATACAGATATCCCTAAGGAAACCATGATTATGATTATGAGATTTTCTATATATATTTTTTAAATTTATGCTAATTGTTTTAGTAGTTTTGGAATTATATATTATGTTTCAAAATGTTATGTTTTAATATAGTGTTTTTGATAATTTAGAAAAGGATCTTAGTCGTGTAAAAGTGAACCATATCATTCCACATAATCCAGAGAGTATAAATGAACATTTATTTGATCATATTAAACTAATATTATTTTTGGAAACTAGTCTAAAAATAATTTTAATCATATAATGAAATTGTATTATGTTCCATCAGGATTGAGAAATAATTTTATATTTATTATTGTTTTGATTTGATGTCAAAGAAAAAGAGTGTACTATAGAAATATTGAATAATGGGAATTAGGTAAAGTATTGTTTTCTCACATGTGATACTTGTGGAACGAAACACCTTAGTACAATAATAAAAATAATATGAGTTTACTTCAAATGTGGATAAGAAGGACTACATGATCTTGATTTAATAGGAGTGAAATAATATACTAATGGTAAGTAGTTCCATAGTAAGGAGTTGGGGTATTGAGAAAATGATATCCCCAAATCGTTAAAGGAATATATTCCTTAAAATAAGAAATGGGGTATAGGTCAAGCATATGATATTAATATAGATGAAGCATAATGATTAATTTTTTTTGGATTCATGAATTAAAATATATTTGTACATTAATAAATTATATTCTAGTTGTTATAATTATGAAATGAAGAAGGATTATGTTTGTGTATTATTTATTTTATAATTTTATAGTATGCATTGACTGGTACTAAGAACATTGATTTTGTGGCAAGTAGAAATTCATGAAGAAAACATGATTGAAGGTGGATAACCGTTAATATATTAAAAAAGTTGAGATAATAATGAAATTCTTATGGGATAATGTTTGTGAACATGAAATTGGTTTGATTTTTGATAGTTTATGTCATCTTTTATAGAGTTTAATGAATGTGTTGATTTATGGTATATATCTAACTACCTGATATTTTATATTTGGAAGCTTGTATGTTTTCATTATGGTTTTATGGTGATAATGGTATTTACATATTTGTAATGTGATATTAGGAACCACATTAAAATATATAGGGAATATAATTTTTATTTAGGGACATTAATTAAAAAAATGTAGACTTTGAATTAAGACAATCATATTTTCGAGGTGTGTGATGTACAACAATATATGGAATGTATTATTTTTAACATGGGATGTTATTTGATAACTAGTTCTTAATATTTTTAGTTTTAGCAAGGATATGAGGAATAAATTATTACTCTTTTATTTATCTTATGATATATTAAAAACTAATTTTTGTTATTTAATCATAACAATTCATCTTGAATATTCATTTCATGATGTATGAAATGATGAGGAAATAGATGAATGAACAACCAAGGAATAGAATTTTATGTATATTTTCCAGTGTTCTATATCATATTGGTAAAGTGATCCTTTTACTCTAGGAAAAGAATGTTCAAATAAAATTATTCCCTAATACCTTCATTTATGTTGACTTTATGGTATTGTAAAACATCAAAAATTTATATTTTCTAGGTTCTTAACATTATATTGATAATTTAATTTCATTTTATGAATTACCTCTATCAATCTCTATAACTCATTATTCTATTTTTTCCACTTCCATATCTTCACATTCCATCAATGTCATCATATATAGAATTCAAGTTATGTTTTGTTACATATAATCTTTGTACATACCTTTATATCTTATTAAGAGTATTTTTTATTAACCGTTTTATGATGTTGGGTTTCAATGAAGTAATATTAAAATTTCAAACCCTTGATTATATAGATGAAGAATAAATTTTGAGGATAAAATTTATTTAAGGGCTAGTGGGGATTGGAACAACTCTAGATTTTTTAAAAAGAAACATCATGTTTGGTAGAGTGTATGAAAAATTTAACCAAATTTTGAAGATAATATAACATATTGATGCATGAAACACCTATTATAAATGAAACATGATAGTCTTAAAAAATATTATTATTTAATCATGTCCACTATAACCTAGCCATAATGTTGGTGGGTATGAATATTGATAAATAAATTATTAATTTAAATGGTTTTAAAATATAAAAAACAAAATTAAATTTTTATATATTGATTCAAAATAAAACAACAATCATTAAAAATTAATAAAATTGTTTTTTTAAACTATAATTTTCTATGAAAATGGTTTCATCTCTTTTTGTGAACTTATGATTAAATTAAATTTTTTAGTTTAAGAAAATACATTTTATATAATGGTAATAATTTTTGAAATCAGAATATAACAATAACCTTATTGTTATTATTTGTTTTTTTAGAAGTTTCTTTTTTTTATGAATAGTGAAAAATATAGAATTTTAATCGTAGGATTCTATTTAATTGAAATTATTAATAGAGATTAATTTTATATTTTATTAGTTTATATATAACATAATTTCAAATATAGAAAAACTGGACAATTTTTGGTCATTTTACCCATTTTAATCATGATTTTAGAAATTATAACCTTCTATTCTTATGAGAATTTTATCTTTGAAACACTGCCTTTTCGTCACGTTTATGAGTTTAATTTAAAATTTAATTTTCTCACTTAATTGAATTGAATTAGAATAAATGGATTAAATATTTTAAATCATCATAATTTATATTATTTAATTATTTAGACTTAATTTTTTACAAAATTAAATAGTAAAAATTGATTTAATTAATGACTATAGTTAAGGTAAATATGGGATTACCATGTTGTTAAACTAAGAAGATAAGGGTCAAAATGGCATTCAAAATTGTAATACTCTTATTTAATGGATATTTTTCAACATTATAATACCTATTATAGAATCTGGAGTTATTTAAAATCTCATTTCAGGTTAACGACTTTATCATTTTTTATTTTTTTTGGAAATATAAATGTAATTTCAAAGAGGGTTCCCTTTCCCCATGTATAAAATGGAACTCCAACACTTTACTTATTCACACTTTTCAATCCATTTATCTCAACCAAAACGTCTATAATATCTCCCCCAAACCCATATAAATATTTTTTATATGTTGTTCCTCCCAAAATACAATCTCTACGGTGTTTAAGAGGAGATCCAAAGTTGGTTTTTCTAAGAGAAAGTAATTGTCTTAACAAGCCTCTTTCATTTTATTTATTTGTTTCCCACATTAAATTATGTTTTATTACTTAAAGTTTAATAAAAACAGTATATAAAATATAAAAAATTTGTTAGTATGTTTATGGAATAATTTTACATATCCACTTCCATCAAATGGGAAACGAAATCATCGATCACATGTATGATAGACTGCCACCTCGTGAACAGAAATAATTAATTTTCCATCACCACGTTTTAAGGATGGATATAAAATTAAATTTAACCCTTTTTTATGAAATTTAAGATTTTTTATAATTATTTAAATTTAATATCACTTATATTTATTTATTTTACATTCCATTTCAAATACGATAACATCGCTCGTGTGTACGACATATTACCGTTTTGTGAACCAATGTGATTCTGTCTTCACTAATGATTTTTATATAATATAATTAGGATAAGATTAATGAATATATGTGCCAAATATAAGATTATATTGATTATATAAAATTAATATTTTACCCAAATCATTACCCTTTCACTCATTAATGATATTGTATCATCGCTTATGCATACGTACGACCCATCGCCCCATAAAGTGATATAATTCCTTTTCCCGATCCAAATTTCATTAATGGTTTAAAAAATATATTTGGTGAAAAAATATTGTATTAATAACAGTATTATAAATATGTATATGATATATATATATATATATATTATAAAAAAACTGGAACAATCATAACAAAACATGCATTACAAAACAAGATAATTAATATATAAAATAATTAAAATAACGAAATGTTATTAACAAATGACTGATAAAATGTTACAATAGGATAATTTATGTCATTATAAATAAGAATATAATTATTATTAAAGTTATAAACATTATAAAAATCATTATATTGGAGTCTGGGACACATAAAAACAAATTAATACCTATAGTAAGGGATTCTCATCTCAATTTCACTTCCGTGAGTCAAATTCCATACTCGTGACTTATTTTATTTTTGCGGTGTATATACTACCGCATGGATATATTATATAATTAATATAATTAACATCAAGGTACCTAAAGATTTATTTTTTTATTACTTTTATGGGGCTTAAAACTCATAAGTTACCATAGTGGTAAAGGTTTATTTCATAATCTCACTATTATTCAATATTTGTTATGTTTACATATCCTGTGACAGAATTATATAATATTAATAACTTAAAATAAATCTATTTTCTTCAATTAAAGTTGTTAATTAAATTTTCCATGTAATATTTCCATTTTCCACTCTTTGATTCTTATAAGTATTGATAATTCTTTTTAAGAAAATATTAATTTATGTATCTCTTCAGTCAAAAATCCTTTATCATATAAACCCATGTTTTCTAAAAATGTTTTCAAAATTTTTATAAAATTTTAAAATATATTTATTAAAGGCTCTGTTTTTACTTTTTAAAAAATGGTTGAAAATAAATCTTCATGCGGTTTTTCAAATAATTTCAGTTTGGGTTTTACTAAAAATGTTAATGAATTATTTTTTTAAGGTGTTTCGAATGAAAAAAATTTTACACGATCATTACCAATAAATGACTGTATTATTATTCTAAAATTTATAATGGTTATTTTCAATGAAATGTGTTTTAAGATTCTTATATTGACTTATTTGAAGAAGTGATTTTAAAAATGAAAATATTATTTTTCTAAGAAATGTTTTATGTATATTTTCATGGTATTTATATTAATCAACAACATAAAACCTCTATTTTACATGTGATATATTAGAGATATTTTGGGATGATACAAATTTTTATTATTTATCTAGATGAATTATGATAAGTTTTATTGGGGATATACTAGTTCAATACCATTCATATTACTCTCGATGGATTACAAATTTTTTTATTAATTAGGGTAATTGTTAACATTCCATATGATAGTTCATAAATAGGAATGTTTATGTTGGTTATATTTCCACCATTTTATATGAGAAATTCATTATACGTAGTATGTGATGGGTGGAGACTAGTTGTTGATAGCCACTTGATGCATCTCTTGGCCTCATTAGACAAACTGGATTGGGGTTTTATCTAGGTATTACACATTTATTTAGATGTATGGTACATGGAATCGATGGTATGTTTTAGATGTCTGGAATTATAAATTCCCATATTATGAATTTCATTATAGATATTAATCATGCTAATTCAATTATCTTGAATCTCCATGGCCTTTTTTACTTGTTCATGTGATTATTTATATGTAATTACATGATCATCAATTATTCCTAAAATATTATTCTCAAGTTATTAAATAATTGGCATTTGATTCAATCATTTATCTTTAATTAATGATAATTTTATTTTTTTCCGTAACATATTCTTCTATATACATACCATTACTGAGATTATGAGCTCTTTCATTTATTAAGTTTTATTTTTCCCAGTATACCAGGAAGTGTTTTGTGATTGATATGGTATGATATGGTTAGGGGAATAATGGCGTTCACAAAGAAAACACTTTGTGTTTTTTATTCTTAACATTTAATGATAATTACATGTATGTATCTATTTTATCAATACTAATATACTATTAATCACTTTGAGATGTGGTAGCTTATATCTTTTACCAATGTAATAAATTTGACATCGGCTCTTCGTTACTCGAGTTGGGGCCAATTTAGCAACCCTTACAACCATGGTATCCTTTGAATAAATGTTAATTCAACAAAATGATAAATCTCATGAAAATACATGTATTTAATGAATATTGTAAATTAATTCCATTAGTTTATAATTACAACATACCAAATATATCATAGTGAACAATGTGGAATATTTGTCGAGAAATTAATTTTGATAAAAATAACCTCTTACCGTAATCCCAAACATATACTAAAGTGATTAAAATTAATATATTACAAAAATAAATATATTAATAACCTATTTAAAGAATATTATTAATATTTATTACCATTTATAAATTTAATTTATAATTATTCTCTTTATGTGTATTACATAGTTATTATATGTTTTTGTTTTCATGTGTGAGTAATGTTTATCGTTTAAAACTTGTCTCTCAATAGTGTTGTCGTTATTCATTATTATCAAGAAGTTAATAATTTTTAGATAATTTAAGGAATTAGAATTGATTCTTTATAACTCTTTATAATATTATTATTTCATTATATTTTAATTTTAGTTATGATCAATTGAGATGAAATCGATGTTAATCATATTTCAGTGATTTTATCAAACGAACGTCGGTATCATAATAAAAGAGTTTAATGTAAATGTCATAATTATAGAACCAAATAAAAATAAGAATTATATTATTTGTATCACATGTTATTTTTATGTTATTTATAATATTCATTTGTTATATTATTTTTCATAAATTTTCAATTATGTGTTTTGACTAACCCAAACATTTACAAACGATAATTAATGGATGAGTATGGTTCAGAAATAGTTTTATTATTAGAATAAAATAATTATTATAGAATAATAATTATATTATATAGATAAATTTAATATATTAAATCATGTTTTATGATATTTCAATACATAATTAATATTATAGATGGCAAATTAGTTATGTTACTTTGTAGAGGCAGTCGACCAGAAAATCCCACGAATGGGGTTTTCATTTTTCTTAATGAAAAAGGTGAGAAGTGGTTATTTGTTATTCACACAATATAAAATGTTAAGTTTAAAATAAATATTGTTGATGTCATATAATTTTTTTAAAATTATATTTGAAAATGAAATATAGATAAGAATCAACATTTGGGAAATGTTGGTACTTACGTTGGGAACACTGAGCTTCCCTTAGAGGATTCCTTGGAAAGGGGGGATTAAGAATATAATATTATGTAAAGACGATTAAGGAAGTGTAATAAGATATAATGTGATGTAAATAAGGAATATTTTTATAAATAAAATGATATTTTTAGTGGTATTCAAGGGTTTTTAGGAACCCCTTTTTATAAGTGGTGAAAATGAAATTTTTGTAAATATTTCATCATAATATAAATATTAGACATGTTCACATAAATGAAATGAAAACCAAATTAAAAATAACAGATTATAGATATTATTTGGTATAGAAATTCATAAAACAATAAATTATAGACATTTTTTCAACATTTTATTCCTTTTACCCATTTGGTTAACACTTTTACATTTTTTCATCTTACCACGATAACTAGTTTTTACCTACATAGTTAATTTTTTTGTACATAAATAATGGACCTTACTACATAATAGGGATGTTATAATTAAAATTTTCACTTCAATTTTAGTATATTCACTTAATAAAATTGAGAAAAAAAATTTTATAATAATAATTGTATTGAAAATATTTTTAGAGAGTAAAGTAACATATGTTCTTAAAACAGAAACACAATTTCTTAAACTAAAATTCAAAATATAAAATATAATAAAATATTTTATAAAATAAATATTATTTTTCAAAAGTGTTTAAGAAAAATCGAGTTTAAACTTAAATATTAATAATGTCGTAAAAATCAAGGTATTTGAAAAAAATTACAACTTAACTCTTCACATAAAAATCCATTTTCTTCATCAAACAAATAAAACAAATCATACTAGGATAATTTTAACACTCTGAATTCAAGAATTAAGATAAATTTTATAAAATTAGAATTCTAAAATTTCAAAATTTATCTTTTAAATGAAAAATATGAATTTATATAATACAACTTTTATTGACTAAATGACATTTTTATTGGAAAATATTTCTATTATATTAAATAATCTATTATCAAATACCAATAATTATTTATTATTCAAAAATTTTAATTTTACTAATCCTTTTATAATAGTATATTTATTTGTATTGAATAAATACATCATAACATACATTAATAATAATTTTAGAAATTATAACATAAATATGTATATATTTATTGTATATTAATATTATATATTTATTTAATTATTTATCATTCAAGAATTATGTTATATTAAATTTATTATAAACAATACATAGCTTATTTATATATATTTCTTACATGTTTTTCGAAGAAACGTATTTCTAAGGGCCATATATAGAATTAAAATATTGATAATAAACAATTTTTATACTTATATGTAGCCTTATACAACATATTCATTCCATTGTAACTCCTCCTTCCACACTAATCATTTCTATTTTTTCCATTATATATATCACAATTTTATTTCTCCTTCTATTATCTTCTACCACATTATAGGTTTTATTTTGATATTGTTTATCCTAATTAGTGAATACAATCCAGGTTATCTTCTAGTATTGAAGATTTTATCTCTTTTATATTTCCCCTTTTTAATTTTTAAACATTTAAAGGATGCAATAATATATAGTGTATAATACTTAAATTCAGGTTATTTTTCAGTATATATTTAATATTAATGAATAATGTTTTTTCAATTTAATTCAGGGCTTTTATGACTTATTACCTAATAAATTTTAATTTATTACAAAAAATAGAAGAATAATTATTAGAATTCTAAACAAATAGTTTACAAAAAGAATATGATTCCTAAGAACCGTTGGGCATCATATTCCCTACGTGTAAAATATTTTTTCGCTAAAATTTAAATTATAAAGTACTAATAACAAGAAAAAATGGTCTATGGAGACAATAATGACTCAAGATATAGCTTCTAAGAGATGAACAAATTTCCATCTTAAGGAGGACTGAGTAACATTATTCGTCCCTCATAACAAGCATATATTATGATTCAAAACAATGTAGTCTAAATATGACATTATAGATAAGTAATAAGAGTTTATTGAGACAAACATTCAACATTTTCATATTCAATATCCCAATTACAACAAAATATTAAAATCAAAATGACTAATTTAATATCCAAAATAATAAGAGTAAATGATTATATAAATAAAAAATATCAATCATATGATGTCATCTATAATAAAATATTATTTTTAAACTATGTTACCTTCATTTAAAATATGTCACACTTGGTCCATTATATAAATCTCTTGGTTATACCAAGGTTATTTTATGTTGTGTTCTATCATACATATTAACCAAACTCCATAATTTAATTAGGAAATTAATTCTTCATAATTTAGTATAATGAGATTGTGATTCACTAAAAAAATATCCCTTGGGAGTGTCTAACAAGGTTTGTAGTCTTATGCCCACTCACCATGCACAAGAGTAAAGATTCAGTTGATACTCAACCATCCTTTTTCATGAAGATTACCCATAGGTGCATATGCTCCACAATATTATCCACTTTATATTATCTAGATAGATATGTAATTTCTTGGAGAACGAAAAACACTACACTTTAGAAAAAGTTTTGGATTTTATTGCATACATAAAATTCTGACCTATACATATCATTATGGTTTCCCTAAATTTATCATAAAAAATTAAATAAAATGTTCAATATTACCTCAAATAAACTAATGGGTTATATATAGCATTGAAATTTTAATTAACCTTAACTTATATCATTTTAATGACATTTCATCATTAACTAATTACATCATAATCTCAAAAGTAATATACAGCCTAGTGATATTCAAACTATAATAACACTGATGTAACTGTACAAAAACTACATGATCTATAAAAAAATATGGACATACATAAAATCACATGACCTTTTAGGTTTAGATACATATAGAATTAGGAATACACATTATGTAACAAAGTCCATGGGTTTCTCATCCAATGTATATTTTCACTATTAAATAAAAAATTAATTAATATATAATAAGTCTTCAATATAATCAATAAATTATTAATATATTATATTCTTTTGTAAATATGATACATATTACATCGCTTAAATACATTAGAAAATGGAAACTTAATATTGGTGTCCTTAAATGCTATGATAGGGTATTGAAAAGTTATAAAAATAAAAGATAATATGTTTGAATAATATTAGAATAAATAAAATATAAATAATATATATAAAAATACAATAATCTAAATAAAATGTGAGATTAAAATATCCATGTTTAACATATCAATAAATACGTATATGGAAAAATAATAGCTGGTTCATCAGAAATGAAATTCATAATGTTGGAAAACTTATTCCATACCCTAAGCTAATACATCAGGTTCTTAGACATAAGAATATTAATATTAAGACCCAATGTCTAGGAAATATATTTTTTCGAATTCCCACACAAAAAAACCCATGGTGTTTTGTCTCATAAAACATGTCGTTGCTTTGAGGGGATATTATTGGCTACACCCATTAGTAATTAACTACAATTCCTTAGTTATATTAATTAATGCATAAAACCTATAATACATAACAAATATGAATTAATATTAAAAAACAATATATTTTTAAATAATAAGTATATATATTGTCCACATTTTTCCAATAAATAAATAAAATATATTCCTACATAAGAATAAGATAAAATACCACCTCATACGGTATTACATAAATAGTTATGTAAATAATTTATCCCAATAAATCAATGTAATGGTTTTTGGGGGAATTTTCATCATTTAAAAAATTTGAAAATAGGGTATTTGAAGAGGAAAGCAATAGATGAAATATTGTGCTTATACACCATTGATGATTTCTCAAGAAAAATATATTGAAGGATCACTACTGTAATAGAATTAAAATTTATAATATATCCAATGAAAAAATGGTGTATGGTAATTTTTTTGGAATATCCCTATTCATGTATATACTATGTTTGAAAATATTGTTGTCAGAGAAAACAATTTTTAGAAGCAATATAAGAATCACATTGGAAAAAAATATCATTTAAATTTTAAAAAAATTGTTTTTAAAAGGTTATATTTTATAAAACATAGAGGATCATAATTTCTTTTTATTTCCAAGAATTGTTATAGAAGATGTTTCATATAAAAATGAAAAATTGAAGAACTATGTTTTTACATAGAAAATATTAAAAAGAGAATATTTTCACACCTTAATGAAAATGAACCATACGAAAAATGTACAAAATTTAATTAAAATTAGTAATGAAGGTGGAGGTGTTATAAAATGAAATTATTAAATTAGTGAGGAATATATAAGGATATTTTAAATATCATCCAATGAATATAGTAATGTTAAAGTGAGGTTCTAGAGAATAAAGAAGAGGCTATGTGTAACACCCGAGACTTTGATGTTATATAAATCATCAAAGGAATCTTTTTCTACACAACACTTGCTTGGCTTGCTTTACACGAAATCGCGACCTTCCTCGATAGCTTGCGTCGTATGCAATACCATGTTTCATTAAACAACGATATGCTATTAAAATATTATTAAAACTAGCCATTATGAATAGTAATAAACACTTTTTGAAATTTTATAAATTTTATTTTTCAAAATGGACTTCATTTTTGGATTCGGAATATCGAAATTAGCATACGGTGAAATTTTGGTATTTTTTTGAAAACTTTCAATTTTTGATGAATAGTGAAACCACTAAGTGGTAGTAAAAAAACTGAATTTTTTCATAAAACTTAATTTTATCGCTTCTATGAGTGTAACTTCAAAAATCCGAGAGACACGGTTGATTACAGTAAGTAAAATGTGGTTCAATGAGATGAAAATAATTTTTTTGGTGAATAGTAACTTTTTTACTTTTTTTAAAACGATTAAAAGTAAAATAGGGTAATTAAGGGTAAAGATGATATTATTATTACCCTAACACATGTCCTAATTCTATTTGATATGTTTAATTCGACCAAAAACAAACTTAGGAACAAAATATGACCATTTAGGCCCACTTGGATTAGATTAGGACATTTATTATTAATTTATTTAAAGAAGGGTTAAAATAGTTAAAATCAAAGTTTAATAAGTAAATAATTTTTAATATGGGGTTATTCATAATATTAATTCTACTATAAATATTCATTAGAAAGACAAAAAGATTTCCTACATAATGGTATTTTATTTGTAATTTCTATACATTAAATAATTTAATTTATTTATGACACAAAGATGATGTAGTAATTATCTTATTAATGAAATATTTACATAATTAATGTTATAAACACCAAAATAAATGTAATTTGAGACTTTTTATGAATATTACTAATTTTATAGGTTATTATGACATGTTATTATTGATTTAATTAACTTTTTTCGAACTAATAATTCTGTTATGATTTTCACAAAAATCAATTACTAAATAGTGTCAAAATTGACATAAAATAGTTTTTAAAACAAATATTATATTGGTAATTGTCATTTTATTTATAAAAATCTAAGGTTCGGCTAAATGACTTAGATAAGGTTATATAAGTTAATAATAAACAACTTGGGGTTGTTTTGGCTACTTATAGTATGTTTATTAACCTTATAGTATAAGAACACAAGAAGACACGGTAAAAGTAAACTTATTTAACTTAATGTTAAATCTAAATGATAAGGTTAAAATAGGAATCTAAAATTGTCTAAATTCTATTGGATGAGAGGCGTTCGACCCATCCCACCCTTAGCTTCGAAATATATCAATTTGGAGCTATTTAAAACCGAACATGACTTTATAATAAAATAATATTTTTATTTTTCGCAAAGGTACCCCTCTCCCCCCTTATAAAAGAGAACCTCCTCCCCCTCTTCCTCACACCACTTTGAGCCTTCAAGCTCCGACAACCCCTGACACTTTCTCCTCTCCACTTCCCTAGAGACATCATAGATGTCTTGGTCTTCCTCAAAGACCAATTTTAGTGCCCTAAAAGGAGGTCTCAAAGAAGCACTTTAAAGAAGAGGTAATGTCCGTTACCGATTCTTTCATCTTTATTTCTTCTTCCACTTCTTCTTATTTAGTTGTTTCATTATGAAGTAATAACATAAGTATCACTCATATAATTATATGTTATTATAAGTATTAAACAACCCTATTTCACCATCTATCCATCCTACGGAAAAAGAAATCACCGCGCGTGCGTACGTACGGAATACCGTCTCCACGCCGTTGTGTAATCTATTATCCACCACCACCATACTTGGATGGGTATAATGGTGTAAATAATGACTATATATGACTATTATAAAGTGATACTGATTCTGAAATAGTATACATACACTCCAATACAATTCCACGATCATAGGAATGATATCATCACTCGTACGTACATACGGAATACCATCTCCACGATGTGATGCGACTCGTTATACATGATCTTCATTTCATAATGATTATATAAATGAATTTAATGAATGAATATGATATATATTACACTAATACCATTCTGGAAATGAGGTATCTATAACATAAATATAATAATAAGAATTTATTCGATAGAACACGCATAAGAACAAAAAGTTATTAACACCCGAATAACAAGTAGCAATGAAATATTACTACTAAGAAGCTAGGAAAATGACCATATATGATATCATAAAAATAAGTATGATTCTGTATTAAGTCAATAACATTATTTAAATCATTATACAGGAGGTTCGGACACTTACGAAGAAAAACGAACCTAAGGTAAGGGAAATATCACAATCTCAATTTTATTCGAGATTGTTTATACTTTAGTTTTTACTGGGGTGTATTTTATCATCCACATCCATGTTTCCTTAATATGTAATATTATTTACATCCACCTAAATTTTTTTTAAATCCAATGTTACCCTTCAGTGAGTTTTTAGTCAAGGTTATGAAAGGAATCATTTTTCGTTTTTCGTACAAGGTACTTTTTGACTTTTCCGACAAAAGTACAAAGAATGTTCTTTTTTTTAACTTATACGACATGAATGGATTTTTTAAACATTATTTACAAGAAGCATCCTTTAAAAGTTTTCATGTTTATTTTTAATCAACTTTTTTTAGTTTAATGTTGTATGACATGTTAAGAAAGGAAAAATGTTTTTGAAGAAGAAAGGTTATTTTCCTCAAGAATGGAGTTCAAGTGTTTTATCAAAATTATTTTCCATCTAAGATAATAAAGGGTTCTGTTTTTATCCCTATTATTACATTGATTTGAATATGTTGTGATGGAACTATTTTTATGAATTCTTTTATCTTATATGAATTGTTTTATGATGTCATGATGCTTAAGATTCCCATTTGTATTACATGGGTTATGCAATGATGTATGATTTATGATTTTGTGGCACACATAAGAATGGTATCATTATGAGATGGGTGGGACCTATATCTCCCTCCAATGCATTGGGTAATGATTTTATATCTCATGAGATAGACATGGCTGGAACGGTAGGTTATACCGGTTCAGTGAAACAGGACTGAAACGAGGGTGACTCGGTTCAGAAATGGACTTTTTCCACTAAGATAGTCTTGGCAATGAGTTTTGACTAATAAGAAATGATTCTCTATGATTATGTATGTATTCCAAAAAGTTTCATGCTTTAAGTTATGATTATTGTGATTACATTTCACTGCCATTATTTATTCTATGTTATGAAATTATGATCTCTTTTGCGGGTTAAGATTTCCAAAAGTTATGCACTTATGTAAATGATGTACTTGATATTTATTTTGTTTACCCTTACTGAGCATTTGACCTCACCCTTTTGTATGTTTTATTTCCCCATGTTAGGAAGAAGGTTATTAAGTAAGATATGCCAAAAGGGACTATAGATATGATGAAATAAATGAATGACAATGTTGACGCTTTATGAACCAGTTGTTTATGTTTCCCAGTTTCTAAATACACTATACCTATATGGTCCTTTCATGGTTTTGTTATATGTTGTAATAAGTATTCTTCAATTTTGAAGTATTAACAATGTATGTAAAGTATGGGTCGTTATAGTTGGTATCAGAGGAAAGGTATAGTCAACCTTTGGAAACTAGGATGTGAAAGCCTTAGTAAGAACCCTAAGGATAAGTCTAAGCATAGAACACAATCTTAGTGTTTTAAAAATGGCCATGAATAACCTAGGATAAGACCTTAAGTGTGAAATTTTATTCTTGATTATGTGGTTTTCCTATTATAATTAGTGTTGCTCACACTATTCTTCTTGGTTTTAGTCAATGGATGGAACCCGAAGGAACCATGTTAATGCGGAATGCGATGGGCAATGAAATGATTGTACCCCTGAGCAACCAAAAGTTATGGGAGATGGAATAAAAAATATTGTAGCCATGCTCACACAACTTTCTCAAGCTATGAATCATGCAGGACTTCCAAACGAGAAAAGTAAGGAGCAACATTCTGTTGAATCCTTCATGAGGCAGCGTCCACCTTCTTTTCAGTGGGTCTACTGATCCATTAGTTGATGAACAATGTCTTAGTACTATTGAAAAGATATTTTCAGTTCATCAATGTTCTGAACATGATAAATTCATCCTAGCAGTGTATTGTTTGGAAGGAGATGCTGATCAATGGTGGAATCTTATTAAGAATACGAGGCAAAGGGATGAAATTGAGTCCATGGAATGGGCCGAGTTCATGAACTTATTTTTCAATAAGTACTTCCCTCATGTTCTCCGAACAAATATGGAGAAAGAGTTTCTTGAACTGAAGAAAAAGGATGATGAATCTATTGGTACCTATGAAGAAAATTTTACAAGGCTTTCAAGGTACGGTTCTGGTATGATTATCCAACCTGAGAGTAAGATCGATCGATTCTTTAGTGGCTTAAAACCAAGTCTTAGAAGGGCGTTAGCCATAAGGGAATTCAATTGCTATGAGGAAATATTTCGATGTGCTCTCAAAGTCGAGATGGAGATTGGAGTAACCCATCAGTCATATGGGTTTGATAAGAAGAGGAAAATGGAATTCAAAGGAAAATCTAAAGATCACACTAAAATAAAGATGAGCTTTCCCTTATGCTCAAAGTGTGGAAAGAAACATGGAGGGAGTTATCTTAAAGGGACAAGTAAATGTTTCAAATGTGGAAAGGAAGGTCATCGGGCATCTGAATGCCGCGATGATGGGAAGAAGATGTCTAATGATGCAAACAAAGGAAGGGACACACAGAATGAACCTACTACACTTCAATGTTTCAAGTGCAAGGAGATGGGGAATTATTCCAATAAATTCCCTAATCCAAGGGCTAATGATGATGGTCGATGTCAACAAACTCTTAAGGATAAAGACAAAGGAAAGTCACATGCAATTTCTATCAGTGATGTGGAGTACGATAACAACGTGGTGAATGGTACACTTACCATCCACTCTAAAGTAGCAAATGTTTTATTTGATTCTGGATCCACCCACTCTTTTATTTCTAAAGAATTTTCTAAGGGTATTACCGTATTACCTTAATAATTAGATGTTGAGTTAGCTGTGACAACACCTAATGGCACAACAGTCGCATCAAAAGTTTATAATTATTCTTTGATCGAAGTTTGTGGGAAAGTTCTTTCTGAAAATCTTGTGATCCTTCCTATAGTGGAATTTGATGTGATTCTTGGCATGGATTGGATTTCTTTATATGGAGCTCATATCAATTTCCAAAGAAGGGAAGTCACATTACATATTCCAGATCAATCTATGATCATCTATCAATGCAAGGATGAACATATCATTCCAATGGAAATTTCTTCCATTTTATGGGTATTGATTCCACAAAATGAAGGTTATTTATCTCAAATGGTTGGTGAGAAACTCATGATTAAGAATATTCCCATTATATGGGAGTTTGATGATGTCTTTCCGGAGGAATTATCGGGTCTTCCACCAAATCGTGAAGTTGAGTTCTCAATAGAACTCATACCGGGTGCTTTGCCTATTTCAAAGACACCTTATAGAATGGCCCCAATTGAGTTGTAGGAATTGAAGAAGAAACTCTAAGAGAATCTTGATAAGGGATTCATACGCCCAATTTCATCACCTTGGGGAGCACCTGTTCTATTTGTTAAGAAGAAATATGGATCAATGAGACTCCGCATTGATTATCGAGAACTTAACAAGATCACTATCAAGAACAAATATCCTCTCCCACACATTGATGTCTTATTTGACCAACTACGAGGAGCTCAATACTTTTCCAAGATTGATATTGGTTCAGGGTATCATCAATTTAGTGTAAAAAGGGAGGATATACCTAAGACGGCTTTCCGTACAAGGTATGGACACTATGAATTTATAGTGATGCCATTTGGTCTTACTAATGCCCCTGCTATCTTCATGGATCTAATGAATAGAGTCTTTAGAGACTATCTTGATCAATTTGTGGTAGTCTTTATAGACGATATTCTTGTCTATTCAAAGAGCAAGGAAGAACATGAAGATCACTTGAGAATTATATTGAAGACCCTGAGAAAGGAGAAGCATTATGCCAAATTTACCAAGTGTGAATTTTGGCTTCAAAAAGTTGCATTTTTGGGTCACATAATCTCAAAAGAGGGGATATCTGGGGATCCAGCAAAAACAGAGGTTATCGAAAGATGGTCGAGACCAACAAAAGTAACTTAGATCCAAAGTTTTCTTTGTTTTGCTGGATATTATCGACGTTTTGTGAATGATTTTTCACGATTATCTAATCCACTCACCAAGTTGACTCAGAAAGGAGTTAAGTTTGTCTGGACGGAGGAATGTGAAGAGAATTTCAAGGAGTTGAAAAGAAGGTTATCCAGTGCACCTGTGCTCACACTGCCTTGTAGTGGAGAAAGGTTTGTGATCTACGGTGATGCATCCAAGAAGGTATTGGGGTGTGTTCTTATCCAAAATGATATTGTGATAGCTTATGACTCACGACAGTTGAAAATCCATGAGAAAATTTACCCAACACATGATTTGGAGTTAGCTGCGGTAATCTTTTCATTAATAATTTGGAGGCATTACCTTTATGGTGAAAGGTCTGATATTTATACTGATCATAATAGTTTAAAGTATATTTTCACATAAAAGGATTGGAATATGCATCAAAGAAGATGGTTGGAGCTAGTTAAAGATTATGACTGCTCAATCCATTACCACCCTGGGAAAGAAAACAAGGTGGCAGATGCATTAAGTCGACAAGACCATGCTAGTTTATCCATGATGAGGATAACAAAAGATCCAATATTTATGGATTTAAAAATGATGGATCTTGGAATTATAATGGATGTGGAAAAATATTATCTTTCTCAAATGAATGTTAAACCATCTATTCATGTGAAGATTAAAGAGGCACAGAAAGAAGATGTTGAGTTACAAAAGAAGGTGAGAAATGTTCCCGAATTCAACCTTGATTGTGATGGGATAATAAAGTTCAGTAATTGGGTTTGTATTCCTCCCATCCCCGAATTAAAGAAGGAGCTGGTGGATGAGGCTCATAGTTCTTCATTCTCTATTCATCCTGGAAGCACGAATATGTATAGGTACCTGAAAGAGTACTTCTGGTGGGATGACATGAAAAGAGATGTTGCTGAATATGTCTCTCGATGCTTGGTTTGTCAACAAGTTAAAGCTGAGAGACAGAAGTCTAAGGGGATGTTACAACCATTACTCATACCCGAATAGAAATGGGAAAACATCACTAGGGATTTTGTCACAGGACTTCCTAAAACATCCAAAGGCAATAATGCTATCTGGGTCAAAGTTGATCGTCTTACAAAGTCTGCACACTTCATTGCTATTAGAGAGGATTTATCTCTATATCAGTTTGCTAGGATATATTTAAAGGAAGTGGTAAGATTGCATGGAGTACCACTTCCTATTATATCCGATCGAGATCTGAGATTAACCTCGAAGTTCTGGTGAAGTCTTCAGCATACTCTAGATACAGAGTTGTGTTTCAGCACTGCTTATCTTCCTCATACAGATGGTCAGTCTGAGAGAACAATTAAAAACCTAGAAGATATGTTGAGAGCTTTCTCTATGGATTTCAAAGGGGGTTCAGATCAAAACCTACCTTTGGTGGAATTTTCTTATAATAATAGCTTTCACTCCAGTATTCAGATGGCTCCTTATGAAGCTCTCTATGGGAAGAAATGCAGGACTCCAACTTGCTGGGATGAAGTTGCTGAAAGAAAGCTATTAGGACCTGATCTCGTTGATGAAATGGAAGAAAAGGTCAGATCTATTCAACAACACATAAGATCAGCTCAGAGTCGACAGAAAAGCTATGCCGACAACCGAAGAAAAGACCTAGAGTTTGAAGTGGGTGATAATGTGTTCTTACGAATATCTCCCTGGAAGAGGGTTATGAGATTTGGAAAGAAGGGGAAGTTGAGCCCTAGATATATCGTTCTTTTCGAAATACTAGATTGTGTTGGGAGGGTAGCTTACCGATTGGCGCTTCCACCGAATCGCTCTCAAGTTCACGATGTGTTCCATGTATCTCTCCTGAGAAAGTACATACCTGATCCTTCACATGTACTCAGCTCAGAAGTTGTACCGCTGGAGCATGATCTTTCTTATGAAGAACAACCGATAGAGATTCTGGATTGTAGTGAAAAAGTCCAACGAAACAAGACCACTCAATTGGTGAAAGTTTTATAGAGGAGCCACCAATTAGAAGAAGCAACATGGGAGCTTGAGGATATGATGAGGGAGAGGTATCCTCATCTGTTTGTTACAAAGTGACGAATTTCGAGGGCGAAATTCATTTTAAGGGGGGTAGAATGTAACACCCGAGACTTTTATGTTATATAAATCATCAAAGGAATATTTTTCTACACAACACTTGCTTGGCTTTCTTTACACAAAATCGCGACCTTCCTCGATAGCTTGCGTCGTACACAATACCGAGTTTCACTAAACAACGATATGCTATTAAAATATTATTAAAAAGAGTCGTTATGAATAGTAATAACAACTTTTTGAAATTTTATAAATTTTATTTTTCAAAATGGACTTCATTTTTGCATTAGGAATATCGAAATTAGCCTAGGGTGAAATTTTGGTATTTTTCTGAAAACATTCAATTTTTGATGAATAGTGAAACCACTAAGTGGTAGTTAAACAAACTGAATTTTTTCATAAAACCTAATTTTAACGCTTATGTGAGTGGAATTTCATAAATCTGAGAGACACGGTTGATGTCAGTAAGTAAAATGTGGTTCAATGAGATGAAAATAATTTTTTGGTGAATAATACCTTTTTACTTTTTTTTACCATGGTTAAAAGTAAATAGGGTAATTAA
The DNA here is from genome assembly GCA_963277665.1 of Viscum album. Classification (NCBI taxonomy): domain Eukaryota; kingdom Viridiplantae; phylum Streptophyta; class Magnoliopsida; order Santalales; family Viscaceae; genus Viscum; species Viscum album. The sequence continues at coordinate 1,942,835,937 of OY728140.1, read as the reverse complement.
GGGTAAATAAGATATTATTATTAACCTAACACATGTCATAATTCTATTGTATAAGTGTAATTTGACCAAAAACAAACTTAGGTATAAAATATGACCATTTAGGCCCACTTGGATTAGATTAGGACATTTATTAATAATTTATTTAAAGAAGGGTTAAAATAGTTAAAATCAAGGTTTAATAAGTAAATAATTTTTAATATGGGGTTATACATAAGATAAATTCGACTATAAATATTCATTAGAAAGATAAAAACATTTCCTACATAATGGTATTTTATTTGTAATTTCTAGACATAAATAATTTAATTTATTTATGACACAAAGATGATGTAGTAATTATCTTATTAATGAAATGTTGACATAATTAATGTTATAAACAACAAAATAAATGTAATTTGAGACTTTTTATGAATCCAACTAATTTTCTAGGTTAATATGACATGTTAGTATTGATTTAATTAACTTGGTTCGAACTAATAATTCTGTTATGATTTTCAGAAAAATCAATTACTAAATAGTGTCAAAATTGACATAAAATAGTTTTTTATTAAAATTATATTGGTAATTGTTATTTTATTCCTAAAAATCTAAGGTTCGTCCAAATAACTTATATAAGGTTATATATATTAATAATAAACAACTTGGGGTTCGTTTGGCTGCTTATAGTATGTTTATTAACCTTATAGTATAAGAACACAGGAAGACACGGTAAAAGTAAACTTATTTAACTTAATGTTAAATCTAAATGATAAGGTTAAAATAGGAACCTAAACTTGTATAAATTCTATTGGATGAAAGGATTTCGACCCATAACCACCTTAGCTTCTAAATATATCAATTTGGAGCTATTTAAACCCGAACTTGACTTTATAATAAAATAATATTTTTAGTTTTCCCAATGGTACCCCTCTCCCCCCTTATAAAAGGGAACCTCCTCCCCCTCTTCCTCACACCACGTTGAGCCTTCAAGCTCGGCCAACCCCTGACACTTTCTCCTCTCCACTTCCCTAGAGACATCCTAGAGGTCCTGGTCTTTTCAAAGACCAATTTTAGTGCCCTAAAAGGAGGTCTCAAAGAAGCACTTCAAAGAAGAGGTAATGTCTGTTACCGATTATTTCATCTTTATTTCTTCTTCCAATTCTTCTCCTTTAGTTTTTTCATTATGAAGTAATAACATAAGTATCAATCATATACTGATATGTAATTATATGTATTAAACAACCCTATTTCACCATCTATCCATCCTACGGAAAAATAAATCACCGCGTGTGCGTACGTACGGAATACCGTCTCCACGCCGTGGTGTAATCTATTTTCCACTTCCACCTTACTTGGATGGGTATAATGGTGTAAATAATGAATATATATGAATATTATAAAGTGATACTTATTCTGAAATAGTATACATACACTCCAATACAATTCCACGATCATAGGAATGATATCATCACTCGTGCATACGTACGGAATATCGTCTCCACGATGTGATGCGACTCGTTCTACATGATCTTCATTTCATAATGATTATATAAATGAACTGAATGAATGAATATGATATATATTACACTAATACCATTCATTAAATGAGGTATCTATAACCTAAATATAAGAATAAGAATTTATTCAACAAAACACGCATAAGAACAAAAAGTTATAAACACCCAAATAACATGTAGCAATGAAATATTACTACAAAGAAGTTATGAAAATGACCATATATGATATCATAAAAATAAGTATGATTCTGTAATAAGTCAATAACATTATTTAAATCATTATACAGGAGGTTCTGACACTTACGAAGAAAAACGGACCTAAGGTAAGGGAAATATCACAATCTCATTTTTATCCGAGATTGTTTATACTTTAGTATTTACTGGGGTGTATTTTATCATCCACATCCATGTTTCCTCAATATGTAATATTATTTCCATCCACCTACAATTTTTTTAAATCCAATTTTACCCTTCAGTGAGTTTTTAGTCAAGGATATGAAATTAATCTTTTGTCGTTTTTCGTACAAGGTACTTTTTGACTTTTCCGAAAAAAGAAAAAAAATGTTCTTTTTTTTAACTTATACGACATGAATGGATTTTTTAAACATTATTTCCAAGAAGCATCCTTTACAAGTTTTCATGTTTTTTTTAATCAACTTTTTTTAGTTTAATGTTGTATGACATGTTAAGAAAGGAAAAATGTTTTTGAAGAAGAAAGGATATTTTCCTCAAGAATGGAGTTCAAGTGTTTTATCAAAATTATTTTCCATCTAAGATAATAAAGGGTTCTGTTTTTATCCCAATTATTACATTGATTTGATTATGTTGTGATGGAATTATTTTTATGAATTCCTTTATCTTATATGAATTGTTTTATGATGTCATGATGCTTAAGATTCCCATTTATATTACATGGGTTATGCAATGATGTATGATTTATGATTTTGTGGCACACATAAGAATGGTATCATTATGAGATGGGTGGGACCTATATCTCCCTCCAATGCATTGGGTAAAGATTTTATATCTCATGAGATAGACATGGCTGGAACGGTAGGTTATACCGGTTCAGTGAAACAGGACTGAAACGAGGGTGACTCGGTTCAGAAATGGACTTTTTCCACTAAGATAGTCTTGGCAAAGAGTCTTGACTAACAAGAAATGATTCTCTATGATTATGTGTGTATGCCACAAAGTTTCATGTTTTAAGTTATGATTATTGTGATTACATTTCACTGCCATGATTTATTCCCTGTTATGAAATTATGATCTCTTTTGCAGGTTAAGATTTCTGAAAGATATGCACTTATGTAAATGATGTGATTGATATTTCTTTTGTTTACACTTACTGAGCATTTGATCTCACCCTTTTGTATGTTTTCGTTCCCCAGGTCAGGAAGAAGGTTATTAAGTAAGATATGCCAAAAGGGACTATTGATATGATGAAATAAATGGGAGACAGTGTAGATGCTTTATGAACCAGTTGTTTATGTTTCCCAGTTTCTAAAGACACTATACCTATACGGTCCTTTCCTGGTTTTGTTATATCTTGTAATAAGTATGCCTCAATTTTGAAGTATTAAAAATGTATGTAAAGTATGGGTCGTTATACTATGAAAATTTCTCTTACAAGAATCCCTTTGAGTAAAACATAAGTGAAGGTGAAATAATTATTTAGAATTTTAAAATCCCATTAATAACAATATAAAATGATGTGATGTTTTTATAAATAATATAAATTCCCCTAATAAATTATCTTTCAAAAACAATCTTGATTTGATTTTAATATCAGTCATAAAACACTTACAGTTTGAGAAACATTTTAAACAATAAACCTTTAATGAGATATATTGATATTGAACATAAATGAACTTGAATAAAAAATAATTCTTAACATTAAATGATAAATTGATAGTGTATATTGAACATTAAAAATATGCTAAAAAAAGAAAACATGTATCATGGATTAAAAAACGATATAAAGACACCCTCACACCCTTAGTATCATTTTAATTAAATTTGATTTAGGAAAAAAATGTTATGTATTTTTAAACAACACAAAAATAATCAATGTGTAAAAATAAAACCATTAGGGAGAAATAAAAAAATATAAAATATAAAATGGTGAATAATTTGAAATATGTCCCATGAAATTATATTTTTGACAAAGAACACCTTAACATAATACATCGCATCCACTAAAGTGCTTGAATTTCATTTATCAAAAAGTATTATATTTTCACCTATTTTATAATATAATTATAGACTATAAACATCAATAAAATTAATTTTATAATTATTATTTAAATTGAAATTATTTATTTACTATCTATTTTTAATAACAGGTGTGAGTAATCATGATATTTTTAGACCAATTTCGTAATATAAGTGTTTTTCTTCATTCTTCTCCAAATATTCATCTCTCCTAGATCATACAAGGTAATATAATTTTCATTTTATAAAAAAAATTAACTGAATATATTAAGTATATTTTAGTTTTGGTTATGATTCCTCAAGATGAAATTGAAGGTGAAAATATTTTAGTGATTTTTATTGAATACTATTTGGCATCATAATTAATGTGTTTAATACTAATATAACTATTCGAAGGCCAAAATATATTTTTTTATTTATTTAATATATTATAATTAATAATGTTCTTATAATCATCAATGATATCATTTTATAGCATTGTTCATGTAGGTAGTTATACCATCGAAAACCTGAATGTACCATAATTTGGGGTTAATTATGGTTATGAATGTAGTTTATTTTTAATTTTTTTTTTAAATAATAATAATTTTATTATTTATATATTTATGTTCGTGAATTATATTTTAAGGGAGTTCAATAAAAAATAAGGATACTAAATTAGGTAGTCTAGATAAACTTATACATAAAGTTTTCATTTCTCATAATGGAAAATGGGAAAAGTGGTTAGTTGTTATTCAAAAAATAAAAACAATTAATTATAATATAAAACATTAATTCAAAACATGGTATTTGGAAGATATATATGAAAGGTATGGATATAAAAAAAATAATATTAGGGAGATGTTTGTACCAATATTGATAACTTGGAGTTTCTCATGGATGATTCATCAGAAATAGAAGACTTTGAAAAAAATATTATATATAAAATATTAATAATGTAAAAGAGGATTATATAAGAAATAAATATGATATATTTTCATGAGGAAACATAAATTATTAGTGTCATTTAGGGGTGACGGAAATCCAATTTTATACGTGGCGAGAATGATATTTTTTTAAATACATAATCATAATGTAAAGAGAGAAAATTGATCACATGTTAAGAAGACTAAAAAGTGGAAAATAATGTTTTGAATACCATATTTTGTTTATTAAAACCCCAATTAATCAATTAAAAACACATTTATAACATTTCAGTCATTATACCGATTTGGTTAATTTTTATTACAATTTTGGATTTTAACATAACTAGTTTTTACAAAAGTAAATCATTTATTTTTACAAATAATTAAATGAAAAAAAAATTCTTATAATTGTAAATTATAAATTCATTATTTTAGATTAAATTTTTAAAAGTGATAAAGAAATATTTTAAAATATTAAATGTATTACATATATTTTTTGATAATGGCATAACTTAAGTTATAAAATATCAAACACAAGTTTGTAAAATAATATTTATACTTTTAAATTCATAATATATATTATAAAATAAATAATTTTTCTATAAAGGTGTTTCATAAATGCCTAACTTAGCTTATATACTTACAATTTCGAAATAGTGAAAGTATTTTTTTAAACATATTTTTCCCAATTCTCAAGAAATAAATCTCTTAATAAATGTCAAAAACTCATATTATGATAAATTTGACATGATGGATCCAAAAATTATTTTTATATTATATAATTAAAATTATATAAATTATAAATTTATATTTAAATGAAAATTCAAAATATAAAGATAAACATCTTTTATTTTAAAAAATATAGTTTTTAATCATTGTGTGTTCATAATACTATTTCTTAACAATTTTATATTTAAAAAATGTTAACATTTGAGTTCACATATAACAATATTTTAAAAGTGTTCAATTTAATTTATCAAGAAAAAATGCATGATGATTAAAAAAATGAATTTTTAATATTAATTTTATATTAAATAATGTTTATGAAGTTACATTATTATATTTTATCCAGAAATTTTAATTATACAAATCCTTTATTATTAATTTTAATGTTAATATTAATATTTTATAAAATAAAATTATTATACTATAATATTAATAATTTGAATACATAATGTATAAATAAATAAATATATTTAATATTTTAAAAATATATTTTTATTTCCCTATTAATTGTTCATTAATTATATAATTTGAAATTTACTACTTACAATACACGAATTCAATATACCTTTTCGGAGAATTTATATCCAATTAATATATTTGTAATGGGAATATTACATTCCTCTATATAGTAATATTAAACTCATTCATTTCAATCATACTTCATATATTTGACTTCTCATTTCCATAGTTTTCTTTTTGATATCACAATATTCATTATTATTTCATAATATTTCTTCTTATTATAAGTATTTTCTATTAGTGATCCAAAAGGGTTAATATGATCAGGGGGAACACCTAGTTTTGGAGATTTTATTCTTTAATTTATTGACCCCTTTTAAATTTGACACTTTTAAAGGATGTAATAATCTATGAAGAGTACTCGTCCAGAATGCATAATATATTGTTTAATGTTGTGTTATTGTTAATTTTTAATAATAATGAATAATGGGGTTTTAGTTTAATTCCTATATTTTATGAGCTATTTCCTATTAAATTTAAATTACTTTTACCAAATATAAATTTTTTCATTTTTTAATAAAATATATTTTATGGAATGAATATGCTTCTAAAAAAATTGAGGTATCACATCATATATGAAAATTTTTTGTACAATTTCTCTTGACTTAGTTACTCTTATGTAATCCACTAATACATTTTTGTTTTATATTTCTCATTTTAGAAAATGATACTGTTATATATCAGGATAAAATTTTCCCATTCCCATTTTTATATGACTCTTATGGAACATACTTTTATATATACAATGATAATTTCATTCCTTTGATAATTACCTAATCTATGGAAATCATTAAATATATAGGTGTAATAATCTGGAAATTTACCATTTTTGTAAATTTTAAATATCTAAAACCTTAATACCAAAATTTATCTCATACTGTCCATGTCATTGATACAATACATAAAAACTCGAATAAATGTTTATACACATTCATACAGTACATTAAAACTCGAATAAATATTTAATTGTCCATGTCATTGAAATATTAAAATTTCAAGGTATGTTTAGAAGATCCACCCCAATTGATTGTCTTGTAAACAGACAACTTTCAATGATATATAATCTGTGATTTTAATTTATCAACCTATAGTAATTTTCAAACAATTCAACATAAAACCACATAATTTTTGAATTCTCAGCCTTTTAATTTTGTTGAAAATATTTCAATAAACTCCATGAACCATCAAGATATGTATATAATAACCTACTCCTCCTTCAATCCATGAACCTATAAACATATGGATTTATGGAATCCCACCACCTTTTGTAAATAAAATGAAAAGATTTCATCCATGCTAAATAGTTCATTTCGTATTCACTACGGTATCTCCACCAGCTTCACTGCCCATTTATCAATAATCTTATTGAACTATATTTTAATTAATGATAATAATTAGGTCATTATTTCCTAATCCTCCAGATTTAAGAGGGATTGGGATTTCCATACCTTCATAGATTTAATCCATTCAATTTTCCATAAAAACTCAGTTTGTTCAAAAAAATGATAAAGAGAATCAAAACCATTAAAATTATTTACAATGTTATTCATTTTAATTTCAATTTCATCCAAATTTAAGTATTAAGTATACTAAAATAACCGAATTTCAAATAATATATTTTCTATGAAATTATTTATAAACAAATCTGCCATTCATGGTGAGTCAGATCTCAGTGTATAAAATAATAATCTATGTGAATAAATTCAATGTGGCCTATGTAAGTCATTAAATTTCATAATATTATGAAAATTGATAAATTAATATCCTTTATAATAAAAATATTTTTATATAAATCACATTACATAAGATTGTTAGTGTATATGAAATAAAGAACAATTTGTATGACATACCATATATTGAATAAATTTAGACCTCTAGTTCATGAAATACTAGTGATACCAATTGATGTAAATAATATTACATTATACATAGGAATATGTAATTATGATATTAGTTAATAATCATTTGAAAGTATATCACTGACTCCCCATAATTTATTAAGAAATAGACACATTATACTGTGAATATTTTTAAAACATGAAAACCACATGTTGGTTATAATACACTCTTCTTAAAAACATTTAATATCCAAAAACCATAATTAGATGAAAAAAAAATTATTACTTCATAAAAAAATATAATACATATTCTTCAATGATTTTATCTCTCATTCTATCATTTTCTCTATAATGTTCTTCATAGTTTGTTTCTACTTCATAATGTCTGGATAACACATTTTGAATTTCAATATTATGTTGATACTATATATAATATATATATATTTTTTAATATTCATTTCACTCCAAATAATAATATTACTTCTATCATTACTGTAAGAATTATTTTTGGTATTTAATTAAATTGTAAAACTAATAAATTGTTCCTCATATTTATACTATTTATCATGTTACTTCTCCTTTTAATTCAAGACATTCCCTATGTGTTAATCTTCTTTATGATTCCACAAGTTCAATATTCCTACATTTTTATGACAATGCATAATCTACCTTTCATATAAGTCTCTTCATGTTATTTTCATTTCATGTTTGAATTGGCATACTTCTATTTATATATTATATTTTTTCCAGGATAATAGTAATTAATTTCTTCTAAATTTATCATAACTTAATCTTTTATTTCACTGAATATTATTTTTCATAATAACCATTGATGTCTAGAACACATCTATTAGATTTTTTGTGTTATCTATCTTCAGGACAAAAACATTATATTTAATATAATATATTTTCATACCATACCATCTTAATTTTTATTGGTTACTAGGTTTACAGTATGCCTCATTATTTTGTATCTTCCTCTCATATTAAAAGACCTTGTAGTATGTCTTTTTTATCAATATTTTAACCATATTTTTATTTAATGTTCACTTCTACTTTTTCTCTTCCTTGGATTCCATCACATAAATTACATTTTTCACTTATTCATTAGTTAAAATTATTTTCTAATGAAAAACATTCCTTTAAAGGTGTAGTTTGAATTCAATTTTCTTAGAAAAATATTGAATGTATAATTTTATTAGATATTTAATATATAAACACCATAATTATAAGGATAATAATGAAAATAATAAAAAACTATACCTTTATTCATTTGTTATGAAATGTTTGATATTATCTTGCTTTCAAAATTTGAAATATTCCTTATAAAATCCTCACAAAATTATATTATATGACTAGAAAACCCACATCACAAGTTATAATACTTCTATCTCTGATTAAATTTATTCAATTTAAAATTTTTCTTCACATTATGACCTTTTCCTCATGATTTATCCTACTAAAATTAACTAATATTAAATTTTTGGTTTATTTTGTATTTATAAATTTCTTCGGATGAAGATGTATTATATTTAAAGCATTATTTTCCTATGAAAATTAGTTTTTGGTCTTCATAATTCACCATATGCTTTCACAATGAATATGAATGTTTATAGTGAATTTTATTATTTACTACAACCAGGAATTTATTTATTTTAAAAAAACCTCTATTCTAAATCACATTATGAAGAGTTATAATTTTTCATCCTATATGGATTTTATATTGTCATAATATTCCATTTTGAGAAGCTTCACTGATTCTTCATTTCGTTCTTGTAAGATAACATGATAGGTTTTACTCTATAATCCTTTTCCATTTACATATTACTAGTCCTTCATAACCGATATGCCTAATTTCAATTCTCAATTAACTTATTTAAATTTTTCTCCAAGATTCATAATAAAAAATTTACCTTCAAAACCATTCTTCTCTACAATTGATTTATCAGTATAACATATTCCATTAACATATTTCTCAATGAGTTCCTTAGAGATTCTAATTAACATATCATCAAAACGTTTTACTAGTTTCTATATAAATCCATTCTATTTTTATGAAGATATTTCTCAATGTACATAATTGTAACCTAAAATAGATATAATTTTTCATTTCTATTATAATTCTCCTGCAACTCATCTTCTTCACTAAACCCGAAAAAATATTCAAATAAATAATTATTTTTATAGATCATTAAAATTCAACATTTTGAGTAAAACGTTTTCACCAAATGACATAATTATTTCATTTTATCATTTTAAAATGAACATATAAATTCAATAAACATGGATTTTTATTGAACATTTTGATTTGGAAAAAATGTGATCATGTTTATTAATTAATTTGATAATGGTATTTAACTACTTGTTTATTCCAGGTCAGTTCCAACACAAGTTGTTAAACATGTTCATAAGACTCTTTCAACTATCCTCCAATATTTTTATTCTTCATTCTTTGAATACATAATAATTTTAGAGAACCCTAAATCTGAGCATTAGGTCAATAAATATTTCTAGTTCAATCTCTTTTTTATATGTTAGCCAAAAAATTTAGATAACTGATCTTCAAAGTTAATCATCCAAGAAGAAACAATTTATTATTTTAAGCCTTATGTATAGATAATTACAAGGTGATTATTTATATTTTAATTTAAAACCATTCATATTAGAATAGAAACCACTTTTTTAAACCTGAGATTACTTGAGTGGGATACGAAAAAGTTTTTTTATAATTTAATTTATCCCCAATTATATTTTCCTTTGGATCATTTTATCTTATTATTTGAAATAATAATCAAAATTTTATTTCATAGAATTCTTATCAAATCTATAAAAATGAAATAAAATAACATCTAATGATTTTAATTTCATTGACTAAACTATAATATATCAAAGGATCATACACTCAACATTTTTGTACTGAACAAAAATCCATTATAACTCATTTTTTGTGGATATAATGTTTTGATAAAGTTTTTCTTCAACAAATCTCACCACCTATTCATGTCTAGGTAAAGTCACACCTCACTAAGGCTCACATCCCATTTAATGATTTAAATAATTGGTCAATTCCACCTAATGGTCACTAACTTATCTTCTTATAGGCACAACATTTGAAGATATTCTTTTATAGGTTAGTTCATCCAATCTAAATTTACTAACTTGAAGGTCACTCCATGTTCAATATGTATAACTGGGGGGACCGACAACATAATTTCCAAAAGTTATAATCTGATGTATTGTAAAGGTTTTTTTTTCAATTGCAGTACAATATGTGATCAAATCATGATGAGAATAGTTGATACATCTATCATTGAATAATCTTCACGTAATAAAAAACTATATTCTACAGCTTCAATAATTGTGTCGAAAAAATTATCACCAATGAAATCTATATTACATACTCGAAAAATGAATATTTCCAACAAATATCCAAAAATATAATCCTTAATATATCCTAAAATAATAAACACATAATCCACTAAAATTAGGTATTCAACAATTCCCATGATGCTGACTCCATTATTCGTTTATCTTATTTATTGGAGAAAAAGAAATTTTTCACCCTTCTCTATTCATTATTCATAATTTTTTCTAATAAATAATCCTCCTTTTTTTCTGCCACATCCCATTATTTCTAGTTTTGATAATTGATTTTAAAATTCTCATTAATAAAAGTTAACTTATTTGAACATCCTCTCCATCAAATCTATGATTTGGATCATCTTTAAATATATTTGCAAAAATGGAATTCAAATGGGTATTTAAAAATTATACTAAAATCATTAAAATAACATGAAATTTCATATTACCTTGATTTATCTGAAACTCAACATATTTTAGAAATTACGGAATGAAATATTATAAGTTAATGTGACTGGATAGTTTCATATTCAACATTCTTAGACTACCAGATGTATCATGACACAACATAAATCTATATGGTGTGTCCATAATTTCTATTTATTAATAGATAGATGCATAAAAATTATGTCACTTAATTTATTTTATGTAAAATACATCATGGAAAATTCCCAAAATAATATAAAATGATTACAATGCGGTTCATATACAATTGTGCAGTCATTTCCAAAGATTCTTAACCACTAAACATATCGCGACCGAAATCTACTCAATGACATGGGAATCATAAAATTGATCTTGATTTTATATACCCCCAGGGACATATTAATTTATTATAATTGATAATGGAAATCTATGAAACCTTTATATATTATATTTTCATCCATTTTAATCTTACATAATCTCCCCTATATTCTTTTACATATCATCATTTGTATGTGAGTTTAACAGTTTCACAACTCTAAATTTATTAATCTTATTTATGAACATGATATTTATAAGGCCCCACCCTTAAACCTTAATTAATCTTAAGTTATTACAAGATTACACATTGAGGATATTATTGGGTGTAGAGTTTTAGAGAATTAGATCATAAAACATGCATTAAATTCCACAAATAAACAAATTGGTTACATAAAGATAGTATTTTTCTTTCCCATCAATGGAAACATATTTAAAATAAACATGGATTCTTTCTTGACACTTCCTTGACATTGTCATCATATCAAGTACCTTTCCCTTGACCTGTGAAAAACATTTCAAAAAAACTTGGGATGAGCATAAAAAGCTCAGTAAGGGATATAAAAATATGGAAAGGAAACATGGGTACATATATACATAAGGATGAGATCATACTTTACCCATAAAACATAATCACTTTAACATAACCTCATCAAATCCTGAATAAATCATAGAAATCATAAGACATAAATGTAACTTGAGGCATTCATAACATTCTTACGTAGGGAGTAACCCTCTTGGTTACGTTTGGAATACCCATCACAGTATATTCCCTAAATCTCTTCGGAGAAACCTTAACGTTTCACTCCTTCGCGTTACCCAATGCAGTGGAGAGCTATATCGGGCTCACCCTCCCTTAGTTTATCATGGAACCACCCGTTTTCATAACAATGCCCAAGAACCATAACATAAACGTATAACAAAAAACATGCATAAAGGAAACATAACATTTCCAAATTTCAGTCTCAATATAACATTTTAGTATATTGAAATAATGAATCTGTTCAAAAAGAAACCATTTCCAAAACCATTTTAAACATTTAATAAGGAGATTTTTGAATCAAAGTTTCCCATACCACCTTGAAGCTTTTAACATTTTAAACCATTAATATCCATATAAATAAATTATTAAATCCATTTTGAAAACATGTATATTAATAAGAACAAATCATTAAAACATTTAAAGTGATATTTTGGTTAAAGGGTTTTTACCAAAATTAGAGACACTTGAATACAATAATTGAGGAATAACATTTAATCAGAACTTTATAATATCTTGAAAATAAATGGATTCATGATATAATATTCCAAAGGACAGAATATACACCATATAAGAGTGAATTGGTGCATAACAACAATGAAGTCTCAATAGGGATGTAAAATGTGATGAAATCCCTTATACAGAAGGCATCCTTAAATTAAGGATAAACCAATCTCAAAATTATGTGTGAAAAATATAAATACACACAATATAATTGGATATTAAGTGTAAAATAATAAAAGGTCATTCACACATATTCAAAGGATGACATATTCAATAACTACATGTTGAACCCAAAGAAATCGAAATTGGGTTAAAACGTTCCCTTGACAACCTAACGACGTCACATAAAAATGAGTTGATGAGAGATAAAAAGTGTATATCATCACATGGACATAAAATTTACATCAATAAGGATATATGAGAACATATCCCAACATAACAATATGTAAATTAAAAGACCCAACAAAAGAAGTCTTTTAAAAAAGAGGAGGGTGAAAGGTTCCCTTACCGACATGGGTATCCTTCAAAACATACGCCCCGTGAAAGAAGGACAATACATCATTGATGTAAATACTCATAAATGAAATAATATTACACAATTCGTAAAATAATGGTTAGTACATACACCACTCAAAGGAAATTGTGGCAAATGCAGCATAAATCCCATGAGAATAAAAGTGAGATAAAAAATCCCTTATGAAAATTCGGCAGCCTAACAGCGCCACTCAAAACTTCCAAATTGGATTAATGAGAGGAAATAGGGTCTCTAATCATATTAACATAATAATTACAGTAGGAATAATAAAAAATATCATCCCAATCATAAGAAACATGAGCTTAAAAGGAATGACATAAAAGAGTGTACTAAAAAAGAAAGAGGGGAGTAGGATCCCTTACCTCGTATCCGACTTGACCCGACCGTTCTTTAATCTCCTGAATAATAAACTTGAGTTAATCTCCACTTGCTTAAGAACCTTTTTCATGTTCATTATTCCTTTTATACCATGTTATGAACATCATGTAATCATTTAAGTTAATAATGTTCATTTTTTCGGTATTTGGTTCTTAAGTCAAAAATAGACTTCTTACACTTACATGTTGTTAATTTGGTCAAAGTTTTGTTATATCCAGAATGATATTAATGATTTAGATAACATATATATCATATATATTCATCATATACATGTATTTATAATATTACATCACATTTAGAGGTAATAAATTAAATGCACCGTTCATGGAGACGGTAAGCCGTACGTACGCATGAACACTACTTCCATTTCTATTTCATATTTTATGGAATGGAATCATAATGATATAAGAGTATATTATATTTCCAGTATAATAACATATATAATATTATTAAATTTATCCTTTACACATCCCACATATGGTATTAACGAATCAAATCACTTTCAGCGGACGGTAGTTCACACTTCCTAAAATGAAGATATCGTGTTTACCCATAATGGAAACAATAATTTTATGACATAAATGAAAAATACAGAAGCTTAAGGAAAGAATAAAAATAATATATATCATATATAAAAATAGTGACTTCATAATGGACACCATTGAAGGTGTTAAATGAGTATTGAACAATCATCATTTCGGGAGGCAGAATTTCACCATCCACGGAAACCGTATGTTATTTAACAATTTGATGTAGTTGTGTGACAGTGTAGCTTGATAAATATTATAACAACATCCTAGTATATTTAATATACTGGTGTTGTTACAAAATAATTAAATAAAAAGAGTTTAGGGGGTCGGAGAAGCAAAATAAAACAAATGAACATGAGAGAATGAATTACCTTTAAAAGTGTAACTCCTTTTGATTTGAGCCTAAAGGCTTCCTTTGAAAGTATTCTTCCCAAAGGTAATCCTCTAGGATGAGGATAGGGATGTGGAGAGAGTAATTGGGCAGGCTATGGCCGAGCCAAAGGCTTGAGGAGTGTGTGAAATGAGGTAGAGGTGGGGGCCTTTTATAAGAGGAGAGGAGGGGCACTTTTGGAAATCATGAAACTATTATTTTATTTTCAAAAGTGTTTCAAATTTCTAAGGTCCCACATTGATATATTTCTAATATAAGATTATAAGGCTTCTAAATATTCTCATCCAATGGTTTTTGGACAAGTCTAGGTATTATATTTTATATTATCGTTTCATTTTATTTAAACTGTTCATTAATGAGGTCATCGTTGCATCATCATGATGTCATAATTAAATTAATTTATTTAATGTCTAAAAATAATAACAAAAATATCATGATGTAGGAAATATTATTATCTTTCCAATTAATATTTATAATAAAAAATATGATCTTTATAACCCCATTTAAAAATTGTCTTCGTAAAACATATTATGTTTGTGTCATTTTTACTTTTACATTAAATAAAAATGTTATTTAGGTCATTTCCCAACCAAAGTGGCTCCATGGGGTCCCCAAGTTGACCCATGGATTTTCTTGGTCGGCCATGACACATCCAATTAGGGTAGGATGTGTTTCAAGCTAATCTCATATTATTAAATCATTATTTTTACCTTAAACTACACTAATTACCACTAATCACGATTAAGAACTTAATAAGTTACTATTCACCAAAAAAAATATTTTAATCTCATTGAACCACATTTTACGACTTAATGACAACCATGTATGTCATATTTTCGAAATTCATAACACAATGATGAAAAAATTTCATTTAAACGGAAAATTAGTTTTTATAAGTACCACTTAGTGGTTTCACTATTCATCAAAAATTGAAGTTTTTCAGAAAATTACCAAAAATTCACACTAAGATATATTTGATATTCCAAACTCAAAAATGAAGTTTATTTTAGAAAATTCAAAACATATAAGTCACTTAAATTAATTTAATAATTAATTCCCTATGTCAGAGCAAATAGCGTGTTTTTATGGAACAATAAGTATCAAAAGATTGATACTAGTTTAAGTCCGATTTCAAAGTGAAATTGATTCCAATGACCACTTTTGGATTTAATGGTAAAAATAAATTCTAATTTCACTTTAAAACCTATTAAAAAGAAAATCTAATCATGTTAATAAATTAGATTAAAAAGAGGTTTTGAATTAAAATACAACATTTTGCACTATTCATTAAAAAATGAACTTTATCAGAATGATACCAAAAATTTACAAAAAGTAAATATTGATGTCGCAATTCTTAAGAAGAGTTTTATTTGGTCCAAAAGGATGTATAATAGTGAACAAAACTATATTTAATGACGATTCTCCATTAAAAGACGATAAGTGAACCTTTAGTGAAAACTAGGGCATATACGCCAAAAATTGAATTCTTTCCGTATTTTGTGACTTTATCTTTTATTGGATAAATTTAAAAACATTTAAAAACATATATAATCATATTTTAGTTATTTATATCCATTACCGCCAATACAACCACTACATGTTAACTACAATTTAAAATAATATTATTTTATTATTAGAGTGCAACGTAAGATTCTCAAGAAACTCCTTATTGCGTGTTGGGTACGCCATCGAGCATAGCATCCCCTTTAAAGTCATATTAATATTTTATACAAAAATATGGATAAATATGAAATTTTCATATTCGTTATTTACCTGGGGTGTTACATCCTTCCCCACTTTTGGGAATTGCGTCCTCGCAAATTTAATATTGGTCTTTGTATCATCCTTGAAAGTCCCACATCGGAACAAGAGTCGGTAAAACAATAACTTTAAAATAAAGAAAGATATGTACAAAGCTCACCCGAGTTAACCCATACTAGGGTTACATGTAGAAAAATATGGACATGGAGGAGAAAACATAGGGTCATGTTCTTGAGGGAGAGTGATAGTAAACATCTCTAGGAGAAAGTTAACCATAAGAAAATCACAAACTAGTGATGGGTTAAACGGTATTCGATTCCCCAGTAGGAAAAGTTAATAGAAAACATTTTTTTAGGTTACTTTTTATTGAGTAATTTATTCATAGGTAAACATAATCACTTGTCATGTTGACTTTCAACTTTTAAACAAACTTATATTTTCTCCAAAAGACGAGTATTTAGGAAGATTTGTTCACATTAAGAGTACTATAATCAACTTATAGAGAATCAACTAATCCCCCAAAGAGAACTATATAAATCCCATGTCTTTAGGCTTTAACAAAAACCAAAACCAGAAAGGTTAGTACAAGGTCAGATAATCCAGAAAAGGATAACCCATTAAAAAGGAAATCTATGCTTAATCTCCAAAATTTGTCCAACAAAACCCAAAGTTCAATGAGGACCATCCGATAAACATTTTGTCCATAAAATTCTTCAAAGTAAACCAATATAAGATTGAAACCCAAATATTTGAAGGATTTAGTCACATAGTCTTCCAAGTTAAATCGTAACATTTATCTCCAAACAACATCAGTTGCTCCTAAAGTCTCGTATTGAAAATTAATTAACTTAATAATATATCCTCCATGATAGGTTATTCATTTTCATAAAAAACCCAAAATAAACTTTCTCTTAATTCATAAAATCATATAAATAAAAATAATCAGTAAAACTAACCAGGGACTTCACGTAGTCCAGTGGTAGGCGATAAATACCAGTCGCACTTTGGTTGTGGGTTCAATTCCTGCAGCTTTGTCAGACACTACGGGTTGTCACACGGTCTGCGTGTTGTCCTTTTTATAAAACTCCAAAAATAACCCTAACATGTTTTAACCTCAATCGTTTCCTTATACCTTTGATTTTCATCCGAATTCATTACGATCTCAATATCTTAATTCTTGAAGTCTTATTTCACCACCATAAGATAAAATAAAACGATTCCCAAAATGAATAACATCATACATTGATCATGGTGTCCACTCGGTTTCATCGTCATCTTGATCACGTAGGTAGAAGTCCTATGCATTACAACAATGATTTAGAGATCCTTCAAAATCATTTGCTTCCTACATCCAAATAAACCCCGTACAACATGGGTCATATGGGTGTTCACAGAAAAATAGTTTTGTAAAATAATCATATATGACATATAATTCCTAAACATCTGATAAAACCTGATTTCTATAAAATAGTCGGACCGAAATTGAGTTGAAACTTTATATTATTGGTCCTTTTATAATACCACAAGTATGTGATGTGAGACTATATTTTAAAAGCAAATATAAATAGGTTGCGTAGGGGTCTCCTTCCTCAGCACCATTTCTAAAATCATAATATGCTTCAAATTCTTGTGATAAGGTAAAATATTTGAAAATACCTTGATAATATTTACCTTTCTTGAAAATATGAGAATATTTTGAAAATAGTATTTTCCTAAAAACAACCCATGATGCACGATGATAACGAGGTATAGTGGAGGTCTTTGATATCTCAAACAACTACTTTCAAGTGAGTTGTATGCTAGAAAAAGTTTCACAATCATCCGAAGATGACTTTGCAATAATTATTTCAAGCATGTCATCAGGAAGAGATAGGAATGTCGTTTGAGATCCTTCTCCTTCCATTCGTAACCGACTTTACTTGAGCTGAAAAAAAAGTTATAAAACAAGGATTTAACTGAAATAATAGATATAGGGACTAATCATGTATCTCACAAGAACTCATAATCCCTAAAGTTGTCTAAACCGACCTTTGATACCAACTATAAGGCCCCAGCCTTAAACCTTACTTAATCTTGAGTTATTATAAGATTACACATTGAGGATCTTTTCGGGTTTAGAGTTTTATAGAATTAGATCATAAAACCTGCATTACATTCCACATATAAACAAAGTGGTTACATAAAGATAGTATTCTTCTTTCCCATCAATGGAAAAATATTTAAAACAAACATGGATTTTTTCTTGACACTTCCTTGACACTATCATCATATCAAGTAACTTTCCCCTGACCTGTGAAAAACATTTCAAAAAAACTAGGGATGAGCATAAAAAACTCATTAAGGGATATAAAAATATGGAAAGGAAACATGGGTACATATATACATAAGGATGAGATCATACTTTACCCATAAAAAATAAGCACTTTAACATACCTCATCAAATCATGAATAAATCATAGAAATCATAAGAAATAAAGGTAACTTGAGGCATTCATAATATTCTTACGTAGGGAGTAACCCTCTTTGTTACGTTTGGAATACCCATCACAGTATATTCCCTAAATCTCTTCGGAGAAACCTTAACGTTTCACTCCTTCGCGTTGCCCAATGCATTGGAGAGCTATATCGGGCTCACCCGCCCTTAGTTTATCACGGAACCACCTGTTTTCATAACAATGCCTAAGAACCATAACATAAACGTATCACATAAAACATGCATAAAGGAAACATAACATTTCCACATTTCAATCTCAATATAACATTTTAGTATATTGAAATAATGAATCCGTTCAAAAAGAAACCATTTCCAAAACCATTTAAAACATTTAATAAGGAGATTTTTGAATCAAAGTGTCCCATACCACCTTGAAGCTTTTAAAATTTTAAACCATTAATATCCATATAAATAAATCCTTAAATCCATTTTGAAAACATGGATATCAATAAGAACAAATCATTAAAACAATTAAAGCGATATTTTGGTTAAAGGGTTTTTACCAAAATTAGAGACACTTGAATACAATAATTGATGAATAACATTTAATCAGAAATTTATAATATCATTAGAATAAATGGATTCATGATATAATATTCAAAAGGATAGTATATACACCATATAAGAGTGAATTGGTGCATAACATCAATGAAGTCTCAATAGGGATGTAAAATGTGATGAAATCCCTTATAAAGAAGGCATCCTTAAATTAAGGATAAATCAATCTCAAAATTATGTGTGACAAATATAAATACACCCAATATAATTGTATATTAATTTGTAAAACAATAAAAGGTCATTCACACATATTCAAAGGATGACATATTCAATAACTACATGTTGAACCCAAAGAAATCAAAATTGGGTTAAAATGTTCCCTTGACAACCTAACGACGTCACATCAAAATGAGTTGATGAGAGATAAAAAGTGTATCTCATCAATTGGACATAAAATTTACATCAATAAGGATATATGAGAACATATCCCAACATAAAAATATGTAAATTAAAAGACCCAACAAAAGATGTCTTTTAAAAAAGAGGAGGGTGAAAGGTTCCCTTACCGACCTGGGTATCCTTCGAAACATACGCTCGTGAAAGAAGGACAACAAATCATTGATCTAAATACTCATAAATGAAATAATATTACACAATGAGTAAAATAATGGTCAGTAAATACACCACTCAAAGGAAATTGTGGCAAATGTAGCATAAATCTGATGAGAATAAAAGTGAGATAAAAAATCCCTTACGAAAATTCGGCAGCCTAACGGCGCCACTCAAAACTTCCAAATTGGATTAATGAGAGGAAATAGGGTCTCTCATCATATGAGCATAATATCTAAAGTAGGAGTAATATAAAAGAGCATCCCAATCATAAGAAATATGAGCATAAAAGGAATGACATAAAAGAGTGTACTAAAAAAGAAAGAGGGGAGTAGGATCCTTTACCTCGTATCCGAATTGACCCGACCATTCTTTAATCTCCTGAATAATAAACTGGAGTTAATCTCTACTTTCTTAAGAACCATTTTCAAGTTCATTATTCCTTTTATACCATGTTATGAACATCATGTAATCATTTAAGTTAATAATGTTCATTTTGTCGGTATTTGGTTCTTAAGTCAAAAATAGACTTCTTACACTTACATGTTGTTAATTTGGTCAAAGGTTCATTATATCCAGAATGATATTAATGATTTGGATAACATATATATC
Organism: Viscum album; assembly: GCA_963277665.1. Taxonomy (NCBI): domain Eukaryota; kingdom Viridiplantae; phylum Streptophyta; class Magnoliopsida; order Santalales; family Viscaceae; genus Viscum; species Viscum album. The sequence goes on along the minus strand of OY728140.1, from coordinate 1,942,815,066 downwards.
ATATATATTCATCATATACATGTATTTATAATATTACATCACATTTAGAGGTAAGAAATGAAATGCACCGTTCATGGAGACGGTAAGTTGTACGTACGCATGAACGCTACTTCCATTTCTATTTCGTATTTTATGGAATGGAATCATAATGATATAAAAGTATATTATAATTCCAGTATAATAACATATATAATATTATTAACTTTATCCTTTACACATCCCACATATGGTATTAACGAATCAAATCACTTTCAGGGGGCGGTAGTCCGTACTTCCTAAAATGAAGATATTGTGTTTACCCATAATGGAAAAAATAATGGTATGCCATAAATGAAAAATACAGAAGCTTAAGGAAAGGATAAACATACTATATATCATATATAAAAATAGTGACATCATAATTTCCACCTTTGAAGGTGTTAAATGAGTATTGACCAATCATCGTTTCGGGAGGCAGAATTTCGTCATCCACCGAAACCGTATGATCTTTAACCATTTGATGTAGTTGTGTGAGAGTGTAGCTCGAATAAATCTTATAACAACATCATAGTATTTTGAAGATACTGGTGTTGTTACAATATAAGTAAATAAAAAGAGTTTAGGGGGTTGGAGAAGAAAAATAAAACAAATGAACCTGAGAGAATGAATTACCTTTAAAAGTGTAACTCCTTTCGATTTGAGCCTAAAGGCTTTTTTTGAAAGGATTCTGCCCAAAGGGAATCCTCTAGGACGAGGATAGGGATTTGGAGAGAGTAAATGGGCAGGGGATGGCCGATACAAATGCTTGAGGAGTGTGTGAAATGAGTTAGAGGTGGGGGCCTTTTATAAGAGGAGAGGAGGGGTACTTTTGGAAATCATGATACTATTATTTTATTTTCAAAAGTGTTTCGAATTTCTAAGGACCCAAATTTATATATTTCGAAGATAAGATGATAAGGCTTCTAAATATTCCCATACAATAGTTTTTGGACAAGTGTAGGTCTTAGAGTTTATATTATCGTTTCATTTTATTTAAACTGTTCATTAATGAGGTCATCGTTGCATCATCATGATGTCATAATTAAATTAATTTATTTAAGGTCTAAAAATTATAACAAAACTATCCTGATGTAGTAAATATTTTTATCTTTCCAATTAATATTTATAATAAAAAATCTGATCTTTATAACCCCATGTAAAAATTGTTTTCGTAAAACATATTATGTTTCTGTCATTTTTACTTTTACATTAAATAAAAAAGTTATTTATGTCATTTCCCAACCAAAGTGGCTCCATGGGGTCCCCAAGTTGACCCATGGATTTTATTGGTCAGCCATGACACATACAATTAGGTTAGGACATGTTTTAATCTCATCTCATATTATTAAAACATTATTTTTACCTTAAACTACACTAATTACCACTAATCGCGATTAAGAACTTAATAAGTTACTATTTACCAAAAAAATTATTTTAATCTCATTGAACCACATTTTACTTCTTAATGACAACCATTTATGTCGGATTTTTGAAATTTAAAACAAAATTATGACAAAATTTCATTTAAATGGAAAATCAGTTTTTATAAGTACCACTTAGTGGTTTCACTATTCATTAAAAATTGAAGTTTTTCAGAAAATTACCAAAACTTCACCCTAAGCTATATTTGATATTCCAAATTCAAAAATGAAGTCTATTTTTCAAAATTAAAAACATATAATTCACATCAATTAATTTAATAATTAATTCCCGTTGTCAGAGCAAATGGCGTGTTTTTATGAAACAATAAGTATCAAAAGATTGATACTAGTTTAAGTCATATTTCAAAGTGAAATTGATTCCAATGACCACTATTGGATTTAATGGTAAAAAAATATTCTAATTTCACTTTAAAATCAATTAAAAAGATAATCTAATAATATTAATAAATTAGATTAAAAATAGGTTTTGAATTAAAATACAACATTTTGCACTATTCATTAAAAAAATGAAGTTTATCAGAAAGATAGCAAAAATTTACACAAAGTAAATTTTGATGTCCCAATTCTTAAGAAGAGATTTATTTGGTCCAAAAGGATGTATAAGAGTGAACAAAACTATATTTAATGACGGTTCTCCATCAAAAGGCGATAAGTGAACCTTTAGTGAAAACTAGGGCATATACGCCAAAAATTGAATTCTTTCCGTACTTTATGCATTTATCTTTTATTTGATAAATGTAAAAACATTTAAAAACATATATAATCATATTTTAGTTATTTCTATCTATTCCCTCCAATACAACAGCTACATGTTAACTACCATTTAAAATAATATTATTTTATTATTAGAGTGCAACGTAAGATTCCCAAGAAACTCCTTATTGCATGTTGGGTACGCCATCGAGCATAGCGTCCCCTTTAAAGTCATATTAATATTTTATTCACAAATACGGATAAATATGAAAATGTCATATTCTTTATTTACCTGGGGTGTTATATCCTTCCCCCCTTTTGGGAATTGCGTCCTCGCAAATTTAAAATTGGGCTTGGTAACATCCTTGAAAGTCCCACATCGAAACAAGAGTCGGTAAAACAATCACTTTAAAATAAATAAAGATAAGTACAAAGGTCACCCGAGTTAACCCATACTAGGGTTCCATGTAGAAAAATATGGACATGGAGGAGAAAACATAGGGTCATGTTCTTGAGGGAGAGTGATAGTAAACATGTCTAGGAGAAAGTTAACCATAAGAAAATCACAAACTTGTGATGGGTTAAACGGTATTCAATTCCCCAGTAGGAAAAGTTAATAGACAACATTATTGTTTTAAGTTACTTTTTATTGTGTAATTTATTCATAGGGAAACATAATCACTTGTCATGTTGAATTTCAAATTTTACACAAACTCATATTTTCTCCAAAAGATGAGTATTTATGAAGACTTGTTCACATTAAGAGTATTATAATCAACTTCTATAGAATCACCTAATCCACCAAAGAGAACTATATACATCCCATGTATTTAGGCTTTAAGCAAAACCAAAACCAGAATGGTTAGTACAAGGTCAGATAATCTAGAAAAGGATAACCCATTAAAAAGGAAATCTATGCTTAATCTCCAAAATTTGTCCAACAAAACCCAAAGTTCAATGAGGACCATCCGATAAACAATTTGTCCATAAAATTCTTCAAAGTAAAAAAATATAAGATTGAAAACCAAATATTTGAAGGATTTAGTCACATAGTCTTCCAAGTTAAATCGTAACATTTATCTCCAAACAACATCAGTTGCTCCTAAAGTCTCGTATTGAAAAGTAATTAACTTAATCATATATCCTCCATGATAGGTTATTCGTTTTCATAAATAACCCAAAATCAACTTTCTCCTAATTCATAAAATCATATAACTAAAAAGAATCAGTAAAACTAACCAGGGACTTCACGTAGTCCAGTGGTAGGCGATAAATACCAGTCGCACTTTGGTTGTGCGTTCGATTCCTGCAGCTTTGTCAGACACTACGGGTTGTCACACGGTCTGCGTGTTGTCCTTTTTATAAAACTCCAAAAATAACCCTAACATGTTTTAACCTCAATCGTTTCCTTATACCTTTGATTTTCATCCGAATTCATTACGATCTCAATATCTTAATTCTTGAAGTCTTATTTCACCACCATAAGATAAAATAAAACGATTCCCAAAATGAATAACATCATACCTTGATCATGGAGTCCACTCGGTTTCATCGTCATCTTGATCACGTAGGTAGAAGTCCCATGCATTACAACAATGATTTAGAGATCCTTCAAAATCATTTGCTTCCTCCATCCAAATACACCCCGTACAACATGGGTCATATGGGTGTTCACAGAAAAACAGTTTTGGAAAATAATCATGTATGACATATAATTCCAAAACATCTGATAAAACCAGATTTCTATAAAATAGTTGGACCGAAATTGATTTGAAATTTTCTATTATTGGTTATTTTAAAATACCATAAGTATGTGATGTGAGACTATATTTTAAAATAAAATATAAATAGGTTGCACATGGGTCTCCTTCCTCAGCACCATTTCTAAAATCATAATATGCTTCAAATTCTTGTGATAAGGTAAAATATTTGAAAATACCTTGATAATATTTACCTTTCTTGAAAATATGATAATATTGTGAAAATAGTATTTGTCTAAAAACAACCCATGATCCGCAATGATAACGAGGTATAGTGGAGGAGTTTGATATCTCAAACAACTACTTGCAAGTGAGTTGTATTCTAGAAAAATATTCACAATCATCCGAAGATGACTTTACAATTATTATTTCAAGCATGTCATCAGGAAGAGATAGGAATGTCGTTTGAGATCCTTCTCCTTCCATTCGTAACCGACTTTACTTGAGCTGAAAACAAAGTTATAAAATAAGGATTTAACTGAAATAATAGATATAGGGACTAATCATGTATCTCACAAGAACTCATAATCCCTAAAGTTGTCTAAACTGACCTTTGATACCAACTATAAGGCCCCAGCCTTAAACCTTACTTAATCTTGAGTTATTACAAGATTACACATTGAGGATCTTTTCGGGTTTAGAGTTTTAGAGAATTAGATCATAAAACATGCATTACATTCCACATATAAACAAATTGGTTACATAAAGATAGTATTCTTGTAACACCCGAGACTTTTATGTTATATAAATCATCAAAGGAATCTTTTTCTACACAACACTTGCTTGGCTTGCTTTACACGCAATCGCGGCCTTCCTCGATAGCTTTCGTCGTACGCAATACCGAGTTTCACTAAATAACAATATGCTATTAAAACTAGCCATTATGAATAGTAATAACCACTTTTTGAAATTTTATAAATTTTATTTTTCAAAATGGACTTCATTTTTGGACTCAGAATATCGAAATTAGCCTAGGGTGAAATTTTGGTATTTTTCTGAAAACTTTCAATTTTTTATGAATAGTGAAACCACTAAGTGGTAGGTTGAAAACTGAATTTTTGCATAAAACTTAATTTTACCGCTTCTGTGAATGGAATTTCAAAAATCCGAGAGACACGGTTAATATCAAGGACTAAAATGTGGTTCAATGAGATGAAAATAATTTTTTGGTGATTAGTAACTTTTTACTATTTTTACGGCGGTTAATAGTAAATAGGGTAACTAAGGGTAAATATGATATCAATATTACCCTAACACATGTCCTAATTCTATTGGACAAGTGTAATTCGACCAAAAACAAACTTAGGAATAAAATATGACCATTTAGGCCCACTTGGGTTAGATTAGGACATTTATTATTAATTTATTTAAAGAAGGGTTAAAATAGTTAAAATCAAAGTTTAATAAGTAAATCATTTTTAATATGGGGTTATACATAAGATAAATTCGATTGTAAATATTCATTAGAAAGCTAAAAAGATTTACTACATGATGGTATTTTATTTGTAATTTTTAGACATCAAATAATTTAATTTATTTATGACACAATGATGATGCAGTAATTATCTTATTAATGAAATATTGACATAATTGATGTTATAAACACCAAAATAAATATAATTTGAGATTTTTTATGAATTCCACTAATTTTCTAGGTTACTATGATATATTAGTGTTGATTTAATCAACTTGTTTCGAACATATAATTCTTTTATGACATTCACAAAAATCATATATCAAATAGTGTCAAAATTGACACAAAATAGTTTTTAAATCAAATATTATATTATTAATTGTTATTGTATTCTTAAAAATCTAAGGTTCGGCAAAATGACTTAGATAAGGATATATATTTTAATAATAAACAATTTGGGGTTCGTTTGGCATGTTATAGTAAGTATATTAACCATATAGTGAAAGAAAACAAAAAGACACGGTAAAAGTTAAATTATTTAACTTAGAGTTAAATCTAATTGATAAGGTTAAAATAATACCCTAAACTTGTCTAAATCCTATTGGTTGATGGGATTTCGACCCTTCCCCACTTTAGCTTCGAAATAATACCCTTTGGAACCATTATAAACCGATTTTGACTTTAATATAAAATAATATTTTGAGAAATTCCTAAGGTGCCCCTCTCCTCCCTTATAAAAGGGCACCTCCTCCCCCTCCTCCTCCCACCAAATTGAGCACTCAAGCTCGGCCAACCCCTGCCATTTTCTCCTCTCCACTTCCCTAGAATAATCCTAGAGGTCCTGGTCTTTTCCAAAGACCAAATCTTAGTTCCTTAAGTGGGGGATTCAAAGAGGCGTTCCAAAGAAGAGGTAATATCCATTACCGATCTTTTCAATTTCTTTCTTCTTCAACTTCTTCTTCTTTAGTTGTTTCATGATAAAGTAATAACATCAGTATTACTTACATACTGATATGTTATTATAAATATGAAACAACCATAATTCACCTTCTATCCATCCTACGGAAAAATGAAATCACCGCGCGTGCGTACGTACGGAATACCGTCTCCACGCCGTGGTGTAATCTATTTTCCACCATCACCTTACAAGGATGGGTATAATGGTGTAATGAGTAACTATATATGATTATTATGAAGTAATATTGATACTGAAATAATATATATATATATATATATATATACTCCAATACAATTCCACGATCATAGGAACGATATCATCACTCGTGCGTAGGAACGGAATACCGTCTCCACGATGTGATGCGACTCGTTCTACATGATCTTCATTTCATAATGATTATATAAATGAATTGAATGAATGAATATGGTATATACTACACTAATACCATTCTGGAAATGAATTATCTATAACCTAAAGATAAGAATAAGAATTTATTCAACAAAACACGCATAAGAATAAAAAGTTATAAAGACCCGAGTAACAAGTAACAATGAAATATTACTAACAAGAAGCTAATAATATGACCATATATGATATCATATCAATATTTATGATTCTGGAATAAGTCAATAACATTATTTAAACCATTATACAGGAGCTTCGGACACGAACAAACCAAATCGGACCTAAGGTAAGGGAAATATCACAATCTCATTTTTATCCGAGATTGTTTATTCGTAAGTATTTACTGGGGTGTATTTTATCATCCACATCCATGTTCCCTCAATATGTAATATTGTTTCCATCCACTTGCAATAGTTTAAATCCAATTTTACCCTTAGGTGAGTTTTTAGTAAAGAATATGAAAGGAATCTTTTGTCGTTTTTCCATACGAGGTACTTTTTGACTTTTCCGACAAAAGTACGAAGAATGTTTTTTTTAACTTATACGGCACGAACGGATTTCTACTGTTTTATAAAGACTTATTTTCATGAAGCTTCCTATAAAAGATTCCATGACTATTTTCAATAAAATCTCTTTCTTTTAAAATTGCATGATGTTTTGTGAAAAGAAATTGATTTTGAAGAAGAAAGGATATTTTCCTCAAGAATTCAATTCAAGTGTTTTATCAAAATTATTTTCCATCTAAGATAATAAAGGGTTCTGTTTCTATCCATATTTTTACATTGTTTTGACTATGTTGTGATGGAATTATGTTTATGAATTCCTTTATCTTATATGAATTGATTCATGATGTCATGATGTTTCAAGAATCCCATTTTTGTTACATGTGTTATGCGATGATGTATGTTTTATGATTATGTGGCACACATAAGAAAGGATTCATTATAAGATGGGTGGGACCTATATCTCCCTCCAATGCATTGGGTAAAGATTTTATATCTCATGAGATAGACATGGCTGGAACGGAAGGTTATTTCGGTTCAGTGATACAGGACTGAAACGAGGAGTGAACTCGGTTCAGAAAGGGACTTTGTCCACTAAGATAGTCTTGGCAATAAGTCATGACTAACAAGAAATGATTTTCCATGATTATGTGTGCATGCCACAAAGTTTCAAGTTTCATGTTATGATTATGGGGATCTCATTTTCACTTCTATGGTTTATTAATATTTTATGATCTCTTTTGTAGGTTATGATTTTCAAAAAGATATGATATGATTTTTATTTCCTTTATTTGCCCTTGCTGAGCATTTGAGCTCACCCTTTTATGTTTTCTTTTCCCCAGGTCAGGAAGATGGATATTAAGTAGAATATGCTAAAAGGGACCCTAGATATGATGAAATAAATGGGAGACACTGTAGAAGATTTATGAACCAGTTGTTTATGTTTCCCAGTTTCTAAAGACACTATACCTATACGGTCCTTTGTGGTTTTATCATATGTTGTAATAAGTGTGCTTCAATTTTGAAGTATTAACAATGTATGTAAAGTATGGGTCGTTATAGTTGGTATCAGAGGAAAGGTATAGTCAACCTTTGGAAACTAGGATGTGAAAGCCTTAGTAAGAACCCTAAGGATAAGTCTAAGCATAGAACACAATCTTAGTGTTTTAGAAATGGCCTTGAATAACCTAGGATAAGACCTTAAGCATGAAAATTTTATTCTTGAATTATGTGGTTTTCTATTATAATTAGTGTTGCTCACACTATTCTTCTTGGTTTTAGTCAATGGCTGGAACCCGAAGGAACCGTGTTAATGCGGAATGCGATGGGCAATGCAGTGATTGTCCCCCTGAGCAACCAAACGATATGGGAGCTGGAATGCAAAATCTTGTAGCCATGCTCACACAACTTTCTCAAGCTATGAATCATGCAGGACTTCCAAACGAGCAAAGGAGGGAGCAACATTCTGTTGAATCCTTCATGAGGCAGCGTCCACCTTCTTTCAGTGGGTCTACTGATCCATTAGTTGCTGAACAATGGATTAGTACTACTGAAAAGATATTTTCAGTTCTTCAATGTTCTGAACATGATAAGGTCATCCTAGCAGTGTATCGTTTAGAAGGAGATGCTGATCAATGGTGGAATCTTGTTAAGAATACGAGGCAAAGGGATGAAATTGAGTCTATGGAATGGGACGAGTTCAAGAACTTATTTTTCAATAAGTACTTCTCTCGTATTCTCCGAACAAAGATGGAGAAAGAGTTCCTTGAACTGAAGCAAAGGGATGATGAATCTGTTAGTACCTATGAAGCAAATTTTACAAGACTTGCAAGGTACGCTTCTGGTATTATTATCCAACCTGAGAGTAAGATCGATCGATTCTTTAGTGGCTTAAAACCAAGTCTTCGAAGGGCGTTAGCCATAAGGGACTTCAATAGCTACGAGGAAATCGTTCGATGTGCTCTCAAAGTCGAGATGGAGATTGGAGTAACCCATCAGTCACATGGGTTTGATAAGAAGAGGAAGATGGAATTCAAAGGAAACTCTAAAGAGCACACTGAAAAGAAGATGAACTTTCCCTTATGCTCAAAGTGTGGAAAGAAACATGGAGGGAGTTGTCTTAAAGGGACAAGTAAATGTTTTAAATGTGGAAAGGAAGGTCATCGGGCATTTGAATGCCGTGATAATGGGAAGAAGATGTCTAATGATGCAAACAAAGGAAGGGATACACAGAATGATCCTACTACACTTCAATGTTTCAAGTGCAAGGAGATGGGGCATTATGCCAATCAATGCCCAAATCCAAGGGTTGATGATGATGGTCGACGTCAACAAAATCTTAAGGCTAAAGACAAAGGAAAGTCACATGCAATTTCTATCAGCGATGTGGAGTACGATAACGATGTGGTGAAAGGTACACTTACCATCCACTCTAAAGTAGCAAATGTTTTATTTGATTCTGGATCCACCCACTCTTTTATTTCTGAAGAATTTTCTAAGGGTATCACCGTATTACCTCAACAATTAGATGTTGAGTTAGCTGTGACAACACCTAATGGCACATCAATCGCATCAAAAGTTTATAATTCTTCTCCGATCGAAGTTTGTGGGAAAGTGCTTCCTGCAAATCTTGTGATCCTTCCTATAGTGGAATTTGATGTGATTCTTGGCATGGATTGGCTTTCTTTATACGGAGCTCATATCAATTGCCAAAGAAGGGAAGTCACATTTCATATTCCAGATCAATCTATGATCGTCTATCAATGCAAGGAAGAACATAACCTTCCAGTGGAAATTTCATCCATTTTATGGGTATTGATTCCACTAAATGAAGGTTATTTATCACAAATGGTTGGTGAGAAACTCACGATTAAGAATATGCCCATTGTACGGGAGTTTGATGATGTATTTCCGGAGGAATTACCGGGTCTCCCACCAAATCGTGAAGTTGAGTTTTCAATAGAACTCGTACCGGGCGCTTTTCCAATTTCAAAGACACCTTATAGAATGGCCCCAATTGAGTTGCAGGAATTGAAGAAGCAACTCCAAGAGAATCTTGATAAGGGATTCATACGCCCCAGTGCGTCACCTTGGGGAGCACCTGTTCTATTTGTTAAGAAGAAAGATGGATCAATGAGACTCTGCATTGATTATCGTGAACTTAACAAGATCACTATCAAGAACAAATATCCTCTCCCACGCTTTGATGACTTATTTGACCAACTACGCGGAGCTCAATACTTTTCCAAGATTGATCTTCGTTCAGGGTATCATCAATTAAGGGTCAAAAGGGAGGATATACCAAAGACGGCTTTCCGTACAAGGTATGGACACTATGAATTTATAGTGATGCCATTTGGTCTTACTAATGCCCCTGCAATCTTCATGGATCTAATGAATAGCGTCTTTAGAGACTATCTTGATCAATTTGTGGTAGTCTTTATAGACGATATTCTTGTCTATTCAAAGAGCAAGGAAGAGCATGAAGATCACTTGAGAATTATATTGAAGACCCTGAGAAAGGAGAAGCTTTATGCCAAATTTACCAAGTGTGAATTTTGGCTTCAAAAAGTTGCATTTTTGGGTCACATAATCTCAAAAGAGGGGATATCTGTGGATCCAGCAAAAACAGAGGTTATCGAAAGATGGTCGAGACCAACAACAGTAACTGAGATCCGAAGTTTTCTTGGTTTAGCTGGATATTATCGACGTTTTGTAAAAGATTTTTCACGATTATCTAATCCAATCACCAAGTTGACTCGGAAAGGAGTAAAGTTTGTCTGGACAGAGGAATGTGAAGAGAATTTCAAGGAGTTGAAAAGAAGGTTATCCAGTGCACCTGTGCTCACACTGCCTTGTAGTGGAGAAAGGTTTGTGACCTACAGTGATGCATCCAAGAAGGGATTGGGGTGTGTTCTTATGCAAAATGATATGGTGATAGCTTATGCCTCACGACAGTTGAAAATCCATGAGCAAAATTACCCAACACATGATTTGGAGTTGGCTGCGGTAATCTTTGCATTAAAGATTTGGAGGCATTACCTTTATGGTGAAAGGTGTGATATTTATACTGATCATAAAAGTTTAAAGTATATTTTCACACAAAAGGAGCTGAATATGCGTCAAAGAAGATGGTTGGAGATGATTAAGGATTACGACTGCTCAATCCATTACCACCCTGGGAAAGCAAACAAGGTGGCAGATGCATTAAGTCGACAAGACCATGCTAGTTTATCCATGATGAGGATCACAAAAGATCCAATATTTATGGATTTACAAAGGATGGATCTTGGAGTTCTAATGGAAGGGGAAAAATCTTATCTTTCTCAAATGAATGTTCAACCATCTATACATGTGAAGATTAAAGAGGCACAGAAAGAAGATGTCGAGTTACAAAAGAAGGTGAGAAATGTTCCTGAATTCAACCTTGATTGTGATGGGATAATAAAGTTTAGGAATCGGGTTTGTGTTCCTTCCATCCCCGAATTAAAGAAGGAGCTGCTGGATGAGGCTCATAGTTCATCATTCTCTATTCATCCTGGAAGTACGAAGATGTATAGGGACCTGAAAGAGTACTTCTGGTGGGATGGCATGAAAAGAGATGTTGCTGAATATGTCTCTCGATGCTTGGTTTGTCAACAAGTTAAAGCTGAGAGACAAAAGTCTAAGGGGATGTTACAACCATTACCCATACCCGAATGGAAATGGGAAAACATCACTATGGACTTTGTCACAGGACTTCCTAAAACATCCAAAGGCAATAATGCTATCTGGGTCATAGTTGATTGTCTTACAAAGTCCGCACACTTCATTGCTATTAGAGAGGATTTCCCTCTAGATCAGCTTGCCAGGATATATGTAAAGGAAGTGGTAAGATTTCATGGAGTACCACTTTCTATTATATCTGATCGGGATCCGAGATTTACCTCGAAGTTCTGGCGAAGTCTTCAACATACTCTGGATACAGAGTTAAGTTTCAGCACTGCTTATCATCCCCAGACAGACGGTCAGTCTGAGAGAACAATTCAAACCCTAGAAGATATGTTGAGAGCTTGCTCTATGGATTTCAAAGGAGGTTGGGATCAACACCTACCTTTGGTGGAATTTTCTTATAATAATAGCTTTCACTCCAGTATTCAGATGGCTCCTTATGAAGCTCTCTATGGAAAGAAATGCAGGACTCCAACTTGCTGGGATGAAGTTGGGGAAAGAATGCTGTTAGGACCTGATCTCGTTGATGAAATGGCAGAAAAGGTCAGAACTATTCAACAACACATAAGAGAAGCTCAGAGTCGACAGAAAAGTTATGCAGACAACCGAAGAAAAGACCTAGAGTTTGAAGTGGGCGATAAAGTGTTCTTACGAATATCTCCCTGGAAGAGGGTTTTGAGATTTGGAAAGAAGGGGAAGTTGAGCCCTAGATATATCGGTCCTTTCGAAATACTGGATCGTGTTGGGAAGGTAGCTTACCGATTGGCGCTTCCACCGAATCTCTCTCAAGTTCACGATGTGTTCCATGTATCTCTCCTGAGAAAGTACATACTAGATCCTTCACATGTACTCAGCTCAGAAGTTGTACCGCTGGAGCAAGATCTTTCTTATGAAGAACAGCCGATAGAGATTCTGGATCGTAGCGAAAAAGTCCTACGAAACAAGACCACTCGCTTGGTGAAAGTTTTATGGAGGAACCACCATCTTGAAGAAGCTACATGGGAGCTTGAGGATATGATGAGGGAGAAGTATCCTCATCTGTTTGTTACAAAGTGACGAATTTCGAGGGCGAAATTCTTTTTTAAGGGGGGTAGAATGTAACACCCGAGACTTTTATGTTATATAAATCATCAAAGGAATCTTTTTCTACACAACACTTGCTTGGCTTGCTTTACACGCAATCGCGGCCTTCCTCGATAGCTTTCGTCGTACGCAATACCGAGTTTCACTAAATAACAATATGCTATTAAAACTAGCCGTTATGAATAGTAATAACCACTTTTTGAAATTTTATAAATTTTATTTTTCAAAATGGACTTCATTTTTGGACTCAGAATATCGAAATTAGCCTAGGGTGAAATTTTGGTATTTTTCTGAAAACTTTCAATTTTTGATTAATAGTGAAACCACTAAGTGGTAGGTTGAAAACTGAATTTTTGCATAAAACTTAATTTTACCGCTTCTGTGAATGGAATTTCAAAAATCCGAGAGACACGGTTAATATCAAGGACAAAAATGTGGTTCAATGAGATGAAAATAATTTTTTGGTGAATAGTAACTTTTTACTATTTTTACCGCGGTTAATAGTAAATAGGGTAACTAAGGGTAAATATGATATCAATATTACCCTAACACATGTCATAATTCTATTGGACAAGTGTAATTCGACCAAAAACAAACTTAGGAATACAATATGACCATTTAGGCCCACTTGGGTTAGATTAGGACATTTATTATTAATTTATTTAAAGAAGGGTTAAAATAGTTAAAATCAAAGTTTAATAAGTAAATCATTTTTAATATGGGGTTATACATAAGATAAATTCGATTGTAAATATTCATTAGAAAGATAAAATGATTTACTACATGATGGTATTTTAGTTGTAATTTTTAGACATCAAATAATTTAATTTATTTATGACACAATGATGATGCAGTAATTATCTTATTAATGAAATATTGACATAATTGATGTTATAAACACCAAAATAAATATAATTTGAGACTTTTTATGAATTCCACTAATTTTCTAGGTTACTATGATATATTATTGTTGATTTAATCAACTTGTTTCGAACATATAATTCTGTTATGACTTTCACAAAAATCATATATCAAATAGTGTCAAAATTGACACAAAATAGTTTTTAAATCAAATATTATATTATTAATTGTTATTGTATTCCTAAAAATCTAAGGTTCGGCCAAATGACTTAGATAAGGATATATATTTTAATAATAAACAATTTGGGGTTCGTTTGGCATGTTATAGTAAGTATATTAACCATATAGTGAAAGAAAACAAAAAGACACGGTAAAAGTTAAATTATTTAACTTGGAGTTAAATCTAATTGATAAGGTTAAAATAATACCCTAAACTTGTCTAAATCCTATTGGTTGATGGGATTTCGACCCTTCCCCACTTTAGCTTCGAAATAAGACCCTTTGGAACCATTATAAACCGATTTTGACTTTAATATAAAATAATATTTTGAGAAATTCCTAAGGTGCCCCTCTCCTCCCTTATAAAAGGGCACCTCCTCCCCCTCCTCCTCACACCAAATTGAGCACTCAAGCTCGGCCAACCCCTGCCATTTTCTCCTCTCCACTTCCCTAGAATAATCCTAGAGGTCCTGGTCTTCTCCAAAGACCAAATCTTAGTTCCTTAAGTGGGGGATTCAAAGAGGCGTTCCAAAGAAGAGGTAATATCCATTACCGATCTTTTCAATTTCTTTCTTCTTCAACTTCTTCTTCTTTAGTTGTTTCATGATAAAGTAATAACATCAGTATTACTTACAAACTGATATGTTATTATAAATATGAAACAACCATAATTCACCTTCTATCCATCCTACGGAAAAATGAAATCACCGCGCGTGCGTACGTACGGAATACCGTCTCCACGCCGTGGTGTAATCTATTTTCCACCATCACCTTACAAGGATGGGTATAATGGTGTAATGAGTAACTATATATGATTATTATGAAGTAATATTGATACTGAAATAATATATATATATATATACTCCAATACAATTCCACGATCATAGGAACGATATCATCACTCGTGCGTACGAACGGAATACCGTCTCCACGATGTGATGCGACTCGTTCTACATGATCTTCATTTCATAATGATTATATAAATGAATTGAATGAATGAATATGGTATATACTACACTAATACCATTCTGGAAATGAATTATCTATAACCTAAAGATAAGAATAAGAATTTATTCAACAAAACACGCATAAGAATAAAAAGTTATAAAGACCCGAGTAACAAGTAACAATGAAATATTACTAACAAGAAGCTAATAATATGACCATATATGATATCATATCAATATGTATGATTCTGGAATAAGTCAATAACATTATTTAAACCATTATACAGGAGCTTCGGACACGAACAAAGCAAATCGGACCTAAGGTAAGGGAAATATCACAATCTCATTTTTATCCGAGATTGTTTATTCGTATGTATTTACTGGGGTGTATTTTATCATCCACATCCATGTTCCCTCAATATGTAATATTGTTTCCATCCACTTGCAATAGTTTAAATCCAATTTTACCCTTAGGTGAGTTTTTAGTAAAGAATATGAAAGGAATCTTTTGTCGTTTTTCCATACGAGGTACTTTTTGACTTTTCCGACAAAAGTACGAAGAATGTTTTTTTTAACTTATACGGCACGAACAGATTTCTACTGTTTTATAAAGACTTATTTTCATGAAGCTTCCTATAAAAGATTCCATGACTATTTTCAATAAAATCTCTTTCTTTTAAAATTGCATGATGTTTTGTGAAAAGAAATTGATTTTGAAGAAGAAAGGATATTTTCCTCAAGAATTCAATTCAAGTGTTTTATCAAAATTATTTTCCATCTAAGATAATAAAGGGTTCTGTTTCTATCCATATTTTTACATTGTTTTGACTATGTTGTGATGGAATTATGTTTATGAATTCCTTTATCTTATATGAATTGATTCATGATGTCACGATGTTTCAAGAATCCCATTTTTGTTACATGTGTTATGCGATGATGTATGTTTTATGATTATGTGGCACACATAAGAAAGGATTCATTATAAGATGGGTGGGACCTATATCTCCCTCCAATGCATTGGGTAAAGATTTTATATCTCATGAGATAGACATGGATGGAACGGAAGGTTATTTCGGTTCAGTGATACAGGACTGAAACGAGGAGTGAACTCGGTTCAGAAAGGGACTTTGTCCACTAAGATAGTCTTGGCAATAAGTCATGACTAACAAGAAATGATTTTCCATGATTATGTGTGCATGCCACAAAGTTTCAAGTTTCATGTTATGATTATGGGGATCTCATTTTCACTTCTATGGTTTATTAAGATTTTATGATCTCTTTTGCAGGTTATGATTTTCAAAAAGATATGATATGATTTTTATTTCCTTTATTTGCCCTTGCTGAGCATTTGAGCTCACCCTTTTATGTTTTCTTTTCCCCAGGTCAGGAAGATGGATATTAAGTAGAATATGCTAAAAGGGACCCTAGATATGATGAAATAAATGGGAGACACTGTAGAAGATTTATGAACCAGTTGTTTATGTTTCCCAGTTTCTAAAGACACTATACCTATACGGTCCTTTGTGGTTTTATCATATGTTGTAATAAGTGTGCTTCAATTTTGAAGTATTAACAATGTATGTAAAGTATGGGTCGTTATAATTCTTATTTCCCATCAATGGAAACATATTTAAAATAAACATGGATTTTTTCTTGACACTTCCTTGACACTATCATCATATCAAGTAACTTTCCCCTGTCCTGTGAAAAACATTTCAAAAAAACTTGGGATGAGCATAAAAATCTCATTAAGGGATATAAAAATATGGAAAGGAAACATGGGTACATATATACATAAGGATGAGATCATACTTTACCCATAAAACATAAGCACTTTAACATACCTCATCAAATCATGAATAAATCATAGAAATCATAAGAAATAAATGTAACTTGAGGCATTCATAATATTCTTACGTAGGGAGTAACCGTCTTGGTTACGTTTGGAATACCCATCACAGTATATTCCCTAAATCTCTTCGGAGAAACCTTAACGTTTCACTCCTTCGCGTTGCCCAATGCATTGGAGAGCTATATCGGGCTCACCCGCCCTTAGTTTATCACGGAACCACCTATTTTCATAACAATGCCCAAGAACCATAACATAAACATATCACATAAAACATGCATAAAGGAAACATAACATTTCCACATTTCAATCTCAATATAACATTTTAGTATATTGAAATAATGAATCCGTTCAAATAGAAACCATTTCCAAAACCATTTAAAACATTTAATAAGGAGATTTTTGAATCAAAGTGTCCCATACCACCTTGAAGCTTTTAACATTTTAAACCATTAATATCCATATAAATAAATCCTTAAAACCATTTTGAAAACATGGATATTAATAAGAACAAATCATTAAAACATTTAAAGCGATATTTTGGTTAAAGGGTTTTTACCAAAATTAGAGACACTTGAATACAATAATTGAGGAATAACATTTAATCAGAAATTTATAATATCATTAGAATAAATGGATTCATGATATAATATTCAAAAGGATAGTATATACACCATATAAGAGTGAATTGGTGCATAACATCAATGAAGTCTCAATAGGGATGTAAAATGTGATGAAATCCCTTATAAAGAAGGCATCCTTAAATTAAGGATAAATCAATCTCAAAATTATGTATGAAAAATATAAATACACCCAATATAATTGTATATTAAGTGTAAAACAATAAAAGGTCATTCACATGTATTCAAAGGATGACATATTCAATAACTACATGTTGAACCCAAAGAAATCAAAATTGGGTTAAAACGTTCCCTTGACAGCCTAACGGCGTCACATCAAAATGAGTTGATCAGAGATAAAAAGTGTATCTCATCAATTAGACATAAAATTTACATTAATAAGGATATATGACAACATATCCCAACATAAAAATATGTAAATTAAAAGACCCAACAAAAGAAGTCTTTTAAAAAAGAGGAGGGTGAAAGGTTCCCTTACCGACCTGGGTATCCTTCGAAACATACGCCCCGTGAAAGAAGGAAAAAACATCATTGATCTAAATACTCATAAATGAAAGAATATTACACAATGAGTAAAATAATGGTCAGTACATACACCACTCAAAGGAAATTGTGGAAAATGTAGCATAAATCTCCTGAGAATAAAAGTGAGATAAAAAATCCCTTACGAAAATTCGGCAGCCTAACGGCGCCACTCAAAACTTCCAAATTGGATTAATGAGAGGTAATAGGGTCTCTCATCATATGAGCATAATAAGTAAAGTAGCAGTAATATAAAATAGCATCCCAATCATAAGAAATATGAGCATAAAAGGAATGACATAAAAGAGTGTACTAAAAAAGAAAGAGGGGAGTAGGATCGTTTACCTCGTATCCGAATTGACCCGACCATTCTTTAATCTCCTGAATAATAAACTTGAGTTAATATATACTTTCTTAAGAACCATTTTTAAGTTCATTATTCCTTTTGTACCATGTTATGAACATCATGTAATCATTTAAGTTAATAATGTTCATTTTGTCGGTATTTGGTTCTTAAGTCAAAAATAGACTTCTTACACTTACATGTTGTTAATTTGGTCAAAGGTTCATTATATCCAGAATGATATTAATGATTTGGATAACATATATATCATATATATTCATCATATACATGTATTTATAATATTACATTACATTTAGAGGTAAGAAATGAAATGCACCGTTCATGGAGACGGTAAGTTGTACGTACGCATGAACGCTACTTCAATTTCTATTTCGTATTTTATGGAATGGAATCATAATGATATAAGAGTATATTATAATTCCAGTATAATAACATATATAATATTATTAACTTTATCCTTTACACATCCCACATATGGTATTAACGAATCAAATCACTTTCAGGGGGCGGTAGTCCGTACTTCCTAAAATGAAGATATCGTGTTTACCCATAATGGAAACAATAATGGTATGCCATAAATGAAAAATACAGAAGCTTAAGGAAAGGATAAACATACTATATATCATATATAAAAATAGTGACATCATAATGTCCACCTTTGAAGGTGTTTAATGAGTATTAACCAATCATCGTTTCGGGAGGCAGAATTTCTCAATCCACCAAAACCGTATGATCTTTAACCATTTGATGTAGTTGTGTGAGAGTGTAGCTCGAATAAATCTTATAACAACATCCTAGTATATTGAAGATACTGGTGTTGTTACAAAATAAGTAAATAAAAAGATTTTAGGGGTTTGGAGGAGCAAAATAAAACAAATGAACATGAGAGAATGAATTACCTTTAAAAGTGTAACTCCTTTTGATTTGAGCCTAAAGGCTTATTTTGAAAGGATTCTTCCCAAAGGGAATCCTCTAGGACTAGGAGAGGGATTTGGAGAGAGTAAATGGGCAGGGGATGGCCGAGACAAAGGCTTGAGGAGTGTGTGAAATGAGTTAGAGGTGGGGGCCTTTTATAAGAGGAGAGGAGGGGCACTTTTGGAAATCATGAAACTATTATTTTATTTTCAAAAGTGTTTCGAATTTATAAGGACCCAAATTTATATATTTCGAATATAAGATGATAAGGCTTCTAAATATTTCCATACAATAGTTTTTGGACAAGTGTAGGTCTTAGAGTTTATATTATCGTTTCATTTTATTTAAACTGTTCATTAATGAGGTCATCGTTGCATCATCATGATGTCATAATTAAATTAATTTATTTAATGTCTAAAAATTATAACAAAACTATACTGATGTAGTAAATCTTTTTATCTTTCCAATTAATATTTATAATCAAAAATATGAACTTAATAACCCCATGTAAAAATTGTTTTCGTAAAACATATTATGTTTCTGTCATTTCTACTTTTACATTAAATGAAAAAGTTATTTATGTCATTTCCCAACCAAAGTGGCTCCATGGGGTCCCCAAGTTGACCCATGGATTTTCTTGGTCAGCCATGACACATAAAATTAGGTTAGGACATGTTTTAATCTCATCTCATATTATTAAAACATTATTTTTACCTTAAACTACACTAATTACCACTAATCGCGATTAAGAACTTAATAAGTTACTATTTACCAAAAAAATTATTTTAATCTCATTGAACCACATTTTACTTCTTAATGACAACCATTTATGTCGGATTTTTTAAATTTAAAACACAATTATGACAAAATTTCATTTAAATGGAAAATCAGTTTTTATAAGTACCACTTAGTGGTTTCACTATTCATCAAAAATTGAAGTTTTTCAGAAAATTACCAACAATTCACCCTAAGCTATATTTGATATTCCAAATTCAAAAATGAAGTATATTTTTTAAAATTAAAAACATATAAGTCACATCAATTAATTTAATAATTAATTCCCGCTGTCATAGCAAATGGCGTGTTTTTATGAAACAATAAGTATCAAAAGATTGATACTAGTTTAAGTCAGATTTCAAAGTGAAATTGATTCCAATGACCACTATTGGATTTAATGGTAAAAAAATATTCTAATTTCACTTTAAAATCAATTCAAAATATAATATAATAATATTAATAAATTAGACTAAAAAGAGGTTTTGAATTAAAATATAACATTTTGCACTATTCATTAAAAAAATGAACTTTATCAGAAAGATAGCAAAAATTTACACAAAGTAAATTTTGATGTCCCAATTCTTAAGAAGAGATTTATTTGGTCCAAAAGGATGTATAAGAGTGAACAAAACTATATTTAATGACGGTTCTCCATCAAAAAGGCGATAAGTGAACCTTTAGTGAAAACTAGGGCATATACGCCAAAAATTGAATTCTTTCCGTACATTATGCATTTATCTTTTATTTGATAAATGTAAAAACATTTAAAAACATATATAATCATATTTTAGTTATTTCAATCCATTCCCGCAAATACAACGGCTACATGTTAACTACCATTTAAAATAATATTATTTTATTATTAGAGTGCAACGTAAGATTCCCAAGAAACTCCTTATTGCGTGTTGGGTACGCCATCGAGCATAGCGTCCCCTTTAAAGTCATATTAATATTTTATTCACAAATATGGATAAATATGAAAATGTCATATTCTTTATTTACCTGGGGTGTTACATCCTTCCCCCCTTTTGGGAATTGAGTCCTCGCAATTTTAAAATTGGGCTTGGTAACATCCTTGAAAGTCCCACATCGAAACAAGAGTCGGTAAAACAATCACTTTAAAATAAAGAAAGATAAGTACAAAGGTCACCCGATTTAACCCATACTAGGGTTCCATGTAGAAAAATATGGACATGGAGGATAAAACATAGGGTCATGTTCTTGAGGGAGAGTGATAGTAAACATGTCTAGGAGAAAGTTAACCATAAGAAAATCACAAACTTGTGATGGGTTAAACGGTATTCAATTACCCAGTAGGAAAAGTTAATAGACAACATTATTGTTTTAAGTTACTTTTTATTGTGTAATTTATTCATAGGGAAACATAATCACATGTCATGTTGAATTTCAACTTTTACACAAACTCATATTTTCTCCAAAAGATGAGTATTTAGGAAGACTTGTTCACATTAAGAGTACTATAATCAACTTCTAGAGAATCACCTAATCCACCAAAGAGAACTACATACATCCCATGTATTTAGGCTTTAAGAAAAACCAAAACCAGAATGGTTAGTACAAGGTCAGATAATCCAGAAAAGGATAACCCATTAAAAAGGAAATCTATGCTTAATCTTCAAAATTTGTCCAACAAAACCCAAAGTTCAATGAGGACCATCCGATAAACAATTTGTCCATAAAATTATTCAAAGTAAACAAATATAAGATTGAAAACCAAATATTTGAAGGATTTATTTACATAGTCTTCCAAGTTAAATAGTAACATTTATCTCCAAACAACATCAGTTGCTCCTAAAGTCTCGTATTGAAAAGTAATTAACCTAATCACATATCCTCCATTATAGGTTAATCATTTTCATAAATAACACCAAAATCAACATACTCTTAATTCATAAAATCATATAACTAAAAAGAATCAGTAAAACTAACTAGGGACTTCACGTAGTCCAGTGGTAGGCGATAAATACCAGTCGCACTTTGGTTGTGGGTTCGATTCCTGCAGCTTTGTCCGACGCGACGGGTTGTCACACGGTCTGCGTTTTGTGCTTTTTATAAAACTCCAAAAATAACCCAAACATGTTCTAACCTCAATCATTTCCTTAAACCTTTAATTTTCATCTGAATTCCTTACGATCTCAACATCTTAATTCTTGAAGTCTTATTTCACCACCATAAGATAAAATAAAACGATTCCCAAAATTAATAACATCATACCTTGATCATGGCGTCCACTCGGTTTCATCGTCATCTTGCTCACGTAGGTAGAAGTCTCATGAATTACAACAATGATTGAGAGACCCTTCAAATTAATTTGCGTCCTCCATCCAAATACACCTTGTACAACATGGGTCATATGGGTGTTCACAGAAAAATAGTTTTGGAAAATAATCATGTATGACATTTAATTCCAAAACATCTGATAAAACCAGATTTCTAAAAAATAGTCGGACCGAAATTG
Organism: Viscum album; assembly: GCA_963277665.1. Classification (NCBI taxonomy): domain Eukaryota; kingdom Viridiplantae; phylum Streptophyta; class Magnoliopsida; order Santalales; family Viscaceae; genus Viscum; species Viscum album. The sequence continues at coordinate 1,942,792,506 of OY728140.1, read as the reverse complement.
ATTTGAAATTTTCTATTATTGGTTATTTTAAAATACCATAAGTATGTGATGTGAGATTATATTTTAAAATAAAATATAAATAGGTTGCACAGGGGTCTCCTTCCTCAGCACCATTTCTAAAATCCTAATATGCTTCAAATTCTTGTGATAAGGTAAAATATTTGAAAATACCTTGATAATATTTACCATTCTTGAAAATATGAAAATATTGTGAAAATAGTATTTGTCTAAAAACAACCCATGATCTGCAATGATAACGAGGTATAGTGGAGGTGTTTGATATCTCAAACAAATGCTTTCAAGTGAGTTGTATTCTAGAAAAATATTCACAATCATCCGAAGATGACTTTGCAATAATTATTGCAAGCATGTCATCAGGAAGAGATAGGAATGTAGTTTGAGATCTTTCTCCTTCCATTCGTAACCAACTTTACTTGACCTGAAAAAAAAAGTTATAAAACAAGGATGTAACTGAAATAATATATATAGGGACAAATCATGTATCTCACAAGAACTCCTAATCCCTAAAGTTGTCTAAACCGACCTTTGATACCAACTATAAGGCCCCAGTCTTAAACCTTACTTAATCATGAGTTATTACAAGATTACACATTGAGGATCTTTTCGGGTTTAGAGTTATAGAGAATTAGATCATAAAACATGCATTACATTCCACATATAAACAAAGTGGTTACATAAAGATAGTATTCCTCTTTCCCATCAATGGAAACCTATTTAAAATAAACATGGATTCTTTCTTGACACTTCCTTGACACTATCATCATATAAAGTACCTTTCCCCTGACTTGTGAAAAACATTTCAAAAAAACTTGGGATGAGCATAAAAATCTCAGTAAGGGATCTAAAAATATGGAAAGGAAACATGGGTACATATATACATAAGGATGAGATCATACTTTACCCATAAAACATAAGCACTTTAACATACCTCATCAAATCATGAATAAATCATAGAAATCATAAGACATAAAGGTAACTTGAGGCATTCATAACATTCTTACGTAGGGAGTAACCCTCTTGGTTACGTTTGGAATACCCATCACATTATATTCCCTAAATCTCTTTGGAGAAACCTTAACGTTTCACCTTCGCGTTACTCAATGCATTGGAGAGCTATATCGGGCTCACCCGCCCTTAGTTTATCACGGAACCACCCGTTTTCATAAAAATGCCCAAGAACCATAACATAAACGTATAACATAAAACATGCATAAAGGAAACATAACATTTCCACATTTCAATCTCAATATAACATTTTAGTATATTTAAATAATGAATCCATTCAAAAAGAAACCATTTCCAAAACCATTTAAAACATTTAATAAGGATATTTTTGAATAAAATTGTCCCATACCACCTTGAAGCTTTTAAAATTTTAAACCATTAATATCCATATAAATAAATCCTTAAAACCATTTTGAAAACATGGATATTAATAAGAAAAAATCATTAAAACATTTAAAGCGATATTTTGGTTAAAGGGTTTTTACCAAAATTAGAGACACTTGAATACAATAATTGAGGAATAAAATTTAATCAGAACTTTATAATATCATGTGAATAAATGGATTCATGATATAATATTACAAAGGATTTTATATACACCATATAAGAGTTAATTGGTGCATAACAACAATGACGTCTCAATAGGGATGTAAAATGTGATGAAATCCCTTATAAAGAAGGAATCCTTAAATTAAGGATAAATCAATCTCAAAATTATGTGTGAAAAATATAAATACACCCAATATAATTGGATATTAAGTGTAAAACAATAAAATGTCATTCAAACATATTCAAAGGATGACATGTTCAATAACTACATGTTGAACCCAAAGAAATCGAAATTGGGTTAAAACGTTCCCTTAACAGCCTAACGACGTCACATCAAAATGAGTTGATGAGAGATAAAAAGTGTCTCTCATCACTTGGACATAAAATTTAAATCAATAAGGATATATGAGAATATATCCCAACATAACAATATGTAAATTAAAAGTCCCAACAAAAGAAGTCTTTTAAAAAAGAGGAGGGTGAAAGGTTCCCTTACCGACATGGGTATCCTTCGAAACATACGCCCCGTGATAGAAGGACAATACATCATTGTTGTAAATACTCATTAATAAAATAATATTACACAATGAGTAAAATAATGGTCAGTACATACACCACTGAAAGGAGATTGTGGCAAATGTATCATAAATATCACGAGAATAAAAGTGAGATAAAAAATCCCTTACGAAAATTCGGCAGCCTAACGGCGCCACTCAAAACTTCCAAATTGGATTAATGAGAAGAAATAGGGTCTCTCATCATATTAACATAATAAGTAAAGTATGGGTAATATAAAAGAGCATCCCAATCATAAGAAAGATGAGCTTAAAAGGAATGACCTAAAAGAGTGTACTAAAAAAGAAAGAGGGGAGTAGGATCCCTTACCTCGTATCCGACTTGACCCGACCGTTATTTAATCTCCAGAATAATAAACTTGAGTTAATATCTACTTTCTTAAGAACCTTTTTCAAGTTAATTATTCGTTTTATACCATGTTGTGAACATCATGTAATCATTTAAGTGAATAATGTTCATTTTGTCGGTATTTGGTTCTTAAGTCAAAAATAGACTTCTTACACTTACATGTTGTTAATTTGTTCAAAGGTTCGTTATATCCAGAATGACATTAATTATTTGGATAACATATATATCATATATATTCAGCATATACATGTATTTATAATGTTACATCACATTTAGAGGTAAGAAATTAAATGCACCGTTCATGGAGACGGTAAGCCGTACGTACGCATGAACACTACTTCCATTTCTATTTCTTATTTTATGGAATGGAATCATAATGATATAAGAGTATATTATAATTCCAGTATAATAACATATATAATATTATTAACTTTATATTTTACACATCCCACATATGGTATTAACGAATCAAATCACTTTCAGGAGGCGGTAGTCCGCACTTCCTAAAATGAAGATATCATGTTTACCCATAATGGAAACAATAATGGTATGCCATAAATGAAAAATACAGAAGCATAAGGAAAGAATAAACATACTATATATCATATATAAAAATATTGACATCATAATGTCCACCTTTGAAGGTGTTAAATTAGTATTGAACAATCATCGTTTCGGGAGGCAGAATTTCGCCATCCACGGAAACTGTATGTTCTTTAACCATTTGATGTAGTTGTGTGAGAGTGTAGCTCGAATAAATCTTATAACAACATCCTAGTATATTGAAGATACTTTTTTTGTTACATAATAAGTAAATAAAACGAGTTTAGGGTGTTGGAGAAGAAAAATAAAACAAATGAACAGGAGAGAATGAATTACCTTTAAAAGTGTAACTCCTTTTGATTTGAGCCTAAAGGCTTCCATTGAAAGGATTATGCCCAAAAAGAATCCTCTAGGATGAGGAGAGGGATTTGGAGAGAGTAAATGGTCAGGGGATGGCCGAGACAAAGTCTTGAGGAGTGTGTGAAATGAGGTAGAGGTGGGGGCCTTTAATAAAAGGGGAGGAGGGGCACTTTTGGAAATCATGAAACTATTATTTTATTTTCAAAAGTTTTTCGAATTTATAAGGTCCCACATTGATAGATTTAGAATATAAGATGATAAGGCTTATAAATATTTCCATACAATAGTTTTTGGACAAGTTTAGCTCATAGATTTTATATTATCGTTTCATTTTTTTAAACTGTTCATTAATGAGGTCATCATTGCATCATCATGATGTCATAAGTAAATTAAATTATTTAACGTCTAAAAATTTTAAAACAAATATCCTGATGTAGCAAAATCTTTTTATCTTTCCAATTAATATTTATAATCAAAAATCTGATCTTTATAACCCCATGTAAAAATTGTTTTTGTAAAACATATTATGTTTGTGTCATTTTTACTTTTATATTAAATAAAAAAGTTATTTATGTCATTTCCCAACCAAAGTGGCTCCATGGGGACCCCAAGTTGACCCATGGATAGTCTTGGTCGGCCATGACACATCCAATGAGGGTAGGACATGTGTCAAGCTCATCTCATATTATTAAAACATTATTTTTACCTTAAACTACACTAATTACCACTAATCACGATTAAGAACTTAATAAGTTACTATTCACCAAAAAAATTATTTTAATCTCATTGAACCACATTTGACTTCATAATGACAACCATTTATGTCGGATTTTTGAAATTCGAAACACAATGATGACAAAATTTCATTTAAACGGAAAATCAGTTTTTATAAGTACCACTTAGTGGTTTCACTATTCATCAAAAATTGAAGTTTTTCAGAAAATTACCAAAAATTCACCCTATGCTATATTTGATATTACAAATTCCAAAATGAAGTCTATTTTACAAAATTCAAAACATATAAGTCACATAAATTAATTTAATAATTAATTCCCGCTGTCAGAGCAAATAGCGTGTTTTTATGAAACAATAAGATCAAAAGATTGATACTCGTTTAAGTCTGATTTCAAAGTGAAATTGATTCCAACGTCCACTATTGGATTTAATGGTAAAAATATATTCTAATTTTACTTTAAAACCAATTCAAAAGATAATCTAATCATATTAATAAATTATATTAAAAAGAGGTTTTGAATTAAAATACAACATTTTGCACTATTCATTAAAAATGAACTTTATCAGAAAGATACCAAAAATCTACAAAAAGTAAATTTTGATGTACTAATTCTTTAGAAGAGTTTTATTTGGTCCAAAAGTATGTATAAGAGTGAAAAAAACTATATTTAATTATGGTTCTCCATCAAAAGGCGATAAGTGATCCTTGAGGGAAAACTAGGATATATACGCCAAAAATAGAATTCTTTCCGTATTTTATGCCTTTATCAATTATTGGATAAATGTAAAAACATTTAAAAACATATATAATCATATTTTACTTATTTCTATACATTCCCTCCAATATAACGGCTACATGTTAACTACCATTTAAAATAGTATTATTTTATTATTAGAGTGCAACGTAAGATTCCCAAGAAACTCTTTATTGCGTGTTGGGTACGTCATCGAGCATAGCGTCTCCTTTAAAGTCATATTAATATTGTATTCACAAATATGGATAAATATTAAAATGTCATATTATTTATTTACCTGGGGTGTTACATCCTTCCCCCCTTTTGGGAATTGCGTCCTTACAATTTTAAAATTGGTCTTGGTAACATCCTTGAAAGTCCCACATCGGAACAAGAGTCGGTAAAACAATAACTTTAAAATAAAGAAAGAGGGGAGTAGGATCCCTTACCTCGTATCCGACATGACCCGACCGTTCTTTAATCTCCTGAATAATAAACTTGAGTTAATATATACTTGCTTAAAAACCTTTTTCAAGTTCATTATTCCTTTTATACCATGTTATGAACATCATGTAATCATTTAAGTTAATAATGTTCATTTTGTCGATATTTGGTTCTTAAGTCAAAAATAGACTTCTTACACTTACATGTTGTTAATTTGGTCAAAGCTTCATTATATCAAGAATGATATTAATTATTTGGATAAAATATATATCATATATATTCAGAATATACATGTATTTATAATATTATATCACATTTAGAGTTAATAAATGAAATGCACCGTTCATGGAGACGGTAAGCCGTATGTACGCATGAACGCTACTTCCATTTCTATTTCGTATTTTATGGAATGGAATCATAATGATATAAGAGTATATTATAATTCCAGTATAATAACATAAATAATATTATTAACTTTATCCTTTACACTTCTCACATATGGTATTAACGAATCAAATCACTTTCAGGGGGCAATAGTCCGCACTTCCTAAAATAAAGATATTGTGTTTACCCATAATGGAAACAATAATGGTATTCCATAAATTAAAAATACAGAAGCATAAGGAAAGAATAAACATATGATATATCATATATAAATATAGTGACATCATAATGTCCACCTTTGAAGGTGTTAAATGAGTTTTGAACAATCATCGTTTCGGGAGGCAGAATTTCGCCATCCACGGAAACCGTATGTTCTTTAACCATTTGATGTAGTTTTGTGAGATTGTAGCTCGAATAAATTTTATAAAAACATCCTAGTATATTTAAAATACTGGTTTTGTTACAAAATAAGTAAATAAAAAGAGTTTAGGGGGTTGGAGAAGCAAAATAAAACAAATGAACATGAGAGAATGAATTACCTTTAAAAGTTTAACTCCTATTGATTTGAGCATAAAGGCTTCCTTTGAAATGATTCTGCCAAAAGGGAATCCTCTAGGATGAGGATAGGGATGTGGAGAGAGTAAATGGGAAGGGGATGGATAGACAAAGGCTTGAGGAGTGTGTGAAATGAGGTAGAGGCGTGGGCCTTTTATAAGAGGAGAGGAGGGGCACTTTTGGAAATCATGAAACTATTATTTTATTTTCAAATGTGTTTCGAATTTCTAAGGTCCCACATTGATATATTTCGAAGATAAGATGATAAGGCTTCTAAATATTCCCATCCAATAGATTTTGGACAAGTGTAGGTCTTAGATTTTATTTTATCATTTTATTTTATTTAAACTGTTCATTAATGGGGTCATCGTTGCATCATCATGATGTCATAATTAAATTAATTTATTTAATGTCTAAAAATTATTACAAAAATATCAGGATGTAGGAAATATTTTTATATTTCCAATTAATATTTATAATCAAAAAATCTGATCTTTATTACCCCATTTAAAAATTGTTTTCGTAAAAAATATTATGTTTGTGTCATTTTTACTTTTACATTAAATAAAAAAGTTACTTATGTCATTTCCCAACCAAAGTGGCTCCATGGGGTCCCCAAGTTGACCCATGGATTTTATTGGTCGACCATGACACATCTAATGAGGGTAGGACATGTTTCAAGCTCATCTCATATTATTAAAACATTATTTTTACCTTAAACTACACTAATTACCACTAATCGCGATTAAGAACTCATTAAGTTACTATTCACCAAAAAAATTATTTTAATCTCAGTGAACCACATTTTACTTCTTAATGACAACCATGTATGTCAGATTTTTGAAATTCAAAACACAATGATGACAAAATTTCATTTAAACGGAAAATCAGTTTTTATAAGTACCACTTAGTGGTTTCACTATTCATCAAAAATTGAAGTTTTTCAGAAAATTACCAAAAATTCACCCTAAGATATATTTGATATTCCAAATTCAAAAATGAAGTCTATTTTACAAAATTCAAAACATATAAGTCATATAAATTAATTTAATAATTAATTCCCTCTGTCAGAGCAAATAGCGTGTTTTTATGAAACAATAAGTATCAAAAGATTGATACTAGTTTAAGTCTGATTTCAAATTGAAATTGATTCCAACAACCACTATTGGATTTAATGGTAAAAATATATTCTAATTTCACTTTAAAACCAATTCAAAAGATAATATAATCATATTAATAAATTATATTAAATAGATATTTTGAATTAAAATACAACATTTTGCACTATTCATTAAAAAAATGAACTTTATCAGAAAGATACCAAAAATTTACACAAATTAAATTTTGATGTCCCAATTCTTAATAAGAGTTTTATTTGGTCCAAAAGTATGTATAAGAGTGAACAAAACTATATTTAATGAAGGTTCACCATCAAAAGGTGATAAGTGAACCTTTAGTGAAAACTAGGGCATATACGTAAAAAATTGAATTCTTTCCTTATTTTATGCCTTTATCTTTTATGGGATAAATGTAAAAACATTTAAAAACATATATAATCATATTTTAGTTATTTATATCCATTCCCACCAATACAATGGCTACATGTTAACTACCATTTAAAATAATATTATTTTATTATTAGAGTGCAACGTAAGATTCTCAAGAAACTCCTTATTGCGTGTTGGGTACGCCATCGAGCATAGCGTCCCCTTTAAAGTCATATTAATATTGTATTCTCAAATATGGACAAATATGAAAATGTCATATTCTTTATTAACCTGAGGTGTTACATCCTTCCCCCCTTTTGGGAATTGCGTCCTCGCAATTTTAAAATTGGGCTTGGTAACATCCTTGAAAGTCCCACATCGGAACAAGAGTCGGTAAAACAATCACTTTAAAATAAAGAAAGATAAGTACAAATATAAGGCCCCATGCCTTAAACCTTACTTAATCTTGATTTATTACAAGATTACACATTGAGGATCTTTTCAGGTTTAGAGTTTTAGAGAATTAGATCATGAAACTTGCATTACATTCCACATTTAAACAAAGTGGTTACATAAAAGACAGTATTCATTCTTCCCACCAACGGAAACATATTTAAAATATAACACGGATTCTTTCTTGACACATCCTTGACACTATCATCACATCATGTACCTTTCCCTTGACATGTGAAAAACATTTCAAAAAAATGGGATGAGCATAAAAAGCTCAGTAAGGGTTACAAAAAATATGGAAAGGAAACATGAGTTCATATATACATGAGAATGAAATCATACTTTACCCATAAAACATAGGCACTTTAACATACCTCATCAAACCATGAATAAATCATAGAAAACATACGACATAAAGGTAACTTGAGGCATTCATAACATTCTTACGTAGGGAGTAACCCTCTTGGTTATGTTTGGAATACCCATCACAGTATATTTCCTAAATCTCTTCGGAGAAACCTTAACGTTTCACTCCTTCGCGTTACCCAATGCATTGGAGAGCTATATCGGGCTCACCCGCCCTTAGTTTATCACGGAACCACCCGTTCTTCATAACAATGCCCAAGAACCATAACATAATCGTATCACATAAAACATGAATAAAGGAAACATAACATTTCCACATTTCGATCACAATATAACATTTTAGGATATTGAAATAATGAATCCATTCAAAAAGAAACCATTTCCAAAACCATTTAAAACATTTAATAAAGAGATTTTTGAATCAAAGTGTCCCATACCACCTTGAAACTTAAAATTTTAAACCATTAATATCCATATAAATAAATCCTTAAAACCATTTTGAAAACATGGATATTAATAAGAACAAATAATTAAAACATTTAAAACAATATTTTGGTTAAAGGGGTTTTACCAAAATTAGAGACACTTGAATACAATAGTTGAGGAATAACATTTAGTCAGAACTTTATAATATCATTAGAATAAATGGATTCATGATATAATACTCCAAAGGATAGTATATACACCATATAAGAGTGAATTGGTGCATAACTACAATGAACCCTCAATAGAAATGTCAAATGTGATGAAATCCCTTATAAAGATGGTATCCTTAAATTAAGGAACAAATCAATCTCAAAAATATGTGTGACAAATATAAATACACCCAATATAAGTGGATATTAAGTGTAAAACAATAAAAGTTCATTCACACATATTCAATGGATGACATATTCAATGACTACATGTTGAACCCAAAGAAATCGAAATTGGGTTAAAAAGTTCCTTTGACAGCCTAACAGCATCACATCAAAATGAGTTGATGAGAGATAAAAAGTGTATCTCATCACTTGGACATAAAATTTACATCAATAAGGATATATGAGAACATATCCCAGCATAACAATATGTAAATTAAAAGACCCAACAAAAGAAGTCTTTTAAAAAAGAGGAGGGTGAAAGGTTCCCTTACTGACTTGGGTATCTTTCAAAACATACACCCCATGAAAGAAGGAAAATAGATCATTGATGTAAATACTCATAAACGAAAATATATTACCCAAAGAGTAGAATAATGGGCAGTACATACACCACTCAATGGAATTTGTGGCAAATGTAGCATAAATCTCACGGGAATAAAAGTGAGATGAAAAATCCCTCACGAAAACTCGACAGCCTAACGGCGCCACATAAAACTTCTGAATATGGATTGATGAGATCAAATAGGGTATCTCATCACATTAAAATATAATGTAGAGCAAGATGAATATAAAATAACATCCCCCAACATTAAAAAGAGGAGCTTAAAATAAGTGACATAAAGGAGAGTACTTAAAAAGAAAGAGAGAAGTTAGGTCTCTTACGAAAGTTCGGCAGCCTAAAGGCGCCACTCAAAACTTCCAAAATGGATTGATGAGAGAGAATAGGGTCTCTCATCACATGAATATAAAAATTACAGTAAGTTTAATATAAAAGATCATCCCAATAACAAGAAAGATGATCTTTAAAAGGAATGACATAAAAGTGTGTACTTAAAAAGAAAGAGAGGAGTAGGATCCCTTACCTCGGGTCCGACTTGACTCGATCGTTCTTTAATCTCCTGAATAATAAACTTGAGTTAATTTATAATTTCTTAAGAACCTTTTTCAAGTTAATTATTACTTTTATACCACTTATTACCATGTCATAAACATTATGTAATCATTTAAGTTAATAATATTTGTTTTGCCGATATTTGGTTCTTAAGTCGAAAGTGGACTTCTTACAATTACATGTTGTTCGTGTGGCCAAATGTTTATTATATCCAGAATTGTATTCTTTATGTATATATCATATATTTCATATATATCCAGTACATGCATTCATTTATAACATTACATAATCATTTAGAGGTAAGAAATGAAATGCACCGTTCATGGAGACGGTAAGCCATACGTACGCATGAACGCTACTTTCATTTCTATTTCATATTTTATAGAATGGAATAATAATGATATAAAGGTATATTATAATTACAGTATAATATCATATATAATATCATATTTCCATCCTTTATACATCCCACATATGGTATTTAACGAATCAAATCACTTTGAGGGGGCAGTAGTCCGCACTTCCTTAAATGAAGATATCACGTATACCCATAATGGAAGCCATAAAGGTAAGACAAAAATGAAAAATACAGAAGCATAAATAAAACATAAACATATTATATATCATATATAAAAATAGTTACATCATAATGGCCACCTTTGAAGGTGTTAAATGAGTATTGAACAATCATCGTTTCAGGAGGCAGAATTTCACCATCCACGGAAACCGTATGTTCTTTAACCATTTGATGTAGTTGTGTGAGAGAGTAGCTTGAATAAATCTTATAACAACATCCTAGTATATTTAAGATACTGGTGTTGTTACAAAAGAAGTAAAATAAAAAGAGTTTAGGGGGTTGGAGAAGCAAAATAAAACAAATGAACATGAGAGAATGAATTACCTTTAAAAGTGTAACTCCTTTTGATTTGAGCCTAAAGGCTTCCTTTGAAAGGATTCTGCCCAAAGGTAATACTCTAGGGTGAGGAGAGGGATGTGGAGAGAGTAAATGGGCAGGGGTTGGCCGAGCCAAAGGCTTGAGGAGTGTGTTAAATGAGGTAGAGGTGGGGGTCTTTTATAAGAGGAGAGGAGGGGTACTTTTGGAAAGTAAAGAAATATTACTTTATTTGAAAATTTTTTTCGGTTTCAAAAGGTCCCACATTGATATAATTCATGGATAAGGTGATAAGTCTTCGAAATCCTCTCATCCAATAAGTTTTTGACATGTTTAGTTCATAGATTTTACATTATCTTTCCATTTTATTTAAATCATCAAATAATGATGTCATCACTACATCATTATTATGTCATAAATAATTTAATTTATTTAATGTCTAAAAATTATAAAAAAAATACTATGATGTAGGAAATCGTTTTATCTTTCCAATGAATATTTATAATAAAAAATATGACTTGTATTACCCCACTTAAAAATTGTTTTAGTAAAACATATCATGTTTGTGTCAATTTTACTTTTACATTAAATAAAATGTTATTTATGTCATTTCCCAACCAAAGTGGATCCATGGGGTCCCCAAGTTGACCCATGGCTTGTATTGGTCGGCCATGATACAACCAATAGGTGTAGGACAAGTGTCATGGTGTTTTCAAATTCTTATAATATCATTTTTACCTTAAACTACACTAATTACCTCTAATCGCGATTAAAAACTTAATAAGTTACTATTCACCAAAAAATTATTTTAATCTCATTGAACCACATTTTACTTCTTAATGACAAACATGTATGTCAGATTTTTGAAAATAAAAACACAATGATGGAAAAATTTCATTTAAACGGAAAATCAGTTTTTATAAGTACCACTTAGTGGTTTCACTATTCATTAAAAATTGAAGTTTTTCAGAAAAATCCCAAAAATTCACCCTAAGCTATATTTGATATTCTGAATTCAAAAATGAAGTCCGTTTTACAAAATTCAAAACATATAAGTCACATTAATTAATTTAATAATTAATTCCCGCTGTCATGACAAATAGCGTGTTTTCTGAAACAATAAGTATCAAAAGATTGACACTAGTTTAAGTCTGATTTCAAAGTGAAATTGATTCCAACGACCACTATTGGATTTAATGGTAAAAATATTTTCTAATTTCACTTTAAAACCAATTCAAAATATAATCTAATCATATAAATAAATTAGATTAAAAAGTGGTTTTGAATTAAAATACAACATTTTACAGTATTCATTAAAAAAATGAACTTTATCGGAAAGATACCAAAAATTTACACAAAGTAAATTTTGATGTCCCGATTCTTAATAAGAGTTTTATTTGGTCCAAAAGAATGTTTAAGAGTGAACAAAACTATATTTAATGACGGTTCTCCATCAAAAGGTGATAAGTGAACCTTTAGTGAAAACTAGGGCATATACGCCTAAAATTGAATTCTTTCCGTATTTTAAGCCTTTATCTTTTATTCTATAAATGTAAAAATATTTAAGAACATATATAATCATATTTTAGTTATTTCTATCCATTCCCGCCATTACAACGGCTACATGTTAACTACCATTTAAAATAATATTATTTTATTATTAAAGTGCAACGTAAGATTCCCAAGAAACTCGTTGTTGCGTGTTGGGTACGCTATCGAGCATAGCGTCCCCTTTAAAGTCATATTAATATTTTATTCACAAATATTGATAAATATGAAATTTTAATATTCCTTATTTACCTGGGGTGTTACATCCTTCCCCCCTTTTGGGAATTGCGTCCTCGCAATTTTAAAATTGCGCTTGGAAACATCCTTGAACGTCCCACATCGGAACAAGAGTCGGTAAAAGAATCTCTTTAAAATAAATAAAGATAAGCACAGAGGTCACCCGAGTTAACCCATACTAGGATTCCAAGTATGAAAATATGGACATGGAGGAGAAAACATAGGGCCATGTTCTGATGGATAGTGATAGAAAACATGTTTAGGAGAAAGTTAAAAATAAGAAAATCACAAACTTGTGATGGGTTAAACGGTGTTGGGTTCCCCAGTAGGAAAAGTTAATAGACAACATTTTTGTATTAAGTTACTTTTTATTGAGGAATTTATTCATAAGGAAGCATAATCACTTATCATGTTGACTTTCAACTTTTACTATATTCCTTAGTCAAACGAATATTTTTTTCCAAAAGACGAGTATTTAGGGAGACTTTTTCGCATTAAGAGTACTATAATCAACATCTAGAGAATCACCTAATCCCCAAAAGAGAACTATATACATCCCATGTATTTAGGCTTTAACCAAACCAAAACCAAAAAGGTTAGTACAAGATCAGATAATCCAGAAAAGGATAGCCCATTATAAAAAGAAAATCTATTCTTAATCTCCAAAATTTGTCCAACAAAACCCAGAGTTCAACGAGGACCATCCGATAAAAAATTTGTCCATAAAATTCTTCAAAGTAAACCAATATAAGATTGAAACCCAAATATTTGAAGGATTTAGTCACATAGTCTTCCAAGTTAAATCGTAACATTTATCTCCAAACAACATCAGTTGCTCATAAAGTCTCACATTGAAAAGTAATTATCCTAATCACATATCCTCCAAAATCAACTTACTCTTAATTCATAAAATCATAGAACTAAAAAGAATAATTCAAACTAACCAGGGACTTCACGTAGTCCAGTGGTAGGCGATAAATACCAGTCGCACTTTGGTTGTGGGTTCGATTCCCGCAGCATTGTCCGACGCGACGGGTTGTCACACGGTCTGCGTGTTGTCCTTTTTCCAAAACTATATAATTCTCAAATCATTACCCAAAAAGGGATAAAATCATCAAAAATAACCATAACATAATTTAACCTCAATTTTATCTCATGCCTTTCACTTCAATCATAACATATGGTAACCCATAATTACCTCAAAAGTAAGGATCATATAAACCCAAATGGTTCTTTATAACTATGTCCACAAAAGAAAAGATAACTATTACTTGAATAAAATTTGCCTATATTAAACATCAGGGTTACACATAATATAAAAAGTCTTCTAATGTAACCCCGTCATCAAAAGAGACTTAATACTCTTAAGAATTTCACCCTAACTCTTGAAGCCCTTATATGTTGACATCTTACTCATTCAACATTCTTCATGATCCATTATCCATTACTTTCCAACTTATTCAGAAATACCTCTTTCCTACAAACAAAATCATGAATCATATCCTAAGATTCCAAAATAAGAAAACAATAGTCATGAAATAGTACATACCTTTGATTGGTCATTGTCAGTTTCTTCATCCTCAATCGGAATGGCATTAGGTATTGGTAAACGAATATTGGTACGCTCTTGGTGACCCCATTCACGAAACTTCTTCATAGGACATGTGTTTGCATAATGACCATGCACACCACATTTAAAACATTCAATTGATCCCTCAGAAAGAACTTCTTTCCCTTTCCTCGAGTCAACTGGATGCTTCCTTTTTCCATGGCAGGTTCTTGCTTTATGACCTTCATTTCCACATCTATAGCATATTTCTGTCCCATTGAAACATTTTCCTAGGTGTTTCTTTCCACATCTTTGACACATAGGTTTTTGAACACACTTACCTTTATGATTATTACATGTACTTCCGTAGGGATTTGTTTCTTGCATATATGATGCCTTAGAGAAATCTCCAAGGTTTAGGTGGTCAATCATGACTCCAGATAGTTGGTTGAGGATAATCAAAAGAGTTCTCATTGCAGCTCCCATATCATTCAGTTGCTTGCTCAAAAAACTGTCACAGTTTCCTTCACATCCACTGTTTCTTTGGTGCCTGCTAGATCCAGCCATTTACTAAAACCAAAAAGGTCAGTGTGAGTATATCAACAAAACCATCATGTACTAATGAGTAAGATAGAAAATAAGATATACTTACTCATTCACTTTATCTAAAACTAAGACTCTTTCTGAAATCCTAACCATTATGGTAATTGTCAATTATGCTTAAAGAATACCCTAACCTCTAAAGTTATCTAAACCGACCTTTGATACCAACTATAAGGCCCCATGCCTTAAACCTTACTTAATCTTGAGTTATTACAAGATTACACACTGAGGATCTTTTCAGGTTTAGAGTTTTAGAGAATTAGATCATGAAACTTGCATTACATTCCACATTTAAACAAAGTGGTTACATAAAAGACAGTATTCATTCTTCCCACCAACGGAAACATATTTAAAATATAAACCGGATTCTTTCTTGACACATCCTTGACACTATCATCACATCATGTACCTTTCCCTTGACCTGTGAAAAACATTTCAAAAACTTGGGATGAGCATAAAAAGCTCAGTAAGGGTTACAAAAAATATGGAAAGGAAACATGAGTTCATATATACATGAGAATGAAATCAAACTTTACCCATAAAACATAGGCACTTTAACATACCTCATCAAACCATGAATAAATCATAGAAAACATAAGAAATAAAGGTAACTTGAGGCATTCATAACATTCTTACGTAGGGAGTAACCCTCTTGGTTACGTTTGAAATACCCATCACAGTATATTCCCTAAATCTCTTCAGAGAAACCTTAACGTTTCACTCCTTCGCGTTACCCAATGCATTGGAGAGCTATATCGGGCTCACCCGCCCTTAGTTTATCACAGAACCACCCGTTCTTCATAACAATGCCCAAGAACCATAACATAATCGTATCACATAAAACATGAATAAAGAAAACATAACATTTCCACATTTCGATCACAATATAACATTTTAGGATATTGAAATAATGAATCCATTCAAAAAGAAACCATTTCCAAAACCATTTAAAACATTTAATAAAGAGATTTTTGAATCAAAGTGTCCCATACCACCTTGAAACTTAAAATTTTAAACCATTAATATCCATATAAATAAATCCTTAAAACCATTTTGAAAACATGGATATTAATAAGAACAAATAATTAAAACATTTAAAACAATATTTTGGTTAAAGGGGTTTTACCAAAATTAGAGACACTTGAATACAATAGTTGAGGAATAACATTTAGTCAGAACTTTATAATATCATGAGAATAAATGGATTCATGATATAATACTCCAAAGGATATTATATACACCATATAAGAGTGAATTGGTGCATAACAACAATGAACCCTCAATAGAAATGTCAAATGTGATGAAATCCCTTATAAAGATGGTATCCTTAAATTAAGGAACAAATCAATATCAAAAATATGTGTGACAAATATTAATACACCCAATATAATTGGATATTAAGTTTAAAACAATAAAATTTCATTCACACATATTAAATGGATGACATATTCAATGACTACATGTTGAACCCAAAGAAATCGAAATTGGGTTAAAAAGTTCCTTTGACAGCCTAACGGCATCACATCAAAATGAGTTGATGAGAGATAAAAAGTGTATCTCATCACTTGTACATAAAATTTACATCAATAAGGATATATGAGAACATATCCCAGCATAACAATATGTAAATTAAAAGACCCAACAAAAGATGTCTTTTAAAAAAGAGGAGGGTGAAAGGTTCCCTTACCGACTTGGGTATCTTTCAAAACATACACCCCATGAAAGAAGGACAATAGATCATTGATGTAAATACTCATAAACGAAAGTATATTACCCAAAGAGTAGAATAATGGGCAGTACATACACCACACAATGGAATTTGTGGCAAATGTAGCATAAATCTCACTGGAATAAAAGTGAGATGAAAAATCCCTCACGAAAACTCAGCAGCCTAACGGCGCCACATAAAACTTCCGAATATGGATTGATGAGATCAAATAGGGTATCTCATCACATTAAAATATAATGTAGAGCAAGAGGAATATAAAATAACACCCCCCAACATTACAAAGAGGAGCTTAAAATAAGTGACATAAAGGAGAGTACTTAAAAAGAAAGAGAGAAGTTAGGTCTCTTACGAAAGTTCGGCAGCCTAACGGCGCCACTCAAAACTTCCAAAATGGATTGATGAGAGAGAATAGGGTCTCTCATCACATGAATATAAAAATTACAGTAAGTGTAATATAAAAGATCATCCCAATAACAAGAAAGATGATCTTTAAAAGGAATGACATAAAAGTGTGTACTTAAAAAGAAAGAGAGGAGTAGGATCCCTTACCTCGGGTCCGACTTGACTCGATCGTTCTTTAATCTACTGAATAATAAACTTGAGTTAATTTATAATTCCTTAAGAACCTTTTTCAAGTTCATTATTACTTTTATACCACTTATTACCATGTCATAAACATTATGTAATCATTTAAGTTAATAATATTTGTTTTGCCGATATTTGGTTCTTAAGTCGAAAGTGGACTTCTTACAATTACATGTTGTTCGTGTGGACAAATGTTTATTATATCCATAATTGTATTCATTATTTAGATATCATATATGTCATATATATCCAGTACATGCATGCATTTATAACATTACATAATCATTTATAGGTAAGAAATGAAATGCACCGTTCATGTAGACGGTAAGCCGTACGTACGCATGAACACTACTTTCATTTCTATTTCATATTTTATAGAATGGAATAATAATGATATAAAGGTATATTATAATTCCAGTATAATATCATATATAATATCATATTTCGATCCTTTATACATCCCACATATGGTATTTAACGAATCAAATCACTTTGAGGGGGCGGTAGTCCGCACTTCCTTAAATGAAGATATCGCGTATACCCATAATGGAAGCCATAAAGGTAAGACAAAAATGAAAAATACAGAAGCATAAATAAAACATAAATATATTATATATCATATATAAAAATAGTTACATCATAATGGCCACCTTTGAAGCTGTTAAATGAGTATTGAACAATCATCGTTTCGGGAGGCAGAATTTCACCATCCACGGAAACCGTATGTTCATTAACCATTGATGTAGTTGTGTGAGAGTGTAGCTCGAATAAATCTTATAAAAACATCCTAGTATATTTAAGATACTGGCGTTGTTACAAAAGAAGTAAAATAAAAAGAATTTAGGGGGTTGGAGAAGCAAAATAAAACAAATGAACATGAGAGAATGAATTACCTTTAAAAGTGTAACTCCTTTTGATTTGAGCCTAAATGCTTCCTTTGAAAGGATTCTTCCAAAAGGTAATACACTATGGTGAGGAGAGGGATGTGGAGAGAGTAAATGGGCAGGGTTTGGGCGAGCCAAAGGCTTGAGGAGTGTGTTAAATGAGGTAGAGGTGGGGGCCTTTTATAAGAGGAGAGGAGGGGTACTTTTGGAATGTAAAGAAATATTAATTTATTTGAAAATGTTTTTCGGTTTAAAAAGGTCCCACATTGATATAATTCATGGATAAGGTGATAAGGCTTCGAAATCCTCTCATCCAATAAGATTTTGACATGTTTAGTTCATAGATTTTACATTATCTTTCCATTTTATTTAAATCGTCAAATAATGATGTCATCACTACATCATTATTATGTCATAAATAATTTATTTTATTTAATGTATAAAAATTATAAAAAAACTACTATGATGTAGGAAATATTTTTATCTTTCCAATGAATATTTATAATCAAAAAGATGACTTGTATTACTCCACTTAAAAATTGTTTTAGTAAAACATATCATGTTTGTGTCAATTTTACTTTTACATTAAATAAAATGTTATTTATGTCATTTCCCAACCAAAGTGGATCCATGGGGTCCCCAAGTTGAACCATGGCTTGTCTTGGTCGGCCATTATACAACCAATAGGTGTAGGACAAGTGTCATGGTGTTTTCACATTCTTATAATATCATTTTTACCTTAAACTACACTAATTACCTCTAATCGCGATTAAAAACTTAATAAGTTACTATTCACCAAAAAAATTATTTTAATCTCATTGAACCACATTTTACATCTTAATGACAAACATGTATGTCGGATTTTTGAAAATCAAAACACAATGATGGCAAAATTTCATTTAAACGGAAAATCAGTTTTTATAAGTACCACTTAGTGGTTTCACTATTCATAAAAAATTGAAGTTTTTCAGAAAAATCCCAAAAATTCACCCTAAGCTATATTTGATATTCTGAATTCAAAAATGAAGTCTGTTTTACAAAATTCAAAACATATAAGTCACATTAATTAATTTAATAATTAATTCCCGCTGTCATGACAAATAGTGTGTTTTATGAAACAATAAGTATCAAAAGATTGACACTAGTTTAAGTCTGATTTCAAAGTGAAATTGATTCCAACGACCACTATTGGATTTAATGGTAAAAATATTTTCTAATTTCACTTTAAAACCAATTCAAAATATAATCTAATCATATAAATAAATTAGATTAAAAAGTGGTTTTGAATTAAAATACAACATTTTACTCTATTCATTAAAAAAATGAACTTTATCAGAAAGATACCAAAAATTTACACAAAGTAAATTTTGATGTCCCAATTATTAATAAGAGTTTTATTTGGTCCAAAATAATGTTTAAGAGTGAACAAAACTATATTTAATGACGGTTCTCCATCAAAAGGTGATAAGTGAACCTTTAGTGAAAACTAGGGCATATACGCCTAAAATTGAATTCTTTCCGTATTTTAAGCCTTTATCTTTTATTGTATAAATGTAAAAATATTTAAGAAAATATATAATCATATTTTAGTTATTTCTATCCATTCCCGCCATTACAACGGCTACATGTTAACTACCATTTAAAATAATATTATTTTATTATTAGAGTGCAACGTAAGAATCCCAAGAAACTCGTTGTTGCGTGTTGGGTACGCCATCAAGCATAGTGTCCCATTTAAAGTCATATTAATATTTTATTCACAAATATGGATAAATATGAAAATTTCATATTCCTTATTTACCTGGGGTGTTACAACAAAGGTCACCCGAGTTAACCAATACTATGGTTCCATGTAGAAAAATATGGAAATGGAGGAGAAAACATAGGGTCATGTTCTTGAGGGAGAGTGATAGTAAACATGTCTATGAAAAAGTTAACCATAAGAAAATCACAAACGTGTGATGGGTTAAACGGTATTCGATTCCCCAGTAGGAAAAGTTAATAGACAACATTTTTGTTTTAAGTTACTTTTTATTGAGTAATTTATTCATAGGGAAACATAATCACTTGTCATGTTGACTTTCAACTTTTACACAAACTCATATTTTCTCCAAAAGACGAGTATTTAGGAAGACTTGTTCACATTAAGAGTACTATAATCAAATTCTAGAGAATCACCTAATCCACCAAAGAGAAAAATATACATCCCATGTCTTTAGGCTTTAACCAAAACCAAAACCATAATGGTTAGTACAAGGTCAGATAATCCAGAAAAGGATAACCCATTAAAAAGGAAATCTATGCTTAATCTCCAAAATTTTTCCAACAAAACCCAAAGTTCAACGAGGACCATCCGATAAACAATTTGTCCATAAAATTCTTCAATGTAAACCAATATAAGATTTAAACCCAAATATTTGAAGGATTTAGTCACATAGTCTTCCAAGTTAAATCGTAACATTTATCTTTAAACAACATTAGTTGCTCCTAAAGTCTCGTATTGAAACGTAATTAACCTAATCACATATCCTCCATGATAGGTTAATCATTTTCATAAATAACCCAAAATCAACTTACTCTTAATTCATAAAATCATATAACTAAAAAGAATCAGTAAAACTAACTAGGGACTTCACGTAGTCCAGTGGTAGGCGATAAATACCAGTCGCACTTTGGTTGTGGGTTCGATTCCCGCAGCTTTGTCCGACGCGACGGGTTGTCACATGGTCTGCGTGTTGTCCTTTTTATAAAACTCCAAAAATAACCCTAACATGTTTTAACCTCAATCATTTCCTTATACCTTTAATTTTCATCTGAATTCATTACGATCTCAACATCTTAATTCTTGATGTCTTATTTCACCACCATAAGATAAAATAAAACGATTCCCAAAATGAATGACATCATAACTTGATCATGGCATCCACTCGGTTTCATCTTCATCTTGATCACGTAGGTAGAAGTCCCATGAATTACAAAAATGATTTAGTGATCCTTCAAAATCATTTGCTTCCTCCATCCAAATACACCTCGTACAACATGGGTCATATGGGTGTTCACAGAAAAACAGTTGTGGAAAATAATCATGTATGACATATAATTCCAAAACATCTGATAAAACATGATTTCTATAAAATAGTCGGACTGAAATTGAGTTGAAACTTTCTATTATTGTTCCTTTTAAAATACCATAAGTATGTGATGTGAGACTATATTTTAAAAGAAAATATAAATAGGTTGCGCAGGGGTCTCCTTCCTCAGCACCATTTCTAAAATCATAATATGCTTCAAATTCTTGTGATAAGGTAAAATATTTGAAAATACCTTGATAATATTTACCTTTCTTGAAAATATGAGAATATTGTGAAAATATTATTTGTCTAAAAACAACCCATGATCCACGATGATAATGAGGTATAGAGGAGGTGTTTGATATCTCAAACAACTTCTTGCAAGTGAGTTGTATGCTAGAAAAAGTTTCACAATCATCTGAAGATGACTTTGCAATAATTATTGCAAGCATGTCATCAAGAAGAGATAGGAATGTCATTTGAGATCCTTCTCCTTCCATTCGTAACCTACTGTACTTGACCTGAAAAAAAAAGTTATAAAACAAGGATTTAACTGAAATAATAGATATAGGGACTAATCATGTATCTCACAAGAACTCCTAATCCCAAAAGTTGTCTAAACCGACCTTTGATACAAACTATAAGGCCCCATCCTTAAACCTTACTTAATCATGAGTTATTACAAGATTACACATTGAGGATATTTTCGGGTTTAGTGTTTTAGAGAATTAGATCATAAAACTTGCATTACATTCCACATATAAACAAAGTGGTTACATAAAGATAGTATTCTTCTTTCCCATCAATGGAAACATATTTAAAATAAACATTTATTCTTTCTTGACACTTCCTTGACACTATCATCATATCAAGTACCTTTCCCCTGACATGTGAAAAACATTTCAAAAAAACTTGGGATGAGCATAAAAATCTCAGTAAGGGATATAAAAATATGGAAAGGAAACATGGGTACATATATACATAAGGATGAGATCATACTTTACCCATAAAACATAATCACTTTAACATACCTCATCAAATGATGAATAAATCATAGAAATCATAAGACATAAAGGTAACTTGAGGCATTCATAACATTCTTACGTAGGGAGTAACCCTCTTGGTTACATTTGGAATACCCATCACATTATATTCCCTAAATCTCTTCGGAGAAACCTTAACGTTTCACTCCTTCACGTTACCCAATGCATTGGAGAGCTATATCGGGCTCACCCGCCCTTATTTTATCACGGAACCACCCGTTTTCATAACAATGCCCAAGAACCATAACATAAACGTATCACATAAAACATGCATAAAGGAAACATAACATTTCCACATTTCAATCTCAATATAACATTTTAGTATATTTAAATAATGAATCCGTTCGAAAAGAAACCATTTCCAAAACCATTTAAAACATTTAATAAGGAGATTTTTGAATCAAAGTGTCCCACACCACCATGAAGCTTTTAAAATTTTAAACCATTAATATCCATATAAATAAATCCTTAAAACCATTTTTAAAACATGGATATTAATATGAACAAATCATTAAAACATTTAAAGAGATATTTTGGTTAAAGGGTTTTTACCAAAATTAGAGATACTTGAATACAATAATTGAGGAATAAAATTTAATCATAACTTTATAATATCATGAGAATAAATGGATTCATGATATAATATTACAAAGGACAGTATATACACCATATAAGAGTGAATTGGTGCATAACAACAATGAAGTCTCAATAGGGATGTAAAATGTGATGAAATCCCTTATAAAGAAGCATACTTAAATTAAGGATAAATCAATCACAAAATTATGTGTGACAAATCTAAATACACCCAATATAATTCCATATTAAGTGTAAAACAATAAAAGTTCATTCACACATATTCAAAGGATGACATATTCAATAACTACATGGTGAACCCAAAGAAATCGAAATTGGGTTAAAACATTCCCTTGACAGCCTAACGGCGTCACATCAAAATGAGTTGATGAGAGATAAAAAGTGTATCTCATCACATGGACATATAATTTACATCAATAAGGATATATGAGAACATATCCCAACATAACAATATGTAAATTAAAAGACCCAACAAAAGATGTCTTTTAAAAAAGAGGAGGGTGGAAGGTTCCCTTATCGACATGGGTATCCTTCGAAACATACGCCCCGTGAAAAAAGGACAATACATCATTGATGTAAATACTCATAAATGAAAGAATATTACACAATGAGTAAAATAATGGTCAGTACATACACCCCTAAATGGAAATTGTGGCAAATGTAGCATAAATCTCACGAGAATAAAAGTGAGATAAAAAATCTCTTACGAAAATTCGGCATCCTAACGGCGCCACTCAAAACTTCCAAATTGGATTAATGAGAGGAAATATGGTCTCTAATCATATGAAAATAATAAGTACAGTAGGAGTAATATAAAAGATCATCCCAATCATAATAAAGATGATCTTAAAAGGAATGACATAAAAGAGTGTACTAAAAAAGAAAGCAGGGAGTATGATCCCTTACCTCGTATCCGACTTTACCCGACCGTTCTTTAATCTCCTGAATAATAAAATTGAGTTAATATTTACTTGCCTAAGAACCTTTTTAAAGTTAATTATTCCTTTTATACCATGTTATGAACATCATGTAATCATTTAAGTTAATAATGTTCATTTTGTCGGTATTTGGTTCTTAAGTCAAAAATAGACTTCTTACACATACATGTTGTTAATTTGGTCAAAGGTTCGTTATATCCAGAATGATATTAATTATTCGGATAACATATATATCATATATATTCATCATATACATGTATTTATAATATTACATCACATTTAGAGGTAAGAAATGAAATGCACCGTTCATAGAGACGGTAAGCCGTACGTACACATGAACGCTACTTCCATTTCTATTTCGTATTTTATGGAATGGAAACATAATGATATAAGAGTATATTAGAATTACAGTATAGTAACATATATAATATTATTTACTTTATCCTTTACACATCCCACATATGGTATTAACGAATCAAATCACTTTCAGGGGGCGGTGGTCCGCACTTCCTAAAATGAAGATATCGTGTTTACCCATAATGGAAACAATAATGGTATGCCATAAATGAAAAATACAGAAGCTTAAGGAAAGAATAAACATACTATATATTATATATAAAAATAGTGACATCACAATGGCCACCTTTGAAGGTGTTAAATGAGTATTGAACAATCATCGTTTCGGGAGGCAGAATTTTTCCATCCACGGAAACCATATGTTCTTTAAGCATTTGATGTAGTTTTGTGAGGGTGTAGCTCGAATAAATCTTATAACAATATCCTCATATATTGAATATACTAGTGTTGTTACAAAATAATTAAATAAAAACAGTTTAGGGGGTTGGAGAAGCAAAATAAAACAAATGAACATTTGAGAATGAATTAGCTTTAAAAGTGTAAATCCTTTTGATTTGAGCCTAAAGGCTTCCTTTGAAAGGATTATGGCCAAAGGGAATCATCTATGATATGGATAGGGATGTTGAGAGATTAAATGGGAAGGGGATGTCCGAGACAAAGGCTTGAGGAGTGTGTGAAATGAGGTAGAGGTGGCGGCCTTTTATAATAGGAGAGGCGGGCACTTTTGAAAATCATGAAACCGTTATTTTATTTTCAAAAGTGTTTTGAATTTATAAGGTCCCACATTGATATATTTAGAAGATACGATGATAAGGATTCTAAATATTCCAATACAATAGTGTTTAACAAGTTTAGGTCTTAGATTTTATATTATCGTTTCATTTTATTTAAACTGTTCATTAATGAGGTCATCGTTGCATCATCATGATGTCATAATTAAATTAATTTATTTAATGTCTAAAAATTATAACAAAAATATCCTGATGTAGGAAATCTTTTTAGCTTTACAATTAATATTTATAATCAAAAATATTATCTTTATAACTCCATGTAAAAATTGTTTTCATAAAACATATTATGTTTGTGTCATTTTAACTTTTACATTAAATAAAAAAGTTATTTAGGTCATTTCCCAACCAAAGTGGCTCCATGGGGTCCCCAAGTTGACCCATGGATTTTCTTGGTCGGCCATGACACATCCAATGAGGGTAGGACATGTTTCAAGATCATCTCATATTATTAAAACATTATTTTCACCTTAAACTACACTAATTACCACTAATCGCGATTAAGAACTTAATAAGTTACTATTCACCAAAAAATTATTTTAATCTCATTGAACCACATTTTACTTCTTAGTGAAAACCATGTATGTCGGATTTTTTATATTCAAAATACAATGATGACAAAATTTCATTTAAATGGAAAATCAGTTTTTATAAGTACCACTTAGTGGTTTCACTATTCGTCAAAAATTGAAGTTTTTCAGAAAATTACCAAAAATTCACCCTAAGCTATATTATATATTCCAAAATCAAAAATGAATTTTATTTTACAAAATTCAAAACATATAAGTCACATAAATTAATTTAATAATTAATTCCCGCTGTCAGAGCAAATAGCGTGTTTTTATGAAACAATAAGTATCAAAAGATTGATACTAGTTTAAGTCTGATTTCAAAGTGAAATTGCTTCCAATGACCACTATTGGATTTAATGGTAAAAATATATTCTAATTTCACTTTAAAACCAATTAAAAAGATAATCTAATCATATTAATAAATTAGATTAAAAAGTGGTTTTGAATTAAAATATAACATTTTCTACTATTCATTAAAAATGAACTTTATCAGAAAGATACCAAAAATTTACACAAAGTAAATTTTGATGTCCCAGTTATTAAGAAGAGTTTTATTTGGTCCAAAATGATGTATAAGAGTGATCAAAACTATATTTAATGATGTTTCTCCATCAAAAGGCGATAAGTAAACCTTTAGTGAAAACTAGGGCATATAGGCCAAAAATTGAAATCTTTCCGTATTTTATGCCTTTATCTTTTATTAGATAAATGTAAAAACATTTAAAAACATATATAATCATATTTTAGTTATTTCTATAAATTCCCGCCAATAAAACGGCTACATGTTAACTACCATTTAAAATAATATTATTTTATTATTAGAGTGCAACGTAAGAATTCCAAGAAACTCCTTATTGCGTGTTGGGTACGCCATCAAGCATAGCGTCCCCTTTAAAGTCATATTAATATTTTATTCACATATATGGATAAATATGAAAATGTAATATTCTTTATTTACCTGGGGTGTTACAATATTCTATATATTCTATTTTATATTTAGAGAGTTTTAAAATTTGATACATTTTAGAATTTGTATATTGGATTTTAAGCATATAAGGACTGGAAAAAATTTATGGTTTCTTTGATAGTAATTTTCAAATTTTCACAGTTAGTCTTCTCAATGTTATATGTCTCCTATGTATCATATTAATACTTTTATCTATAGTCCTATGTTACCACTACATATAAAACTGTAGTTTCAAGGATTTAGTAATTTATTTCAACGGGGTTCTAACATATATATTACTTTTACACATCATTATTCCGAACTCATTTACTCATATATATTCCAGTAATCATTTTAGGTTTTCCAATTTTTAATTTTGACAAAGGAAACATTTTTTGAATCCAGATATAGTTATTCCCTTTATCAATTTTTCTAAAACTCATATATAATATATGATAATATATGCGAAAAAATAATTTCATACCTTTTCTAATATTCCAAGCAATGGTCACCATTATTTTTTCATGGGAAATATGTAAATACTATTCAATTTTATTGAAAAAATTCAAAATCATGAGGAAATAATTAATCTCATCCTTATCGAACCACACATATAGGGAAAAGTCAATGATTCATTACCATTTTTATGAATTCGAATAATACAAAACCATTATACTAGACATTACCTCATCAATATCTAACTATCATCAAACCATTTATTCATTTTGAGGTGGTTTTATTTTAATACATGTTTTCAACATCCATCTTCAAGAAATAATTGTGTTTTTGATGACTAAAAGATATTTAAAAGGGAAATTATTAGATTTGGGTATTTTTTAATGAATTTTTTATTATTAAATTTGATTGGGAATTGTGATATAAGGTTTTTGAAATATAAAAAGTTATTATATTTTATTTTCTATATATTTTGAGAATAAAATTTTAGTTTTTTCATTGATTTTTTGTTGTAATATAATTTTTAAGTAATTTTGAGGAGGTTTTAGTTTTTAGTAAATTATCATAATTTCCATGATAATATTATTAATGTATTTATATAGAACAATTTTTTATCTCAGGAAATTTTAAAATTTTAATTTATTGTATATTCTATTTTTATGATTATTTTTCATTTAAAAACGATAATTTTCAACAATTATTTAATTCTTTGTTTATAACATATTCACATAGGGTTTTAGTAGGATTCCAATAAGGGTTGTATATTATAATGATCTAGTTTGAAAGGGTTGGTTCTCAATTCCATAATAGTATAAGATGCAATATGTAAATTTGTCACTATGGGTGAGATTTGTGTAAAGGTGATCTAAGATCATGTAATGGAGTTTGCGCATAAAAATGATGTTATATAAAGGAATATTTTTCCTTTGTAATGGTTGTATATATTTCATAAGGGTTATGTAAAGGATAAAAGACCCATGTAGAGGTACCATCATAGCTTTATGGACTCACAATAGAGCTCTGATGACTTGTGTCAAGCTAGATTCATGGTATCTAGGATACAATGTATGTGTTAAGGTTGTCTGTATTCTTATACAAGCTAATTCTAGGTAGTATTCAACACATCATATCAAGCAAGGGTAATATACACTTGATAAAACATGGGTCAATTTGAATAACAAGTTTTATAAGAGTTCCACCCCACTACACAAATTTATATAAAGTTTCTATTAATATAAACTTAAGTGCATGGTTACATAAAATATAAAATGAATTCATGGGAAAGAGAAGATGAATTTGAAAAATACTAGATGAAAGAGAACTGCAGAAGCTCCTTAGGGATTCCATTGAAGAGTGAATCATGTTAAGTTATGCCTCAATGTGTTTATTTCTTGAAGCATAAGAGTTATCACCAAGGGGGTTTATTTAGTAATAAAAGATTTATATAAATTTTTAGTGTAGAATTGGGAAAATATGAAGATTAATTTATTAGAATTACATGAGGTTGATTCAACCTATTAGAATAGATAATGAATGATTTTATTTTTTCTTTGTTTTCAAATAGGGGATGATAATTCCTCTTTTTGTGGATATTAACTCTGTAACCCGACTTTTGTTTTGTAAATATAAAGTTTATTTTTTCATTCCCTATGTTAAATAAACATCATCATTAAATGGATAACAAATAAGTATTGTAATTGTAATAAAATATTAACGATTTAAGGATATTCATATATTAATATGATAATCACATTTTGCTTCAATATTTTTCAACAATGATGGTTTATTAGAGGGATATGACTACACTTGCACTAACTTGATCCGTTTTCTACTATGCATCCCTTAATATTTTTCATCTGTTTAGTTTTTCTCTCTATAAATAGTTTCATAATTGTGCTTGTGTGATTTAATTAATCTTATGAATATCACTTACTCTGGGAATTCTGTTACAAGTGACATGGTTTGATCATTTTTGTCTTTTTATGGTAGGGAATGCTGCTTTTGATGGGAAAAAAATTCATCCAGGGGTGTTTAATATTTTGGTATGAGAGATGTATTTGTTGTTTCATCACTCATGAACTAAGTGAGGTTGAGTATTTTGGGTTAAATTCTTCAATTTTTGAGAGATATACAGTGGAAAAGTGGATAACCCTTGGGCTAGTCTTATTACTCACTTGCATTCTTTTACACCTCCATAATTCAATTTCCTTTTTTTCATTCGTTATTATTCATATATTGAAAATTAATTTTCATGAAATTATTAGTTTCAATGTAGGAAATAAATATTAAATATATTTTAGATTAATTACAATGAAAAACACACTACCTCTCTAAGACAACCCTTATTATATCCACTCTGTTGAATATTGAGTGTTAGAAATGTATTTCTGAACTAGCCTGTGAAATACGTGGGTAAAAAATTATCATTGTCCTATGGGAATATTTAATTTTTAAATTTGTTAAAATCATATCAGTATTATCAAAATAGAATGGTAGAATAAATAAATAATAAAGAAGAATCTAATAAAATTATTTAAAAATAGAAAAAAATGGAAATAGAATGAAGATTAATAAGAATCTAGAGTTTCCTTTCTTAGAATTACATGCCCATGGATTCCAAGCTATAATTAGAAATTATACACAAAAAGTACATTTTTAAGGTCTGAAAAGGGGAGTTTTAAATATAATTTATTTTTAACTAAACATGTTTTGGAAGATAAATTTATTTATATTGTTCATCTTAATAATTTATGTTCCAATAATATGTCTTGTATTTTTACAGCATTTAACGTATTAAACTAGATGAATAAATCTATATTTTTAATTCATGACACCATAAATAATGTGTTTTAATTTATTTATAGGTTGTAAAATGTCTTATAGTGACCCATACATTTCATATATTAATAATACATCATGTTAGTGATTATTTCCATTACACACCAGAATCATCCAGGATAATAATAAATATTTATAATGTTTTTGGAAAAATGGTTACATAAACAAGTAGTACGTAAATGATTTAAATCAGTTCTCATTAATTAGTTCACATATATTAAACTTACTATACATTACATACAAATAACCTTTTTTCATAACATGGGGGATATAAACTTAATAGAGGGTGAGAACAGATTCTCTGTAATGGTAAACATAATAGATATAATTCAATGATCACAAGTGTCCACAAGACAAGAATAAGGGTTGATAACATGATATTAACTTTGGAAAATCACAATATTCATTTCATAGTTATAAATAACAAAACCTAGAATACAATTTTGACAATAAAAAGACATAAGTCATAATAAATAATATTTAAAAATCATAAATATCCAATCATGACAATCAAGACCAAATCATAAGAAAAAGTAATAAGTTGTTGACTTTCACATATGAAATTAGAATCATTTAATTATTCAAGTCTCAATACTAAGACTATTATTGGTTACCCTCCCCATTCCACCATTTCATTAGTCAAGACTTACTCCAAAAACTATCTTAAAAGGAAAAATACATAATTTAACTAAGTTATATAGCCTCTACATTCATTAATATCTCATGATATTCCATTTTTACACAATTCATATGAGGGATATAAAATTATATGTCCCCATCTCATAATGAAAACCTTGCATATTTGTACCGAAAGAACATAAAACATTAATTATATCCTTGAATAGTAAACCATGGAAGGGATATGATTTTTCTATAGATTTCATAATAATAATAATAAACCATATAATGAAATAATAAATATTATAACATTGTTTAATATCCAATTTAAATATAAATAATCATAAAAAGTGTTTTTATAGATTAATATACCATTAAAATATCAAAAGAACATTTCTTGAGGTAAAGACACTTTTTATTTAGAATAAATTTTTTATAAAATAATTTTTTTTAATTATTAAGGAAATCATTTTCCTCAAAATTATATGGGAAATTAATAATTGATACACAAATGAAATAGTATTCATGGTGTTGGGGAAATTTAAATATACCACTTTGGTTAAGAAAAAAATTCCATTCATATATTTAGAAAAAATTAAAAAGTAACACATGTGGGAAATAATAAGGATGTAAAATTTAAAAAAATTTAATGAAATTAAAATATAGTAAAAATTGAATTTAAATATTTTTTTGAGTGTAGAAAAAATATTAATGATTTTTTTAAAATAAAGACAATAAATAAATGATTTTTGACCGAAGGAAAAATCAAGGTCATCTTTCCTTAAAAGTATTATTTTGATATCATGAATCTTAATGAGAATAAAATTGAATGAAAAAATGAAATACATTAAATTAATAATAGTATAAAAAGAATATAATTTTTTGAGAGATAAATTAAAAAATATCATCATTAAAAAACATAATCAAATACCCTATGAAAATTAGATTGTAACATAAAATCATAAAATAAAGTATATCATTCCTAAAATGTAATCAAAAGTATTATATAATATATTATAATATTATTATTGTTATATGATAAAACAATAATAATAACTAATAAACCACAAAATTATTTACTTGTAGTATCTTATCACCCATTCATTAATAATGTTTAATTATCATTATTAGTTTGGTTGTTAACTACTTCATATTTCTTTTATGTTTTGGTTTGATGATTATGGTACAATTACATCAATCATAGTTACTTCATATCCACATTTTTATTAATGATATAAATTTTTCATATATTCATTATATTAATAATTATTACCCTTAATACATAGTAGCGATGAAAAATTATCTACATCCCCATGTGTCGATGGTAGTGCGTACATGCATACTAGTGCTGTTTCTATTTTTTGATTGAAATAATGAAATAAAAGTAAAAATTAGGTCAAACTTATAGATTAGTTACTATAACCATATCAAAATATATAAACATCAGATCTATCATAGTAACCAACCATGAATGATGGTGGTGTTAAATTAATCGCATCATTAAGTGGAGGTGATGGTCCAAATATACGCATGAGCGAAACATTCGTCTCCCATATGATTGAGTAGAGGTGGAAAATGGTGTTTAAATAACAATAATAACAACTAAATAAAATTATGATTCTAGATTCATTATGTTTTTATGGATACAAATTTTTCATTATATGTATAATAACAAAAAAATCGGAAGAGTTTGGTTATGATCTATTAATATTCTTTGAGAGACATCATTTGTTTCACACCTCATGCCATAAAGGATTTTTTTAAGAGAATAAAATATGGTATAAGATAAATGGGACGATTCTATAATGGGTTTATTATGTATTTTTAAATACCGAATGCAAATTTGGTGCAAATTATAGAGGAGAATAGATTACCATTTATTAGATATTGTAGGGACAGACATAGAATTTCTTAAAAGATTTCAATGATATAATCTATATTTCATGGTAATGTTTCTCCAAATGTCTAGGGATATAAAGGATGGATAATATATTGTTCAAATATCTCAAAAAAAAGAATTATTTTGTCTTGGGTGATAATCCTACACTAACTTTTTGGTTTAACCCATGATAAACATGTTTTAACCTTAATTATGGTAACAAAAGTTTACTATTTTTTCTATACACTATAAAAAAATTATGTTTAATATATTATATTATATTAATTTTTTAATTTAAAATATTTAATATATTTTTATTGATTAAATATCTAAAAAAGGAAGATGTTTATTTTAATTATCACAGAACCAAAAAATAATACATATTTTAGATATATGAAACATTAAGAATAAAATATAATCTACTAAAAAAAATACCTTTAAAAATAATCAAATTAATGTTGAATATATTTTTGAGTATATAATCTATATATTTCATTAAAAAATTAATCAGTAGTTATTAATTTAATTTAGTAATTTAAAATCTCATTTTTCACATAAAAAGTGTATTTTTATTATGTTAATTTAAGATCAAATTCAAAAACTAATAAGAAATTTACATGAAAATAAATGTTATTTTTAAAATAAATGGTATTTTCCACTTTTCAATTAAAAAAATAAATTTTTTTAGAAAAATATTAAAAATAAACATTATGATAATATTGAAATAATTATATCAAAAATGATATTAATTTCCTTAAATTAAATTTATAAAAAGATTAGTGAGTAAATATTTATTATGAATTAATTAATTATTTTTCAATACTAATTTTTTTCCATAATGTTGATAAATTATTTTATCACTATTCATACCATCCAATTTAACAACTATTTTATAGAAATTTTCTCTTTCATAGTTTTTATAGACTTGTGGTTGCATGTTAGGAATGATATAAAATCACTCATATTTTATTTCAAAGGAAAAAAATTTAAAATCTTGTGGTGTTACATTCTATGCACCAAAAGATTAATTTTTTCCTTAAAATTAAATCACTTTATTACAAACAAATTATAATATCACTTCCTCATTACATCCTTAGGTTCCCATATATTTTCTTCAAATTTATAATTCATCCAAAGAACATTAACCAGTAAAATAGTATAGTTTCATAAATATTTACCATTATTATCAAACATTTCTATTTATTTTAATTGATAGGATATATTATAAACTAGTGGTATAATATTTAAGTTCAGTATAGGTGAAATATTAGATATATACTTCCTTGGGATAGATACATCGAACACAGTATGAACTTGAAAGTGGTTTGGGGGGGGGACTGCCAAGAGATAATTTACAATCCGAACTAAATATAGAATCATGAATGGGTAAATATTACTAGGGATAAAATTTTCATTAATTCTAAATATCATATATTTATTCCAAGGAGAAATTTATCGGAATCCCTTCTCACCAATATGTAATTCATGTTCTCACCGATGATTGTCACCATAACTCTTCTGTCTACAATGAGATGCCTTTAATTTTAATGGAATAACTCTACCCTTATCCTCTATTACCCTTATATATTAGTTTCTAATAACTTTATCTCTGTAACTGTATCATAGTATATCAAATTTATACACTTCATTCAATAGAGGGATTCATAGTGATCCATATGAATGCCTGATTGAAATATATTTTTGTTGGAAAACTCAACTACAGTATTTTGTGGATCCCAAAATAAATTCAATTCAAGGGAACATGATCTCAATTTATTATAAATGGTTTCAATGGTCCTTGTAGAAAAAATAATTCTCTTAATATTAAAATTAGCTATAAAAAACTTCTCAGTATTTACATCTTCCTAAATGATTCTCAAGAACATCGAGGTAAATCGCAGATCATGATAAGATATAATAGAATACGGCACAAAATGTGGTGTTTAAACATTATGAATGTAAATCAATGAAATATATTCAATATAGAAATATTCATTGATAGTAATTAAGTGTGATAATTTCATTAGGTCTTCCACAACTACACAAATAACAATATGAATTTTAGCGAATGTTTGATGATGAAATACAATGTAATGTTTTCCAATTTTCATTCTAGAATGGGTAGGGGATGTAACATAAAATTATACTTTAATATCATTATCATAAAATACGAAAATACATATCATCGATATATATACTCTATAATATCACTTTTCATTTGTCTCACCCCAAACACTCTTTTAAAAATTTATACATCTACATAGTTCTTTGATGAATATAGAATGATGGGTTATGAACTTATAAAAATAGTTAATACTTTAGGTATTACATTTAAGGGATACATAATCGATTCTGGAACCTTATCATTTTATAGAAATCATGATTGAACCCATAAATATTTCTCACCATCTTTTGTGGCTCTAGTTTCTCCTTCTACGCCTCTTTAATCGTTACATTGATAGATGGCCAAATAGTCATTTGAGTATGATAATATTTCTCCCATTACTTGTATAATTCAAGGACCATAATTTTATAATCAATAAATATATTATTTTTTGTGACCCTCATCACAAATAAGATAACATTATCATTTTGACTCAATGCATCACTCACCTCATTATCTTTATAGCGTGCCAATGTATTGTGGATTCCTAACCATTAATCACCTCCAAACATTTTATTTTGTTCATATTGATCTATTTATAGAATAATATATACCAAAAACTTAATTTATTAGTATATATGTCAATCATTTTTTTGTAATGAAAATTCCTCAACATCCTCAATGAAAACATTTATTATTCTACGTTTAAATAATGTGTTGTGTAATTTTTCTCTAGAACCCACAATTTATGTGAGGAATAAACTATCACCATATAATTTTTCTAAAAAACTTACCCCAACACATTTTTAATGAATAAATATAAATAAAAACCCTTATCAACTATATATTATTGTGATTACATGTGCACTGAAAAACCATCTATTTAATTCCTTGAAATTTTATTCACATTCATCAGTCCAAATGAACTTAACTGCCTTATATTTTTACTTGGTTTATGGATTATATATCAAAGATAAATACTTCAAAAATAATCATTAATATCCATCCAAACAATGAATACACTAAAACACTATCAGAGTGGTTCATTTTGCCTCATTTTGAATCACATCTATCTTTTCTGGATCCAATGATTTATACTTTATTGAGATTATATGACCCATAAATGAAACTTTCTATAGAAAAAGATGATGCTTGGTAAATTATGAATAGAAATCATCTTTCATTATTTTCTTATGTATGAACTTAATGTGGTCTTAATTATCTTTCCTACCCTATGAATATATTAAAATATCATCTTTTATGAACACCATAACCCATCGAGGTAATCTCTAAGGACACTATTTATTATATCCACAAGGTTTCTGGGGGAAATAGTAAGACCAAGTACAATTACTATAAATTCATAGTGTCTATAACATTATTGGAGGGTTTTCATGGGTGTGTATTCACATTTAACCCATAATTTATAGTATTAGATCATAGATCAATTTTGTAAAAATATTTACCTCATTGTAATTGACTGAATAAATAATCAATAAAGGGAAGAACATACTTATTCTTGATCATGATCTTTTTAAGTTTACAACAATCAATATATAGTAACACTGATCCGCATTTATTATTGATATAAACATAAAGGGTACCCCATGGGGACACACATAAAATAACTAATACGTTATCACGATTCTAATAGAATTGCTTATTTAATTACTATAACTCAATATTGGATATTATACAATTATTATGTGGAGTAGGTGTTGAACATAATATAGGTTATATTGAAAACTATATTTTATCATTCGAAGGGAGTGTAGGTAACTCTTATAGAGAGGAATAAAAAAATCCCATTAAACACGAATATATTCGATTTTTAGTTTCTCTCATAGCATTTTAGATGAAAACCCCCTTAAATAAGAATCAAGACCCAATAAATAGATTTAATTTCCTTTGTAAGTTCATATTTATCCTCACACTGATATACAATCATAGTTTCATTTATAATATAAAATGTTACATTTCTTTTTAAAAACTTGATATGACTCATATATAAAAAAGAAAATTTATGGATAAAATAAACTCAAATTCAACTAGTGAATGAAGAAAAATATGTTTTAATAAAATATACCATCAAAAATAGAATGTTGAAGATTCATAGACTTGAGATGAAATCATCACAAAATTAATTCTTTTTATTGCTATTTGAATATCTAATCATTGAGTTGGTAAAGTGACACCCATAAACACATCATAAAAAAATATATGGTAGAACCATAATCAAATAAGATATATATAGTTTTAGAGTGTATGTTGTGTGTACCTCAAACAACTTTTTTATTATACCCACAGATCAGCAATAACGATCATATGATATTTCTAATTATATCGACATTCAATTTTCTGTTGACCTTATTTTCCAAATACAAAACTTTTAATATTCCCCTAAATCTAATTACATATATGTTTCTTTACAAATATATTGAATAATAGAAAAAGTATCTTTATCCACACATGCATTTTTTATTATAATTTTCTTTGAATTACACCATTATTTTCATATCAAAAAGAAAGAGATAGATGGGTAATTTCAATTTCCATTTACACTATGGTAGTAAAAAGATTAATTTATTTATTTCCTCTAACATAATAATTTTTTGGAAAAATTTTGATAATTTTTTTGAAGTCCCTGAATAATCGATCAATAAGAATTTTTATTTCCTTAGCAACACCATAAGCGTAACTTATAAGTTCTTTAAAATTTTCTTCATAGGGATATAAAAGTTCATCATCCTTATACTAATTCCAAAGTAATTACTTATCCATATTGTATTATGAATAAATGGAAAGAAATTTATTAATTTAATATCTAAAATACATCACAATATTTGGTGAATTTTGTTTAATTATGCTTCATATTCTTGAAAATAATGCAACATCGGACTAGTTTACCTTACAAAATATAAAAAGTTAATATTAACTATTTATATTCTAAACACCAGAGAACTAAAAATAACTTCTTAGTGGTATTGATACATTTATGAGTAATTAGTGGATCATAATGACCAATAAAATAATATGGGTCTTGTCTAATGAAGTACTCAATAGTATATTGTTCCTTCATTTTATCATTTTGATTCTCATCATGATTTATGGATTGAGAAACATGTGGAAGAATAAAAATAAAATTTTGGATTCAAAATCCAATAAAATGTGGTCCTAAATTGGGGAAATTATTTAATTCCATAAAAATTTAAATTTTAATATTGTTTTATAATGTTCCAAATATTAAATGAAACCAAAACTAAGATTATGGGTAACAATAATCACAGTTGGAAATTATATAATCTTGAAAATCATTAATAGTATTTTTAAATCATGGAACACTTCTCTTGAATATATGACACATCAGGATTATCCGAGGTTATAAAAAGTCATTATCTGTAAAATCCTTCATGATGGATCTGAAAGAAAATGTAAATTAGCATAGTCATATCCATGGGAGTTCCAAACCTATTGTAAAGTATGGTTATATTCCTAGTACACTGAAATGACTACTGAGATATAATCAAATGAATCATTTTGAGGTTATTAGCACTAAATTAATTTGTGAAACAACCACGTCCACATATATAATATATATAAAAATTTATTTGCTATTGGAAACCACACTTCTTTATTTACCATAAATCAGAATGTTCAACTATAATGGGGATTATCCAAAGGGTTCCCATTATATTTTCCTCATCCTAGACTCAAAAAGATACCAAACCTTTCTCTAATACCTAATATAAAGACTGAAAACATTCATACATAAATAATAAATATATTTTGGGGAAATAAATATTATATATAAATATTACCTATGCAAAAAAAATTATGTTTTATGGTATATAGAGAAGTGGATTCATGAAAAATTGTATAAAAATAATTTACATTATTTAACATTAATATCATTAAAAATGCCACTCTTCTTTGACATATTATGCTTAAAACATTTCTCCATAAGATGTGGAAGGGAAATACAATAAAATATATATTATAATCTCTCTAATAGTAAACATAAGAGATATTAATAAATAATTATAAGTTAGAATAACATAAGCATATGGAAATGAAAAAATGATCTTAAAATTATTAAATAATATCTTTCAATTCATATTCCATAATCATGAAGCATGGAAAAAATTATTATCTATAAAAACACCTATGATATAAGACATAAGACATAAGAGTGAATAAACATCAATTATAAATAATGATCCCTAAAAACATTTAATAAACATAATAAAAAATATTCTCGGATGAACATAATACTTGAAAATAAATTCCTCAGTTAATGATCAGTACTAGGAAAATCATAGTGGATTGGGTTCAGTCCCCATTACCTCATTTCCTTAGTCAGGTTTCAAACCCAAGCCAATATTATTGAAAACAGTTCCTTAATGAAATGGGTTCACTCCCCATTCCATTACTTATCAATTGATGAGTAATAAATCAGTATAAAATGCATTTTAGGGCTATATAATTTCATCACCACTAATATATTAACAAAAAACATACATTTTTGTTCTATATGATCACAAACCATTCACCATATAATCAAATCACAACCCATGAAAAAGATACGAGTTTAAAAAAAATTCATATTCATAATAAGAAAGCATACAAGGGAATGATACTTATTATAAAATTGGATCATATCACTAGAAAATAAAAATAAACTTAAAAGGATGTTGATATAGATAATAACACTTTTAAAATACCATGAGTAAAGTTCATCAGAAAAAATACCATTTTTATTTGGAATCACTTATTTAGAATAAAAAAAATTTAAAAAAACAAGGGAAAAAATTATTTAAAAAGAGAAAATGAAAATTATTATGTATTATATAGTTTATAAATTATTTATGATACCAGAAAAGACCATTCACGTAGTTTTTATAAAATAAAAAATTCATTCACTTTTTTGGAAAAAAATCAGAAGAAACATTTTTGGAAAATAAAAATTAGGATCCATTAAAATCATTTAAGGACAAGTAAAATATACTTAAAAACGACTTTAAATAATATTTTTATCATTTGAAAACGATTTTCTTGAAAAAAAAATTAATGTATGCAGGGATATAGAAGAAAATATTCTCTTATGAAGTGAAAAATAATGGTAATTTTCCTTAAAATCAATATTTTTATGCCCTAATTACATAATTACTAAAAATTGAAAAAATGATATATAATGAAATAAAATTAATAGAATAAATGAAATAATAATTTGTAAATATATATATATATATATATTTCATAAAATTTCATCATCTTAAATTTAAGAACAAACAATCCAGATAAAAATGATATTGAAAAATAAAACACTAACCTCAAGTCTGACATGATTCATAATTTTTCTAAAATGCTATATAATAAGTATTTTTAATATATTTATTTAGAATATGCATAATAATATATTCAATATCATATATATTTAAAGCATTTAATCATCCATACATTGGCAATATTTCATTTTCTTCATCATTTCTGATGATAACTACTTCTTTTTTCTTGTATGTTTTATTTCAGTTTGTCATAACCCGACCCTACCGGTCTCGAGCCTCAACTACCCCAAGCCCGCCTCTACAGGCTAGGGGCTGGGGACAGGCATCGAAGGCGTAACAATATTAGGTATGCCTTTTCCTATGTACTTGTACACACTCACACATCCCACTCATTGTAGAAGTGCTGAGTAAAAAAGAAAACATAGTACAAACAACTATAACCCAACCACAGTCATGCGTCAACCTCTAAATAGAAAAAGGTAAAGTGCTGAAAAGTACTAACAAGATTCTGAATAAAAAAAGGGAAAAACACGCTCCCTACCCAAAAGATGCCACAACCCGGCAACAGGTAAACAAATGTAAACAGCTGGTGAGTCCCACACGTGAAAGACCTAATGTGACAACTAATCGCAGCCCAATCTCCTGTGTCCTCTACGCTCCTACATAGTCTTGACCAACCTGTCCATCATCTGCAATGGCACACCATGTGCGGGCAAATCCCAAGAAGGGGTAAGTATAATGATACTCAGTCGTATTCCCCGAAAGCTCAATAGAGTAAAAAATGAGGTACTAAACCTGTGAGCAATAGATAGAAAAAATTACAATGAAAGACTAAAATAGTGGGAGTATAACTCAACCCAACAAAATAAAGGATGTAGACTCGCCCCAACCAAGAAGAGCTAGACACGAAAAGAATGTAGCATACCTTGCATGTCTTTTCCCCTATTAGAAGGAGAGTAACTGAACCCAAGAAGTGCGAAGAAAAAGTAGGGTGTATATATTTATGCTCAAAAACAAACCCGAATGAGTGCATAAGGGGATATCCATCTCATGCTCAGCCCATGTTATGTGGACAACAGTTCTAAGGGTAGCCATCACTGATTCCCAATAGTCCTGCAGGTCAAATATTCTTGATCTCTAAACCATACCACCAAAATTCCCGCTCTAGTAATCATAGTGCAAAGGCACTGACCAGCCTCATTAAAAAGGGATGAGTCTGAAAGAAGTCGTCGGGTA
Organism: Viscum album; assembly: GCA_963277665.1. Taxonomy (NCBI): domain Eukaryota; kingdom Viridiplantae; phylum Streptophyta; class Magnoliopsida; order Santalales; family Viscaceae; genus Viscum; species Viscum album. The sequence continues at coordinate 1,942,751,442 of OY728140.1, read as the reverse complement.
ACACACTACCCAGTCCAATTGGAGGACAATCCTCAAAAGATCGTCGGGTGACCCACTACCCAGCCCTGCTGGAGTGTAAACCCTAAAGGGTCATCAGGTGACCCACTGCCTAGCCCTGCTGGAGGGTAAACCCTAAAATCAATGGGTAACCCATTGCCCAGCCCCACTGGAGGGTAAACCTTAAGGTCAATGGGCAACACACAGCCCAACCCAACTGGAGGGTAAACCCGGAACTGGTCCGATAACTCCGCGCTTCCCGCGCCATCACTGGGTGTTGTAACATCGTGACCGTGTGTGGGGGTCGGAGTGATTCAATGAAACCTCCAATCAAAGTCTTTCCAAGTATCCACATTTAATGAGATCTTGAAAGAGGCTCCACACTCCCAAACAGATTACACAGTTGGAATCCTCAAGGAAGAACACATGAGATAGACTACTAACTCGATCGAAACAGACTTCTGATGAAAAAAATACTCAACATCGCATTATGCCCATACGAAATCTCATAGGGCCCACACATTGGTCTTGAAAGATTTCCGGTGAACTGTGTCATCGCAGTGCTCTCCGAAAAACATGCCAAAATGACTACTCATTCAGCATGAATAGACATCTGATGAAAAAGTCACAAAATTCTGTTCACATCATAAAAGATGACCTGTGGGGCCCATGCATCAAATTTTGCTTCAACACCTAAATCCAACCTAGACCACTTCATCTCAATGCCAGGGTCACGACGCTGCTGACGGTGCCTTAAATGGACTCCATATGTGTTCGCGACATCCGAAGGAAGACTCTCAGCATAATACTTATCAAGCGTGTCGTGCCACCAAACCCCCATCTCGGGAATTGAAAATTCTCGAGTCCATCTGAAAAACTTTTCCTCGAGCGAAGGATTTCACTTCTATAGACGACATGAAAAACAGACACTCGTAGTCGAAGTTATGGGTGTTCGAAGTGAAAGGAATGAACCCCTTTGGGTTGGACCAGCTCGGTCCGGCCGGTCCACCCGGCATGGGCCGGCCAGCGCCAGCCAGCCCGGACCACAGCGCCGGATCGCATCCCTGCCTCGTGGCCCGGACGGGAACCCTCAGTACCCCGCGCCGACCTACCCTCGTGTCCGGTCGCTCATCCGCACGGAGACCCGCATTCAATGGGTCTCGGTTTCCCACGCGTGGTCACACACCATGACCCCCGTTGCGCACCGAACCGGCGACCTGGGAGCCCATTGTTTTCGGGGAAGCCCGCCGGCGCTGTTGAAGAGCCCACCGCTACTACTAGAGAGCCCACTATTGCTCCACCATCTCAGACCACTTGAAGCCAGTCGCGCCGGCCGTCGGAAACCCCTGGAACCGTCGAAAAAAAATAATTTGGCCAGAAAACATCCCGTGGTCACCCCGGATATCCCGGGACTCGAAAATACGATCTGGAATGATCGTTGGGAATCTCAAATATAGAACTATTCAAATATGTCCTTTATCGAGAATTGGAAAGCTATTAGACCCATGAAATTGAGTTCAATGGTATATGTGGAATTTAAAAACAACGAAAACACAACTCCTACCTTGCTAGGCGTAGACCGTAGCACCTCTGATGATCAGCCTGAGCCACTGTGCCTTGGAGAGTTGGGGAGAGGCTTTTGATTCTCCTTGATAGGGATCCTCAAGGGAGAAAAAAGGTCATGAAGGAGGAGGAGGAGAGGAAATGTTTTTAAATAGAAAATCTCTTAAAATTCCACTGGTAGGCTCTATAACCTAACATTCGGTGGGTTGGGGTTATGCCACCTCTAGGATAAAAAACATATCCTGAGCGCAACCAAGGTCTCGGAATTTTAATCAGAACCTCTGTTCGGAAGTTGAAATGTTCATGCCCGAGGCAGCTAAATTAAGAAAACGCCCCTCATGGCGTTTTCCACAGAAGGGCCACGCCTACGAAATTTACACCCCTCCTTGGGTAAACGGCACGATCCGGATTCAATGGTGCCCTTGGTTTTCCCATCTGAGAAACCGTTTAGTAGTTATTCATTTTATTTGGTGGGTATAGTGTGGACACACTTAAAATTTAATTCCGGCCACACCGGGGATCAGAATCACACACCGTCTGAATGCACTACTATGGAATAAAATCAAGAAAATTTCAATGTCTTACAGGGTCAAAATCAGGGTTCTTACATCATTACCTAATTCAAGTTTTTCATCCCCAAAAAACAAATCTACAAAAACAACTCAGAATTATGAGCCCGCATCTGGATCTCCTATTCCCAGGTGTTCTCCCACACCCTCCCGTGATGCCACATCACACGAACGAAAGGAATGGTCCGTCCACGCAGTGTCCGCTCCTGCCGGTCCTCAATCACCACCGGGTGATCCACAAAGGTGGATCCTTCCTCGATCTCCAGATCTCCCTTGTCGATAACATTCAAGGGGTAGTGCATGTATTTCCTCAGTTGTGACATGTGGACGATGTCATGCACCCTCTCCAGTTGTGGGGGTAGACCAAGACGGTAGGCAACCTCACCGACCCTGTGCACGATCTCAAAGAGCCCAGTGAACCTCAGGGACATCTTGCCTCCCCGGCCGAACCTCTATGTCCCACGTCATGGAGAGACACTAAAATATACATGGTCCCCATACTTGAACTCCAAAGGCCTACGAAAACGATCTGCGAAGGACTTTCTATCTACTCTGAGCCATCCTCATCCACTCACGAATGACCTTCACCTTCTTCGTCGTCTCCTGCACCAACTCTGAGCCCATGAGGGAGGTCTCCCCATCCTCTTTCAAGCACAACGGTGACCTGCAGGGTCTCCCATAGAGGGCCTCAAAAGGTTCCATGCCGATTTTTGAGTGGTAACTATTGTTGTACGCAAACTCCACCAAGGGAAGGTGATCCTCCCAGATCAGGCCAAATTCTAACCCGCACGCCCTGAGAATATCCTCAAACACCAAGATAGTGCATTTTTTCTATCCATCGGTCTGGGGATGAAAAGTTGTACTCATCCACAATTGAGTCCCGAATTCCTCCTGTAGGCCTCTACACAATCACGATGTAAACTGCGCATCACGTTCGGAGACTATCATTGAGTGTACTCCATGAAGGTTGATGATCTTTCGATCATACAGCTGCACAAAGGCTCTCCACCGAGCTCTACTCTCTGATGGAAAGGAAGTGCGTCAACTTCGTGAGTCAGTCCACTATCATCCAAATGAAATCATGGCTCTTCGCTGTGTGCGGATGTGCTATGATGATGTCCATAGATATTCCATCCAACTTTCACTATGGGATATCAGGGTGCTGCAACAACTCTACCGGAACCTGATGCTCTTCCTTCACCTGCTGGCAGGTAAGACACAGAGAAATGAACTCAGCTATGCCCAACTTCATGTCGGTCCACCAAAACTACCAATGAATGTCTCTATAAATATTACCCACACCTGGATTTACATCTAAGGGAGAAGTGGGAAACTCCCACATCACCTCCTCCAACATCTCCACTAGTACTAAAGCTCGCCCCTAGAAGAGGATCTCATGATTCCCTCCTTCAGAATTTCCATAGGTTGTGTCACTCTTGGATATCTGATCACACAGTACCTCACTGTCGACATCCCCCAACTATGAATCTCTCACATGCTCAAGGAGAGAAGTAGTAAACACCATTGATTGTAGGAAATTCATACCATTCTTCTCCACCAACGTCAGCCGTAGGGAAGCCAAATGCTCTGATGCTTCCCACGCTAAACGAGCATGATACTTCCTACTAAAATCATCTGCTACTACATTTCCCTACCCTAAAGCGTAGAATATCTCGAAATCATAGTTATGTAGAATCTCCATCTAGTGCCTCTTCCTCAGTTTCAAATCCCTCTGAGTGAAGATGAACTTGAGGCTCTGGTGGTCAGAGTAGACCAAGAAACGCTCACCCAGAAGGTAGTGTCTCTATAAATACAAGGCGAAGACCACCGATGCCAACTACAAATTTTGAGTTGCATAATTCTGCTCATATGGCCTCAACTACCTCGACCCATATGCAATCACTACCAACCGCTGCATCAGCATGCACCCGAGCCTAGCTCCTGAAGCGTCGCAGTACACTACGAACTCAACACCCTCCTTTCGCAGCTTCAACACTAGAGCACTAGTCAGCCTACGTCTCAACTCCTCGAAGGCCCTCTGGCACTGATCAGTCTGAGTGAATGGTCATTCCTTCAGCATCAATGTGGACAAAGGGGAAACAATCCTTGAGAAAGCTTCCCCAAACCTCATGCAGTACCCTGCCAAACCAAGGAATCTCTGCACCTCTGATGCATTCTTAGGTGGATCCCAAGAAAGCACTGCCTCTACCTTTGTGGGATCTATAGCCAATCCATGTTCCTAAATGACATGCCCTAGAAACTGAACCTCATGAATCTAGAACTGACACTTCGAGAGCTTCCCATATAGCTAGTGCACTCATAGTAAGTCTAGATCCATCTTCAAATGCTCTACATGCTCCTCCTCCATCGTAGAGTAGATGATTATGTCGTCAATAAAGACAACCAAAAACCGGTCCATGTACAGCTGGAGGTCCTCGTTCATAAAATCCATGAAAACGGAGGTGCATTCATCATGCCAAAGGGAATCACCAGAAACTCTTAATGCCCATAACGACAACATTAGGGAAACTTCTGAATGTCAGCATCACAGACCCACAATTGGTGGTATCCTGATTAAAGATCAATCTTGGATAACAACTTCGCACCTCTCAACTTGTCGAAGATGTCCTCGATCCTCAGAAAATGGTACTTTTTCATTATCATTGCCTGATTTAGTCGACAAGAATACACACAAATCCACAGACTCCCATCTAACTTTTTCAAAAACAAAACTGGAGCTACCTAGGGGGAAACACTAGGCCTGATGAATCCATTATCATGAAGGTCCTCCAACTGATTTCGTATCTCATAAGGCTCTGTGGGAACCATACGATATGCTAAACATGATATCGGGAAAATCCCCAGCTTCAAGTAAATGCAGAACTCCATCTCTCGCCTCAGAGGTAGTCCTAGAACATCCTCAAGAAATACATCCATGTAATCCTATACAATAGTAGGGATCTAGGTGCCTGTAGCGTCTGCTGCTCTGAGAGCCATGCTTTCCAACTAGTGAGAAAAATTTCACGGTATGCTGCTCAGCGTACCTTTCTGCTCTTCCATGAGGTCTCATTCACCTAGAATGGTGAACCTCCTCCCATCAGTGTGCATGCCTCTGACTTTTCTGTGATGACACTCGATATGTGCATCAACCATAGAAAGCCAATCCATTCCTAGGATGAAATCATAAGGTTCCATCATGATGATGAGTAGGCCCCATGTGAAACTCTCTCCTCCGAATGACAGTTCAAACTGTCCACAGAAAAAGGTCACCAATGAGGAACTTCCCGTAAAAAATCTAGGCTAAGTGATGTTGTCAGTGCTTCTATGAGAAGCTCCAACACTCGTACCAAAAGTAGTGATATAAAGGAGTGGTTGGTGCCTATGTCTACTAGTACCGAAGCAAGTGTAGTGTAAACACAAAGTATACCTTGGACCATCTCGTGTGATGGGGGGTCACGAACACCCATAGCCTGAAGCTGCCTGTGGCCCCTACTGCCAGCTTTTGAAGGAAGGTGTGGGCCACCTAGGGGTGGTGGTGGAAGGACCTCGAAATTCTGTCTCGGACCTCCAGGTAATGCTGCTCTGCTTGGCTTCCTACCTGAGGACCACCTTTTCCTCGCCCGGGAAATCCCTGGTCACGGTTCTGCCTCTGCCGCTGTGGTGCACCCACTGCTTTCCACGACTACTCGGTACGCCTGGTTGGGTAGTCTCGTTCTAGGTTACCCTACCATCACATGCATAGTACACAATATCTGATGACAACCACGGTGCTCCACGGAACCATTGCAGTGTATGACCCTACCCCTGAGTCTGTTCACAGAAGGGCCTCCTCAACCGAGGCTCTACTCTCTACCACCTTCCTATCACCAAATAATCTCCTCTGAAGTGGCCACTGCTAGGCCCTGTCTGCTGGAATCCCTCTTCCAAGAAGCTCCCAGTCACGAGTTCCTGATCTAACACCCCGACAGATGTAGGGATGAACATGGGTACTACATTAGAACATATCTCCCTACGAAGACCCTACTCAATCTTCTGCGCCCAGAAGTAATTGTTGCTCATCATATTCTATGATTAGCATGTCATATTGGTAAACTAGAAGAGTACTGTGCCACAGTCATCCCCCCTGCTTTAGCTTTAGAATCTCATGAATCCAAACAGAGTGTAAATAAGAGGGGGAGTACTCCTCTTGGAAGAGAAACTATAAGCTATCCCACGTGAGAGACGCCTAGTCATGGGTCTATGTAACCAACCCCGACCACCTCCCAGTCATCCCGAAGAAAATACTGGCAGCTAGGGCCACCATATGGTCCACTGGTGTCTGTATGAACCTGAGAATTCACTCCACAGACTCTAGCCAGTCCTCCGCTACATGGGGATTTGGGTCCCTGTGGAACTTCTATGGACACTGATGGTGGAAATCTCAGAGCACACTCATCCTGCGCTCAACCTCAGCCTACTCTACCGGTACGGACTGATGATCTCCAGGTGGAGGTGCTACTACTAATGCACTTGGTGGATGGGTATCACATGCGGGTCCCTGAATTGATTCCTCGTCACTCTCCAGATCATCGTCACAAACTACAGAGGGAAACCTGTCTATTTGATGTTGTGGGTGAATCATGAATGTTATCAAGGATTACAACAATCAGATGAGCATATATATATATATAATAGTAATCACAAAGGGGAGCTGAATCAACAAGGATAGTCAATGACTAAATCATACAGGATGCATGTTCCATAGTCCCCTGAAACAAATGTCTTAGCATGCCGAGTGGACAAGCAGGTTATCTGGGTCCTGGTGAATGGATACGTCAGCCATTCGTACCATCACTTGACTCCCTAGACTAAGATCCGATCTTGATAAACATTGACATAGTTACCTTAAACCCCAACCAATTCATTTTTAGGGATGTCCGAACAATGCCCCAAGGAATGAACCACATTTGATATCACTTTGTCCTGAACCAACCCTATCCGTATCGAGATGCAAATACCCCATGCTTGCCTCCATAGGCCAGGGGTTGGTGACATGTTCCGAAGGTGTAACAATCTCAGGGAGGCCTTTGCCTAAGTACCTATACACACACACAACCAACTCAGTGTATAAGTGCAGAGTAAAATGAAAACCGAAGGACATACAACTATAACCCAACCAAATTCAGGCATCAGCCTCTAAATAAAAAAATTTAAAGTGATGGAAAGTACTAAAAAGATACTGAACAAAAAAAGTGAAAAACACGCGCCCAACCAGAAATGTGCTACAACCCGTCAATAGGTAAAAAAAGTAAACAACTGGTGAGTCTCACACCTGAATGTCCTACTGAGACCACTGATCGCATCCCAAGATCATGTGTCCTATACAATCCTCAGTAGTCTCGATCGACATGTCTGTCGTCTCCAAGGGCACACCAAGTGCGGGAAAAGCCCAAGTAGGGGTGTGTATAAAGATACTCATTAGGATGCCCCGAAATCTAGAGGGATAAACAAAGGCGGTAATAAAACTCTAAGTAGTAGAGAGAACAAAGAACAATGTAAGAGTACAATAGTGAGAGTACAACTCAACCCTACAAGATAAAGGATGTAGACTTGTCCCAACCAAGATAAGCTAGACATGGAAAGCACGTGGCATACCCCACGTGTCTTCGCCCCTCCAAGAAGAAGAGTAACTGAACCCAATAAATGGGAACAAAACTATGGTGTATAAATATATTCTCAACACGAAAGCTAAATGACTGTATAAGGGGATCTCAATTTCCATGCTCACCACATGATAAGTCTCCAACAGTTCTGAGGGCAGCCATCACGGATGCCCCACAGTAGCACACATCAAAGTTGCCTCATCGCTAAACCATACCACCAAAGGTCCTGCTCTGGTAGTCATGGAGCAAAGCCACTCACTAGCCTCATTGAAAGGGGATGAGTCTGAAAAAAGACGTCGGGTAACTCACTGCCCAGCCCAACTAGAGGGTATACACCAAAAGGTCGTCGGGTGACCCAATGCCTAGCCCTGATGAAGGGTAAACCCTAATGTGTTGTCGGGTGACCCACTGTCCATCCCTACTAGAGGTTAAAATCTAAAATGTCGTTGGGTGACCCACTGTCCAGACCTGCTCAAGGGTAAACCCTAAAATCAATGGGTAACCCACTAACGAGCCCAACAAGAGGGTAATATCTCAGGTAAATGGGTAACCCACTACCTAGCCCCGTTGGAGTGTAATTCTGGAACTAGTCCGATAACTCCGCGTTGCCCGCGCTATCATTGGGTGTCGCTAACATCGCAACTGTGCGTTGGGTTAGAGTGCATCAAAGAAACCTCCGACCAACATGCTTTCCTGTTTCAAAATTTAATGAGATCTATAAAGAGTATCTGAAATCCCAAATAGATTACACCATTGTAATCCTCGTGAAAAAATATGCGAGATAGACAACTTACTCGCATGAAACGGACTCCCGACGAAAACATTATTCAACACCGCTTTATGCCCATACGGAGTCTCCTGGGGCCCACACCTCAGTCCTAAAAGTGGTTGGGGGAACTATTCCATGACGATGCCCTTTGAAATTCCAAAACGACTAATCATTCAACCCGAATGGACGTCTATGAAAAAGTCGCAAAACACTCCTCATAGCTTTAAAGACAGCCCCATGGGGACCATGCCTCAACTCTGACTTCAAAGCCTGAAACCTCCATGAACCACATTATCTCGACGCTAGGGTCACAACGCCATTGATGACACATTAAACGGACTCTAGATGTGCTTGCGCCATCCGAAGGAAGAATGCCGACGTAGTACTTAATGAGCGTTCCGCGCCACCGAACCCCCGTCTATAGAATTGAAAATTCCCAAGATCATTTCAAAAAAAATTTATTGAGCCGCAGATTTCACTTCCGTAGACGGCATGCAAAGAGGACATACGTAGTGGAATTTATGGGTGTCAGAATTCAAGGAGACGAACCCCTTTGGGGTGGACCAGTCCGATCAGGCCGGCCCACCTGGTGTGGGTCAACCCACAGTGCCGGCCCACGGCCCTACCGCACGACTCGCGGTCCACTATTCTGACCGAACCTCATGTCTGGTAGCTAGTCTGCACGGAGACCCACCTTTCTTCGTTCTTTGTCTCCCGCATAGGGTCGCGCCCTGCAACCCCCATCGCACTCCGCGACACCCGTCGCGTGCCGCACTGGTGACCTGGGAGCCTGCTGCCACTGGGGAAGCCCGCCACCACCTCTAAGGAGCCCACCACTGCACCATAGACTTGGAAATCTTGATGCCACTGCACCGGACTCTGGAAACCCCTAGAACCACAGGAAAAAGTAGAATTTTGCAGGAAAACTTCCCGGGGTCACCCCAAACACCCCATGACTCAAAAATTCAATCTGATAGGATCGTTGGGAAGCTCAAATCAATAACTAAGAAAATATAGATCTCACTCTAGAATTGGACAACAATTAGATTCCATAAATTGGGTTCAATGGTATATGTGGAATAGTTTTAAAAAAATGCAACTCCTACCTCGCTGGGTGTAGACTGTGGCTTCACCGACGATCCGCCGGAGCCACCGCACCATGGAGAGTTGGGGAGAAGCTCATGATTCTTCTTGATAGGGATACTCCGGGGAGAAACAAGGGGGGAAGTAGGAGGAGGATAGTAGATGTGGTTAAATAGAAAAACACTTAAACGTCCATTGGTAGGCTTTGTACCTGATCTTTCGGCGGGGTTGAGGTTAAGCTGCCTCTAGGGTAAAAACATAATTCTGAGCGCAACTGCTATCTTGGAATTTTAATCCGACCCTCTATTCAGAATTTGTAAAGTTCACTCCCGAGGCCTCTAAATTATGAAAACGCCCCTGGTGGCATTTTCCACAGAAGAGCCACGCCCATGAAAGTTACACCCCTCCTAGGGAAAACGACATGTTCACGACTCAACGGTGCCCTTGGTTTTCCCATCCGAGAAACCATTTAAGAGTTATTCTATTTATTTGGCATGTATAGTGTAGACACACATAAAATTTAATTCAGGCCACACCGGGGCTCAGAATCACACACCGCCTGAACACCCTGCTCTGGAATAACATCAAGAAAATTTCAAAGTCTTAGAGGCTCAAATCCAAGGTTCTTACACATCTATTATGGTCCAATCACATCAATCATGTTTCCATAATCTCTAGAGCTTGAATAATTTTATAAATACCATATATATTCATTATATACATAATTATAATTATTCATATAAATTAGTTATGGAAAATGAATTTAGTCAGTACGTGGAGACGGTAGTTTTCACGTATGTAAGAGTGATGTTTCCATTTTTCGATGAATGAAAAAATAAAACGGAAATACTAATTAAATATAAAAAATAATAATAATAACATAAATATGATATTTTAACATTAAATATATCATAATTTAATCAATAGTGATTGGGGTGGAAAATAATTCTCATTTTAATGTAGAGGAGGTAGTCCACACATAAACGCAAATGATACTTTAATCTCCCATTTGATTAGAAAGTGGTTTTTAATTGTTGTTACATCACTATATTAACACTTATGTATATTTATGATACCATATTAATCTTTTTTTTTGATAAAACATGTTTATGGTAACAATATGAATCCCTAAAATCTAAATATCTTGGTTATATCTATGTATCTGATTTGAGAGTCCTCATTTGGTTTACACATTAAGAAATGTAGTATTGGTATTTAGAGAATAAAATTAGTTATAAAATGAATGGAAGGATTATAAGAATGTTTTTTCTATGTATATTATGATATAGAAGAACAAAATTGTGTTAATAAGGAAGGAGAAGAATGTCCCCTTTTATATATGAGGGGAGGGACTCTCATGAAATTTCAAAAACGATTTAAATAGTATGAGTTCAATTTCAAGGGAAATCGGATCCAAATAGAAATATATTATATTTAGTATAATATAAGGTTTAAATAGATTTAAATAACATGAATTATATAGGTTTTATTGGAAATAATACCCTTATCTCTAGGTTTAAAACCCTCGGTAAACATGTTTTAACTTTAACAATTTTAATAGAATTTTATTATTTTTACTAAACACTATAAAAAAATAAGATGAAAATTTTAAATTATATTAATTATAATGACCACATATATTTAACCTTTTTTATAAGATTTTATTTCTATAAGTTGAAGAATTAAATTTTAAATAAGTTCACAATGCGCAATGAAAACCCATTTTAGTCGATTGAGTATTTAATTATACGGAATAATTTACTTGCATTCCATTAATTTTTAAAAGCATCAGATGAATGTTCAAATATATTATTGAAAATATAATATATAAATTCCATTAAAAAAATTAACTAATAGTAAAATATTTATTTTTTTAATATATAAACACATTACATGTATTAAAACAGTTTTTAGATAAATTAGTTGTTAAGCCTACATATAAAATTGTATGAAAATAAAATTTAATAATAATTATTATTAAATTAATAGTATTTGGTTTAGAAAAAATATATTTATGTCACTTTAATATAATATTTGAAACATAATGGGACTTTAATTTTTACAAAAATGATCGTTTAATTTATAAAAATCAGTATTTTCACTATTCACTGAAAAATAAATCTTTTCTGATAAATAAATTGAAATCACCCAAATATAATATTGAAATGATGATTTAAAAATTAAAATAAAATTTTTCAAATAAAATTTATAAAAATGATTGAAATTAATTATAATTTTTTCTTCAAAAAAATAAAAAGAAACCATTTTTTGAAAAAACAAACATATTTTTAAAAAATAAAATGGATTTACTAAATAGTGTTTAGTTATTCATTATAAATTATTCAATAAATTTTAACAAAAAAATTTATTTTTTCTTAATTTTCATAACATGGTTATTAGTATTCATATCTAAAAAATTAATTACATGGTTATCATACTTGAGTACATCATGGTTAATATAAACCAAGGCTAACCTATAAGGAATTCTATTGAATACATCAAGATTCATTTTAAAATAAATATATTTAAAATATTATGGTGTTATTGACTTAAAACCTCTCTCAAACTCCAGAAATGAATCTAAGGGAACTGATTTTTCTGAAATAAGTGCATGTTTATTATATTTATGGATTTTTTTATTTTATGGAAGAAGATATTTTTATTGTATTTTGACTATATTAAAGTTGATTTTGATGTTTCTTAATCTTGTGTAGGATATGACGACTTAGACAATCATTATTATTTCATGGATCGTTTTCAAGAAACTATTAAATCACTTTTTGATAAACTACTAGTGCTCTTAGATTTGATCAAAATATGAGTATGATAGTTACTAAAGATAATGATGTTCTGGCCATGACATAGGTGGAAATATTTTTAAGGGGGAAATCCAAGAATATCAGTTTGTGTTATCCAATTTTTATTTATTTTATTTATAATTATAATTTCTTTAATTATAATGGGTTAAAATAATTTTATTTATAGGTATAGCTTGAATAGTTTTGATGTTTCATAAGTTCATCTTTATTTTTAGTTATCTAACATTTATTATAAAAAAGGAAAATAAATAGATTAGGGGGTGAAGATATTCCTAATTATTTATCAAGAGGAATGAGAAGAACATGATTTTAATACTAATCTTGTAAACTAGTGTGTATGGAAGCACAAAAGAATGAAGAATTTATTGTGTTTTCTAATAAATAATCTAAATCCCTATAGGATTGTTGATGAACAAAGCGCTATCCAACTTTAGACATTCTAAAAATGAAAACCCTTTAGGGGTTATCCTATGATTTTAATATTTTTTATTTATTTTCTTTGTTTATCATTCAATTAATTTTAGTACAATTTTTTAATTTTTTGGTTTTATTTTTAATGATAATAAATTGGATGTTTATCCACATCCACTCCAAGTATTAAATACTAAGGTTTAATCCTTTTAACCAAACCTTTTAGGTGCCTAATTTTTACTACATGATAAAAAATGTGTGGGGAGAAGTACAATATTTAATTTGTCTTTGATATTTTGGTTCTTTTAATAAATTTTTTGATGATAACATCAATATTCATGACATTTCAATTTTTCATTTAATATCATTCCGATTTTCTACTGTGAACATGGGTGATTAATAGATTATATACTATATTGTAGGATTAATTAGAAACTTGTGTTGAAATTTATTGGTGTTATGGTTTAATAAATAATTGATCATTGCAAACTATTTTGAAAAAAATGTTACCTATTTTTTATCATCATTAGGAATATTATTTACTTAAAATTTTCTCAATTAATGTTGATGTCCTGGGACTCACATATATAATTTTAAAACCTAGAATGTTGTGTTTTGGGATAGATCAAGGTTTTTCTTCAGGAGTCATGGGTCAGTTTTTCAAAACAGGCAATCACTTACTCATTTTTTTGTTTTTCATTCTTTTTTAATTAAAATTATTAAAGGAATGATATTTGATATGTTTTTTTAACAGTATAATATTAAAATAGAATTTATAAAATAGACATACATTGTTGGGGTGAAATGTAATGGTTTTTAGTTTGATAACAAGGGGTTCTTCATTGTCAAGTTTATTCTCAACTAATAATAAGATTATAAGAAATTATTTATTACTAATTTATATCTAAATTTGGAGACTATTCACATGTAGGATACATCCTTATTTGTGTCTCAAATCATATGTTATTGATTACATGATGTAGAAAACACAAATGATATATTATCTGTGTTAAGAGATAAGAGGGAGTGTGATCTCATTAATTTGAGAATACACAAGTAAAATAGGATATAATATAATGATTATGTATCAAATTAACTCACATTAACTTCTACATTAACGATGAGAAAAATAAATTGATGAAATAAACAATAAGTGAACCAAAATTCAAGTTTTATCTACCCTAAGGACCAATATATCATGTCAGGTCACAATAATCAGGGGATTTGATAGATAAAAAAATAAAAATAGGTTATCAGAATATATGGATTAGGATTTAAAAGGGGGAAGAAAATTTCACATCCCAGAATATTTAGTGAAAATAGATTTAGAAATAGAATTAAAGAGAATTAAATTCCATTCTATAATATATGTGTGCTAAAAATTTTATAAAATGCTAGAGGGAAAATATTTAAAAGTACCATGAATTCTTATTTATCCTATTTTAATGAAATTTAGTGAGATATAATGAAATTTCATTTCCTCATATTAATTACATGTGTCACATCCGACAGTAGAGATAGATCTAGTTGAGAGAATCTCTATGACTTATCCTTGAATTGTTTTTTTCGCATGATCAAGTTACATACCTTCAAGAATAATCTCAATCTGAAGACTTTAATTAATTTACGACATAGTAAAATTCAGGCATTTTTTAGATTCCTCGTATGAATAGAATAGGTGATACATTACTTGGAAATATCTTAGAATTTTCTTGAATTTGGAATGGGCATATTTTACATGTTGAGATTGGGTGGAGAAGGCTTTAAAATTGTCAGACTATTAGATGTATTTTTTATTGAATGATTTCTGTATAAATAAGGACTGTTCCAGGTTCTCCTATCATCAATCATGGTCTTGGAATGATATGTGTTTTCTTCAATGGACAAGTTCTGAGATTCCATTAAGGAATTTGGACCTCAAACGGTATCAATAGAATGTGTAATTAATCGAACACCATGTTTGGGCCCAATAATGGTGACTTCATAGAGAGATAAGGAACTCATTTTTTCAACCATATGAATATATTCTTGAATTTAAAGGTTTATTACTATAGAGGTGGTGCATCAATATTTCATCGTCAGATCAAGATGGGTTGGAATGAACTGTACACAAAAGCTCTAGATCAGTGTTATAGGATGTTATATTTGGACATATTTATGTGTAGTATCATGGTTATATAATATAAATTCATAGAGGAATTTAATCAAATAGTAGGAGTGAATTATTTTATGGAATCACATATGGTGAACATGGAATCATCAATGTCCCCTACACTTTTAATACATGCATAGGGAATCCACATAGGTATGTAACAAAAAATATACCATCTTATTTTATCCTTCCTTAATAATAGATCAACGGGGATTAAATCAGCCTTCTCTATGACACAAAATTATTCACCTATTTTGGTTGAGAAATGATTAATTTATCTCTTTTGTATCTCCTTAGGATTCTGTTCTTCAGGAATTAATCATGTAACTTTATCATATACCATTATGGGTATAGAATATAATTATTTTAATGGTAATGAATTGTGTGAAAAAGGTTCAAGGGGATTCATTTGTGAATAAATATGTTCAATGAAGTTGTAGGCGTGATCAGGAAATTTTACTCTATGAAATACTTTACTACAATGCGTTGAGTTTGGATAGAGATTCTCCAGGATGATTCATGGAGGGAGTATGCTTAATTATGTAATGGTCATATTTGAATTGGGAGTGGGGGAATGACCAGTTAAGCAGTTTCAGTATGGTTTTTTTGTGTTGTAACCAATTAATGGTGTGGTATTTAGAGAATAAGTGCATGAATGATTGAAAATTTTTCTTGCTGTAAGTTGGGTGAGTTTGAAAAAAATGGTTATTTAAATCTTATATAATTAGTCAACTAAAATTTGTGATATTATCATAAGTTGGGACAGTGCGGTGTGTTGAAGAAACATTTCTTGAGGAAATTTCCATATATTCAGTTTCAACCTGAACAAAGTGAGTGATACTTTTTTATAGATTGATTAAAATTAATTTCATAAAATAATAAAAATTGTTGCAAAGAATGGATATTATCCAGTTAACATCATAAACTCATTCTTCAAATAAATGTATTGATTTCACATATTTCCAAAATATATTGAAAAATTAAAATTCACGATTAAATGTATTTTTCATATTAATTTCATAATAATTCCAAAATTGAATAAAAAAATGGAATTTCAGAACTAAAAGCCTACAAAAAATGTAATTCCAAATTTTGAGTCAATATATGGATTTGATTATAAAAAATTAAAGTGTCAACTAGCCTAAAAAATTATAAGTTAGAATATTTTTCTAATAAAATATAAATTTTAATAATTATATTAAATTTATGATTTATTTGTATTTTAAATTACTTAAGGGTATAATTTCTAATAAAATCATACAGCCATTTTAGAAATTTCAATCTGATCACTTCAAAAAACATGAATTATTACACTCCTAAGAAATACAGTGGATTCAATTATTAAAAATCATAATCATAGAGAGGTTCCTTAGATGGTTCATACATACATACCATAATTCAATGAAATCACAAATTCATCCATAATTCAAAAACATCATAATTAATTTATGATTTCCAATATTTACCTTACATTAATTCAAACATATGTTCATTTTTTAGGTGAGAAACATATATTTTTTAAGTTTAATGGAAATTTTAATTAGAAAAACCACCATTTATCACATTTTGTGAGCTTAGTTATACCACAAATATTATTTTCACATCCTTAATATAAATTAATATAATTTGTTATAAAAATATTTACCAATTATTCATTTGGGATCAACATTCCCCTCACTAAAATGAATTCATTTTTGAAAATTAAGTACATTACTGATTTTTTTGTATCCATATATTTGAAAATAACTTATTTAATATGAAAAAATTTCATTACTCATGAACCCAATTCTTAATTTCACAAGAATTCAAAATTGGATCCCAAATTACTATTTTAATCCCACTTTAATGGAATAGTTTTTTGGAGTTGACTCCTTAAGGTTTTATTTTTCCCAAAGGCCATGAAAATATGTATATATTGAGACCTCTAGTTCCCCCATGTTAATATTTTATTTCCATAAATATCATTTTAATAATTTCTAATTCCATGTTATAAAATAGAATCTCTATAAAAAACAAACATGTTTCCTCAATTATAAAGAATTTTCATCAATTTAAAAATCTATGGTACCCTCATATTTAGGATTTACACTTCTTCTGGATAAAACATCATGTATTTTCATGTTTCCTAATTTAGAAACACTCACGTAAAATATAATATTAGAAAGAAATCATCATTTGTTTATATATAAATATATACATAATATTTAAATTCAAAAAAAAATTAAAATATTCTTAAATAGTTTGAATTCTTTAATACCATATACATATTCATCAATATCTGGTAAGGTCCAATAAATGGACAAAGAATAGCAGTAATACATATTTTTGGAAAGATAGATTCATCCTGGTGTTATTTTTCAACTTAGTTGAGTTATGATCCCTCTTGAATGTTTGGAAGATATCATGAGATAATCTATCAATTAGTAGTTTATTTTTGGAATAATAATGAAAATAGAAAATACTGATGAAATATTTTTCAAAATTAAGAAAATGAAATATAGAAGAGAAAGGGACTTTTTTGGGTACTACCCTACCAATAAGTAAGTTATTTTGACTATACATTACATGACAATAATGATATTATATAAATTCTATTGGTTATTAGGTTTGGGTTATAAAAACCACCACATGGTACTTGTTCCATTTTCATTATCAACCTTATTCTTCATTTAAAGGTTATGTTTGGAAGATTAATTCATGTCCACCCTATTGATAATAAAAATAATGATAAAAAATTCATCTATTGTCTCACTTATTTTGATGATCACAAACACCCATATATGTTTAACTGATGAAGTAAAATTAAGTGAATTCCATGAATACAATTATTGAAATATTTATATTATTTACTCTGAAGATATAGAAGTAGTTTTTCTATTATAAGTTTTTTTGGAAATTTTTAAGGATTTTTGAATTAATATTATGAACCCAATAATTTTAGAGAATCATATGATTGGGAAACTAAATTTTGTTAAAGTTATTTACTTTTGTCCCCAACAATTCTGCTAACTATTTGTATTAGTAACCAAACTTCTTCGAAGAACCTTATGTTAATGTATATATCATATGGTTATTTATTCCAAATTATTGAATCAATTGTACATTTTTAACTATAAATTTAAAGATGTCGTATTTCGAGAAAACCCTGTATTTGGAGTAGTTGTCTATAATTTTTGATTTTGAAATGTTTTCTAAGATTTCATAAATGGATTTTTTGAAATAAATATCTATTTAGAATCCATTAAATTACTTATTCAATATATTTTAATAAACATATTAAATCTTTAATATTTCTATGGGATATTAAATGACCAATAGATATTTAAATTCAAATTTGAAATATGATAAGTGGTTTGAGTATTCTGACTTACATTAGAAAATTTCCAAATATATTTGATTTGTATTCACATGTTGTTATTATTTATTCGAAATTTTTTATTATTTGTAATGATATTATATGAAAAATAGATCTATGATTTTAAAGTGATGATATATAGTAAGTTAGATTTATATACTTTTTCAAGAATATTGAAAATCAAATTTCCTACTCGATTTTTCATTAGATTTATCTTTTATAGAGGAAAAAATTATACATACTTATTTGTCTAAGATACATTGTTTATTATAGGAATTCAGTCATTGAAGGTTTCATGACTAAAATTTTAATAGATAATAGTTTTAATCAGCTGCAATGTGTTTGTCCAAATTCAGTTCATTTTTATTATTCTATTTTTTGTATTTATTTGATGATCAATTGAAAAAATATTTGTTTTAAATTTGTGATTACTTGATGTAAATACTATGTAAAAAAAGAATATCCATATTCAATTTTTTTTTGCTATAAATATTATTTAAACCAAATTTCAATAGGAATATTATATTATTCTATTAGAGTGTCTAGAACTTATAATCTGTCATAGTGGTGTGTCATATTCTTGCACAAAGTTGTGTATATCATGGTTCTATATAAAAGAAATGAATTTTTGGAAATGATTCAACTAGTCACACTCAGTTGTATAGGACCCCATTAAAAGGACATGACTTTTGAAAATCATCAGAATTTTAGAGAAAGCATTGGTGGAGTGGACTTAGGGATCTTTGTTCACCTAACTTCTATAAAAATTATCGAGTTATTGTTATATTTATTTTTTAACAACTAAATATACTTGAAGAAAATAAAACATAATTGAATTCATGATTACAATGGGGGATTAATTTTAATTTATCCATATAATTTTTAAAGAACACTATTAACCCATATTGTGTCATCACATTTTCTAACCAACATTTGGTTCCAATGTTGATCTTTTTTAAAACAATTTATTTAGCTTTAGAAAGCATGAGTTTAAGATATTTTCAAAATTTTTTGATTATGGTTGAACTCACAAACATGATTTCAATGATCAGATAACCATATTTAAAAATATTAAGTTATGGTTATAGGAAAGTAAGAATGGTTATTTATTTGGAAAATGACATATTTAAAGTAATTAGAAAATTGTAAAACATTATAAAACTCAAAGAGAACTAGAATAATGTGATGTTGTGAATGAAGTTAGATATGATGAAAATTCAAATGTTATAGTTGATATAAGCTATGAAATTATACTAGATGATTTTAATTTTGTTTCTAAATGTGATACTAACTATAAGGAATGTAATACTACATTTATTTCCTATTAAGGTACTATCAACATCATAAAAATGAGATACAAGACTACAAAGATAATGTTTTATAACCTCATAATGAATGATGGTTTTAGAATAACTAAAATTAAAATTATATTTACAAAAATAGTGAATGGTGTTATTTCCATTATGGCATTGATACTAGAACATAATCCATATTTTAATGTTCTTAATTTTTACACTCAAAATGAAAAAATACTACTAGAAAAAATACGCACTTGTTAATGAGGTAACAATGGATGAATTGATTGGAATATTAATGAAATTCAATGTAGAAATTCTAAATGAAGAATAATATCATATAATGATCAAAATTGAAAATAATTCTAAATTTTCTGGAAAAAAATAAATTAAAAATAATATTGAGGATGATGTTATATCCTAATGTGATTCTAGCTATTCAAAATCGGGAGAAGAGATATATAACGTATCTTGAATGTTTAATAAATTCATTAAAAATAACATAGGCTTCATGATTTCATACAATTAATTTATAAATATTTATTTTGGATTTAAATAAGTTATCTAATATGAATACAATAAAACTTTTCATAAAAAACTTGATTTCTATATCTGATAGATAGAAAAGGAAAATAGAATAGATGGAAAATAAGTAGAAAATTAAATATAACTATGAGAACAAAGGTAAAAGGGATATGAATTTCAAATATATTGTTTCTAAAGATTATATGATCTCTTAAAAATATGATTTATAGAATTAAAATTCAAACCTAAAACCCAGCATGTTCTGTATGGATATGAATGATCAGGTCAAATCATACTACTATTATGGTTCTAATTCATAATGTTGATGGTGTTTTAAATTATTTGAATAATTCCACATAGTTTAGTGAAAATATGAATACATTTTAATGATGTACAAATCCAGGAAAAGTATTCATAATGTTATTATAAGTAAAAAATATTCCATTATAAAACAAAATTGTGATTTGAAAAAAAAATTATATAAATGTACTTCAAGATGCATTGTTCATAAAACTAGAATTACATAATAACAATATAAAATATAATATATTAAATTTTTTTATAATATTATGTAAGGGATATTAGTCTTTAAATATGATCCTTGGGAATAATTTTATCAAAAGATAAAAAATTGGCATTGTCAATAATGGTGAAAACCCAAAATTTAATAGTAACTATTGTGTGCCTAGTTCATAGAGTCACAAAATTAATAGGTTTACTTATTTTTATATGGAAGTAAATGATATTTTTATAACATGTTTTACATGAAAATACTCATATTACTATTAGAAATAAATCTCTTATTTCTAGAAATTTATCTGAAATTAATTATACAAGTCTTGATAAAATAAGATATATTTGCATTGCTAAATCATTATCGGCTGAAAAAGTTGAACCGAAGAGAATTTAGGTACCAAAATAATATTTTATTTGATATTTTTTAGTTAAAAATGTATATGAATAGAAGTGAACCTTTTTTACATAGAAAATGGATGCTCAAGGAAAATTTGTGGTGAATTTTTAAAATTTCATACATTTTCATAAATATATTGAGGATTGGTTACCTATGGATCTAATACTAAATGGAGGATAGTTGAAGTTGGATTAGATTGAAACCCAAAATCAATTATAATTTTCAAATATCTATTAGTACAAGGGCTAAAAATAATTTTTCGAATCATTTATCAACATAGTGAGGATTTATTTTTTTTACATTTTCAAACTATGTATTTTATTGATAAACTATTTATGTATAGAATATTGAAAATTGAGAATGTCTATAAATTTGGCCTTAGTTATTCTGTAAATAAAAAATGAACATCATAACCACAAGATTATACGTATCTATAATATGGAATGGTACACTTAGACATTGTAATATATTATTATTATATAATTTATCTATGAAAAACTTCGTTTCTTATTTTCCCATACATAAATTTTATAAAAATAGAGTTTATGATGCCTACCAAATAAGAAAGAATCACATGTCTTCTATTAAATCTATTATCATGTTTTTTACATCTAAACCTTTTGATATTATATAGAAGGATTTTTCGGGACAATCATGATTTGAAATCTTGAATGGAATGTTAATCACTATTTTGGATTATTATTTTTCTTATTTTGTCTAAGCTTATTTTCTAAAATTTTAAATATTTTTCCTTTTTGTGAGTTTTTTAAAAAAATTAAAATTAAAAAACACTTTAAAAAAATTTCACTGATACGTTATCATGGAGGAGAGTATTAGAATCAAAAATATTTTTTTTTTCTTACCACATGGTATTAAAAATTATTTCTATACTCTATAAACACCACAATAGAATGAAAATATAGAAATAAAAAGTATTACTATCAACGAAATGATAATAACTATATTGAATGAATATAGTCTTCAAGATTTATTTTGGGAAGAATATGTAAGTACTACATTCCACATCATAAATAGATATTTGATCAAACCCTTATTTAAAATGATACACTATGAGTAACTGACTAACATAAAACTAGATGTTTGATACATTAATGAACATTCTTTAGAAAATCATTATAAAAGACATAGATGGTGGTATCATGACTAAAATGAATGTCAAAATAATAGATGATTAATTATAATTATTTTCTTATTTAAATCTAAATCTATTGAAGAAGCCTAAGTAGATGAGAGTTGAATGATAAAATTTCTGGATGAACAGACTTAATTTAATATGAATGAAGTTTGGGAATTATTTCATAGGACCATAACCTATTTTGTAAGAATAACCAAATATGTCTTTCAAAATAATAAAGATGA
Organism: Viscum album; assembly: GCA_963277665.1. NCBI lineage: Eukaryota > Viridiplantae > Streptophyta > Magnoliopsida > Santalales > Viscaceae > Viscum > Viscum album. Next base: position 1,942,728,969 of record OY728140.1, on the reverse strand, counting down.
TCTAATTTTTTTTATGACAGAGGACATGCACATCCTTTATTCTTAGGAATCATATATTAATTTAAAAATATATGAGATATTTGCAAAATTTTTTAACGTTTTAATTGATCGAGGAATTTTATGATGAGAAAAATCCAGTTATTGAATACACTTATCTACTAAATTCTATTTTTAAAAAATAATAAATCTCATTATGGCCTTACAAAACCTTCAGTTTTGTTCAAAAGAGTAAATTCTGTTGTTTTAAAAATTTGTTTTCTAGTAGGATTAGCATATCCAACTATTTTAAAAAAAATTAATTTTTAGATAATTTAATAATAAAAATATATGAACATGATATAATTTATGGAAAAATTAACAGAAATATTTTTTATGATTTTCAAAATATATATAAAATTAACTTGAAATGAGTAGGATGGGAAAATTGAATTTGATATTTGTTTTCAAATTTATCTCAAATATATTTTGAATTTTGTTTGTATCCAATAAAATATATTATTGTTTTATTAAAAATAATAGACTTATAAATAATAGGACTTGTGTAAATACCATGCCCACTAATATGAAAATAAATTTGGATAATGTTTGAACACCCTATTAAAAACTGGTTATATAGATTTGTGGTTTGTATTTTTCTATATCTTACAGCTAGTAGACTATAAATTTTGTTGTCTTTTTTTATTTTTTTTAACATTTCATTCAATCACCGATGAATGCCATCCCACAACTGTGAAAATATTTTTTATATATTTAAAACGAAATATTTTTATTACTTTACATTATCTAAATACATCATATTTTATTTTTATTTCATATTCAACTGTTAATTTTGGTGTTTGGAGATTAGATAAGAAAATTGTGGTAGGTTCATTTCACCTTTTTATAACTTCCATAGTTTCATGGTCTTGTAAATATGAAATATCCTTTTTTCATTATCAACCACTGAAGTAGAATAGATATATTTTTGCAGTTTTTGTGCACAGGTGTTGTGGATGAAACATAGTCTTCTATACTTTGAAATAATTTGTAATCACATTCCAATTTTATGTGACCATTTTAATCCAATTAATGTTTTGAAAAATCTTACATGTCACTCTAGGAATAATGAAATTGATACAATATATAATTTTTTAATAGACAATTTCCAAAAGGGGATATATCATTAAAATTTATAAATACCTATTATCTACATTTTTTTTTTCAAAAAACCACTCTCTACTATATATTTTGACTTAAATAGAGGTTCTGTTATTTTTATTTACTTTTATGGTTACCCTTTGATTTTACTCAATTATGTGTAATATAATTTTAAAAATTTTTAAATGAAATTTTAAATTTACAGTTCTATCTTTTTTATTTATTTTGTCTATTTAAATTTACATGTTTATTTTTATGTTTGTAAATTACTTTAGAGAATTAGCTTTTGAAAATTGAAAATCACAATGATTTCTATGAAATTTTTTCTTGAGAAGATGAAATATTCTTTAGGAACCACCATAATTAGACTCATCTCTCCTACCCTAGATCTCACAAACATTCAAATTTATAAGCTCTAAAATTCTCTCAAACCACTACATTCAAACCCTCATCCTTTGATTTCTCAAAATTTAAAAGACCAATAGAAATGAAGAATACTGTCCAAGAAGATCATTAATAAATTGGCCCCCTAGGACCAAAAGATGTGTTCTTTAAGAAAAATTGGTCGATTTTCAATAGATTTTCTAGAAGAATTTGAAACTAAATAAATCTATAGGCTTTCATTGAATTAAGTAAATGTTTTAGGGAGAGAATAAAAAATACATTTTTGAGAAATAAGTTATTGAATTTTATAAAAACATAAAATTTAGTTTTGAATATTTCTAGGAAGTAATATCTTCTGTTGTAAATTACACGTAATTATTTATTTATTCAGTTATCTTGGATCATGTTTCCCACTTCCTATATGAAGTAGAGTTCCATTTGAGTTTAAGGTAAATCAAGGATAGTTACTAGAAATAAAAATAAATAATGTCTTTTAAATTTGATACCCCCTGATTAGATTAATTTTTTTGGAGGATCTAGAAGTAGATTAAATTTTTTTGGTAAAGTTCATTCAAATCCTTGAAGTGACAAGAATATTAGAGATCGACAAAAGTATTTTTCCTAATATTTCTGTGATTTTCTTGATATTGAGTGATATAAAATTTAATTATAGTATATTTAGGTTCATATATATGGATTAGTAATTTCATATAAATGAAAATAAGTCTTTCAATAACAATGGAAGGATCATTTATCTTTTTATTTACAAGAAAGTATTGATCTGTAACATTCAGAAAAATATGAGATATCACTAAAATAATATTATCTCAGTTGGGATTAAATTTTTTTTATAGAGAATTACACAAGGAAACAAGATTAATTTTTGATATAATGTTTAAGAGAAATATAAATATTATTCTTATGGGGTGAAAAGAAGTTTTAATTGGGAAATCTCAGCCATGATAGGTGTTGATGAAGTTAGAAAATCTAAAATTAGTGGATCCACAGGATTAGAATATTTTTTTTGGAATTTCCATTATTCTAATAAACATAAACAAGAGGTAAACTATGTATCCAATTATATCTTATAGGATAGGGTGAGTTCCTTAATTCATAGGTTCATATTTAGATACTTCTAGGGAAACACGTAATGAAGATATTCCTATTCATAGAGCATGAAAAAGGGAAGAACGGGTTCCGTATGTTATATTTAATATGGTTGAAGAGGAAGATACACCAATTCCATCATCTGAGGAAATAATTTATAAAGTATGCAGTGGAGTTTTTGTTGAATAAATAGTACATAACGAAGCTACAGAACATGGGGATCAGGTTGATCATGTTGATAAGTAGACTATTGGGGAAGCCCATTCTGATGAGCATATTAGTAACCCTTTAGAAAAAAACCATTTTTGGTTCAAGGTTGGATATTATATCTACTTGATTTCGTATAATTTAATTATGAGGTTGAAATCGATGAAGAAAGTGGTGTTTTTTTAGATCTTACTTCTCTATCTGGGAAAGAAATAGAAATTCATTCACATCCATTAGTTAAAGCCAGAGGTCCTTCGCTAAGTCCATATTAATCCTCCACAGTTACTGAAGAAGAATTAAATTTTGAAAAGGATACAAATAACTATATCTTGGGTAAGATATATAATTATAATAAGTTGAAATTAGAAGGTATATTATTGAAATTTGAGCTAGATTGTTCTTATAAATCTTATGAAGATCACATAGATTCTTAAGTATCTATAATATAAATCAAATAACTTCAGGATCATCTTCAAATTTTGATTGAAAGTTTTATTTCAAAAAGGTAGTTTACTGTTTTTTAAAGAGAAATGGTTTATCATGTTCATAAAATAAAAATTAAATATATTTTAAAATATGATTATGAAGACGTGAAAAAGTTCCTTGGAAGATAGTTCAAGATGATTTTAAAAAATTTAGCCAAATTCAGAGCTTCTACAACAATTGAAACGACACATCCATATTTTTAAAAGAGATTCCAGTATCTTACTTATATGTTTCATGAAATGAATGATAGAATTTATTTTTTGTTATGTGATATTATTCCACAATAGACATGATTGGAAAATAAACAAGAGCTTTTCATAAGGTTAACTTCTATAGAACCACATGTTCAATTTTTGGTGGATCACCTTCGTAGAATTATGGGCACATATTTGTAGTCAGAAAAATCTATTTAAACTATTATGGAAGTAATTCTAATGATATTATGAAAATTAGTTAGGAAAAAAGGATGCTGATGAAATAATGGGTAGGGTCAATGAATAATTTTTTTTAATTATAGATAGTTTTATAAAAAAATGCATAAGATGATTAGATATTCCTTGAATAATAAATCCCCATCCTTATTATAAATAGAACGATATTATAATCCATCCCTGTATTATATAAATCCATGAGATAATTATTTTTTTCGTCCAAGACATTATATAAAATGTTTTTTTTATTTTGTTCCTTATTTTTTGTTTACTTTTATTTTTTGTAGCTAGTTTTTAGATGCTTTTCTATTTTGAGGACACATTTATCTATGTATACAAAACTCACTAAAACTTTAATACTACATTGAATATGTTTTATTCAATATATTAATATTATTATTTATATCATGATGGTATATAAAATTTTTATAAACAATTATTAACATTTATTCATTAGTTATGAGAAATGTCAGTTAAAACTATTGAAAATCGTTCTTATAAGTTTTATATTTTCCATTTTCATATCTATCTACAATTATTATAGAAATTATCATAAAATAAATATTCTTATAATTATTTAGTTCAACTAAGAATTAATGCATTTGATTTTAAAAATATCTATTTTTGTATCAATCTATTAATACCTATGTTTCTCTTTTTATATTTTTTTGGGTTCTTTGATCATCAAAAGCGGTATATTATTGGGTATAAAAACATTTCCTACAATTTCATTTGTATTCCCATTTATTTTATATCATAGAAAGATTTTATATTTTTTACTAATTAATTTACTCTATTTGAATTTGAGGAATATATTTATTGAAATATTTATTCTATTTTCTCTAAAATATTGACATTAGAGGATGTTTTATATGTTTTATGGACATTTATATGGAGTTTGGAATCACTTTTATGATCTCTATGTTCGCAGAGAATGTTATATTTCCAAACCTAACTTCCTATATGGATATATACTTCTGTACTCAAAATTTAATCTAAATATTTTCATTGGGAAAAAAGGTATTTTGAGAACCATATGTATATATAACTAATGTATGGTTAGTTATCCCAATGTTTTGAATAAACAGTTTTCATTGAATTGTAATGTTGAAGATAATATATGCCAAGAAAAACCTATATTCGTTGCAGTGGTCTAGAGATTTATAATTTTAGATATATACAAATATTTGGGATGAATATTTTATTGGATTAATATCTCATTAAAATTAATTCAAATATCGATTCTAAAGGATTTTAGTCAATGGATTATATTATTCATATTTCTATGGGATGTTACAATTTCCAAGAGAAATTTAAAATGATATTTCAAATCCACTAACTGGTTTGAATATTGTAATTTATGAGGCAATATTTCTGAATATGTTTGACTCTTATCAACTATGTGTTCTTATTTACTCTCAAAATATTTATTTTTTGAAATAATGTGATATTAAGAATTTATCTGAGATTTTGAATTGCAGATATACAATAAATTATATCGATATTCATATTATAAAGGCTTCATAATCCAATATCACAATATTTTTATCATTAGATTAATCTTTTACTAAGAAGAAAACATATACGTATTTCACATATTGTAATGTATTGTTTATTTTTTGAACTTGTTTTTCAAATGTTTCAGGAATACCCTTTAAGAATATATATGTTGTAATATTTGGTTATGTGTTCTTACTACAACTGTTTATGGTTATACTTATATTCAAGTATTTCATTAAAGATAATTTGAAATAAGAATTTCTTCATATAAATAATTATTGGAAGGAATACTTACCTATATATTAGTATCCATAAAATTTCTGTTTCTATGACCACTGTGAGCGGAATATTATTTTCAATAGAAATATTATCTTTTTTGTGTTGGAGTTTTGATTTCATGTAATTAGTCATTTTGGAGTTTCAACTTCCCTGACTGAGTTGTGTATATCATGTTTACCCATAAAAGAACTAGATTGTGTGTTATCTTTCAACATCCTTCACTTAGTTATATAGGTCCTCATAAAAAGAACCTGACTTGTGAAAATAACTAGGATCATAGATTCAGCATTGGGGGATTAGACTAGGAGATATTTGTTCCCTAAACCACTATAAAATTATAGTGTTATTGGCATCATTATTTTTTCATTTCTCAATCTATTTTAGGAAAAAAATACTTCATTTCTCTCAGGATAACAAAGGGGTATGAATTTAAATTTATCCATTGTTTTTTAAAATAACACAATTAACCAAACCCTTGTTTCATCAAATTTTTCAATCAACAATCCTTTTGATTAGTTGTATATGTCATTTGAATTGGGGGTGGAGAGATATTTTTTCATAAGGTGGATTCCCCTCAATTGGTTTCTTATTTAGTAATTTCATATATACATCATCAAGATATTTTTTATTCATGAAAATATTATTGTAATTTATATAGTACTCATTCCAATAAATTGTTAAAATAGGCCACAGTATTCCCCCATCTTATATTAATGCACACATGTAACCCAATGGTTCATCACTGTCTTCTTATTAATTTTAAAAATCATTTCCTTCAATTTATAACAATATATTTTTTCATAAGGAGGATTCCTTGGGTTTATTTTTTTACAACTCCATGTGCTATTCACCTATTTCATGGGCAATATAAATGGTACTACTTTCAGAATATTAAAACAAGGGTATTGAGTTTTTAAATAGTTTTCATAAAAAATTTTTTTATTAAGGATCCATCCACTCCCGTATGTAATGTTTTATAAAACACTTTTTGTTTTTGAATCATCATTTAAAGGTAATTGTAATGATTTTGGTTTCTGTATCATCTAGAAAGTCCTAAAAATACCTTTTGGTCGCCTTATAAATATTATATAATTGGTATAAGTTGATCAAAATATGTGAAATTTAAATAAGGGATATTAGTAGATATTTCAATATATATAAAGTCCAAATTAAAGGGAACCAAGTCATGGTGTCCAACTCTTTTGTTTTAGAAAATATTTTATACTCTAGGTGTAGTTCTTCCTTGAAGTCTTTATGGGAAGAAGAGGGCATTATTGGATATCTTTATTTACTCAAAATATGAACCCCATTATTCCTTCTTCATCCTCCATTTCTTGTATGATTGGTGTTGATAATTAATTAAAAAAAGGAGAAAAATATTTTCGATGGGAATCAATAAAATTAATAGAGAATGAGTCATAGGAAGAAATATCTCCCACATTAATATGAAATTTAATATCTTCTTCAATGTCCATGGACATAATTATTAACTTTGTAAGAATAAGTAGATGTATATAATCCTCTTCTTTCAGATATTTATGTTTTCCCTCTATCTATGTTTATATTATAACCAGGAATTACATTTCATGATCTTCTTCTTTATTCACATACCAAATATTTTCTTCTTCTTTTTTCCTGAGAATGATTAAATTTTTACTTGAGTTCAACAGGAAGACCATTCTGTTCATTCATGTTGAGTAAGAACATCTCATTATCCCCTTTCAATTAGAGGGAGAGATATTTAACTAAGATAGTTGATCCATTATTTATTATATTTCACTCTTATTAATCATATATTCATTTTCAAATTCATGGGTTCCTCTATATGTACCGTAGTTATATAGTAGTTTTTTTGGTCATGTGAACTAATCATAGGAGTGTGTATCGATTTTTTTATTTTTTTATATTTCAATAAAATTGAATAAGAGATAGAAAAATAATGAGTTTTTTACCTAAATCTATAGCAATATGTGAAATATTGTGAGACAATGTTTGGGACTCACATTATAAATTTTAAAACCTAGAATAAAATCTATTCAGATTGATCATGGTTATTATCATGTAGTAGTGAGTTATTTATTCACAATCCTTAATCACATATTCATTTTCTATTCATTTTCTATTTATTTAAATGAATATAAGAAATGATGTGTATGTGTTTCATTTTAAATTTCATGAGATTAAAAGAGAATTAAGATAATAGAAACATATTTTCAATTTGAAATAGAATGATCCTAGGTTTTATCCATTAGAGTTTTCATTATAAAATTTTCTTCACCCATCGATTTGATCATGAATAATCATTAATTTCTGCATTTCATCTATATTGTGAGTCAAGTAACACATTAGAGACTTCAAAAGGAATGTCTAATACACCTCCTTTATAGTGTCATTTTATGAATATTCTCGAATAGGAGATAATAAACCACTATTCAACCAACTCCAATTTTATAATGCTCAACCCCTATCCACACAACATCATGGGTATGATGTGTATGTTAAGAGAAGGAAGGGATATATGATCTAATTTATCATAATGAACTAACATTGATTACTATTTTTTATTTCTATTGTTATTTATTTTAGTTCTTCCATCAGGGTTATTTTTCTCTAAAACTACGTTTTTGCACATATAGAGCATGACACATTGTTAACATGCACGACATTCCAAACTGTGTAGAAATCGTGTAACAAGTTATTTGTTTTTAGAAGAAACAAACTACAAGGTTTTCAAACCATGTATCCTACGCATGTAGAGTTCTATAAGATATCATTAGTGGGTGCATGGTTGGTGTATGGTTTCCTAAACCATTAGACATAACCATGAAAAATGTTATGTTCTTCTAAAAATATTATATAAAATAAAATAATAATAATAATAAATATTTTTGACAACTAAAGATAATTCATCCCCTATTTGGTGATTAATTTTACCCAACCCACTTCTCTCCCTCTATGCATACACAACCTCTCTTATTATCCTCCCTCTGGGTGTCTGGTTGTATTGTTGTTTGTTGCTACAATCATCTCCTGAGAGTATTTACCCTCCATTATAATCTTCGTACTCCCTTCTTATTTTTCTCATTACTTTCTGTATGGTTATTACACAAGGGATGAACCTTAAATAGATTCTAGGGGATTCATTTTTGTTAATTCTTCATGTATAGTGTTTTTGGGTCCCGTTATGGTTAGTTATATCTGAGACTGTTGAAGGTAGTAAATTTTCCACTAGTTTTAGTTAAGGTATCATAATTTTTTTATTATCTCCATTTTAATTAGGTATTGTTTGACCATGGACTCTATGTAATTTTTAGTATATCTTAGACTAGTTTGGGGTATATTTGGACCATCATTCATGAATATGACAATTCATGGATCCCTGAATGTGTATTGCTTTCATATACATGGGTGAGGAAAATATATATATACCCTCTTTCTTCAAATTCCCTAATTGAGGTGTAAATAGATACCTTATAGCTAGGGGTTTATTTATATATATAGTTTTATAGGTGTGTATGTGTAAAGTGATGTGTTTTATTTTCTAGAGGGCATAATAGTCTATCATTCTATGAACCTCTTTGAAGTGGATACAAGTTTCAATTGTTACTGGAAAAAAATATTTAGGTAGTTTCCCTATCTCCAATCCAATAATTTTAATTAATTGATATCTTGAGTGTTTTAAAAGTATTTTTTATTATTATGTAGTATTCATATGAATTATAATTGGTTGTGGCTCTTACAAATATTTTTCATTTGTTTCACATAATTTATCAATGCTTCCAATTGGGGGTTTTTTTTATTATTCACTTTATTCATTGTTTAGGAAAATTTAAAATATTTTTAATGTACAACTGCATCATAAAATGATGTTTCCTAGAAATTAGAGAAGGGAGATCGACACCTTAATTTTTTTTATAGAAATGGAAAACCCAAATTAAAAAATTCCCATTAATATAAAAACATGACATCTGTATAATAAATGTGAGGAGAAAAAAGAGAGCATGCTGATGGGCTAGTACCTTATTTTTGTGAGACATGGAAAGGGGATGTTTATAAGGATGAATAATATATGTGATATGGTGGATGGGTTTTGATGTAAATTTTTTGAAATGTATGTATATGTTTTACAGATATAATATCATATATATTCGAATGAATCACTTGGGAGCCTTGGGTACCTAGGTGGGCGGACTCAGAATTAGTATGTTTGAAAAGTCAGTAGGGCTTTAGCCTAGGCTCCCTGGATAAATTTTTCTATAACACTAACTAGAAAATATGACGAGTCTTTGGGGGCCTACCATGGATTTAACCACTCTAGTGGATCATGTGTGATAACATTTTATATAGTCTAATCACCAAAACTATTAGGATCCTGGAGACCCAACTAACTAAGCTACTTTTGTATTTTCCATGGTGCTTGCTCTATTTTTCTCTAATTTCTCATTAAAATATTTTTATGTTCACTTTGTTTTTATGTTTCCAAACCTTGAGGGTAGTCTTAGAATTAAGTATATTTTATAAATAATTTTTTTAAACCACTTTCATGATTTTAAACTAATTTAATAATATAATGGAAATTAGTTTTTTAAATGAAATATTGTAACATATTTTTATTATATAGTATAAAACCCAATTTATAATTTATAATTTTTAAACTATCATGATTGGATTTCTTTATAAATGTTTGGAATATGGAATTTTATCTCTTTTATATTATCTACCATGCATTATAATTGTTCAAACCGATATTCATTATCATTATTCAGTTTTATGTTATAAAATTTATAGTTATCCCATGGAATGATAAGAGTTATGTGATGGGTGGGGAATTTTGAGGTCTCATGGATATACAATTAGTGTTTAATTTTACTTATTCAGTTTCAAGATTATATTTCATAGTTAGTATTATTTTTTATTATTCTATTTTATTAATCTAGTTTTTCATTTGCTAAAATGTTTTAAGTGAGATATATTTGATACGTGACAATGGTATCCATACTAGGAGGATTAAGAATGCCACTCTGGACATGGTGAAATAGACATGGATGATCGGTTTGGGGTCATTCTGGTTTGGTTCATGAAAAAATGGTATTAGTGAAATTATCCCTTATCATTTCTTGTTGTTTGGATGTTTAGGTCTTAGATTCATAGAATTTATGTTTTTTGTAATGACCCAAGGTTTCATTAATGGAAATGCCTCTTGATCTAATTAAATGTCTATTTATGTTTATATAAAATGTCAACTTCTTTGGTTTTATGTTAAGAATTTTGACCGTTGCTTTTATAGCCATTGAACAGTGATCACATGATTTGTATAAATATACGACTTTAAGAAATCCAATTTATTCGGAAAAAAGAAGTGATGTCCTCATCCAGTAGAATTGCTCCATACAAAGCCCATTTTTCGGAGCTCGGAAATGAGGTGGCGTCTTTGGGATTATCTCATGACCAAGCCCAAGCTGAGTTTCTTCATGTCATGCTGGAATTGGACTACCTATGGGAAAAGTGGAATTTGATAGAGATTACCACCCGAGCGATGTTATCCGAGCCACCCCAAGAGTCTATCACCATCGCACACCTTACCATTAGGTCTAATGCTGCTGTTTTAAGGGGTTATGTAACAAATCGCTAGTACTGTGTTCATTTATATTATTTTTGTATATAATAATGAATATACATCCTTGGCTTATTTTGATACATTGTAAATAGTTTAAATGTACAAATAGTTTTTTTTGTAATTATTTAATTAGTAATTCTATTTTTTAAATAAAGGGATCATTGAATTAAATAATATTTTAATAAAATATTATTATTATTATTAAGTTAATTTTTATTAAATATAAATTATTTTATAGTTTGATGAATTCTATTATAATTTTTATTAAGGTTTAAAAGCGTTTTTGTCAAAACCCGTGAATTTTCGATAAATGTCGGTTTTTATTTTAAAAGTGAAAATTAACATATTTATAAAATAATTTAGATAAAATAAATGTTATTTCTGGAATCAGGATTTCGAAATTATCCAAAGGTGAATTTTTTATAATTTTCTAAGATAGTCAAATTTTTGGGTACAAATTAAATACCGTTTAAATATATAATGTGTTTTATGACATTATAATGACCCAATAGTGATGTAATAAAATACTATAAGCTTTATTTTCGGCCATTGTATGTTTACCATTAAAATAATATGATTTTGGTTTTGTTTGACTTACTTTTCGAAGCATTAATGTACCCCTCAAGACTTATTAAACACCTTGTCTTTTTAAATTAATTTCCATGGGAGTGTGGCTCACCTCCACATAATTAACCCTATTATTTTAAGACATTCGGACTTTGGGCTTATAATATATTTTTTCCTTCTTCCATTGGCCAAAAACCATGGGCAAAAACTATGGGATGGTTTTTGGTTGGGATTAATTTAATATAAGGGGATCCAACCCTAAATAATAAAGAATTCCCTCACCTTTACTATATAAACCAACCCAAGCTCCCACTTACTCCTCACTAAAAGCCTTTTGAGTTCGTCCAACCTCTGACCTACTCCTTATATAATCCTCCCAAGGTTCCCCAAGCTCCCAATAAGCCTCCCATAAGCCTCTCGCTAGCCTTTGGAAGCACACTTCCAAGTAAGGGTTTTTTTATTCCTTTCTCATTTTTATACAATTTTCTTTAAGTTGTTTTTCCCTTTTAATTTAAATTATGAATGTTGGGTTATGGTTTCTAACCTCCCTCACACATCCCTATTTATGTTTTAATGATGGGAGACCCCTTTCTCTTTCATTAAATACCTCCCATGTACACCCGTTACTATGCCGAAATTCCGAAAGGAACTTCTCTCTCCTCTTTTATATTCAAGCAATAATTTTGTATCATGAATCTAAATTACATTAAAATTGTTGGAACATGTATCTATATGACCTCTTTACTGTCCATTACATGTAAATATGATGAGGAACACCTTTCTCTCTCATTAAATTCCTCCCATGTACACCTGTTACTATACCAAAATTCCGAAAGGAACTTCTCTCTCCTCTTTTACATTCAAGCAATACTTTTTTATCATGAATCTAAATTCCATTACAATTGTTGGGACATGTATCTATATGAAATCCTTAATGTCCATTACATATAAATATGATGATTAAACCCTTTCTTTCTCATCATCCATTTTTATGAATTCTTATGTCTCGCCGTTACGCTGCCGAAATCGCACCGATTTTCTTAGCCAATGCCATTGTGTAGTGGATACCATGCCCATTTCTCCATCAATGGTATTAAACATTATGCACATTTACTTATTGATTACAATGTTTCATTTATTAATTAAACATTCCTTTATCGTGGATTAAATGATTATGTTTTATGAATCCATGTTTTATGATCTATGTGGCACACTTATGTATGAAATGAAATGTTTAAGAAGGGTGTTCCCTTATAGCGCTCCAATGCATTGGGTAAAGTATATTATCATGAAACGTTATGAATAATAAGTGTTTACTCATTCTAATTCAAGTGAAAAAAGGGTTTACATGTGCTTTATGTTCAATGAGGATTTACTCATGCTCTCTGTGCAATGAGCCTTGGCTCATGCTAATTCCATGTTAAGTGTTGTTGCATCATTTCCATGTTATGATTATCATTCTTTATCATACCATTATGTTCATGTTTCTCTTGTGACCTATTGATATGCCTTATGTCTAATATGTATTGTACTCTTCATGTTATTCCATATGTATTCCCTTACTAGGCTTTGTAGCTCACCCTTTTCTTATGCATGTCCTTAGGTTATCCCATACAATGCTAAGTAAGAGGGACTGTAGTGGTCTTGTAAAGGAAGTTTTCAATAAAGATGTTTTATTTTAATGTTTTATGTTTTTCTGTAATTATCCTAATCCCCAAAGACATTAAACCTCTCGATCTTCTTGTTTTATCAAGTGATGTTTTATGTAATAAATCATGTTTAATTTTGTAATAAAAGCAGGGTTGTTATAGTTGGTATCAGAGGATAGGATTAGTTATTTTTGGGATTAGGATTAGAAAACCCTAGTAAAGCCTTAGATACAAGACTATGTATAATAAAATAACACCTATGTTTTGGTAAGTACTGAGTAAGTGGTCTATCAAGAAAATACATCCCTGTCTGGATACGAGCAGTTAGAGGCGGATCTGGCACAGATGTATCCTAGGGGTAAAACTCGAAAACACCACTTTGAGCTAGACTCGAACGGGAACTAGTGCACGACAACGGGCCTTTCTCCACTCTTTGTTATGACCCTCGCGGGAGATATCTTTTGATAAATTCACAAGCTTAGTATGAACCATTATTAAGGGAATTAAAAAAATACCCCTAAGAATATATGTTCAAAAGTAGATCATGAAAAGCCTAGGTTGAAGACTATAGACTCATGAGGTAAGGAAATAAAAGTTTATTTATAAGTCATCAACTTTTGTCTTTGGATTACACTTTATTTGTTACCCCTATCTTTCCTTTTATTCTATCCAATGGCTGGTAATAGGAGGACTCAAGCTAAAACCATTGTGAAGATCGGTGTGATGACTATAATAATGAGATGCCCAATCCAATGGGAGTGGGAATCACGAACTTTGTCACCCTTCTCACTCAAATAACTCAAATTTTGAATAGAAACATGGGTTAAGAGGAACGTTCAACCCCCTTCCCCCCAAGAAAGAACAACTCGCTATTAAGAGCTTCACGAGACAAAGGCCTCCTACTTTTATTGGATCATCTGATCCCACAATAACTGAACAATGGATCACTTCCATTGAAAAGATCTTCTCCATCCTTCAATGTTATAAACAAGAGAATTTTCTCATGGCGGCTTATCGTATGGAGGGTGAAGCTGATCAATGGTGGGAATTGATAAAAAATACGAAGACAGAGGAGGAGATCAAGGCATTGGAATGGAAGGATTTTCGGAAGATGTTTTTTGATAAATATTTTCTGCGCACTCTCCGGTATAAGATGGAAAGGGACTTCCTTTCCCTCAATAAAAAAACACGAAGAATATGTTAGATCGTATGAGGCAAAATTCACAAGGCTTGCACGATACGCTTCGGGATTTGTCATTACCACTGAATGCAAAGTTGACCGCTTCTTTGGAGGGCTGAAGCCTAGCCTTCGGAAAGCATTGGCGATCTGTGACTTCGACAGCTATGAGGAAATTGTCTGATTTTCCCTCAAGGTCGAAATGGAGATCGGGGAATCACAAGGGTATCAATGGGGTAAGGAGCTTAAGGTTGAATTCAATGCTGGTGGTCTGATGGATAAATCTAACGGTGCATAGAAGATCCAGCACCCTTATTGCCAAAAGTGCGAAAAGAAGCACCCTAGAAATTTCATCATGGGGACGAGGAAATCTTTCAGGTGTGGAAGAGAAGGGAACCTAGCTATTAACTGTTGGCAATAAAGACCCGCGACAGCGATAGAGGAGAGGAAAACTCCATTCGAACCTTAATACGTTGTTCAATGCTACAAATGCAGAGTACCGGGTCATTTTGCAAATCAGTGCCCTAATTTAAGGGTTTTCTGAGGCAACCAACAACCTCCAAGGCAGCAAGGAAGATATTTTTCCATCACTTCTGCCGAAGTGAACCTCGACAACTAAGTGTTGACAGGTACACTAGTAATTTATTCAGGAATAGCGAATGTAATTTTTTATTCAGGTTCTATGCATTCTATTATATCTCGAATGTTTAGGAGAACAATCCCAGCACCACCACAGATCATGGAAGTGAAGATTTCAGTGAGTACGGAAAATGGGGCAATCATTGCATCCCATGAATATAAGTCTTCCCCTATTATAATATGTGGATTGAAATTCCCAGAGAACCTCATCGTACTCCAACTGGTGGAATTTGATGCAATTCTTGGCATGGATTGGCTTTCCATATATAGAGCCAACATAAATTGTCGGGATAGGGAAATCACACTCCATGTGGAGGATCGACCCCCGATTCTTTATAAGTGTAAGGAGTAAGATGAATATCCTTTAGCTCCATAATCTCATGCATGAATATTACTGCCCTATGAGCATGCGTATCTGTTTTAGATGATTGAGTCTAAGGAAGAAACCATCCTTGAAGAAATTCCTATTGTGAGGGAATTCGTTGAAGTGTTTCATGAGGAACTGCCTGGTCTTCCTCCTAGAAGAGATGTTGAATTCTCAATTGAAATTATACTTGGGGCTTTACCAATATCCAAGACACCATATTGAATGGCTGTTGTAGAGCTTGAAGAGGTGAAGAAACAACTATAGTAGAATCTGGATAAAGGGATTATATACCCATGTGCATCACCATGGGGTGCACCAGTCCTCTTCGTCAAGAAGAAGGATAGTTCAATGCGGCTTTGCATCACTTATCGTGAACTTAACTAAATCATGATAAAGAACAACTATCCTCTACCATTAATTGATGAATTGTTCGATAAGCTACGTGGAGCACAATACTTCTCCAAGGTGGACTTGCGGTTGAGATATTATCAAGTAAGGGTGAAGAAGGAAGATATCCCGAAGACTGCTTTTCGCACAAGATACAGGCACTATGAATTCAGAGTAATGCCTTTCAGACTCACTAATGCTCCATCAATCTTCATGGAATTAATTAATAGAGTCTTTATAGATTACCTCGACAAATTCATGGTAGTCTTTATAGATGATATTCAAATATACTCCAAAACCAAGGACAATCATGAGGGGAATTTTAGATCTGTACTAGACACTTTGTGCAAGGAGAAGCTCTATGAAAAGTACAGAAAGTGTGAGTTTAGGTTGAAGGAGGTCTCATTCCTGGGCCATATCATCACAACCAATGGGATATCTGTGGATGCCTTCAAAATATATGCAATTGAGGGATGACCGAGGCCAACATCGGTAACAGATATTCGTATCTTCTTGGGGTTAACTGGATATTATAGACGATTTTTGATAAATTTCTCATGATTGTCCGACCCACTTACCAAGCTAACTATAAAGGGAGTAAAGTTAGTTTGGAGTGATGAATGTGAAGAAAGCTTCAAGGAGTTGAATAAAAGTTTTATCATTGTGTCGTGCTCACTTAACCCACAAGTGGGGAACTTTTTGTGGTATTCAATGATTCCTCAAATAAGGTCATAGGCTGTGTGTTGATGCAGAATGGTAAAGTGATATCATATGCCTAATGGCAGTTGAAAATCCATGAGAAAAACTATCCAATGCAAGATCTTGATTTGGCAGTGGTGATCTTTTCCTTGAAAATTTGGCGACATTATCTATATGGGGAGAAATGTGAGATATATACTGAACACAAGAGTCTTAAATATATATTCAAACAGAAAGAGCTTAATATGTTCCAGAGAAGATGGATAGAGCTTATCAAGGATTATGACTGTTCAATACATTACCAACATCGGAAAGTGAACAAGGTGGCAGTTGCCTAAGTCTGATGGACCCAACGATTCTATCAATGATGAGAATTGAGAAGGATCCAATCTTCTGAGACATGATGAAGATGGACATAGAAATCATAAAAAAGGGAACATCATCAATCCTTTCAAAGATTATTGTTCAACCGTCTCTTTTAGAAAGGCTAAAGGATGCTCAAAAGTATGATTTGGGAATTCAGGAAAAATTGGAAGCTATAGAAAAAGGGAAATCCTCAGAGTTTAATGTTAATGAAGAAGGAATTGTGCGATTTGGGAAAAGAATATGTGTTCCATCAACTCCGGAGTTGAAGAAGGAACTTTTGGATGATGCACATAGTTCAAATTTTTCTATTCACCTAGGGAGCACAAAGATGCATCGAGATCTCCGAGAAAACTTTTGGTGGGATAATATGAAAAAGGAGATCGCTGAATATACATCAAAGTGCCTGGTGTGACAGCAAGTGAATGCAGAGAGGCATAAGTCTAAGGGGATGATGCAAACATTGCCCATACCAGAATGAAAATGGGAGAACATCACTATGTACTTTTTTACCGGACATACGAGGCCATCCAAATACAACAATGCAATTTGTGTTGTTGTGGATCATCATAAAAAGACTACACACTTCATTACTATTCAGGAGGATTTCTCATTGGATTAACTGACACAGATATATATCAGGGAAGTTGAAAGGTTGCATGGAGTACCACTATCTATTGTGTCTGACCAAGATCCAAGATTAACCTCTATGTTTTGGAAGAGTATTCAACATGCTCTGAATACTGAACTAAACTTTAGTATGGCTTATCATCCTCAAACTGATGGCCAATCCGAGTGGACTATCCAAACACTTGAGGATATGGTGAGAGAATGCTAAATGGACATTAAAGTAGGATGGGATCACCATATTCCTCTGGTTGAGTTCTCTTATAATAACAGTTTCCACTCGAGCATCAAAATGGCACCATATGAAGCCATGTATGGGAAAAGGTGCAGAACACCGGCATGTTGGGATGAGGTCAGTGAACGTATGCTGCTTGGACCAGAAATGGTCGAGGAAATAGTGGAGAAGGTGAAAACCATTCAGTAGAATATCAAGGCAGCCTAGAGTCGATAGAAGAGTTATGCAGATTATCATCGACGAGACCATGAGTTTAATATTGGAGATATGGTTTTTCTATACATATCTCAGTGGAAGAAGGTCATGAGGTTTGGAAAGAAAGGGAAGTTGGGCCTAAGGTACTTCGGCCCCTTCAAGATGCTTGATCATGTCAGGGTTGTGGCCTATTGACTAGCACTTCCACCTACCATGGCCAATGTACATGATGTTTTTCATGTTTTCCTCTTAAGGAAGTATATACCATAACCTTCACATGTACTATCTTCTGAGGTGGTACAATTAGAAGATGATCTTTCTTATGAGGAGAAAACAGTGAAGATATTAGATCATAGAGAAAAATTTCTACTAAATAAGACAATGCCCCTCGTTAAGGTGTTGTGGCGAAACCACAAGTTTGAAGAAGCGACTTGGGAATCAGAGGAAATGATGAAGCTGAGTTACCCACATCTGTTTTAGTGTGGGAAAAGGAAAATTTCGAGGGAGAAATTTCATAAAGGGGGAATATTGTAACGACCCAAAGTTTCATTAATGGGAATCCCTCTTGATATAATTAAATGTCTCTTTATGTTTATATAAAATGTCAACTTCTTTGGTTTTATGTTAAAAATTTGGAAAATTTCTTTTAAAGCCTTTGAACAGTGATAACATTATTAGTATAAATATAGGGCTTTAAAAAATCCAATTTACTCAGAAAAAAGAAGCGATGACCTCATCCAGTAGAAATGCTCCATACGAAGCCCATTTGTCGAAGCTCAGAAAAGAGGTGGTGTCTTTGGGCTTCTCTCTTGACCAAGCCCAAGCTGAGCTTCATCATGTCAAGCTTGAACGAGACCATCTATGGGAAAAGTGGAAATTGATAGAGATTACCACTCGAGCGATGTTATCCTAGCCTCCCCAAGAGTCTGTCACAATCGCACACTTTACCCTTCGGTCTTATGCGGCTGTTTTAAGGAGTTTTTTAAGAAATCGCTAGTACTATGTTCATGTATATTATTTTTGTATATAATAATGAATATACCTCATTGTCTTTTTTTGATACATTGTAAATAGTTTTAAAGTAAAAATAGTGTTTTTAGTTATTATTTAAATAAGAATTATATTTTTTTAAATTAAGAGATTTATGAATTAAATAATATTTTAATAAAATATTATTATTATTATTAAATTATTTTTTATAAAATATAAATGATCTTATAATTTTATGAGTCCATTTATAATTTTTTTTAAGATTTGAAATCCATTTTTGTCAAAATCTATGAATTTTCGATAAATGTAGGTTTTTATTTTAAATGTAAAAATTAACATATTTAGAAAATTATATATATATAATAAATGTTATTTCTGGAATCAGGATGTCGAAATTTTCCAACGGTGAATTTTTCAAAATTTTCTGATACAGTCAAATTTTAGGGTAAAAATTAAATACCGTTTAAATATATATTGTGTTTTATGACATCATAATGACCCAATAGTGATGTAATAAAATACTATAAGCTTTATGTTCAGACAATATTTGTTTTAACCTTAATATAATTTGATTTTCGGTTTGTTTGACTTACTTTTGAAAGCATTAATGGACCCCTCAAGACTTATTAAACACCTTGTCTTTTTAAAATAATTTCCATGGGAGTGTGACTCTCCTCCACATAAGCAACCCTATTATTTTAAGAAGATCGGACTATGGCCTTATAAAATATTTTTTTCCTCTTACCATTTCCAAAAACCATGGGCAAATACCATGGGATGGTTTGTGGTTGGGATTAATTTAATGTAAGGGTACCCAAACCTAAATAATAAAGATTTTTCTCACCTTTTCTATATAAACCCACCCAAGATCCCACTTCCTTCTTACTCAAAGCCTTTTGAGTTTGTCAAAATCTACCCTACTCTCTCTAGAATCCTCCCAAGGTGCCCCATGCTCCCAAGAATCCTCTCACAAACCTCTCTCTAGCCTTTGGAAGCACACTTCCAAGTAAGGTTTTTTTTCTTCCTTTCTCTTTTTTATCCAATTTTCTTTAAGTTTTTTTCCCTTTTAATTTCAATTATGAATGTTGGGGTATGGTTTCGAACCTCCCTCATACTTCCCTATTTATGTTTTAATGATGGGAGACCCCTTTCTCTCACATTAAATGCCTCCCATGTACACTCGTTACTATGCCGAAATTCCGAAAAGAACTTCTCTCTCCTCTTTTACATTCAAGAAATAATTATGTATCATGAATCTAAATGCAATTACAATTGTTGGGACATGTATCTATATGACCTCCTTACTGTCCATTACATGTAAATATCATTATTAACTCCTTTCTCTCTCATTAAATTCCTCCCATGTACACCCATTACTATGCCGAAATTCTGAAAGGAACTTCTCTCTTCTCTTTTACATTCAAGCAATACTTTTGTATCATGATTATAAATTCCATTACAATTGTTGGGAAATGTATCTATATGAACTATTTACTTTCCATTACATGTAAATATTTTGAGGAACCCCTTTCTCGCTCATCAAATGTTTTTATGAATTCTTATGTCACGCCATTACACTGCCGAAATCACACCGATTTTCTTAGCCAATGCCATTGTGTAGTGGATACCATGCTCATTTCTCCATCAAGGTTATTCATCTTTATGCACATTTTCTTATTTATTACAATGTTTCATGTATTAATTCCATATTCCTTTATCTTGGAATAAATGATTATGTTTTATGAATAAATGTTTTATGATCTATGTGGCACACTTAGGCATGAAATGAAATGTTTAAGAAGGGTGCGCCCTTATTGCGCTCCAATGCATTGGGTAAAGTATAGTATCTTGATACGTCATGTGCAATGAGTTTTGACTCATTATAATTCAAGTGAAACGAGGGTTTACTCATGCTTTATGTGAAATGTGGATTTACTCATGCTCCATGTGCAATGAGCCTTGGGTCATGCTAATTCCATGTTAAGTGTTGTTGCCACATTTCCATGTTATGATTATCATGATTTATCATGCCTTTATGTTCATGTTTCCCTTTTACTCTATTGATATGCCTAATGTCTAGCATTTATTTTACTCCTCATTTTATTCCATATGTATTCCCTTACTGGGCTTTGTAGCTCACCCTTTTCTTATGCATGTCCTCAGGTTATCCCATGCAATGTTAAGTACGAGGGAATTTAGTGGTCATGTAAAGGAAGTTTTCAACAAAGATGTTGTATTGTCATGTTTTAAGTTTTTATGTAATGATCATATTCCCCAAAGACACTAAACCTCTCGATATTATTGTTTTATCAAGTGAATTTTTAGGTAATAAATCATGTTTAAGTTTGTAATTAAAGCAGGGATGTCATATTTTTAGTCATGGGTAGGTTCTTGATCACCACCTATTTGGGAGTGTGTTTTATTTTCTTTGGTGGTATGGGGTGGTTATTATTCAAAATATGATCAAGGATCTCAGATATTTTTAGGGACCTTGGTTTGTTGTAGAGATTTTATGGTTAGCATTTAACATTTGGTGTTTATTCTACGAGGGATTCTGAGGGTTCATGGATACCATGCATGGTCTTGAAAACCATGTGAAGACCATGGAACTACCTCTGGTGACCCCATATGTGCTCACCTGTTTGGAATCCCACCAACCAAAACATAAGGCAAAGCGGTGTATAATGGTCATTCCTTAAAGATTTTGGGATTATAGATCATGTATTCGGTTCATTTTTTTATTAGTATAATTTGATTTAGTATTGTTTATTTTGGATTCCAAAACAATATATGTTCTATATATTTTTGTTTTTCAAATAAAAACCTTTGTTTATTTGAAAATGAAATGGGTTGTTTTGAAAATGATTTTTTTTAAATGGAATCATTTTTGAATATTATTTATGAGGATTTGGAATTTTTTGTGAAACATGAAATGAATGTTTCTTGGAAATTGGAAATTTGGAAATGATTTTTTTTGGATGATAAGGGCTGTCTTAAAATTGGTTGGTAATTTGAATTGGGTTCAATGTTTGGTTTTGGAAATGGAAAATGTTTTCAACTGACCATGTGAATTCGTAATAATGATCACATATATAGATATGTTCATGCAAAAAAAGAGGATAGCTAATGGTATGTGTGGTGGTGTAATTTATATGTTAAGAATATAAATTCAAGGATTCATGGGATCAAAATGGAAAGATTTTTATTTTAAATTATTGTTATGTTTTTTGAGAATGGTTTTTATAATGCAAGGTTTCAATGTTATAAAAAGTAAGGTAGAATTTTTTTTAGTTTTTTCTTTTGATGTTTGGAGTCTTCTTTTGTGATATTTTGGTTATCACATGATTGAAATTATGTAAAAAGGGTGTTTTTATTTGGGTCATTATTTTTGATTGAGTTTTGGAGGTTTTATTTATTATGTGATTTGATTTAGTTTTATGCTTATTATTTTTATAGGATTACTATATAATGTATTTGTAATGACTGGGGGTATATCTCATGGATGTCTTCCAATTATGTTCAATATGGCTACTTGAGTCACCTTAAGAGGTCTTGTAGGTTTCTTTACAAGAATAATAGATTTATGTTAATGTGTTTTAGCTCCTTACTTCAGGGTATTATATGATTCATGCCACTAGGGATCCAACCAAAGGCCTCGAAGTGAATATTTTCACATAGTGGAGTGGCAACCAGGTATTGTGGATAATGATCCAACTTGTTTTTTCTGCCATCATAAAAGAAACCATATGTGTTTTCCCTCATCATTTTTCTATATTTCTTTGGAATATTTTTATTTTTTAGATCATGTTTTATACGGAAACATTATTTGTTCTTATCAAGTTTGAGGTGAAACTTATATTGGGACATTATGAATAAGTATTTTTCTGGGTATCCCTTAGATAAATCCATAAGGAGTATGAATAATTTCAATGATTTTATGTTTTAATGAGGTATATGCCTTGGTGTTTATATAACTTATTTAATTGTTATGGTCTTGGTCTAGTGGTTCAGAAGATTAGAAAGGGTTCAATGTTTCATTTGATCTATTGGGTTCACAATGGGTTGGTGTTCTAATCAATTTGTTGTGGTTTTCATTATTTTAGTTAGACTATTAAAATCATAGTTATAGGAAGTGTTTTTGGTTATTTGGAATTGTATTTAGGATATGTGGGTGATTTTAGTTCTTCTTAGTAGTACTATGATCTTATTCATTCTCTTGGGTATTGTACACTTGACATATGTATCTTTATGGAAAATAAAAAAAATTATTTCTTTATGGTGGTGGTGTTCATCATTTTATGCATCATTATCCATGATTGGTACTTTTGGGAACTCGTATATTATTCTGTCAAGCTAAATAGTGGTTTGAATATATTCATAAAATAGAGGGGATACAACAATAGTTGGAACTTATGGTGAACCTACTTTTCTAGTCTTTGTGTTTTTCTTATTATGAAATTTTTTATAGTTTCATGTGGGATTCTTTAATTTATGTCCACCTTACCCCAACCATAGTATTTTAGATGACTTGGATAGTGTGTTATATTATGGATTATTATGAAGATATAAAATTAAACACAATCGGTTTCCTTGAATATTTTATTTTATTTTTAGTGTATTCCATGTATTTATGTTGTGTTTTGAAATTTTTGTTTCATTCATTAAATATTTGTCTGAGATTTGAGTTCTTTATTATATCTATTTACCTTTTCATGTATGGATTAATTTCATTTAAGATGACCTCTTTAGTTTCTTTCAAGATTATATTTTTTTAATAATGGCGAGGAATAGATCATGGCATTTATTTTTTGAGACCACCATCACATGTAGTGGTTTGTTGTCATTTAATGATGTGAACGACAGTACATTTTAGACCTTCAAGGTGAATAGTTTATCAATGGTGGGGTGTGATTTTGCACCCCAACCTGACATTGATTAAAATTTTATATATTTTTATGTCCCTACCAACATTATTTTTTCCTTATGGGAGATTCTTCTATGAAAATATATATTTTCGGAAAAAAAATAATATATCATGGTTAAAGAACATTGATTTTTAAACAATTAGAAAAAATGTGAAAATTTCTAAATTTTTGTATATATGAACAACAAAACCATAACATAGTTTTCCAAACCATGAAACCTGACCTTGAAGGGCACTCCAATATTGCTATAATAGGACCACAACTTTCTAAATTGTTCATTGTGATCATTTAAAAAAAATCTAATATGAAAAAAAACAAAAAAACTAATAATATTATGTTTTAATAGTCATATAAGGCTCCCCTAGTTCTCAATGTGTTTCAACCCCATCCTCTCTCTATCAACTTGTGTGGCCTCCCTCCTTCCCCTCTCTTCAGGTGTCCAATTTTATAGTCATTTCTTGTGAAAATTATCTCCAATGAGTTATTTCCCTCCTCCATTATCCTTTTCCTCCCTTTTCTTGGCTTTGTTTCTCTCACATGTAATTCAAGTGATATAGATAAACAAAACCTGATTTTTGGTTATTTCATTTTTTTGATTATATATATATTAGGTTATTAGGACCAAATAAGGGCGCTTCATTCCAGGACTATTGAGGTAAGGGGGTTCAGAAATGGTTTTAGGTAAGTTTCCTTATTTTTTTTTCATTAGTGGAATTTTAATTAAGGATTTTGTAATTTTTGGGTTCATTTTATTTTTATAGTATACCTTTGTCCTCTTTAGGGTATCATTGGAATATTATTCATGAAGGTGTGAATTTTTTTCCTCTTGAAGGTGACTTACAAACATATACATGGATAAGGCATGTATATATACACCCTCTATTTACATATTCCTTCACAGAAAAAGGATAACTACATTGTAGCTGGAGGTATTTATATATATATATATATGGTTGTATGTGTAAAATTAGGGGTTTACTTTTCTAGAGTCCTTTCTCGTCTCTCTTACTTCCATGGACCTCTTTGATTTGTATTCTTGTTTCCAACCAATCATGTGACATGTTTTGAATAATTTTCCACATGTATAAGACATTATTTTGAATTCATTGATTTCTAGAGTGTGTTAAAAGTTTTTTTATTAAAAAGAATGGATATAAAAATAAAATTTATTGTGGATCTTAGGAAAAAAATTCATTAGTTTTACATAATTTACTTAATATTCTATCATAGAGGTTTCTTGTTAAAATATTCTATCAACCATGTTTTTTAAATTTTAATTAATTTCCAATGTTTATCCTATTTACTAAAATATTTTTATTTAAAATTTTTAATGCCTGGTTTTAACCCTAAATAGTTTTAATGAAAAGGAAACCCCCTTAAGGAATCCCCCCTTGAATTGAAAATGTGATATTTGTGTGTTAAATGTGTGGTGTAAAAAATGCGATTGATGATTGGATAATTCATTTATTTCATGTGACATGGAAAGGTGATGCTATTAAAAAAAGGTGGTTAAAGGGAAATGAGAGGATTTATTTTTAGTGTAAATAATGTGATATGCATGTATATATGATCTTGAGTAAAACTCGCCACCATTTAAATAAATCACTTGCTAACCCCAGGTACCATTGAAGGTGTACTAAGGACTAGTATGGGTATTGAGTTAGAAAGGCCCAAAAATAGTCTCCCGAAAAGTATTAAACTAAAAATAATTAAACAATATGATGACTATTTGGAGGAACACTAGAACATTGTCTTGGAACTCTCTATTTTCTCATGCATGAGAGAAAATTACATGGTTGGATCCTTGAGAGTATGAGGATCCTGGTGACCCAACATACTGAGATACATAGGTATTTTCCATGGTTCTTGCTCTTTTTTTCTTCAATATTATGTGTAAATATTTTTATAATCCACTTTGTAGTTAGTTTCCTATATCTTGACTCAGATTTAATAATTTATTATATTTTATAAGGAATTCTCATGAAATGTATTTTATTCTTTGAAAAATGTTTTGAAAATATGATGGAATGTAGTTTTTAATGGAATCATGTTACTTATTTTTGTTAAAGAGTATAAAAATATATTTATATATGTCTAATTTCCAAATTAGAATTATTGTATTTAGTTTTATAGGTAAGGAATGGGGTTTCCTTTCAATTTTTGATTTATTACTGGGCATTATAAATGCTCATAACTACATAGTTTATCAATTTTCTAGTCTAGGTTATCCAATTTGTGGTTCTCTCATAGAGTTAATGTAGTCCATTGATTGGTGGTGAACCATAGGGTTTTAGGTAGGTATAATTAATTTTTATTTTTTTATATTCCATTTCCTCTCTCTTTTCGAATGCTAGTATTGTTTTTTCTCATTTTGATTCACTTGTAGACTATTTTATGGGATAGAAAGTTCCAATGTGATATGTATTCCTATTGGGAATTTTTATGGATATCTTGAGTGATCAATTTAGGATCAACCTAGAATGGTTCATGATATATAATAAATTAAAAAATACACTAGGAAACATAGATACTTTATAATTTTTATATATCCACCTCCCCCAAATCATTTATGCATTGGGGAAGAGAAATAGAAATTAAATAATTAAATAGATTGTTATTTGAAATTATTATACCATTAACCCCAGGTACACATCCCTCAAGCTATTTATCCATGACCATGGAGCTTATGATATCACAAAATGACACAAAGATGAGACCAGAAAATAAAAAACCTAATTAATAAATTGGAACATAGATTCAATTCATAAAACATGTAATTATAATATAATTAAAAATAAGAAATAATTAATAGTATATTCCTTATTATAATCCATGAGATCAAAATAAGTTCCACAATAGGGGGGGTTAACAAGCACCATGACATAATCATTATCCCCTATCATTAATATTCTCAAGATTTAATGGACTTCTCTTTCCACAGATTGCATCCACATGTCATAATTAATGGAGGATAATGATTTAGTTGAGATAAATTAATAAATCTTCTTATAGAAATTATTTTTCCACTGATCGAGTTCTATAAATTAATATATAATGTTAACCTAATGTTTTCCCCACATCACATCAGTGAGTAAAAATAATCTACATTGAGGGTTCAAATAAAGATCACAAGTGATTATTGATTTGGAATTTTCTTTGATATTTATTAGATTTTTAATGGGGCAATTTTATTTGTGGGGTTTTAATGGATAAGTCTTTAAAGGTGTATGTAAAATTGGGTGTATTCATTGTTGGTTTATTTGAGTGATAATTGTGTTTTTTCTAGGTTCTCCTTCACAAGATTATGGACATGGGCTTGGATTGAGTTGAGCTTTTCTAGTTTATGTATGAGTATATAATGATTCATGTGGATCCAATAGGGATTCATTGGACTGGGTGATTTTTCAACCACTAAAGAGACATGGAATTATTGTAACTTCTAAAATCGTTGAGAACCTCAATTCATTGATTATAAGACAATATGCTCGAATATGTGGGATATTTGGTTTTTTTTGTTCCATTGATCATCCTTGTGTTGGTATGGATGTGTTGAAATGAATAGGGTGTACAGTTAGTAGTGCAATATTGTAATATATGATCTAGGTCCAAATTGGTGTGCGGTGGATTTATTGAGGCATATAAATTCATTGAGGAATTTAATCAAACATTAGTAATGCATTAATTCATATACTATGATTTAGTGAACTAGGAATCATTAAGGCCCCCTATATTCCAAAAAAATATGTAGGGAACTAATATAGTTATGAATAAAACAATTTCTATCTCACCTTTGACCGTATTTTATCCTTCCATCACTATTGATCGACTATGATTCGATCACCCTTATCTATGAATTGAAAAAAATATATATTCTAGTTCATAATGGATTAATTTTTTGTTTTCATAGCTTATAAGGGTTGAATTATTGTTCCATTTATTTATTAATATCAAAATCTACCACTATGTGTCTAAATGAGTGATGTAGTACTAGTTATGAATTATTCATTCAAGTTTACATGAGTTGTAGTGTTGAAGGCATGGGTTTATTGAAGGTGAAGGGGTGGTTTTTGAAATTTAAACTTTATTTGATCTATGAATTGAAAGAGTTAATCTCATCGTGAGATTATATATGTTGTTTCATGGACAATGTATATTGGATAAGGAAAATGAATACACTGAATTAGGGGATGGGATCATAATGAGTTGAGTTTCTATTGTTTCATGGTTTACCCTCACAACCAATTGAAGGTGTATTTTCTTGAGAGGAGGTGGATGATTGGTTAAAGGTAGGTTTTGGGGTTAGTTGGTTGACCATGAAAGGTATACTAGGATCAAACATATACATATGTTCAATTGAATTTAGTGATATCACTATCATTTTTCATGGTGCGGTTGGTTACAAAATTTTCACTTAAGGGTTTTAATAAAATTTTACTTTTCTCCTGAAGAAAGTGAGAAAGATTTTTACTATGGATCTATTTATATTAGTTTAATTAAATAATGAAAATATGTACAAATCATGAATATTATGTCATTAACATGTGAAAATCCTTATTTGAATCAATTTATGGATTGAACTAAATTCTAAATTGAATAAAATAATTAATATTGATGATTAAATCCATTTGGAAAATTAATTCATGATTAATTACAATATTGAATAATATAAAATAATTTAAGAATTTAAAACACATAAAAATTTGATTCCAAACTATTAATCAATCCATGACTTTGATTAACAATTCAATAAATTTTAATAACCTCTAAAAATGTAATTTCTAGTTGATTTTTAATTACTTATATCTTGAATTAAAAAAATGTATGATTGACCCAAGATCGACATTAATTATTGGGTAAAATTATTTTAAATATAGGCAGAATGTATGTAAATTTCATCTTTGATCACTGCCATTTACAATAATTATTGAACTCGTAGGATATAAAATGGATTAGATTATTCATAAAAATAAATAAAGATATAGTCCTTCTAAGGTTCAAATACTCATACCATAATTAAAGGAAATAAAAAATTCACAGTTATTTGAAAATTTCATGATTCCCCTATGATTTTGACATCACTAACGTTCTTTAATTCATGTTCAGGATCATGTTCCCGGAGTTTAGTAGAAAATATTTAAGGAGAATTTAAATTTAAACAATATGATCTTCTTTTTGTCACTTTCACATAGGTTTCTTATACCCATGTTCAAATTGATTTTTTAAACAACTCAAATAAACCATGTATAAGTAAATTTTACACTATTAATATAATGTAGACATTCTCCTCGTCAAAATAAATTCATTTTTAAAAATTATGAACATTATCAAATTTTTACCATCCATGTATGTGAAAAGTATTCATTGAATATAAAAAATAACATTATTCATGAACACAATGGTTAATGTCTTTTGAATTTATTATGCAATATCCATTTGTATTTTAATCAATTTCTAAATAAATACAATTAATTTATATTGACTTGGATCTCTGAGGTGTTCTTTCTCCTCGAGGAAAGTCAATTGGTTTAAATTTAAAAATTTGGTTCTATACTATTATATTCATATTTTCCAATGATCGTTTCAGCCACACATTTAATCCTACATAAAAAAATTGATTCTCCATTAAACAGTTGACATGTATACCCAAAATTCGTATGGTTTTAATAATTTCAGAATCTATGGATCACACATAACAAGAATGAACTCTTTTACTGTAGAATTATAATGGACTAAATACCTTCATTTTTTATTATTTTTTGATAATCCACCTTTCAGGGGGTGAGGTGAAGAACTCTTTTACAATGTATGGAATCATTAAAATTCAAATTTATTTTCAAAAAAACACTCTTGAAAACAAAAATAGAGAAAATAAATCATCATACACACAAAAACTCAAATATATTTTTATATATAATATTTATATATTCCAAAAATAATATTATAAATAGTCCTAAATAGGTTGAATCACATACCCCTGTACTTATTCAATACTTCCTAATCAATTCGAAGAAAAAATGAACAATTAATAATATTAATAAATTATTTTAAAAGGACATATAAAATTAGTGTTATTTATATATATAAATGATTTACTCTTTCTCCATGTTTCTTTATAGACAAACTTATCTAATCTCATATTTTTCTATACAATTTTTGAATCCTACAATAAAATGATATATGAAAATTTATTTAAATTTCAAATATAGATAAATTTAAAAAATAGAAAATAAATTTTGGTGATTCTTCCCCATGAGGGGTTATTATTTGGACTATCCACAATTGGAAAACATTGTGTTTTAACCATTTTGTCGGTGGATTAGATTTTTGTTCTAATAACAACCACTTGTAATTTTATCTAATATAATTATTATCCTCATTAATTTATTAGAGTTTCCCTATGAAATTGGATGCCATTCCCCCATCTGATCTATAGTATATATTCTACAAAGTGGGGTGGTGATATTATATATGGGGTCTCCTAATCCACAACTATTATGAATTTCTCTTTTGGTGCATGAAATAATAATTTATTATATGAAATGACTTGGTAATTTTTTCTTCTTCTATATGAGCTATTGGGACTTCCTAGATAGATGATTCAAACCGAAATTAAAAATTTTACTCAGTATGATCCCATAATTCTATTTATATATATTTATAACCCACAATTTCTTCAATATTTTCTTCTTCCAACTAGGTTTCATTGTATTAAATTTTCATATCATGATTGTCTTCTTAGGTAGCCACCTATGGTTCATTTTTTTCTTCTTCACTGACCAATTCATCTTTTTTAAGGGTGATAGAAAGTGATACATATTATATAATATAGATACTAGGGAGATAAATTTGTAAAATAGATTTTATTAAATCAAATGAATGAAAGGGTTTCCTCAATCGATCGAAAAATATATGTTTAAACTGTTTTTTCTAATGAATCATCCTTGAAGGTTCATTTATAAACCTCATGGATTGTGGGTTATCTAGATCCTTCTAAAAACATTATATAGCTTTTATTCCTCATAATCTAATATGGGCATCAATTGAAATTAATTTGTTTAATTACAGATTATAGATTAATGAATATTTTAGTCTATATAAATTTAGAAATAAGGGAATCCGGGTCAGTGGTGCCATCTTATATAGGTTTTGTATGTATTTATTCTCTTAGGAGTAGTAACTCATTGATTTCATTAAGTGTGGATCATGGAAACAATGGGAATTCCATAGATAGATAAAATTTGAATCCCTTTAGTCCATATTCATTCTCCAGGGCCAACAAGATTAGTGTTGATTCTAAATTCACAACCCAAGGTGAGTAATAATTTATATTATATTCAATATAAAATATATATAATGAGTCATTTAAAAGATTATTTACTAAATTAATATCAACATTAATCTATTCTATAATGTTCATGGCCACTGGGAATATTATTTTAAGAGTAGGTATCCACACTTCATCGTCTTAATAAAACTCATTATGTTAGAAATAAACCTTGGTAGATATGATTATTATGAAATTCATTTCACTCTCATATACTTTATTCATATATTGAATCACCTTTTCATTTTATTTCAAAAAATGAAAAAATGGATTTAAATTTATCATGAAATTCTTGAAGTTCATACCTTTTATGAAATTTCATCTCATTATACTTCATAACCAGGTTTTTTTGACCTGATCCATTTCATCCATAATCTCTTATATTGAATTATTAGTAATCATATAATCCATTTCAAATTTGTGGCTTCCTCCCCAATTAATGTAAATATACATCTGTTTTTCTGGGAATGTGAAATGATAGTAGGTGTGATATCCATTTTTTAATGTTCTAATTTAAAAACTGAAAAATGTTTTTAATTGGAAAGATAATGAATCAGTTTCCATCCTAACTCTCCAGCAATGAATCGAATTATGTGAGAGGTAATCATGGGTGTTACATAAATTTTTTTAAACCTAGAATGCTGTATTTTGGGATTGGAAATGGATGTTCTCAAGGTATCACAAGTAGGTTCTTCACAATCCTCAGTCACTTATTAATATTTCTGTTGTTTTTTTATTTTTACCTAAAATAATATAATGAATTCGGATGATGTTTTTGCTTTTGAATTTTATGATACGAAAATAGAATTTATACAACAATCACACAATTTCATGCTGAAATGGAATGGTATTTAGATTGATCACATTGGGGTTTTCATTATAATATATGTTCTCACAAAATAATTAGACCATATAAAATCACTTATTGATCATTTATATCTAAATTATGAGACTAACAACACATAGTTGATCTCCCAATACATGTCCATATAACCTACCCTATAGTTTTATATTATTAATATATCCTAACCATAGATAACCCAACACCCTTTATCTACCTTCAGAAAAAATATATTCATTCCCTGATCTAAAAATCCCAATGGTATGATGTTTATTTTAAGATAATGAAATGACTGATTATATGATAAATTTGAGAAAAACATTAAAATAAGGAGGGATGAGGATAAATATCTATCCACATCAATAAATGACCCAAGATTGACATACATGTAAATTACATTACTTTTTTCGGAATGCGGCATACTACACAAAATGGGATGTCCAAAGACCATATTAGTTTAGTGTCTTTGGTAACTGTGAAACAAAAACTATGGGTACATAAGTCATTTACATCATCTCCTTTTTAATTCATAAAATGAACCAATTTTGGACACATCTTACTTAATAAACTTATTCATATCTAGGGGAAAAAAGACACAAAAAGGGGTGAACTTTGATGCTTAGTTTGTGTAAACTATGAAAATATCAAACAAAACATGAACATAAGAATGTAAAAACAGAAAAATAACTTTTGAGAATTATACCCTGAATAAAATATATCAAAATCATGAGTCATTTAATAAATCCTGGTAGGTCATAAAGCATTAATAGTAATGGAACATGATCAATGATAAAATAGAATTGGAATAAAACATGGAATTATGAAATAATATAAGCATTGAAAATCATTTCTATATTATCCATGGATAATTTCCAATGCCATAATTGTGGAAATATTTCTTTTCTAAAATGAATTCACTCCTCATTCTAGACCTGTATTAATGAACTTGACCCACTTTTGGTTCCACCCTTGTATTATGGAATTTATATCATTTCTCATTAAATTAGTGTATTACTAAACTATGATCATATACAGTTCTAGTCCTATCTATTTCAAGATATATAAATCATTACCCATTAAATTTAAGGGATGTATAATCCCCTCTCTTCAGATGAATAAAAACACATATATGTGTTCTATAAGAAAATAAGCCATTCATCATATCTTTACCCATAAAATAAAATGGGGTTCATAAACATCATTCAATCATAACATAACCCATAGAAAAAAAATCAGGTTTTTAAATTTCAATTGACCAAAAAATCGATATACCATAATAATAGAAGGGATTATATCCTTAAAAAATATCTCATTCAAAACATATGTCATATTTGAGATATTAGTTGGAAGAAATTATTGATTTAAATATTCTTTGTGCATTGAAAATGATTACTACTCCTAAAATGAAATTAAATATCCTAAGAAATAATTTCCACTAACAATAACATTATAATCTTGTAAGGTATGCATGAAGTCATTAAATAATTATGAAATCTTAAAAATTCGTTCATGATGTATAATTTTGAAATACATTCTTCTCGTAATTTTTCAGAAAAATTCAAAAAGTACATCATTATGAAATCCTGAAAATATTCCTTTAAACCTATTTTTTAAAACATCATGCATGGTTAAAAATTACTTAAAAACCTTAAGATAATTGTAAAATTTTCAAGAATGAAAATATAAGAATCATTCCCATGGATGATAAAAATAATCAGTAAATAAAAATGCATAAGAAATACAATATAAAAATGAGATTGTGAAATTATCCACTTACATAAGGTCTGAGATCCGTCATATGAATCATAAACTTTTGTATGATGGTTAAAAGAGTGTTGTAAACATATTAAAAAATTATATTTATATTTATGTATTCATAACTTATCATATTATCACCTGATTAATCATATTTCATTATTAATCATCTTTCAGAATTACTTAAAACATTTTTTTCATATATGTAATGAATCTGATTTTCTTTGGTTTTATTTCTATAAGTTAATTAGAAGTATTCAGAGACCAAGTGCTGAGACTGTGTGAGATTTTGAGGCCCAGTGTTCTCGGAACAATATGATGAATAATGTTATGTTTTTAATAAAACAAAAAAGAGGTTCTTCTTTAAAACGGGAATAACTTCTAAACGTTTGACCAGATAAAAATTCTTATGGCACCACTGTATTCAGTGATATAACATTACATTTAGTAGATCCCATTATTGAAAGGTGGAGGTTGGCTATGATATTTATAAATTTTAAGTACATGTAATTAAAATATTTTAATGAATGTATCATTGTTTTTATTTTTAATGAATCCTTTTTCAGAAATTCCATGGTATTACCGTAACCTGGGAATTCATCTGAGCCCTAGAAGGAAACTCTCTCTGTGAAGAATGTTGGCGGATCAAGGATTGACCAAGACACGAACCTCCATTGTTAATCAACGACTAATCCAACCATGAGATAGGATGTTTATTTTATTTTTTAGTTCCTTTCTTCTCTTAGATTTGAGGGAAGAACCCAGACCAACCCAAAAATCAGTTTATCCCTTGTTTGTTTGTTCCTATGGGATACATAACATCTTATAGGTATTTGAACAGGGATTTATATATGTGTGTCTATTTGTTATTTATTAAACCTTTTATCATGATTGAAACATTGATGCCATGAACAGGGCCACAATTCTTTCATTGGGTATTCATTTGATTTATCTCTCCTATCTAAATCTATTCCGTTCTTCGAACATGGTATTCCATTGACACACATATGTGAACGATCACACATTGCACCCCTAATCCATGGGGAGGTGGTCCAAGAACGATGGTTTTGACCCGTGATGGAATAAGAGAGGTGTTATAGGAACATGGTATGCTTTCGGAGAGGTGGATGATTACAACGATACAAGGCTGACCACCGGTGGGGGTGGTCAACTATGAGGGTCATATGCGGTTGATGGGACTGCTATAGAGAGAGTGTGATACAACGACATGATGTTGGAAGGGCGGGTCGAGGAAAAAGTAGTAGTGGCCAGTTGGGGGTTAGTCATGGTGGAGCATGGTAGGAAAGGATGCCAGCAGGGTGGTTGGAGGCGGCTGTAGGATGCGGTTTCTATGGGACCATGTTGGAGGGATCCAACGGTGGAGTGGGCCTTGGGAGGTGACATGGAGGTGGTGGTAAGAGGCAGCGTCAATGATATTATAATTGAAGGCCCACATGGGAGGCATGCCATAGGTGGATGGGGTGCCACCATGGAGGCCACATGGTCTTGGTGGACCACATGGACTAGTTAGGGACGCTGCTAGGGTGAGATGCTTCGAGCACACACGCCAGCCCGCAACATGGACCGGGTGTAAGGAACCAACCTTAAAAATTGCTAAATCTTGAATTAAATTAAGAGTTCACATTGAGGGTATTTTTAGGTATAGAGATTTAAAGAAATAGGTCATAACCATTACATTGCATCTCCAAAATTACAATGGAGACAGTTCTACACAGTTTCCATTTTTTCATAAAATAAAAACTCTTAAAAAAGAAACATGTCTAGTTCCATGTTTTAAGAACCCGGATCTTCATTTCTGGTATGTCTTTCCTTTTTCTGGAGTTTTATTGAAAAGGGGAGTTTCTGGAAAATTTTGAAGTACATGTCGTGTACTTTATAAGTACACATCATGTACACCCTTGACGCACCAGGCCGTGTGCTGCTGGGTCTAGGCCTCACACACTGTTTGTAGGGGTGAAGTGGAGGTTGCTTAAAGCAGAGTATGGAAAAGTAGAGTACACTCCGTGAACTCAGGAAATACACACAGTGTATTTTTTTTCATTAAACGGACCGGGGTAGCGCCTAATGGACAAAACTATCTTCTTCTCCAATTCCTTAGACTGAGAGCAACCCGTACAGCAGTAGATCTTATCTGAGACCCTAAGCCCCCATCCATTTTCCGATTCGACCGTCATTGATTGCGTTGGAACATCAGCAGTGAGTTCTTCCTTCTCCTAGAGCTTTGTTTTCCAATTCCTCC
The DNA here is from genome assembly GCA_963277665.1 of Viscum album. Classification (NCBI taxonomy): domain Eukaryota; kingdom Viridiplantae; phylum Streptophyta; class Magnoliopsida; order Santalales; family Viscaceae; genus Viscum; species Viscum album. Next base: position 1,942,692,821 of record OY728140.1, on the reverse strand, counting down.
TTTTTCTGATGTTATCATGGGTTGAACATTTTTTGTGTTTTCTTAGATCTACGACGTTCTGAGAAGAATCAAGCCATGTGGTTCAAGTATATCGATCTCCTAGGATCGAGGCAAGTGGTTTGTTCTTATCTTTCGATGTCTTTGAGTTTTATGTGCAAATTCCACCAATACCCATGAAGGGGGTATTGTGTGTTTACCGTTTTTCCCGTGTGGTTATTTTGGAATTTCTTTCATGCTTGTGTTGAGGTAAATTGATCATGTTTGTGGATAATTATCGTGCTTGGATGTTTTTCCCATGCTTTGTTCTTGTTGAAACCTTTAGGTCTCTTTAGCCTTTGGTCGTTGTACATGTTTCCATGACTTGTGATCGTAGGATGAAATGATGTTGTTAACATGCGTTTTTCTCTGTAGACTGTTTAGCCAAGTATCTCTATAGTTGTACTTTGGTTAGCCATGTAGCTCTATAGGTGTACACTAGCCTTATTGTATTAATACGCACTGACTGGAACGAGACCATGAGAACCCGGTGCTATAGACTATAACAGATAGACCGAGTGAACTTCCCAGAGAGTCTTAGATATTATAGACCATACATGGATAGACCAAGTGACATTACTCAAAGTGTATTGGGCATTATAGACTATAGGGGATAAACCGAGTGTGCTTCCCAGAGAGTCTTAGTTATTACGAATTACAAGAGGGTAAACCGAGTGAGATTCCTCAGAGAGTCTTTACCTTGTTTGTATGTATTTAAAACCATCCCAGCCTAGAGGAGGAATTGACAGAGTGAGATTCCTCATAGAATTTGTGGTATTCCTGAGGCTATAGGAGGGTTGACTGAGTGAGCTTCCTTAGAGAGTCTCTAGACCTTGGGCCAAGAGGGTCAGACCGTGTGATCTCCCTCCGAGAGTCACTGACCACCCTATACTATAAGGGGAATTGATTGAGTGAGCTTCCCTAGAGAGTCTTATAAATTAATATGACCAAACCAGAGGGGTTAGGTTGAGTGCACTACCCAGAGGGTCAAGGTACTTCTTGGATAAGACCAGAGGAGAAGGCTGTGAGTACTTCCTAGAAGGTTTCCTGCATGTGTTAGCTATTACTTCAACTATGATTGTTGTTCTGTCAACTGATCGCTGTTGTGTATCATCCTGTTTAGTGCTTAATGATTAATTTCTGTTCTTGCTGCTACTTTTTTAGTGCTTATACTACTATTACCTTACATATACTCAATGACTGTTAGGCACATATCATTGGGTGGTTGCCTACGGGGATTTAGTCTCACACCATGTTTGGGTCATTCTTTTGGGCCCAAACAGACTATGTTGTTGCATGTACTGACAAGGGAATGAGCCCTTCAACTTCTGGTACTTGATTTCTTGGAGCAAGAGACCATGGGACCTAGCTTGGGCTTGCAATGCTGAGGATCTTTTTTACTTTCTATTGTACTTGTTTTGGTACTATTGTATTTTTTAGCATTGTGACTTGTTTGGATACTTTCCTATATATGTATCATGCATCATTTCATATATGTACATATGTGCTCTAGTTGTCTGCTGATTTAGTCTCCCGCTGTTTATTATTGTTAGTTATTTACTGCTTCCGCTCTTACATGTTTATTTACTTCCGCTATGTACTCTGCCAATGAGGGCATAGTTTCACCACTATCACACCCAAGACCCTCGCTACTATTCAGAAGCCTCTGGAATTGGGGGAAATGTGCTTGAGTCCATGTTACAAACTGGGTACGGGGATCCTCTGGGTGGCTTCTGGAAACGGGACATTACAAAGTGGTGTCAGAGTGATTCTTTTCTCTTGATTTACTATTTGGATCCTTTACCCAGGGATAGGATGGAATCGGTACTTGGAAATATGTTGTGCCTGGGAGTAGCTAACCCTTGTACAGGGAAAATCCATACTACCTCGTCTATTGCAGTTTTATGGTTTTGAGATTTTACGGTTGATATGATTTCACCTAGAGTGATTCACATGACTTGTGTTGTTATTGTTGTTTCTATTATGGTTCTATTTCTGTTTCAACCAGATGATATGAGGGTATTTCATCTCATGCATCATATATGCACTTATTAGAAATCATATTCGATGAATTCTTGCCATGCCATCTAGGGTGCATTAGAGATTGCATGTTATTGTGATAGACATTCTATCGATTATGCATGTTGTTGTGATAGTTGCTTCGATAGAATCTCTGATGTTTGATAGAGGACTGTTTGTATTGTACTTTGCTTAAATGAATGCCAAATTTTTGTTCTTGAGGTGTTATGGGCCCTCTTGAATCGGAAATTGGTGAATCATTGACCTGTTTTCCTTATATATGACTGTATTGGATGCCAAGATTTGATTCGTGGGGATTATGTTCCCTCACGGATCGGAAAATGTCACCTTCATGCCTTGTTTTCTGTGTTTCTAGGATTCGGTGCAGTTTCTGAGCTACTACCCGGAAAAACCTAGAATACATGACGTGAACTTTATGACTACATTCCATGCAGTTTCAGACCGTGTCACTGACTGTGTGAGCAGGAACATGATGGTAAGGGAATGTCTTTAGGAACACTCCATGTCGGTAGGTGCACACCATGTATTTTAGAGCAGTGTACCCGGTCGTGTCACTAACAGCACGGGCTGGGAAGCTTGAGTAGAACACACCATGTTGGTAAAGAACATGTCTTGAAGTCTTGTACCAGGTTCCCAGACAAGTCACGAACAACACAGGTCATTGTTATCTTCTCTTATACACGCTGTGTTTGTTCGGAACACGCCGTGTAAGGGTCAGTTGTGTAGCTGGCCATGTAACTAGCAACACGGGTCATGGAAACCGTGTCTACTACACGCCGTGTCCACAGGGAACATGCTGTGTAGTCTCAGTTTAAGAAGACCATGTTGGTTAGCCATGTAAAAAGAATCAGGCAGGGGAATAGAGTTCAGGTAGACACCGTGTGTGGGGACAACATGCCGTGTATGTTTGGGTGTTACATGACCAGAGGTGGAAGGAGTACATGGCCATGTATTTGGTTTAATATAACACACTGTGTAGTTTATATAAACGCCGTGTAGTCTTGTTTTTTAAACTTCAATGTTTCCTCCTCCTATTCCCGTTGTGTACTCTTGTGTTCTCAGTCTTTGATAATCCTAATCTAAGGTGTTCTTTTGATCTTTTCAGAGCTATGCCCTCCTAAACATCCTCCGGTTGAACATCAGTTACCATACGGTGATAAGACATCAGATTTGGACGATCAGGGACCTCATGAAGATCCTCTTACTATTCCAGCCTTTGCACCAGAAGTCATACTCGTCGTAGGCGCCAATGCATAGTTCATGGAGGATTTACTGTGGATGATACAGACCTTTCAGGGAGTTATGTCGCCTTCCCCATCGATGGCTGAGTCGACGCGGGTTTTCCAACAGTAGTATCCTCCTAATTTCTCAGGGGATGGAGTACCACAAGCTGCAGAGTTGTGGTTAGAGGCCACAATGACGATCTTTTAGCATCTGGAGATACCCCCAAAGAAAAGGGTAAAGCTGGCAACATATATGCTCCAAGACACCAACAAGAGATGGTGGATGGTGATCTCGCAGTCAGGGCGCCAACAGAGTATGTCTTGGGATGAGTTTTGGCACCCTTTCTATGACTACTTTTACCTAGAGACCATGAGGGCCGACCATGCCCGGGAGTTTATGAGTCTACAGTAGGGTACTCTATCTGTTATGGAGTACTCGTCTCGCTTTAATGAGCTATAGTGCTTCACGCTGATAACATAAGGTGATGAGTTGTTCCTTTCTAGGAAGTTTGAGGACGGTCTTAGGCAGGAGATCCGTTCCCAGGTGAATATCCTCAGGTTGAATTCGATATCCTCTATCGTCAACTAGGCGCTAATCACTGAGCGCAACCTGAGGGATTCTGGAGCAGTGAGCCACGGTGGTTCGACTTTTAGAGCTGGTGTTCCTCCAACGGATAGTAGGAAGCACTACAGAGAGTATTCTCGATGAGATTAGAGCAGGAAGGATGTATCTTCTAGAATCCAGGTTATATGCTACCAGGGCAGTAGGAGTGGGAATAGTAGGCCTCAGTGTCAGAGGGATCTGATGGAGTTCCGATCTTGTGGCAAGATGACCCATCTTCAGCGCTTTTGTCAGAACTTTTTGCCTTTAGCTGGTGGTATGGGTTCTTCTATGACTCCAAGATTAAGAGATGCTTCACCAGTTTCTCACCAGTCTAGGAACTGGAGTTCTTCTGGCCGTTCGGGTCGAGGTGGAGGTCGCGGAGGTGGTGGTTAGTCACCAGGTCACCAGCAACAACGGTGTAGATCAGCTCATATTGGTCAGCCAGGGGCATAGGGCTGCGGTACAGGCCAGAAATTCTCTCTGGAGCAGACCTACCAGGAGCAGGATCCCGAACCTTCTATAGTTTGAGGTATGATCGTAGTAGCTTATGTTTTATCTTCATCACTTTTTTATACTGGTGATTCACATAGTTTTATCTCTATTTCTATTGTGGAGAGCCTTGGGTTCTATATCTTTTCATCTATTTTCACCCTTTACACGTTGTTGGGAACGAGGACATCCAGTGTGCGTCAGTGCAGAGAGTTCCCTCCTGAGGTTGCAGGGTGTCACTTCTTAGGAGACCTATATGTTCAAGTGATAACGGGCTATGATGTCATTCTCGGTATGTACTAGTTGGTTCCCTTCCAAGAAGTCATCAATTTCTATCTCCCTAGGGTGAGTTTTGTGTCACCAGAGGGCGGGTCTTTTCTTCATAGAGGTGAGTGGGTTGTCTAGGAAGGTAGAGCTGGACAAGAGCATCATGTTCTAGGAGGAGTTACAACCCAGATTTCTAGTCTTTATCTGGATGACCAGGGGACTTCACTGTTATACATTCCTCCAATGATGGATCATTTTAGGGATGTCTTTCCAGAGGAATTTTAAGGATTTCTTCCAGAGCATGAGGTAGACTTCTCGATTGAGATTGTTCCAGGAGAAGCACTGGTGTCCATTCCTCCTTATAGGATGGCTACACCTGAGTTGCAGGAGCTTAAGAAGGAGTTGGAGGTGTTGCAAGCAAAGGGTTTCATCCGACCCAGTACTTCTCCTTGGTGTTCGCCTATCCTATTTGAAAATAAGGTAGAAAAAACCCATAGGCTTTGTGTGGATTATTAGAAGCTGATCCAGTTGACGGTCAAGAACCGATATCCCTTGCCGTGGATCAATGACCTCTTTTATCAGCTTCATGGAGCCCGAGTGTTATCGAAGATCGATTTGAGGTCCAGTTGTCATCAGTTTCCTGTTAGACCAATAGATATTCCCTTTAAATTATTTAGGAGAAGGTATGGTCTATACGTGTATGCAGTCCTTCTGTTCGGTCTAATGAACACACCTGTAGTTTTTATGTCACTGATGAACCGAGTGTTCCATCTATACATAGATTCCTTTTTGGTGGTTTTTGTGGACAACATCTTTGTGTACTCTCGCACTCGACACGACCATGCTAGGAATCTTGAGATCATTTTTGGTACAATGAGAGAGCATCAGTTATATGCTAAGATCTCGAAATGCCACTTTTGGATGGATTAGATTCACTTCGTGGGACATGTCATCTCAGAGACATTAGTATCAATGGTCCCAGGGAAAGTGAGAGCTGTAGTTTCCTGGGAGCATCCAAAGAATATCTTTGAGGTGAAGAGTTTTCTACGGTTGGCTGGATACTACATGTGTTTCATACTGGACTTTTCACACCTAGCAGCACCGTTGACAGGTCTGACCAAGAAGGGGGTGAAGTTTTTATGGTCAGAATCTTATGATTCATCCTTTCAAGAGATGAAAGGGAGGTTGACGTCAGTAGCACTACTGTTCTTGCGAGAGCCGGGAAGGGACTATACTATCTACTGTGATGCTTCCGGTATCGGGCTGGGAGTTGTGCTTATGCATGGATTCGGGGTTGTTGCTTACGAGTCTCAGCAGTTGAGGCCACACGAGCAGGACTATCTGATGCCCGATCTAGAGTTTTCAGATGTTGTTCATGCCTTATGATGTTAGAGACACTACCTTATTGGAGAGCACTTTTTGGTTTTCACTGACCAAAAGAATATCGAGTATATCTTCACTTAGTGTGATCTGAATCTGAGACTGGGCAGGTGGTTCGAGTATCTTCAGTCTTTCAACTTTGAGCTCACCTATATGTCGGGAAAGGGAAATGCAGTAGCTGATGTGTTGAGCAGGAGAATATATATTCAGGTAGTTCGGGAGGACAACAGTGAGTGGCAGCTTATGGCTCTATTCTCTCAGATGCACTTGGAGGTGCTTGATAGACAGGGACATACTTTTCTATTTTCTTGTATTTGTTACCTCTTCACTTCTTGATCGGGTACGGATAAGGAGGCTATCAGACTTAGAAGGATTAGTCATGAAAGAGAGTGTGTCATGGGAGGACCCTCTTCTTGGATGGACAGTGGGTGAGGATGATATCTTCAGTTTCCTGAGACGCGTATGGGTGCCAGCAGACATATGTGAGGAGCTGATGCAGGATTTTCATTCCACAGTTTGGGCAGTTCATCCTGGCGTCACCATGATGTATTGTGATCTATACCTCCAGTACTAGTGGCCAGTTATGAAGAGACATGTTTCTGGTTTTGTCATGATATGTTCTACTTGTCAGCAGGTGATGGAAGAGCATCAGCAAAAAGCAGGAATTTTACAGTAGTTACCCATTCCCGATTGGAAGTGGAAAGATGTCACGATGGACTTCATGACCGGGTTGCCAAGGTCACCTCGAGGGAGTGATGTTGTTTGGGTTGTTGTTGATAGGCTTAGGAAGGTTTCTCACTTCATGCCGATGAAAGAGACCTTCAATGTTGATGATCTAGGACGGTTGTACATCTGAGTGATTGTACGTCTACATAGAGTTCCACACTCCATTATTTCTGACACGGATTCATGCTGTACTTCTCATTTTTGGCAGGGACTTTAGAAGGATTTGGGTACACATGTACTTTTTAGTACAACATACCATCCCCAGACTGATGGCCAGTCTGAGCGTACGATCCAAGTACTTGAGGATATGCTCTGATCTTGCATTCTAGACTTTGGCCGTTCTTGGGAAAAGAATATACCTCTTGTGGAGTTTTTCTATAACAACAGTTTCCAGGTAACTATTCAGATGGCGCCTTACGAGGATTTTTACGGTTGGCCTAATTAATCACCCTTATGATGGCTGGAGGCCGGAGAGGCGGCTTTGCAGGGACCTCGTCTTGATCAGGAGACCTCAGAGCAGATAGAGTTGATTTGGAAGTGGATGTCTACAACACTGTCTTGAAAGAAGTCTTACGATGATCAATGGAGACGACCTCCTGAGTTCGAGGTCGGGGATCAAGTTTCCTGCGTGTCGCACCGAGGATGAGACACAAGAGAATTCAGATACAGGGTAGGTTTTCACCATGTTACATCGGGCCGTTTGAGGAGTTGGAGAGATTTGGGATGGTTTCCTATCAGTTGCAGTTACCTCAGAGGTTCCGGGCTATGCATGAGTTCTTCCATGTTTATCAGCTCTGATGTTACTTTTCAGACCCATATCATGTCTTTCAAGCCGAGGAGTTTGAGCTGGAAGTAGATGCATCGTTTGAGGAGCATCCCATCCAGATTTTCGATCGGAGTAAAAAAGGTTATATGTGGACGGTATATTCCTTTAGTACTGGTGCTATGGAAGCACGATCGAGTGCAGGACGATACTTGGGAGAGGGAGGCCGATGTACGATCGCAGTGGCCAGAGCTGTTTGGGGTTTATTCTTCTACGCCTCTCTAGGGAAATTCGGGGATGAATTTCTTTAAGGGGGAAAGTTTGTAAGAACGCGGATCTTCGTTTCAGGTATATCTTTCCTTTTTCTAAAGTTTTAGAGAAAACTGTATTTTCTGGAAAATTTTGAAGTACACGCCATGTACATTATAAGTACACGGCGTTTACTCCCTTTCCGCACCAGGCCGTTTTCTGGCCATGTCCGGGCTACACAGTTGGGGTGTAGGGGTGAAATGGAGGCCTCTTAAAGCGGAGTACGGAAAAGTAGAGTACATTCCATGTAATGACGAAATACATGCCGTGTATTTTATTTTTTTTCATTAAACCTACTGGGGTCTCGCCTAATCGACAAAATTGACTTCTTCTCCAGCGCCATTGACATAGAGCGACCCGTACGTCTGCAGATCTTCTCCGAGCCCCCATCCGTTCTCTGAATTGACCACCGTTGATTGCATTGGAACCGCAACGGTGAGCTCTTACTTCTCCTAGAGCATTTTTTTCTAACTCGTCCTCTTTATTAAGTTATCATGGTTTGAACATTTTGAGATTTTTTGTAGATATACACCATTCTGAGGAGAATAAATCCTCATGGTTGAAGTATATCGATATCCTATGATCGAGGTAGGTGGTTTGTTCCTTACCTTTTGATGTCTTTGAGTTTTATGTTCAAATTCCACCAATACCCGTGAACGAGGTTTTGTGTGTTTACCATTTTGCCCTTGTGGTTATTCGTTCGTTTCTTTCATGCTTCTGTTGAGGTAAATTGATCATTTTTTGGGATAATTATCGTCCTTGGATGTTTTTCCCATGCTTTGTTCTTGTTTCAAGCTTTGGGTCTCTTTAGCCTTTGGCCATTGTACCAATTTCCATTCCTTGTGATTGTAGTATGAAATGATGTTGTTAACATGCTTGTTTCTCTGTAGATTGTTTAGCCACGTAGCTCTATAGGCGTACTTTGGTTAGCCAAGTAGCTCTATAGGTGTAACCTAACCTTATATCATTAATATGTACTAACTTGAATGGGACCATGAGAACCTTGTGCTATATACTATAAGGTATTGACCGAGTGAGCTTCCAAGAGAGTCTTAGATATTATAGACTATACAGGGATAGATCAAGTGAGCTTCCTCAAAGATTCTTGGACATTATAGACTATAGGGTATAGACCGAGTGAGCCTCCCAGAGAGTCTTAGTTATTATAGAATACATGAGGGTAGACCTAGTGAGCTTCCTCAGAGAGTCTCTACCTAGTTTGAATGTCATTAAAACCATCCCAGGATGGAGGAGGAATTGGCCGAGTGAGCTTTCTCAGAGAATATGTTGTATACCTGAGGCTATAGGAGGATTGACTGAGTGAGCTTCCTTAGAGAGTCTCTAGACCTTGGGCCAAGAGGGTCAGACCACGTGATCTCCCTCCAAGAGTCCGTGAACACCCTATACTATAAGGGGAATTGACCGAGTTAGATTCCATAGAGATTCTTATAAATTAGTTTGACCAAACTAGAGGGGTTAGGCTGAGTGAACTACCTAGAGGGTTGTGGAACAGCTTAGATAGGACAAGAGGGGATGGTTGCGAGTACTTTCCAGAGGGTTTCTACTTGTGTTAGTTGTTGCTTCACCGATTCTTATTGTTATGTGAACTGATCAATGTTGTGTATTATCCTATTTACCGCTTACTGATTACTGCCTACTATTTCTCCTATTATTTTACTGCATATTGTACTATTACCTGTGATATACTCACTAACTGTTAAACACAGATCTTCGGGTGGTTGAATAATAGGATTTAGTATCACACACTATTTGGGTCATGCTTTTAGTCCCAAACAGACAATGTTGTTGCAGGTATAGACATGGGAAAGTGACCTTCCACTTCTGGTACTTGATTGCTTGGAGCAGGAGAGCATGGGACCAATATTTGGCTTGCGATGCTGAGGAGCTGTTTACTTTCTTTTGTACATGTTTGGGAATATTGTATTTATCAGCATTGTGACTTGTTTGAATGCTTTCCCAGATATGTATCATGCATGATTTCATATATATAAATACATGATCTAGTTTTTTGTTGGTTTAGTCTTCCTCTGATTATTATTGTTGGTTATTTACTACTTCGGCTCTTGAATGTTTATTTACTTCTGCTGTGTACTCTGCCAATGATGGCATAGTTTCCCCACTATCACACCCAAGGCCTTCGCTGCTAGTCTATATCCTCTAGAGTTTTGAGAAATGTGTTTGAGGAAATGTGAGCAACTAGGAATGGGGCACCATTGGTTGGATTTCAGAACTGGGAAGTTATACAGGTTTTAGATAGCATGAATTTTCTGTGATCCCATCCTTGACCTTATTCATCATTAAGTTCTGTGAAAAACAATTCAAAACATTTGATGAACATAAAAAAGATCAGTAAGTGTTATAAAATAAGGAAAGAAAAAAATTACCCCATCAATAAATACAAATAAATAAAACTATACCTTTCAATAATAACATACCTCATCAAAACATAAGATTTATGAATAACACACAAAAATCATAAATCATAATGGTAACTTATGGAATACACATCATAGTTACATTGTATCTTTCACCGCTACGTTGGGATTTATGTTTGGAATACCCTTCACAGTATATTCCCCAAGTCACTTAGGTGAAACATTAACGTTTACCTCCATCATGTTACACAATGCATTGGAGATCTATCTAGAAACTCACCCACCCTTGGTTTATCACGGAACCACCTGTATACATAAACAATTCCTAATAATCAAAAAATATTAATAACACATAAAACAACCATAATAGGAAGGTTAAATTTCCACATTTCAATCACAATATATCATTATAATATATTGACCTAATCAATGTTTTATCAAACCATTTTCAAAAAAATTTAAAACATTCAATTATGATATTTTGAATCAAAGTTTCCCATACCACTTTGATGATTTTAAAGGAATTAATGATTTAAAACATTAATGTCCATATAAATAAATCCATAAAACCATTTAAAAAAATGACATTAATTATAAATATTTAGAAAAATATATCATTAATACTCTTAAAATAATGTTTTTGTTAAAGAGTATTGTAACAATTAAGAAACACATGACTAAAAAATAATTAATGAATATCCAAAAAACATATAATATCATGAGAATAATGGAATTTATGGTCTAATAGTTCAAAGGGAAGTATTTAAATCATATAAAACTAAATTGGTTCATAACATCAAATAAGTCATAATGGAATGTAAATTGAGACAAAATCTCTTACAAAGATTGTATCATTTGATTAAGGATAAATCAATGACATGATTATGTGTGAAAAATATAAACACAAAAATATAAGTGGGTATTATATGTAAAACAAGAAGAGGTCACTCACACAAATTTATAGAAATACAAAATCAAGAAGTAGAAGTTTTACCCAAGGAATGGTAATTGGGTTATGAAGTCCGATTATAGATAATTGACAGCATAACGACATCGCTTTAAAATTCAGAAAATGAGTTGATGAGAGAGAAATGGATCTCTCCTCCCATGGAAATAAAATGTAAATAAATAAGGATATAGTAGAACATATCAAAACATAATTAAGAATTATAATATTAACACAAAAAAAGGAAATTGGGTTAAAAAGTTCCCTTACTGATTAAGAAAATTAAGAAACATACACCCTATGAAAAAAGGATCATACAATGAAGACTTAAATACCCATAACTTAAATTATATTAAAAAAATAAAACATAAATGGGTTGTACATACACCACAAAAAATTAAATAGTGGAAAATATATCATGAATCTTATGAGAATAAAATATGAGATGAAAACCCCACACCTCGTGTCAGACTTGACTCGTTTATTCCTTGTTCATCATCAATAATAAAATTAACTAAATTTATACTTTCTTTAGAAACCATTTCAGGTTTATTATGTCTTTTATATCATGTATTACCTTGAAATATCAATTAATAATTATTTGAGTTCATATAAGACATTTTTTCATTGATTGGAACTTGAGTTAAATAAATCAACTTGTTATAATTACAAATTGTTCATGTGGTCAAAAGTACACTCTCTCCAGAATGATATTCATGATTTATATATAATATATATCATATTTATCCAGTAAAAATGTATTAATAATATACCATAAAATTTGTACATAATAAATGAAATGCACCATTCATGGAGACTGTAACCCTTACGTACGCATGACCGATACTTTCATTTCTTTATTCATTTTTAATGGAATAAAATATAAATGATACATATGTATATTTTAATTCCAATATAATATATATTTTATTTATGTTAAAAAGGTTTTAAAATTCCATCCTTTATGCATTCCATGTATAGCATGAATGAGTTATATCACTTTGAGGGAACACGAGTCCACACATCCTCAAATGAAATTATCGTATTACGCGTTTTGGAAAGAATAAAGGTATGGTATAAATGGAAAAATACCGAAACATAGAGATAAAATAAATATCATAAATATAATATATTATTAAAATGCCTTCATAATGGCCACCATGAGTGGTGGTAGAGATAAATTGAACAATCATCGTTTCGTGAGGCAGCAGTTCGTCACACATAGAAATTATATGTTCGTATATATTAGATAGAGGTGTGTGTAAATGTAGTGAATCCTACTCATAATAATATACTAGTATATTTTGGATACTGTTTTTGTTATATAAATAAATAATAAAAATATAATAGACATTGGAGAAGTAAAATAAAGGATGAGAAGTTCAGGGTCGATATTGCCTTTAAATCGAGAAACTCCCTATAGTTTGAACCAAAATGTTATCTTGAAATGGATTCTCACTAAGGTAAGGCTTATAAAAAGAATAGAGGGATATTTAGATCTTATTTGGGAAGATTTTGGATGATCCAATGGGCTTGATATTTGTAATTAATAGATTATAGTTGATGTCATTTCATAAGGGGGAGAAGGAGCGCTTTAGGAATATTTGAAAGTATTATTTTTTTTATAAAATGTTTTTCAGTTTCAAAAGATCCAAAACTAATTAAATTAAAATATAAGATGAATATTGTTTGAAATAATATCATCCAATAAGAATTGGACATGTTTTGGATATTTTTTAAATTTTATATTATTATTTATTTAAATCATTCATTACTATGGTAATCACTGAATCATCATTGTGCAATAAATAATTTTATTTATTTGATGTCTAAAAATTATAAATAAACAACCAAGACATAGTAAATAATTCTCAATTTCAAAGGAATATTTATAGTTTAGGAGATAACTTATATAACCCCATATAAAAATTGTCTTACTTAGAGATATAACATTATACTACTTTTTTCAATAATTTAAATTAATTAATATAATGTGTCATTATCACTCCCATGTGCTTCCATGGGGTCCCAAAATCGTCCCAAGGATGTCCTTTGTAAGAAATAACACATTAAATAGGTTTAGGAAATGTGTGAGTGTGATTTATTATTGTTATAAAAATATTTTTTCTCCCGTATTTACTAGATTTACCTTTAACCATGGAAAATGAAATATTTACTGATATAAATATTCATAATGTCTAAAAATAAAAGTTAACTATTTACAAAATTTGGACCTTCTGATTCCAAATATGGAATAAATTTTTCCCAAAGAAAATCACATACTTGGAAGAAATAAATTTAAAATCAGTTTCCATTTTCAAAACCAAAAAACATGTCTCGAATAAACAATAACTTTCAAAATATAGAAATATGTTTATATCCAATTTTAAAGTGAATTACTTCCAAATAAAATAATTAAATTAATTGGTAAAAATTTAATCCAACTATAATTTAAAACCATATAAAATAACAATCTCACTATATAAATAAATTAGATGAAACAACTTTTTTGAATTAAAATGCCTTATTTTTCACTATTCATTTAAACATATTCTTTTTCCGAAAAATACCAAAAAATTTCCCAAAGTAAATTTTGATGTCCCAGTTTTGAAGAAGAACATTATTTTGTTAAATATAACATATAAAAGTGACAAAAAATATATTTAAAAAGGGTTCTCTATCAATAGGAGGTAAAACAACATTTTAAAAAATTTAGAGTATTTCATACTTAATATTGGATTCATTATAATTTTATGCCTCTAATATTTATTTCATAAATGTGTAGACATTTAAAAAATATATGTAATCATATTTTAGTTAGTTATGTTCATTCCCACCAATACACTGACTAGGCCTTTACTACCATTTAAAATAATAATATTATTTTAATATTTTTTGGTATAACTCAATGTTGTGTGCAACATAAGATTTAAAAAAACATGTTGTTGTGAGTTGAGTATGATATCGAACATGGTGTAATCATTAAATTAAAATTAATATATAATTCATATATATTAATAAATAATAAAATTTAATATTATTTATTTACCTTGGATGTTACATCCTCCCCCCCCCCTTTGGAAATTGTGTCTTTACAATTTTAAAATTGTTCTTGGAAACATAATTAAAAGATCAACATTGAAAATGGTGTAAAGAAAGATATCACTTCAAAAAAATAATGAGAAGTAAAAGGTCGTTGAAGATATCACATACTAAGATTGCATGAAAACATAGATATGGATGAGAAACTAACCATCATGTTATGATAAGGAGTGATAGAAAACATTATCAAGATAAAGTAAAAAAATCTAAGAACCAAAAAGTTTTGATGGGTTAAACGTTCTTTGATTCCCCAATAGGAAATGTTATTGTACAATGTTTTTGTTTTAAGTTTACTTTCATAAATTTGAGAAATTTATTTATGAGATTGATGAATAGCATAAGGAAATATTATTACCTTTCAATCAGAGTTTCATCCATTAATATATTTCTTCCTAAAACTCATCTTTTCTACAAACAATGAGTATTCATTACAACATTTTCACACCTGGAGTGCTATAATCTACTTATAGAGAATCTCATAATCCACAAAATAATAACTATATATTTCCCATCTTTATACATTAAAAAAATCCAAAAATGGTTAGTACTAGATAATATAATACCGTAAAACATTATACATTATAAAAAGAAATAATACTCTTAATCTACAAAAATTCATTAAAAAGTACCCAAAGTTCAAAAAAGACCATTCAAAACACATTCGTCATTAAAATTCTTCAAAATATTCCAAACTATGTTTGAAACCCAAAATTTAGAATGATTTTATCACAAAGTCTTCCATGATAAATCTTAACATTCTTCTCCAAATAACATTGACTACTCTTAAAGTATCATACTGAAGTTTAAATAACCTAATCAATTGTATTCTATGATAGCTTAATCATTTCCAGAAATAAACCAAATCTCTATATGTCCAAAAAAACATAAAAACATCCAAAATAAAATTTCAACCATTACCCCACAAATGAGATCCCATAGTATTATATTTCCCTTATGCATATAATGTTCCCCATAAGAGAGAACGTCTTCCGAAATAACCTTTATCACTTAATCCCCAAATCATCTTACTAGGTTAAAGATATGCATTTGATAAAACAAGGGATACAAAAATCAACAAATTCATGATCCATAAAATCATATAACTAAAAGAATAAATCAAACTAGCCATGGACTTCACGTAGGCCAGTGGTAGGAGATGCACCCTTGTCAACCTTCGGTAGTGGGTTCGATTCCTATAGCCTCTCAGGATGCAACAGGTTTTCACCAATCCTATGGGTTTTCATTTTTGTAAAAGTCAACAATTACCCTAACATGTTTTAACTTGAAAGGTTTTCTTATACCTTTCATTTTAATCCAAATACATTAAGTCCATAACATCTTATATATAGTCATTTTTAACATCCAAATGAGAAAATAAATCTATTCCCAATAGAAAGGACATTATATCATGATCATGGTGTCTATATGGTTTCATCATCATCTTGTTCACGTAGTTAGATGGTCCATACATTGAAACAATGATTTAGGGATCCTTCAAAATCATATTCTTCGTTCTTCCAGATATATCGTGTACAACATGGGTTATAGGGTGTTCATTGAAAAATAGTTTTGGAAAATAATCATGTATGACATATATTTTCAAAACATTTGATAAAACATTATTTTTATAAAATAATCATACATAGTTTGAGTTGAAAATTTCATTCAATGGTCCTTTTAAAATACCATAAGTATGTTCTCAGAGACTATATTGTAAATGAAAATATAAATAGATTGTGCAAGGGTCTCCTTCCTCATAGCATTTTTGAAAATCATAATATGGTTCAAAATATTGAGATAAGTTAAAATATTTTAAAATTCCTGGATAATATTTACCTTTCATGAAAATATGAGAATATTGTGAAAATAGGATTCGATTAAATACTACCCATGATCCACGATGATATCGAGGTATAGTGGAGGTGTTTGATATCTCAAACATCTTCTTGCATGTGAGTTGTATTCTAGAAAAAAGATTCACAATCGTCTGAACATGACTTTGAAATAATTATATCAAGATTTTCATCAAGAAGAGATTGGAATGTTGTTTGAGATCCTTCTCCTTCCATTTGAAACCAAATTTACTTTATCTAAAAAAATGTATAAAACAAGTATTTAACTAAAATAATATTCATTGAGACAAAACAAGATTTTAAATAAAACTTATAATCCCTGAAGTTGTCTAATCTATCCTTTGATACCAAATATAAGTCACTGGCCATAAACATTACTTAATCGTCAGTTAAATCCATAATTAACATTGAATATATTTTAAGGTTTAGAGCTTTAGGGAAATAGGTAACAACAATTACATTAAATCTTGAAAATTCCGAAGTAGACACTTCTTCTCAGTTTCGATTTTTTTCATAAAATAAAAACTCTTAAAAAAGAAATGTGTCTAGTATTATGTTTCAGACCTCATGAATTTTCCTTGATCCCATCCTTAAACCAACTCATATTTAAGTCCTATTAAATACATTTAAAAAAATTGGATGAGCATAGAATGCTCAGTAGGGGTTATAAAATAAAGAAAGAAAAAATTATCCCAACAATAAATAAAAAAAATGAAACTATACCTTTCAATAGTTACATACAGATTAAAATCATATGATTTATGAATAACAGATTGAAATCATAAATCATAAAGGTAACTTATGGAATACATAACATAATTACATTGTATCTTTCATTATTACATAGGGGGTAACGTTTGGAATACCCATGAAAATATATTCCCTAAATCTCTTTTGATAAACATTAAATTTTACCTTCATCATGTTACCTAATGAATTGGAGAGCTATCTCGGGCTCACTCACCATAGGTTTATCACGGAACCAACCATATACATAAACAATACCCAATAACCATAACATATTCATAACATATAAAACAAACAAAAAGGAAAGTCAAAAATTCCACATTTCAATCCCAATATATCATTTCCAGATATTGACATTTTCATTGCTTTATCAATTCCTTTTCAAAACCATTTAAAACATTTAATAATGATTTTTTGAATCAATGTTTCACATAACACTTTGAAACTTTTAAAGGAATAAAATTTTAAAATAATAATTTCAATATAAATAAATCTTTAAAAAACTTTTTATCCTGAAATTTTATGATAAATATTTAGAAAAACAAATCATTAAAACTTTTAAAATGATGTTTTTGTTAAATTGTCTCGTAACACTTAAGAAACACATGACTAAAAACAATTAAATAATAACGTAAAAAAATTATAATGTCAATTGAATAAAGAGATTTATGATATAATAGTTCAAAGAGAAGTATGTACACCTTATAAAAGTGAATTGGTGCATAAAAACAAATATGTCTCAATGTAATGTAAATTGAGACGAAATCCCTTACAATGATCATAACATTAAATTAAAGATAAATCAATGACACGATTATGTTTGAAAAATATAAATACATCCAATATAATAAGATATTATGTTTTAAGAAATCATATGAAATTCACACATATTTATATCAATACATAATCAAGAAATAGAAGTTTAACCCCAAAATGGAAATAGGGTTAAGAATTCCCCTTACAGAAATTCGACAGCCTAACAACGTCGCTTTAAATTTCAGAAAATGAGTTGATGGGAGAGAAATAGGATCTCTCATCCCATTTGAAATAAAATTTATAAAAAAATTGATATATAATAAAATATCACGACATAATAAAATTGGAAATTTAAAATACATAACATAAGATAAGTCTTTAACTAAAAGAGAATGGTAAAAAGATCCCTTACAAAGATCGTATAAATGATGTTAGAATTAAACAATTGAATGGTTGTCTGTATAGACAATATACACACAAAATGTTGATTGGAAATTACAACATAAATTAAATAATAATACAAAAAAAATACAATCATGGTTAGTACATACACCACATAAAATGAAATAATGGAAAATATAGAGTAAATATAATCAGAGTAAAAAGTGATATGAAAACACCTAACCTCTGTGTCTGACATGACTAGTTTGTTCCTTGTTCTTCCTGAATAATAAACATAAGTTAATTTATACTTTCATAAGAACCTTTTTCAATTTTATTATTCCCTTTATATCACTTATAACCTGGAAATATCAATTAATAATTATTTGAGTTAATATCCGAGATTTTTTTAATGTTCGGAACATGAGTAAAAATAATGAACTAGTTGTAATTAAAAATTTCCCATGTAGAAAAAGGTAAATTATCTACAGATTGATATTCATTATTTAGATATCATATATATCGTATATATCCAATATATATGTATTTATAGACCACAACATCTGTACATCAGAAATGAAATTCACCGTTCATGGAGACGGTAGGTCATACGTACGCATGAACGCCAATTTCATTCCATTTTGTATTTTTAACGAAATGAAAAATATATGATACATAGGTATATGGTAATTATGCTATAATATATTTAATCTATATATTATATAATTTCATAAATTCCATCATTTATACGTTCCATGCATAACATTAATGAGTCATATCACTTTGATGGGGTGGTAGTCCGTATTTTCTCAAATGAAATTATTGTATTTACGCATTATGGAAATCATAAAGGTACGAGATAAATAAAAAATATAGAATAATGGAGATAAAATAAATATCATAAATTATATATATAATTTCAGTTCCATCATAGTGGCCACAATGAGAGGTGGTAGGGTAAAATCATACAATCATCATTTGGTGAGGCAGTAGTTCGTCATACACAGAAACTGTAAGTTTGTATCCATTATATGGAGGTGTGTGTTAGTGTAGATTGAATCCTTATCATAAAAAAATCTAGTATATTTATCATAGATTTTTCTTTATATAAACAATGAATAATAATATCATAGGGTGTGAATAAGAAAAATAATAGAGGACACGTTGAGGGAAGACGTTACCTTTATATCAGGTAACTCCCATTGTTTTGAACCAAAAAGCATTATTGATGTGCCTTATCCCTAAGCTAAATCTTCTAGGATGAAAAAAGGGATATTTTGAGCTTATTTGGGCAGATATTGGACACTCCAAAATTCTTTATAGGTGTGAGTAATTGGTTAGATGTTATGTCATTTTATAAGGGGTGGAGGGGATATTAAGGAATGTTTGAAAGTATTATTTTATTATAAAATTATTTTCTGTATGAAAAGATCCAAAACTCATTAAATTCCACGACATGGCAACTCATGTTCAAAATAAAATCATCCAATGAAAATTGGGATGGTTTTGGATATTGTTTTAAATTTTATAATCTCATTTAGTTTAATCATTCATTAATAAGGTAATCACTACATCATCATTATGTCATAAATAATTTTATTTATTTGATGTATAAAAATTATAAATAAAATAACATGATGTAGAAAATAAATTTAGATTTCAAATTAATATTTATTGTCAAGGAGATAACTTATATAACCCTATATTAAAATTGTTTTACTAGAAGATATATATTTATGGTACTTTTTTCATTACTTTAAATTAAGTAATATAATGTGTCATTATAACTCCAAAAATGGATACATTGGGTCCCAAAATTGACCCAAGGATTCCCTTGCTCAGAAATAACTAATTAAATAGTGTTAGGAAAAGTGTAAGGGTAATTTAATATTATTATAATATTATTTTTTCACCCATATTTACTAGATTTACCCTTTAACCCTTGTAAATAAAATATCTATTGAAGTAAATATTCATAATTTAAATAAATAAAATTTACATGTTTACATAATTTGGACCTCATGATTCGAAATATGGAATCCCTTTTTTGAATATCAAAACACATAAGTGAATGAAATTAATTTAATATTAATTCTCGTTGTCAATACCAAAAAGTGTGTTTTTAGGAAACAATATTTGTTAAAAGATTGAACTTTTTTATGTCCAATTATATTGTGAAATTACATAAATGACAAACATTGGATTATATTTTAAAAATGTAATCCAATTAAACTTTAAACCCATTTAAATTAAAAATCTAACTATATATATAAATTAGATGAAAATGTTATTTTGAATTAAAAGTTGGTATTTTTCATTATTAATTTAAAAATTAACTTTATTAGAAAAATATCAAAAAATTACCCATAGTAAATTTTGATGTCCTGATTGTAAATAAGAATGTTTTATTTTTGTAAAATAAAACATATAAAAGTGAAAAAAACAATATTTAAAAGGGTTCTCCATCAAAAGGATGTAAAGAAACCTTTTAAAGATTATTATAGTATTTCATGCTTAATATTGGATATATTCTCATTTTACACCTATAAAATTTATTGGGTAAAAGTAATGAAATTTAACAAATAGGTATTATAATATTTTAGTTACTTTAGTTCATTCCCACCAATAAAATTGCTAGGTGTTAAGTAAAATGTAAAATAAGAATATTATTATATTATTTATTCTGTATAACTCAACATTGTGTGCAACATATTATTTCAAAGAAACCCATTGTTGCGAGTTGAGTACCCTTTCGAACATGGTGTCCTATTTAAAGTAAAATTAATATTTAATTCACAAATATTAATAAATATGAAAAATTAATATTTTTATTTACTTGGGATGATACATCCTTCCCTCCTTTTGTAAATTGTGTCCTCGCAATTTTAAAATTGGGTTTAAAAACTTCAATAAAAGTCCCACATTGGAAAAAAAATCAATAAAAAAAAAATTTAAAAACAAGATAAGTACAAAGGTCAGAGAAGATATCATATATTAGGATTCCATGAAAATATAGATATAGAAGTGCAACTATCCATCAGGTTCTAATGGAGAGTGACAAAAAACAAGATCAGAAGAAAGTAAACAATCAGAAAAACACAAACTTGTGATGGGGTAAACTACCTTTGATTCCATAGTAAAAAATGTTAATGGACAAAATTTTTTATTTTAAGTTAGCGTTCATAATGTTGAGAAATTAATTTATGATATTGACTAAGAACATAATGAAATATTCATACCTTTCATCTAGAGTTTCATCCCTTAATAAATTTCTTCTAGAAAATCATCTTTTCTACAAACGATGAGTATTCAGGACATCATGGTAACACTTGGAGCACTAGAATCATATTTTATTGAATCAAATAATCCACTAAAAAAGAACTATATATTTCCACTATATTTACACATTAATAAAAAAATTTGTTAGTAAGAGATCAAATATTCCCCAAAATGGTTAATACTTTTTAAAAAGAAATTATACTATTAACCTCCACAATTCAACAAAAATTACCCAAAATTAGAGAAATACCATTCAATAAACAATTTTCCTTAAAATATTCAAAATAATCCAAACTAACTTTGAATCCAAAAATTCAGAAGGATTTTATCACACATTCTTTCATTTATAAATATTAACATTTTTCTCAAAATAACATCAACTATTCTTAAAGTCTCATACTAAAGTATAATTAACCTAATCACATATTCTCTATGATAGGTTAATAATTTATATAAATAAACCAAATCTCCAAATTTCCAAAATAAAAACATAGAGTCTTCCAAAATAAAATTTCAAACATTACTCAACATTTGAGATCCCACAGTATTCCATTTCTTTTAAGAATATAATGTTCCCCAAAAGAGAGAGTGTCATGCTAAATAACAATTATCACTTAATCACAAAATCATTTTACTATAATAAGGATATCCATTTTATAAAACATAACTTCCAAAAATCAACTTATTCTTGATCCATACAATCATTTAACTAATGAAATAAGTCATACTAACTAGGGACTCCACGTTGGCCAGTGGTAAGTGATGTTCCCTCGTCACCATTTAGTAGAGTGTTCGATTCCTATGACCTTTCCAGATGCAACATGTTTTCACCCATCCTACATGTTTTCCTTTTTATAAAACTCAGAAGTAACCCTAACATGTTTTAATATTTAATGTTTAATTATACCTTTCATTTTCATCATAATACATTAAGACCTAAATATCATATATATTTTCATTTTTTTCACCTCTATTTGATAAAATAAAACTATTCCCAATAAATACAACATCATACCTTGATCATGGTGACTATATGGTTTCATCATCATTTTATTCATTTAGGTAGATGGTTTATTCATTGAAAAAATTATTTATAGAACCTTCAAAATAATTTTCTTCCTTCATCCAAATACTCATTGTACGACTTGGGCCATGTGGGCGTTCACAAAAAAATAGTTTCATAAAATAATCATGTATGACATATAATTTACAAACATCTGATAAAAACTATTTTTTTATAAAACGATTGGACCATGTTTGAGTTGAATATTTCAAAAATGGTCCTTTTAATATACCATAAGTATGTACTAAGAGATTATATTGTAAAAGAAAATATAAATTGGTTGCACAAGTGTCTTCTTCCTCGACAGCTTTTTCAAAATCAGAATATTCTTCAAAATCTTGTGATAAGGTAAAATAATTGATAATGTCATGATAATATTTAACATTAATAAAAATATGATAATATTATGAAAATTGGATATGATTAAATACAAGCCATGATCCATGATGATATCGAGGTATAATGGAGGTTTTTGATATCTCAAACAATTGCTTACAAGTGAGTTGTAAGCTAGAAAATGTTTCACAATCACCTAAACAAGACTTTGAAATATTTATTGCAATCATGTCATTAGGAAGAGATATGAATGTTATATTATATCCTAGTCCTTCCATTTATAACCTACATTACATTATCTGAAAGTGTTATAAAACATGGATTTAACTGAAATAATAGTCATAGGGACAAACTATGAGTTTAACAAAAACTCTTAAACCCTAAATTTTTCTAAACTGACCTTTGATACCAATTGTAAGGACCCATCTGTAAACACTACATAATATTGAGTTAAATAAAGAATTAAAATTAAGTATCTTTTCAGGTTTAGTGCTTTTGAGAAATACGTCATAACAATTACATTACATCACCAAAATTACAATGTAACACCCCGAATATTTCAAAACATTATAAATAGAAAATGTTTGTTTGATGCCATTAAAGTTTTCTCCATTTAACCAAAAAAATATATAAGGTAAAACAAAGAACTTTTTATTTAAGAACATAACACTGATGTGTCTTACAACGTACTGGGTCTACAAGGAAAGCTCACTAATAATAAATTCCAAATAAAAACCCTATTAAGATCACAAGAAGGCTGCCCAAGATAAAAACAATCCCAACATCATAATTTTGATCATTAGGACCCATCATGAGCATCAGAATAGCTAGTGCCACTGCGGCCGTGCTGAGTACCAGTGGGATGATAAGAACTATTCTCCTTCCTAAGAAACTAAGACACCCTAAGGTTCAGCTTTATATAGAAACAAAGCAGCCATTGTCTTCTGATCGTTAGACACCAACGACTATGATTATAGCCGTTGGTTCCCCGATGATCTGATAACATATAATGATTTTAGTTTCCAACAGAAATGTTGAAGCTAAGAGTTGAATAACCCCAAGAGGTTCAGAATGGTTAATTATGTTAATTGTTTTAATTTTTAAATGATGATGATGATAATAATAATAATAATAATATAACTAATTTATTGTTTGTTTTGCAAAATGTGAAAAATATATATATGTGTATCGGATTTGATTCATGTGAAAATTCCATTATAAAATTATAATGAATGACTTTGAAAATTAATATTATTTTGTTAAAAATCCACTATTAATATTCACGCTTTAATTTAAGCAAATAAATATTTAATCTAACACATGAATGACTATATAGAATTTAGTTGGGTTTTATATTTTTCTTTTTGAAAATATGTGTTTAAACTCATGGAATATATATATATATATATATATATAACTTCAAAATTTAAGTTAAATATATTATACATACCTTTAAATTAAATATACATAATGATAACACTATAATGATAAAGTAAATATTTTATAATTTGATATTATAAAATTATAATTAATAGTTTTGAATATCAATTATGATTAGATTCAATTTTTTTGTTATGATTTATGTTTAATGAAATCCTTATAAAATAATATGACTATTTTAGTATTAAATTTAAACCTAAAAGATATTATATAAATCATTAAATTGTATATAATAGTAAAAATATTATAATAGTAATGTTATGATAAGATATAAAATTATATATATGTTTTAGAAATGAAAACTATGAAGATTATTTTTTGAAATTATGTCAATTACGGGTTAAATAATCAGTTAAAATAAAAACATTAAAAAGAAATGAATATAGATCTTTATATATAAATATAGATTAAGATAAATGTTTTATATAAATAAATAAAGAAAGAGTAATGATAAGATAATAGTATTATTATAAAACATTTGGTTAGTTTACATGTTTTTTTCAAATAGTAATAAGGATATAATAAGTATAATAAAATAATTATGTAATAATAAAAATATTATTATAATAATAATAAACCGAAACCGCGTTTTAATTTATTTAAAACGCCGCATCACTTCTGGCTGTCCGATCTAGAACACCTCTTCACAGCCGTCCAAGGTCATTTTAAATATCGCATCTACTTCAACAATCCGATCAGCTTCTGGATTAATCCCAGTCGTCCGTTTTCTTTCCACTTTCTACCCGTGACAACTTCTTCTTCTTCCCTGCGCATGTCGCGCACCAGTGCACCTACAGACCTCTTTTCTCCACCAAAGGTCCTAGTGGACCCTCTCTCTCTTGTTTTTCCATGAAGTTGGAACTAACTGTTAATGCTTGCCCTCAGATTCTCTTTGATGTCACTTCACGCTAGGTTGGTTGTTTTATTTAAAACCTCGAGTTGTACCGAAGAGAGGGTGGTTGTTCCTTCATGTTTTTATCCAGAGCCTTCTTCAAAGACCTTCGAGATCTCCTGCTCCTGCTCATCCTCTCCAAACCGGTAAGGGAACTTGGTTTGGCTTGGCTATTTATCTTCTGTTTTAGTTTTGAATATATATGAATATATATATATATATATATACGACTACGAGCTTGAATGCAGAGGAATCTGAACCCATTCTCCCTACAAGTTTTCCCGAGTCCTTCGAACCGGATCAAACCAAGGTTTAATGAGGTTTTGTGGGTGGGTTTTGTTGTAGTTTCATTCGAGTCATATGTATATATATATATGCTCCTGTAAAACCATGAAAACTGTTTCTTATGTGTTTTCCTCACCTCGCAAGGAGGGTCGAACCGGAGGAGTGAACCCTTGAATGGCCTTGGTTGTTTCTAGAGTTGGATTTGGGTATATATATATATATATGTGTGTGTGTGTGTGTGTGTCTGTGTATATATATATGTATATGTATTCTAATACAATCGTTTATAATTTTCAAGACTTGAATACTAACCCTTAATTAGTATTTTAGATACAAATTATGTTTTCGATTTAAGTATAAATCCTGTTATAGAATATTACAATAGTTTTTAAACACTTATGTACATAGGTATACATGGGTAATAAATCTTATATGGTTTTGGGGAAAATCTAATAAATCGACAATGTTTAGAGGTATTTTTAACCTTATGGAATTTTAATGGACTTTATTTATTTTGTGTAAAAACCCATATATACACTTCATGTATATACGGTTAAGTATAAATTCATTTATATGTTTAATTCCCAAAACCCTATTTTCATGTATAGTTATTAGTACGTACTTGATATTTTGACACAAGTAAGGTTTTAGTATTTTCCAAGCCTATATATGTTTTGGTATACACCAATGAACTTGCTTAATTAGAAAAGTTATTCTAACATGTACCCTCAATGTAATTTATACATTAAAGGAATGTGCTTAAGCATGTTTTAATGCAATTCACTATGAATTTATGAGTTTATGTCATCATGTATTAACCATTCAATATTTGATATTAATCCAATTGTAGTGATTATCAGTGGATAACCTGGTTATGATTAAACTGCACGTTCAAAAGTCATGTTTATCACAATAATTAATGTCAAGTATTTTCTTCAATTGTTCCATTTACATGTAGTTATAATTTATCACCTCATGTGGAAAACCCTAATAATCCATCATTTTATGTTCTTTTTATGAGTAAATTAATGGAATCATGTACCTGGAATTAATAACATAGATTTACATATTTGAAACATAGTTCTTATCAACGTAGAAATGATGCATGTTATAATGTCATATTTAATGCATATATTTCTTCCGTAAATGTTATTTCATATTTTTATTGGATTGATAAAACATCAAATTATAATAAAGTATCTAAGAAATAGAAATTTGGAGTGGAATGGGACACCCAAAGTAACATCACCTTAAAATGGGTGTCCATAGCGGTATGGGACGCCTTGGATACATAACACCTAAGACACAAAAAGACTATATTAGACTAATTATGTGATGGGTGGGGCCTACTATATCCCCTTGATGCATCAGTAGGTCTCATTAGACAAAACAGTTTCACGACACAAGGCCTGACCACAATTAAGGTTCATGTGAAATTTCTGGACATAGACGGTTCAGGTGAAATTCCTGGATAGAAAATATTATGGTCTTGGCACAAGGCCTTGAAACAGTCTGGCATTATACCCTCCTCTTAATGTTTTAGTAAATGAACAACCATGGGATTTTCGGACTAGTAGGATATCACTGGTTCAGAACCTTTTGTATGCACATAATGAATTAATGGAATGACATGATATGTCACAGTAGTTCTGGACTTCATCCACATAACAAAAGCTTTATGTTATTACATGTGAAATGATATGGATATGGCCATCATGACATGTGCATCAGTTACATTCATTATTATAGCATTTTTTATTATCTCTTGTGCACTCAGAACTGCCTTGCTAGTATAATTCATTACCCCACATGTTGTAATAGTCATGTATTGTACAAGAATTTAATATCTCTATTTTTATCTACGTACTCTGATCATGATTAGATGTTATGTTGTTAGTTTTCTTTGTTTCATGATAATTAATTTCCCAATGTTTATGTTTATTTTCAAAAATACTATTTTTCTTTTCATAAATGAATGATTATTTTAAAGTTGTTTTCAAACCCCTTAATGGGAATAATTTGCTCACCATACGTTTTTGTTTTAAAACTTTTCACATATTGGTTTTTGCTAAATAATTTTTTCAAAAGAAATTGGTTTCCAGAACCTGAACCTCGCGATCTTCTGTAAAAATGGGACATGATTTAATACTACTAAATGTTTGCAATATAATTTTGATACATCATGTCTCACTGGAACCAGCTCCGGGCACTCAGAGGTCGGGACCTTACAGTTAGTATCACAGGATAGGTTCGGGAAATTCTGGAAAAACCAGGTAATAGAAATATGTAGCTACGACTATACCTTACTTAGTGGTTTTATTATAATTTTCAGATGGTAGATGAAAGATCACTAACAAGTCTTTTGTCCCTTCCCACTAAAATCCTCGAGACTATAATTGTTAAGTCATGTATGGATGACTATGAACTCTTTGGGAACCTCCAATTATCATGCAAGATTCTTTAACATGTTTCTAACAACTCAAATATCCTTCGGCTCTTTCAAGTATCGGGACATGTTTACTATCATATAAATTATGCACAACTTGCATACAATATGCATCGGGGGAAATACTATGATGGCCTTTTCCTATGTTTTACCCTATCTTCAAACAATTTGTCTAAAAGGGTTTTACAGGAATCTACAGAGGAGGGAAATCTCTGTGCTACCTATCTTTTTCAAGTCCCGAGTTTCAGTCTGTATGAGAGACTCTATGACATCAAACCCCTCGACTTTGAGGTAGTACGATGAATCTTTAGGGATAAAGTCCATCTGGATATCACTGATCTTTACACTGCACATGCCTCTATCTGGAATCCCAATTGTTTTATGCGGGAGTTTAACCTCTCGTTCCCATGGTATGTCTGGACAAGACAGATCGAGGAACTGGGAACCACTCTAGGAATAGATTTGAGGACATCAGTGAACTGGTTACAGAGATGGGCTCTGTAAATGTACAACCTAGTTTTTTTATGTTCTCTTCCTTTTAATTTACTAAATCCAAGATTTTTTTATTGGGGACATCACTAAGGATGTTAGGGAGGTTGTGTCAACAAGTTTGTAGGAGTTTGTGTAGCAGACATAGGATCTGATTTATAACCTAATGTGTTATTGAAGTATTATCTTTTTTTCCTCTCATGTCTCCACATTAATAGAAATGTTAAGTGAGTTCTCACAATTGTATTTTTAGATGGCAGATGGAAACGTACCTACCAATCTTCTATCACTTCCACCTGAGTCCTTAGTGACCATTACGTCTCTATCTTGCTGAGAGAAATTTCATAATTATTCCCATATATGCATGTAATGCAAGCACCTGTACGATGTGTCAAACTTACCTCGGGTGCTTAGTCTACACCGGGGATTGGGAATGGATTACCTCCTTATGATGATGGCCCAATTCCCCTCATATGCACGTTGAGTAAGGTACTCTCAGGGACTTTTCCATGTATTCACGACTGGTGAAGAATTTGGAATTATTATCATTAACCCTTTTCAAGAAGCTACTTATACCAGAGACCTCCGAGCGGCTTACCTTTATCAGATTTTGAATTACGGCTTCTGGGGCCAATTTTTGGACTTTTGGATGTTAGAAGATGATTCCACCCGACTGCCTTACAGGAAAAAAGTGTATGTTTATGTTTCCCAATTTCATACCCCTCCTGCTACATTCAGGAGACGTCACAGGTGTCTCCATGAATTTAACCCTTAATACTTATCCTATGTTTGGTTTGAGTATTTATGAAGTTTTTCTTCTCTATGTGGAGTTCGTATAGTAGGTCGTTAAAGAAAACTCAGGCACTGATGCATAAACATGTGTTCAATTGAAATATTATTCATTTTCTATTCCTATCAATACCTTATTTGAACTTTAAAGTGAATTCTCATGAATATATATTCAGATGGCTAGAAAAACAAATATCTTATCCCTACCTAATTAATGTTTTGAGGAAATCATAATCAGGATGTGCAGCGTGGACTATCCTTATTTCCTCCATCTGCGAGGATCATGTCAAAGAATGTTTAAATTATCCAACAACAATGAAATTTTTCGTTCCTTCCAAGGGGTCGACCATGTATTCCACCTTATCACCAATACCCATCTCCCTCATTATAGGCAGAGGGGGAGGATCTTAGAATGTCGTTTTCGATGTTTCACTCTAGCCCAAAATTTTTCTGCCAGAGCATGTTTCCAGGTAGCTGCTCAAGATGGGAACCGTTGAGCAGCCTTAATGTAACAGATTCTAAACCATAGTCTATCTAATCGCATGGTTCCAATGGAATATCATGAGCATGATATAGTCCGGCGAAGCACTAGATAATATGTCCATTTGGAAATCACCGACTTTATTACCGCACGAGCCTCCTTATGGAAGCCTGTGTGTAGAACTCATGAGTAGGAGTTTAAGACATATTGCTCAAGGTGTATCTAGGATAGTGAAGCAGAGGAACCGAGTACCAACCTGGGTATTCCATTGACCTAGCCAAATCTCCCATTTTTGTGATGATGATAATCTGGGAGTTTTCTTTTTCAGTTTATGAATAGAATTGCGAGGACGCAATTCTTTGAAGGGGGAATAATGTCACACCGCAAATATTGCAAAAGCTTATAAATAAAAAATGTGTGTTTGATTCCATTAAAGTTTTCTCCTTTTAACCAAACAGAATATAATAAATAAAACACATTACATTTTATTTAAGAACATAACACCGAAGTGTCATACAACATTCTATGTTTACAAGGAAATCCCACTAAACATAAATTCCAAATAAAAACCCTAGTATGATCATTGGAAGGCTGTCCAAGATAAAAACAATCCAAACATCATAATTTGGATCATTAGGACCCATCATGAACATCGGAATATCTAGTGCCACAGCGGCCGTGCTGAGTACTAGTGGGATGATGAGAACCATTATCCTTCCAAAGAAACTAAGACACCCTAAGGTTCAGCTTTATATAGAACCGAAGAATCCATTATCTTCTGACCGTTAGACACCAATGGCTATAATTACAATAATTGGTTCCCCGATGATCCAATAACATATAATGTTTTTTAATTCAAACAGAAACGTTGAACCTAAGAGTTGAATACCCCCACGAGGTTCAGAATGGTTAATTATGTTATTTGATTTTATGTTTAAATGATGATAACTATAACAATAATAATATAACTAATTTATTGTTTGTTTTCCAAAACGTGAAAAATATATATGTGTGTATCAGATTTGAATCATATCAAAATGTTGTTATAATATTATAATGCATGAAATTGAAAATTAATAATAATATTTTTAAAAATCCACTATTAATATTCACACTTTATTTTAAGAAAATAAATATTTAATCTAACACATGAATGACTATATCGAAATTAGTTGGGTATTATATTTTTCTTTACGAAAATATATGTATAAACTCATGGAATATATATATATATATATATATATATATTACATGAAACATTAAGTTATATATATTATACATACATTTAAATTAAATATATATAATTGTAGAACTATAATGACAATGTAAATGTTTTATAATTTGATCTTATAAAATTATAATTAATAGTTTTGAAATATCAATTATGATGAGATTCATTTTATTATTATTATTTATGTTTAATTAAATCCTTATATAATAATGTGACTACTTTAGTATTAAATTTAAGCTTAAAATATATTATATAAATCATTAAATTTTATATAATGATTACAATATTATAATAGTAATGTTATGTTAACATATAAAATTATATATATGTTATAAAAATGAAAACTATAAATATTATTGTTTTGAAATTATGTCAATTATGGGTTAAATAATCAATTATAATAAAAACAGTAAAAAGAAATTAATATATATATTTATATATAAATATAGATTAGGATATTTGTTTTATATAAATAAATAAAGAATGAGTAATGATAAGATAATAATATTATTATATAACTTTTTTAGTTTATATGTTTTTTTCAAATAGTAATAAAGATATAATAAGTATAATAAAACAATAATGTAATAATAAAAATATTATGATTATAATCATAAACCGAAACTGCGTTTTTCTTTTTTTTAAATGCCTAATCACTTCTAGTCGTCTGATCCAGCACACCTCATCGTAGCCATCCAAGGTAATTTAAAATGCCGCATCAACTTCGACCGTCTAATTAGTTTCTGGATTAATCCCAACCATTCTTTTTCTTTCCTCTTTCTCCCCACGGTAGCTTCTTCTTATTCCCCGCGCATGTCGCACACCAATGCACCTAAAAACCTATTTTCTCCGCCTAAGGTCCCAGTGGACCATCTCGCTCTTGTTTTTCCATGATGTTAGCACCGACCTTTAATGATTTTCCTTATATCCTCTTTGACATCTCTTCACACTAGTTTGGCTGTTTTTTTAAATCCTCGAGTTTCACCGAAGCGAGGGCGACTGTTACTTCATGTTTCTCTCTACCGCCTTCTTCAATGACCTTCGAGATCTCCTACTCCGACTCCTCTCCAAACTGGTAAGGGAACTTGGTTTGTCTTGAATGTTTATCTTTTGTTTTGGTTTTGAATATATATGAATATATATATATATGACTACGAGCTTGTATGTCATGGCATCTGAATCCATTCTTCCTATAAGTTTTCCCTCGGCCTTCCAATCGGATCAAACCAAGGAATAATGGGGTTTTGTGGGTGGGTTTTGTTCCAGTTTCGGTCGAGAACTATATATATATATATATATATAAATACAGACACACACAAATATATATATATATATAAGCTCGTGTAAAACCATGAAATTATTTTATTACGTGTTTTCCTCACCTTGCACGGGGGGTCGAACCAGAGGAGTGAACCCTTGACTGGCCTTGGTTGTTTCCAGCGTCGGTTTTGGGTATATATATATATATATATATATATATATATATATGTATATGTATTCCAATACAATCATTTATAAATTTTAAGACTTGAATACTAACCCTTAATTAGTATTTTAGATGCGAATTACGTTTTAGATTTAAGTATAAATCTTGTTATAGAATATAACCATAGTTGTTAAATACTTATGTGCATTGGGATATATGGATAATAAATTTTATATGGTTTTGGGGACAATCTAAAAAATGGTCAATGTTTAAGGTGTTTTTAACTTTAAGGAATTTTAATGGAATTTGTTTATTTTGTATAAAACCCCATATATACACTTTATGTATATATGGTTAAGTATAAATGCATTTATAAGTTTAATTCCTGAAACATTGTTTCAAGTATAATTATTAGGACTTAGTTGATATTTTGACACATGTAAGGTTTTTGTATTTTCCAAGCATATATATGTTTTAGTATACACCAATGAACTCGATTAATTAGAAATGTTATTCTAACATGTACCCTCGATGTAATTTATATTTTAATAGAATGTGGTTCGGCCAATTTTAATGTATAGGACTACGAATTTTTGAGTTTATGTCATCACGTAGTAACCATTCATTATTTGATGTTAATCCTGTTGCAGTGATTATTAGTGGTTAACCTGGTTACGATTAAATGGCAAGTTCAAAAGGCATGTTTATCACAATAATTAATGTCAAGTATTTTCTTTAAGTGTTCCATTTACATGTAGTTATCATTTATCACCTCATGTGGAAAACCCTAATCATCCATCATTTTATGTGCTTTTTATGAATAAAATTAATGGAATCATGTACCTGGAATTAATAACATATATTCAAATATTTGAAACTTAGTTATTATCAATGTAGAAATGATGCATGTTATAATTTCATATTTAGTGCATGTTTTTCATCCGTAAATGACATTTCACATTTTTATTGGATTGGTAAAAAACACAAAATTATAATAAATAATCTATGAACCAGTTATTTGGAGTGGAATGGGACACCCCAAATAAAATCACTTTAAAATGGGTATCCAAAGCAGTATGGTACACCATGGATACATAACCCATAAGGTAATGATCGGAACCCAGTTACCCAGAGTTGGTGAATTATTACATAACATTGGAATGATCACAAAAGATCATGTCTCGAAAGGCCGATTAGTTTAGTAGGCTTGTAAACACTAGATACATTCATAAATGTTATATTAGATCAAAAAGTGAAAAACTACAGTAACGTAGTCTCTATAGTCCACACTTATATCCCCTTTAGACTATCCCTGCAGGTTAGTCATAAAATATTTCTTCACATCCTGTGAAAAATAAAACATAGAAATGGGTGAGCTCAGATTCTCATTAAGGATAAAAATATAGCGAAATATTTCATAAATAAACATAAACATTTAAGGCAATGTATAACTAAAACAAAAGATTTTTAAACTCGAACTTCAGCATAATTTGGCAAATATAAAATTAAATAATTCAATTTATTTATTCACATGGATATTCTACTAGTTGAATAATCACATGAAATATCAATAACCACTTTCATAATAATGGAATGCATAATTCCAGACTATCATAACCATGTATCCAAGGCCTCGTGCCAAGACTACAGATAAGATTTTGTCAAGGCCCCGTGCGAAGACACTAGTTTGTCTTATGAGATCGACTGATGCATCAAGGATCTATAGCGGGCTCCACACGTCACTTATTAAGTCTAATTCATTCCTCATATGAATATGTTTAAACATAACATAAACATTCGTATTAAAACTAGAATACAAAATGTCAATACTTTCTCCATAAACCATTAATGGTATAAAAATAACACATCCACAGTCAAACATATCACAAAACCTTTAATACAATATGGAAGTTTTGTGTCATAAAAAATCAACTTCAATAAGCTCAAAAATCCATCAATGGATGTTGGAATAGATGAAATCAAAACTATTTGAGAGAAATATCTATTTTTTGAAATCATTTTAAAGTCACGAATTTATTAAGGAAGTAATTTAAAAGAGATTTTTGAATCAAAGTGTCCCATACCACATTGAAACTTTTGAAAAGAAATATATTTTCAAAAAATTCATGTCTATATAAATAAATCCGTAAAATCATTTTGAAAACATGGAAATTAATTAAAAAGATTTATAAAGATAAATCTTTAAAACATTTAAAATTCTGATATTGATAAAGAGTACCTCTCAAAAATTCTTAAAATATTCATTTTGAAATCATTTAAAAGTGGAATAATTATAAAATAATACATTTACTTTAAAAATATTTTTATATGCTTGTAAGGGAAGCTTCGATGATTTTATAATGGCGGAAAATAGCCACACCTGCCGTATAAGTTAAAAAAATACATTCTTACCTTAATTATGTCGAAAAGGTTAAAAAGGACCTTGTTTGGAAAACGATGGAAAGATTACTTTATAAACTTCTTATAAAATGTCAAACAAGGGTATAAATGAATTTAACCCATAGTCTTTAAAATAGTAATAATTATTTGAAATACATTTTTAAGAAACATGGTTGTGGATGATAAAGAGGTCCCAGTAGACAATTACTTATAAACAACCTTGGATAATGAAGTGATTGTTAAATAAACCCTTACCAACTTTGTAACATATGAAACATACACCCCATGAAAGAATTACCATATAATGAATATGTAAATACGCGTAAATTAAAGTTTATTACACAAATAATTCAACTATAGGAAGTACATACACCACACAAAAGGTAATAGTGGTAATATGGCATGAATCTAACTGGAATAAGGAGTGAGATGAAAACACCTTACCTTGTACTTTTCCTTGGTTGAGGGTAGGTTAACCTCCTGTATAATATTTAAACATTTTTATTAAATTATACAATAATAATATACATAAATATGATATCATATATGATCTTTTAATGTTTCCTTGTTAATAATATTTTAGTATTATCGTCGTTTTGAGTCTTAACTTACTCGTTTTCTTTTATATATTTTGTTACATAAGACGTGTATTTTATGGATAGGTTGTATCTTATTCATATAAAGAATGATATCAAGTCCATAAAAATTACATTTAATCATCAAATGATTATTATTCTTGAATGTATATGATGGGGAAATTAATCTCATTGTGTTCGTGGAGACAGTAGTCCGTACCTACGCACGAACACTACTTCTATTTCATTTTTTATTTTAAAAGGAATCAAAACCAAATGATAAATAGGTATATTATTATTACAGTATAACATAATATGTAATATGTGTTACTTATGTTCATTAAAAACTTCCTTTATACGTTCCATGTATGGTATGAACGAGACATATCACTTTGAGGGGGCGGTAGTCCGCACTTCCTCAAATGAAATTATCGTATATATATACAACATGAAACGAATAATAGTATGCAATAAAATGGAATTACAGAAGCTTATATATAAAATAAATATCATAAATATCATATTTTATTACAGTTCCCTCATAATGGCCACTATGAGAGGTGGTAGGAGATAATTGAACAATCATCATTTCGTGAGGTGTTTGGTTTCCATCAACAGAAACATTATGTTATTCACCCATTAGATTGAGGTGTGTGTAAGTTTAGATCGAATACATCTAATAATGATATCATAGAATATTTTTTATATTAGAGGTGTTACAAAATAATATAATAATAATATTATAGGGGTTGATGAAGTAAAATAAAAGAAAAGAAGCTAAGAGAAATCGTTACCTTTAATTAGGGTAACTAACTTTGGTTTGAACCAAAAAGGACACTTGAAGTTCCTTATGCCTAAGTTAATGCTTCTATGAGGATGAAAGGGATATAGGGAGATTAATTGGTTAGAGTTTGGATGAGAAAAAAAGTCTCTAGAGGTGTGAAGAATTGTTTAGAAGTGGTGTCCTTTTTTATTTGGGAGGAGGGGCTCTTTATGAAAAATTAATGTATTATTTTATAATAAATTAATATTCGGTGTCTAATGGCTCCAAAGTCTATTATTAAAAGTATAAGGTGTTTATAGGTCTAAAAAAACTCAACCAATAGGGTTTGGACAGGTTTGGGTCACTTTATTAACCTTATCTTTTAGTTTTAACTCTTAGTTAATTAGATTGACACTTACCACGTCACTTTGTATTTTTATATTATATAGTCAATAAACATACAATATACATCCAAAAGACCCAAAAATGGTCCATTAATGATACCCCTATCATGATATAAGTCCTTTGGACGAACCGTATATTTTTAGGAATATAATATCAATTAATAATATAATACTTGTTTTAAAAACTCAATTATTTCAATTTTGACACTATTCAATAATTGATTTTTGTTAAAGTTTTAACAACATTATTAATTCTAATAAAATTAATTTAAGAAATCCTAACATGTAATATTAACCAATAAAATTCTTGTATGTCATAAAAACCTTCAAAT
The DNA here is from genome assembly GCA_963277665.1 of Viscum album. Classification (NCBI taxonomy): domain Eukaryota; kingdom Viridiplantae; phylum Streptophyta; class Magnoliopsida; order Santalales; family Viscaceae; genus Viscum; species Viscum album. The sequence continues at coordinate 1,942,656,172 of OY728140.1, read as the reverse complement.
TTTATTTATTTTTACTTTTATAATAAGAATTATTTTATTCTTTTATTATTAAGGAAAATATTGCATCATTATTGTGTCATAAATACATTTAATTATTTAATGTATAAAAATTATAAATAAAATAAAATTATGTATGAAATCTTTATATCTTTATAATTAATATTTATAGTCCCAAATCCAACATATATAACCTTATGTAAAAATTGTTTTGCTAAAAGATATATGCTTTTGTCATTTTTGCATTTGCTTTAACATAATTAATATAAAATGTCATTATCACTTATAGGTGGCTCCATGGGGTCCCAAAATCGATCCAAATATTCCCATGATCGTAAATGTATAAAACCGTAGGGTTAGGATATGTTTTATGGTAAATTAATATTGTTATAATATTATTTGTTTACCCTTATTTACCGGATTTACCCTTTAACCATAGAAAATAAAATATTTACCGAAGTAATTATTCAAAATGTCTAAAAATAAAAGTTACTTATTTTCACAATTTGGACATACAAATTCCAAATATGGATTAAATTTTTCCAAATTTAAAATAAATAAGTGGAAGAAATTAATTTAATATTAATTCTCGTTGTCGAATCAAAAAACGTGTTTTTAACAAATAATAACTATCAAAAGACTGACACTTTCTTATGTCCAGTTTAAATATAAAATTCTGTACAATGAACAAAATTGGATTAATTGGTAAAATTATAATCTAATTATACTTTAAAATCACTCAAATTCATAATTTTTCTCTCTGAATTATTTTGATTAAAAAGGATGTTTTTAATTAAAATTTAGTAATTTTCACTATTCATCAAAATATGAAAGTTATCAGAAAAGTAACAAAATTTCACCCTAAGATAATTTAGATATTATGAATCCAAATATGATTTCTATTTTACCAAATTCATAATATAAAAGTTGCATGTATTAATGTAAAATTATTTCCCGATATTAAAACCAAAAGGCGTATTTTTAATAATTATCAAACGTTTGACACTTGTTTTTGTCCAATTTCAAAGTGAAATTACATACAATGACCATAATTGGATTAAATGGTAAAAATATAATCTATTTATACTTCCATAAAATTAGAATTTATAATTTAACAATATGAATTATTTTGATTTAAAAAGTTGTCTGCAGGTAAAATATATTATTTTTCACTATTCACCCAAATAAGAAAGTTATCAGAAAGACACCAAAACAATATTGAAACTAAATTCATGTGTCCTAATTCTAAAGAAGAAGTTTATTTTTTCAAATTTAATATATAAAGTTTCAAATATTGGGTTTAAAAAGGCTTTTCCATTTAAAGGCTGTAAAATTGCATTTTTTGAAAAATACTTCTTTTATCTGGAAAAAAAAGTATTTTTTATTACATTATGTCTAATAAACTCATAATATGGATTATAAAATTTGAAGGATTATATAATGTTCAAAATTCAGTTAATATTATTCATAACTGCTTTTGAACGACTTGATTGGTAAGTAATGGTGTGCTAGAACTCAGTGTTTTGTGCAGTGAACGTTATTGAATTACTTTGAAGAAATAACATACTATGAAATCATGGGGTCTTACATTCTTACATACTTCAATAAATTGTATCCCCTCAATTTGAAATTATTTTTTGAAAATAAAATCTTGAAAATATAAAATACCTTTGGGAAAACCCCCATCGGAAATTGTGTTAGTAAAATTTTGTCTTAATATGAGGAAAACGAAAATGAAAGGGTCACCACCAAATGATGATCTCAATTAGGAGAACATTGGTGGAAATTAGAGACATATAATTGGAGGAAAAATGAAAATATTTATAGGTAGTGATTGAGGGCATCAATCAAAAACAATTGTAAAATTGAGGGCCTTAAATTCATCAATCTTTGATGATTTAAAATACCATCGGTTCAACAAAACATATGGTATTAGGATAACACATTTTTTTAGATCCCCTTCACTAAAGTATAATAATTAATTTCTTCATTGAATAAGAGGAGAAGAAAAATATATACTTGACAAGTAGAGTCCCATCCTTTAACTAAGTTCTACCACAAGCTCATCTTTCACTCTAAAAGATAATATAACATAAAAATAATATTCTATTTATCCAATTCGAATAGGGTTCAAGAAAAATGAATTTATAATTCATCTAGGAAAAACATTAAAAAATCTACATTATTAAATCCAGGACATCACGTGGGTCAGTGGTATGTGATACACCCTTGTCGCCCTTCTGTTGTGGGTTCAAGTCTCACAGCCTTGCCGGACGCAACAGGTTGCCGCCCGACCTCCAGGTTGTCATTTTTATGGAAATCCAACAAAAAACTCAAACTAGACTTATCCAAAATACGTATTTCCAAACTCACAGTCCATAATTTATAAGGTAGGTAAACACAACAAAGATCATTTTTTTCCACATAATATCATGTTTACACCTTCATCATGTATTATTTTAAAACACTGCAACATCCCGAAATACCATAAAACCTTATTGATTACATTCATGATCCCTTATTACTTATAGAATACTGGATATACTCCATATATCAAATAATATTGTAAAATCCAACAATGATGGAATATACAAATCATTAATCAGTTTCAAGGTAATAAAAAATATCCAATATAATTTATCCAAATAAATAATGTATTATTCGAAAATCACTACCTCGGTATCAGAACCATATTATGGTTTACCATTCTCTCAAACATATATTTTCCAAAAAATTAACCTGTTATTGAGTAACGTTTCTTTGTTCCACACAATCTCAAGTACATAATAAAATATTTCTATTGTACAATCCTTATATACTCTATAGTAATTATAACTAGTACATTGTTGATACAACACTCAAATGACATAATTCTATAATAACAACATAAGAACTCTAATCATTCCTCCTCATATGTGGTAGTATCATAACATGATTATTATCCAATAGCATCATTTGGGGAATACTCTGATGATTTGGACATCGGTTCACGTAGTGTCCCAACTCCTTGCAGGCGAAGCATTGTTTATTTGAAAACTTTTTCTTAACCCAGTAGTCACGTACTTGGTGTCCTTTTTCTCTACACTTTTAACAAACACCCATTACCTTATGGAAAGTTCTAGGTTGTTTCTTTCCACAATTATCACATATGGGAAAATTCTTTTTTTCCCTCTTCCCTTTATCTATATTTCTCTCATCCATCCATTTCTTCTCTGGCTTCCTTTCAAATCCATAGGACTCCAAGAACTCTTTACTTATCTTGTCAACACATGATACTATTTCATCATATGATGATAATATACGGGAGACTATTTCCCTTATAAATTTTGGCTTAAGTCCATGAAAGATATGATCCTTCTTACTCTTTGGATCTGTGTATTGCTGGTGTTCTCATTACTTCTACTGGGCACCATTTCTAAACTATGGAATACACTAGATTAGTTTATGAATAGAAATACCTAATCCCAAACATTTAAAACACTTAAAATAAATTAAAAAGTTTATGGATATGAACCATAATCCTAAAAATGTTTTCTTTGTATAAGTATATACTCATAAACCCTTCATAATTGTCTGTAATGAAAATGAGAATTATCCTAAGCATATCCAGCGGGAGTGTCCTAACCAGAAGTGCAGAAAGGCCTATTGTCGTGCACCATTTCATGTTCGAGTCTCGCTCAAAGTGGTGTTTTCATGTTTTACCCCTAGGTACATTTGTTCCAGAGCTGCCTCTACCTTCTTGTATCCAAACAGGGATGTATTGCTCAGAAAACTCACAAAATCTCTACAATACCAAAATTATAGGAAGTTCTACTATACTAATATTCAAATTACACCTTAGGTCTATGTGCTCTAACTAGAGTTTATCTAAGTCTAGATTCTAAGGATTGTATTATACTTCCAATGATACCAACTGTAATACCCCGAGCCGAGTTACCGAGAGTCAGTGCATTATTACAAAACATTGGCAGGGTCACAAAAGATCAAGTCTCGAAAGACCGATTAGTTTACTATCCTTGGAAACACTATATACATTAATAAATGTTACATTACATCAAAAAGTGAAAAACTACAATAACATAGTCTCCATAGTCCACACTCATATCTACTTCAAACTATCTATGCAGGTCAGTCATAAAATATTTCATCACATCCTGGAAAAAATAGAACACAGAAAGGGGTGAGCTGAGATGATCAGAAAGGATAACAATATATGGGAAACATTCATAAATAAACATAAACATTTAAGGAAATGTATAACTAAAACAAAATCCTTTTAAACTTGAACTTCAGCATAATATGGATAAAATAAAATCAAATAATGCCATTTACTTATTAACAAGAATATTCTACTAGTTGAATAATCGCATGCAATATCAATAACCACTTTCATAATGATAGAATGCATAAGGCCAGACTATTATAACCACGTAGCCAAGGCCTCATGCCAAGACTACAAATATGATTTTGTCAAGGCCTCGTGTCAAGACACTAGTTTTTCTCATGAGACCTACCAATGCATCGAGGAGCTATAGCGGGCTCCACCCATCACTTATTAAGTCCAATGCATTCCTCATATGAATAGTTTTAAACATAACATAAACATTCTTATTAAAACAAGAATACAATATGTCAATACATTCTCCATAAACAATGAATGGTATAAAAATAACACATCCACAGTCAAACATATCACAAAACCTTCAATACAATATGGAAGTTTTGTATCATAATAAATCAACTTCAATAAGCTTAAAATTAATCAAATGATATTGACATAGATGAATTCAAAACTATTTGAGAGAAATATCTCTTTTTTGAAATCATTTAAAAGTCACACATTTATTAAAAAAGTAATTTAAAATATATTTTTGAATCAATGTTTCCCATAACACTATGAAACATTTGAAAAGAAATATCATTTCAAAACATTCATATCCATATAAATAAATCCTTAAAATCATTTTGAAAATATGGACATTAATTAAAAATATTTAGAAAGATAAATATTTAAAACATTTAAAATTATGATCTTGATAAAGAGTGAAATTTAAAAATTCTTAAAATATTCACTTTGAAATCATTTAAAAGTGGAAAATTTATAAAATAAAACATTAAATTTAAATATATTATTATAATCTTTTAAGTGAATCTTTGATGATTTTATAATGGCAGAAAATAGTCGAGCCCGCCGTATAAGTTAAAAAAAGACATTCTTACCTTAATTCTGTCAAAAAGGTTGAAAAGGACCTTGTTTGGAAAATGACAGAAATATTCCTTTATAAACATCTTATAAAAATTCAAACTAGTGTATAAATGACTTTAACCCATAGTATTTAAAATAGTATGAATGATTTGAAATACATTTTTAAGAAACATGGTTCTGGTTAATAAAGAGGTCCCAGTAGATAATTACGTATAAACAACCACGGATAATGAAGAGATTTTGAAACAAACCCTTACCAACTTGGTAACTTACGAAACATACACCCCATTAAAGAGGTATCTTATAATGAATATGTAAATGCACATAAATTAAAATTTATTACACAAACAATACAATTATGGGCAGTACATACACCACACAAAAGGTAATAGTGGCAATATGACATGAATCTCATAGGAATAGAGTGAGATGAAAACCCCTTACCTTGTACTTTTCCATCGTTGAGGGTAGGTTAACCTTCTTTATAATAGTTAAATAATTTTTATAAAATTATACAAGAATCATATATATAAATATGATATCATATATGATCTTTTAGTATTTCATTGTTAATAATATTTTAGTATTATTGTCGTTTCCAGTGTTAACTTACTCGTTTTATTTTATATATTTTGTTACATAAGACATGTTTGTTATAGATAGGTTTTATCTTATTCATAACCAGAATTATATCAAGTCATTGAACATTACTTTTAATCATCAAACTATATTTATTTTTGAATGGATATTATGGGGAAATGAATCTCATCGTGTTCTTGGAGACGGTAGTCCGTATGTACGCACGAACGCTACTTCCATTTCATTTTTTAATTTTATACGATTAAAAACGTAATTATAAATAGGTATATTATTATTCTATTATAATATAATATCTTATATGTGTTACTTATGTTAATTAACACCTTTCTTTATACGTTCCTTGTATGGTATGAACGAGTCATATCACTTTGAAGGGACAGTAGTCCGCACTTCCTCAAATAAAATTATCGTATATATATAAAACATGGAAGCAATAATGGTATGCTATAAAATGGAATTACATATACTTATATTATAAGGCCCCAACCTTAAACCTTACTAAATCTTGAGTTATTACAAGATTACACATTGAGGATCTTTTCAGGTTTAGAGTTTTAGAGAATTAGATCATGAAACTTGCATTATATTCCACATTTAAACAAAGTGGTTACATAAAATAGAGTATTCATTCTTCCGATCAACGGAAACATATTTAAAATGAAAAATGGATTCTTCCTTGACACATCCTCGTCACTATCATCACATCATGTACCTTTCCCTTGTCCTGTGAAAAACATTTCAAAAACATGGGATGAGCATAAAAAGCTCAGTAAGGGTTATAAAATATATGGAAAGGAAACATGAGTTCATATATACACAAGAATGAAATCATACTTTACCCATAAAACATAGGCATATCAAATAATGAATAAATCATAGAAAACATAAGACATAAAGGTAACTTGAGGTATTCATAACATTCTTATGTAGGGAGTAACCCTCTTGGTTACGTTTGGAATACCCATCACAGTATATTCCCTAAATCTCTTCGGAGAAACCTTAACGTTTCACTCCTTCGCGTTACCCAATGCATTGGAGAGCTATAACGGGCTCACCCGCCCTTAGGATATCACGGAACCACCCGTTCTTCATAATAATGCCCAAGGACCATAACATAATCGTATCACATAAAACATGCATAAAGGAAACATAGCATTTCTACATTTCAATCACAATATAACATTTTAGTATATTGAAATAATGAATCCATTCAAAAAGAAACCATTTCCAAAACCATTTAAAACATTTAATAAAGAGATTTTTGAATCAAAGTGTCCCATACCACCTTGAAGATTTTAACATTTTAAACCATTAATATCCATATAACTAAATCCTTAAAACCATTTTGAAAACATGGATATTAATAAGAACAAATAATTAAAACATTTAAAACGATATTTTGGTTAAAGGGGTTTTACCAAAATTAGAGACACTTGAATACAATAATCGAGGAATAACATTTAGTCAGAAATTTATAATATCATGAGAATAAAAGGATTCATGATATAATACTCCAAAGGACAGTATATACACCATATAAGAGTGAATTGGTGCATAACAACAATGAACCCTCAATAGAAATGTCAAATGTGAGGAAATCCCTTATAAAGAAGGTATCCTTAAATTAAGGACAAATAAATCTCAAAAATATGTGTGACAAATATATATATACCCAATACAAGTGGATATTAAGTGTAAAACAATAAAAGGTCAATCACACATATTCAATGGATGACATATTCAATGACTACAAGTTGAACCCAAAGAAATCGAAATTGGGTTAAAAAGTTCCCTTGACAGCCTAACGGCATCACATCAAAATGAGTTGATGAGAGATAAAAAGTGTATCTCATCACTTGGACATAAAATTTACATCAATAAGGATGTATGAGAACATATCCCAACATAAAAATATGTAAATTAAAAGACCCAATAAAATAAGTCTTTTAAAAAAGAGGAGGGTGAAAGGTTCCCTTACCGACTTGGGTATCTTTCAAAACATACACCCCATGAAAGAAAGACAATAGGTCATTGATGTAGATACTCATAAACGAAATTATATTACACAAAGAGTATAATAATGGGCAGTACATACACCACTCAATGGAATTTGTGGCGAATGTAGCATAAATCTCACGGGAATAAAAGTGAGATGAAAAATCCCTTACGAAAACTCGGCAGCCTAACGGCGCCACATAAAACTTCTGAATATGGATTGATGAGATCAAATAGAGTATCCCATCATATTACAATAGAATTTACAGCAAGTGGAATATAAAAGGAAATCCCCCAACATTGCAAGGAGGAGTTTAAAAGAAGTGACATAAAGGAGAGTACTTAAAAAGAAAGAGAGAGGTTAGATCTCTTACGAAAGTTCGGCAGCCTAACGGCGCCACTCAAAACTTCCAAAATGGATTGATGAGAGAGAATAGGGTCTCTCATCACATGAACATAAAAATTACAGTAGGATTAATATAAAATATCGTCCCAATAACAAGAAAGATGGGCTTTAAAAGGAATGACATAAAAGAGTGCACTTAAAAAGTAAGAGAGGTGTAGGATCCCTTACCTCGGGTCCGACTTGACTCGATCGTTCTTTAATCTCCTGAATAATAAACTTGAGTTAATTTCTACTTCCTTAAGAACATTTTTCAAGTTCATTATTCCTTTTATATCACTTATTACCATTTCATAAACATTATGTAATCATTTATGTTAATAATATTTGTTTTGCCGATATTTGGTTCTTAAGTCGAAAGTGGACTTCTTACAATTACATGTTGTTCGTGTGGTCAAATGTTTATTATATCCAGAATAATATTCATGATTTGGATATCATATATGTCATATATATCCAGTACATGCATGCATTTATAACATTACATAATCATATAGAGGTAAGAAATGAAATGCACCGTTCATGGAGACGGTAAGCCGTACGTACGCATGAACGCTACTTTCATTTCTGTTTCATATTTTATAGAATGGAATAATAATGATATAAAGGTATATTATAATTACAGTATAATATCATATATAATATCATAGTTCCATTCTTTATACGTCCCACATATGGTATTTAACGAATCAAATCACTTTGAGGGGCGGTAGTCCGCACTTCCTTAATTGAAGATATCGCGTATACCCATAATGGAAGCCATAAAGGTAAGACAAAAATGAAAAATACAGAAGCTTAAATAAAACATAAACATTTTATATATCATATATAAAAATAGTGACATCATAATGGCCATCTTTGAAGGTGTTAAATGAGTATTGAACAATCATCGTTTCGGGAGGCAGAATTTCACCATCCACGGAAACCGTATGTTCTTTAACCATTTGATGTAGTTTTGTGAGAGTGTAGCTCGAATAAATCTTATAAAAACATCCTAGTATATTTAAGATACTGGTGTTTTTACAAAAGAAATAAATAAAAAGAGTTTAGTGGGTTGGAGAAGCAAAATAAAACAAATGAACACGAGAGAATGAATTACCTTTAAAAGTGTAACTCCTTTTGATTTGAGCCTAAAGGCTTACTTTGAAAGGATTCTGCCCAAAGGGAATACACTAGGATGAGGAGAGGGATGTGGAGATAGTAAATGGGTAGGGGTTGGCCAAGCCAAAGGCTTGAGGAGTGTGTTAAATGAGGTAGAGGTGGGGGCCTTTTATAAGAGGAGGGGAGGGGCACTTTTGGAAAGTAAAAAAATATCACTTTATTTGAAAATGTGTTTCGGTTTCAAAAGGTCCCAAATTGATATAATTCGTGGATAAGGTTATAAAGGTTCTAAATCCACCCATCCAATAAGTTTTGGACATGTGTAGTTCATATATTTTACATTATCTTTCCATGTTATTTTAATCATCAAATAATGATGTCATCGCTGCATCATTATTATATCATAAATAATTTATTTTATTTAATCTCTAAAAATTATAAAAAAATTACTATGATGTAGAAAATCTTTTTATCTTTCCAATGACTATTTATAATCAAACTTTGGACTTGTATAACCACACTTAAAAATTATTTTAGTAAAACAATTTATGTTAGTGTCATTTTCACTTTAACATTAAATAAAAATATATTAATGTCATTTCCCAACTAAAGTGGCTCCATGGGGTCCCCAAGTTGACCCATGGCTTGTCTTGGTCGGCCATGACACAACCAATAAGGTTGGGACATGTTTCTAGGTCATTTCATATTATTAAAGCATTATTTATACCTTAAACTACACTAATTACCACTAATCGCGATTAAGAACTTAATAAGTTACTATTCACCAAAAAAATTATTTTAATCTAATTGAACCACATTTTACTTCTTAATGACAACCATGTATGTCGGATTTTAAAAATTCAGTACACATTAGTGGTAAACTTTCATTTAACTAAAAAATCAGTTTGCTTGATTACCACTTAGTGGTTTCACTATTCATCAAAAATTGATGTTTTTCAGAAAATTACCAAAAATTCACCGTAAGCTATATTTGATATTCCGAATTCAAAAATGAAGTCAATTTTACAAAATTCAAAACATATAAGTCACATTAATTAATTTAATAATTAATTCCCGCTGTCATGACAAATAGCGTGTTTTATGAAACAATAAGTATCAAAAGATTGACACTAGTTTAAATCTGATTTCAAAGTGAAATTGATTCAAACGACCACTATTGGATTTAATGGTAAAAATATTTTCTAATTTCACTTTAAAACCAATTCAAAATATAATCTAATCATATAAATAAATTAGATCAAAAAGTGGTTTTGAATTAAAAAACAACATTTTACACTATTCATTAAAAAAAAATGAACTTTATCGGAAAGATACCAAAAATTTACACAAAGTAAATTTTGATGTCCCGATTCTTAATAAGATTTTTATTTGGTCCAAAAGAATTTTAAAGAGTGAAAAAAACTATATTTAATGACGGTTCTCCAACAAAAGGTGATAAGTGAACCTTTAGTGAAAACTAGGGCATATACGCCTAAAATTGAATTCTTTCGGTATTTTAAGCCTTTATCTTTTATTGTATAAATGTAAAAATATTTAAGAACATATATAATCATATTTTAGTTATTTCTATCCATTCCCGCCATTACAATGGCTACATGTTAACTACCATTTAAAATAATATTATTTTATTATTAGAGTGCAACGTAAGATTCCCAAGAAACTCATTGTTGCGTGTTTGGTACGCCATCGAGCATAGCGTCCCCTTTAAAGTCATATTAATATTTTATTCACAAATATGGATAAATTTGAAAATGTCATATTCCTTATTTACCTGGGTTGTTACATCCTTCCCCCCTTTTGGGAATTGCGTCCTCGCAATTTTAAAATTGTGCTTGGAAACATCCTCGAACGTCCCACATCGGAACAAGAGTCGGTAAAACAATCACTTTATAATAAAGAAAGATAAGCACAGAGGTCACCCGAGTTAACCCATACTAGGATTCTAAGTATGAAAATATGGTCATTGAGGAGAAAACATCAGGTCATGTTCTTGAGGGAGAGTGATAGTAAACATGTCTAGGAGAAAGTTAACAATGAGAAAATCACAAACTTGTGATGGGTTAAACGGTATTCGATTCCCCAGTAATAAAAGTTAATAGACAATATTTTTGTTTTAAGTTACTTTTTATTGAGGAATTTATTCATAAGGAAACATAATCACGTATCATGTTGACTTTCTACTTTTACTAGATTCCATAATCAAACTCATATTTTTTCCAAAAGACGAGTATTTAGGGAGACTTGTTTGCATTAAGAGTACTATGATCAACTTCTAGAGAATCACCTAACCCAAAAAAAACTACATACTTCCCATGTCTTTAGACTTTAACCAAAACCAAAACCAAAAAGATTAGTACAAGTTCAGATAATCCTGAAAAGGATAACCCATTAAAAAGAAAATCCATGCTTAATCTCCAAAATTTGTCCAACAAAACCCAAAGTTCAAAGAGGACCATTCTATAATCAATTTGTCCATAAAATTCTTCAAATTAAACCAATATAAGATTGAAACCCAAATATTTGAAGGATTTAGTCACATAGTCTTCCAAGTTAAATCGTAACATTTATCTCCAAACAAAATCAGTTGCTCTTAAAGTCTCGTTTTGAAAAGTAATTAACCTAATCACATATCCTCCATGATAGGTTAATCATTTTCATAAATAACCCAAAATCAACTTACTCTTAATTCATAAAATCATATAACTAGAATGAATCAGTCAAACTAACCAGGGACTTCACGTAGTCCAGTGGTAGGCATTAAATACCAGTCGCACATTGGTTGTGGGTTCGATTCCCGCAGCTTTGTCCGACGCGATGGGATGTCACACGGTCTGCGTGTTGTCCTTTTTCCAAAACTATATAATTCTTAAAACATTCCCCAAAATGAGATAAAATCTTCAAGAATAATCATAACATATTTTAACCTCAAGTTTATCTCATTCCTTTCATTTTCCATCATATCATAGAGTAACCCATAATTACCTAAAAATTAAGTATCATATAAACCCTAATGGTTACCTTAATAATTATTACCTGAATTTCCACATCGAATTCTTGTACCTGATGCATTAGAGAACTCACCAAGGTTGAAGTGTTTGATCATGACTCCTTGATATTTGGTTTAGAACAACCACAAGTTTCCTCATTGAATCCTTCATTTTATCTAGTATCTTAATCAGAGAACCACCACAGTTTCCTTCAAACCTGTTGTCTCTTTGGTGCCTGCTAGATCCATCCATTCACTAAAAATTGAAATGTTAGTGTGAGTATATCAACAAAACCATCATGTACTAATGAGTAAGATAGACAATAAGATATACTTACTCATTCACTTTATCTAAAACTAAGACTCTTTCTGAAATCCTAACCATTATGGTAATTGTCAATTATGCTTAAAGAATACCCTAACCTCTAAAGTTTTCTAAACCGACCTCTGATACCAACTATAAGGCCCCAGCCTTAAACCTTACTAAATCTTGAGTTATTACAAGATTACACATTGAGGATCTTTTCAGGTTTAGAGTTTTAGAGAATTAGATCATGAAACTTGCATTATATTCCACATTTAAACAAAGTGGTTACATAAAATAGAGTATTCATTCTTCTGATCAACGGAAACATATTTAAAATTAAACATGGATTATTTCTTGACACATCCTCGACACTATCATCACATCATGTACCTTTCCCTTGTCCTGTGAAAAACATTTCGAAAACTTGGGATGAGCATAAAAATCTCAGTAAGGGTTATAAAATATATGGAAAGGAAACATGAGTTCATATATACACAAGAATGAAATCATACTTTACCCATAAAACATAGGCATATCAAATCATGAATAAATCATAGAAAACATAAGACATAAACGTAACTTGAGGCATTCATAACATTCTTACGTAGGGAGTAACCCTCTTGGTTACGTTTGGAATACCCATCACAGTATATTCCCTAAATCTCTTCGGAGAAACCTTAACGTTTCACTCCTTCGCGTTACCCAATGCATTGGAGAGCTATAACGGGCTCACCCGCCCTTAGTTTATCACGGAACCACTCGTTCTTCATAAAAATGCCCAAGGACCATAACATAATCGTATCACATAAAACATGCATAAAGGAAACATAGCATTTCTACATTTCAATCACAATATAACATTTTAGTATATTGAAATAATGAATCCATTCAAAAAGAAACCATTTCCAAAACCATTTAAAACATTTAATAAAGAGATTTTCGTATCAAAGTGTCCCATACCACCTTGAAGATTTTAACATTTTAAACCATTAATATCCATATAACTAAATCCTTAAAACCATTTTGAAAACATGGATATTAATAAGAACAAATAATTAAAACATTTAAAACGATGTTTTGGTTAAAGGGGTTTTACCAAAATTAGAGACACTTGAATAAAATAATCGAGGAATAACATTTAGTCAGAAATTTATAATATCATGAGAATAAAATGATTCATGATATAATACTCCAAAGGACATTATATACACCATATAAGAGTGAATTGGTGCATAACAACAATGAACCCTCAATAGAAATGTCAAATGTGATGAAATCCCTTATAAAGAAGGCATCCTTAAATTAAGGACAAATAAATCTCAAAAATATGTGTGACAAATATATATACACCCAATATAAGTGGATATTAAGTGTAAAAAAATAAAAGGTCAATCAAACATATTCAATGGATGACATATTCAATGACTACAAGTTGAACCCAAAGAAATCGAAATTGGGTTAAAAAGTTCCCTTGACAGCCTAACAGAATCACATAAAAATGATTTGATGAGAGATAAAAAGGGTATCTCATCACTTGGACATAAAATTTACATCAATAAGGATGTATGAGAACATATCCCAACATAAAAATATGTAAATTAAAAGACCCAATAAAAGAAGTCTTTTAAAAAAGAGGAGGGTGAAAGGTTCCCTTACCGACTTGGGTATCTTTCAAAACATACACCCCATGAAAGAAAGACAATAGGTCATTGATGTAAATACTCATAAACGAAATTATATTACACAAAGAGTAGAATAATTGGCAGTACATACACCACTCAATGGAATTTGTGGCGAATGTAGCATAAATCTCACGGGAATAAAAGTGAGATGAAAAATCCCTTACGAAAACTCGGCAGCCTAACGACGCCACATAAAACATCTGAATATGGATTGATGAGATAAAATAGAGTATCCCATCATATTACAATAGAATTTACAGCAAGTGGAATATAAAAGGAAATCCCCCAACATTGCAAGGAGGAGTTTAAAAGAAGTGACATAAAGGAGAGTACTTAAAAAGAAAGAGAGAGGTTAGATCTATTACGAAAGTTCGGCAGCCTAACGGCGCCACTCAAAACTTCCAAAATGGATTGATGAGAGAGAATAAGGTCTCTCATCACATGAAAATAAAAATTACAGTATGATTAATATAAAAGATCATCCCAATAACAAGAAAGATGAGCTTTAAAAGGAATGACATAAAAGAGTGTACTTAAAAAGAAAGAGAGGTGTAGGATCCCTTACCTCGGGTCCGACTTGACTCGATCGTTCTTTAATCTCCTGAATAATAAACTTGAGTTAATTTCTACTTCCTTAAGAACATTTTTCAAGTTCATTATTCCTTTTATATCACTTATTACCATGTCATAAACATTATGTAATCATTTAAGTTAATAATATTTGTTTTGCCGATATTTGGTTCTTAAGTCGAAAGTGGACTTCTTACAATTACATGTTGTTCGTGTGGTCAAATGTTTATTATATCCATAATAATATTCATGATTTGGATATCATATATGTCATATATATCCAGTACATGCATGCATTTATAACATTACATAATCATATAGAGGTAAAAAATGAAATGCACTGTCATGGAGACGGTAAGCCGTACGTACGCATGAACGCTACTTTCATTTCTATTTCATATTTTATAGAATGTAATAATAATGATATAAAGGTATATTATAATTAAATTATAATATCATATATAATAACATAGTTCCATCCTTTATACGTCCCACATATGCTATTTAACGAATCAAATCACTTTGAGGGGGCGGTAGTCCGCACTTCCTTAAATGAAGATATCGCGCATACCCATAATGGAAGCCATAAAGGTAAGACAAAAATGAAAAATACAGAATCTTAAATAAAACATAAACATATTATATATCATATATAAAAATTGTGTCATCATAATGGCCACCTTTGAAGGTGTTAAATGAGTATTGAACAATAATCGTTTCGGGAGGCAGAATTTCACCATCCACGGAAACTGTATGTTCTTTAACCATTTGATGTAGTTTTGTGAGAGTGTAGCTCGAATAAATCTTATAACAACATCCTAGTATATTGAAGATACTGGTTTTGTTACAAAAGAAATAAATAAAAAGAGTTTAGTGGGTTGGAGAAGCAAAATAAAACAAATGAACACGAGAGAATGAATTACCTTTAAAAGTGTAACTCCTTTTTATTTGAGCCTAAAGGCTTCCTTTGAAAGGATTCTGCCCAAAGGGAATACTCTAGGATGAGGAGAGGGACGTGGAGAGAGTAAATGGGCAGGGGTTGGCCGAGCCAAAGGCTTGAGGAGTGTGTTAAATGAGGTAGAGGTGGGGGCCTTTTATAAGAGGAGGGGAGAGGCACTTTTGGAAAGTAAAGAAATATCACTTTATTTGAAAATGTGTTTCGGTTTCAAAATGTCCCAAATTGATATAATTAGTGGATAAGGTTATAAAGGTTCTAAATCCACCCATCCAATAAGTTTTGGACATGTGTAGTTCATATATTTTACATTATCTTTCCATTTTATTTTAATCGTCAAATAATGATGTCATCGCTGCATCATTATTATATCATAAATAATTTATTTTATTTAATGTCTAAAAATTATAAAACAAATTACTATGATGTAGTAAATCTTTTTATCTTTCCAATGACTATTTATAATCAAACTTTGGACTTGTATAACCCCTCTTAAAAATTATTGTAGTAAAACAATTTATGTTAGTGTCATTTTCACTTTAACATTAAATAAAAATATATTAATGTCATTTCCCAACTAAAGTGGCTCCATGGGGTCCCCAAGTTGACCCATGGCTTGTCTTGGTCGGCCATGACACAACCAATAAGTTTGGTACATGTGTCTAGGTCATTTCATATTATTAAAGCATTATTTATATCTTAAACTACACAAATTACCACTAATCGCGATTAAGAACTTAATAAGTTACTATTCACAAAAAAATTATTTTAATCTCATTGAACCATATTTTACTTCTTAATGACAACCATGTATGTCGGATTTTAAAAATTCAGTACACATTAGTGGTAAACTTTCATTTAACTGAAAAATCAGTTTGCTTGATTACCACTTAGTGGTTTCACTATTCATCAAAAATTGAAGTTTTTCAGAAAATTACCAAAAATTCACCCTAAGGTATATTTGATATTCCGAATTCTAAAATGAAGTCAATATTACAAAATTCAAAACATATAAGTCACATTAATTAATTTAATAATTAATTCCCGCTGTCATGACAAATAGCGTGTTTTATGAAACAATAAGTATCAAAAGATTGACACTAGTTTAAGTCTGATTTCAAAGTGAAATTGATTCCAACGACCACTATTGGATTTAATGGTAAAAATATTTTATAATTTCACTTTAAAACCAATTAAAAATATAATCTAATCATATAAATAAATTAGATCAAAAAGTGGTTTTGAATTAAAATACAACATTTTACACTATTCATTAAAAAAATGAACTTTATCGGAAAGATACCAAAAATTTACACAAAGTAAATTTTGATGTCCCGATTCTTAATAAGAGTTTTATTTGGTCCAAAAGAATGTTTAAGAGTGAACAAAACTATATTTAATGACGGTTCTCCATCAAAAGGTGATAAGTGAACCTTTAGTGAAAACTAGGGCATATACACCTAAAATTGAATTCTTTCCGTATTTTATGCCTTTATCTTTTATTGTATAAATGTAAAAATATTTAAGAACATATATAATCATAATTTAGTTATTTCTATCCATTCCGGCCATTACAATGGCTACATGTTAACTACCATTTAAAATAATATTATTTTATTATTAGAGTGCAACGTAAGATTCCCAAGAAACTCGTTGTTGTGTGTTTGGTACGCCATCGAGCATAGCGTCCCCTTTAAAGTCATATTAATATTTTATTCACAAATATGTATAAATATGAAAATTTCATATTCCTTATTTACCTGGGGTGTTACATATATATAAAATAAATATCAATAATATCATATTTAATTATAGTACCATCATAATGGCCTCCATGAGATGTGGTAGGAGATAATTTAATTATCATCGTTTCGTGAGACATTTGGTTTCCATCCACAGAAAGATTATGTTCATCACCCATTAGATGGAGGTGTGTGTAAGTGTAGTTAGAATAATT
Source organism: Viscum album (assembly GCA_963277665.1). NCBI lineage: Eukaryota > Viridiplantae > Streptophyta > Magnoliopsida > Santalales > Viscaceae > Viscum > Viscum album. The sequence continues at coordinate 1,942,638,392 of OY728140.1, read as the reverse complement.
CTCATAAAAATATCCTCCTTTATTGATTATACTGGTGGTGTTACAAAAGAAAATAATAAGAAGAGTTTAGGGGTTGGAGAAGTTAAATAAAACAAAATAAGCTAAGAGAAATTGTTACCTTTAATTTTGTTAACTCGCTTTGGTTTGAACCAAAAAGGACTCTTGAAGTGCCTTCTACATAAGGTAAGGATTATAAGAGGAGTAGAGAGATATAGGGAGATTAATTGGGAGAGTTTTGATGATCCAATAGGCTTGAGAGGTGTGAGGAATTGGTTTGAATTGGTGTCCTTTTATATGGGTGAGGAGGCACTCTTTAGGAAAAACTTAATGTATTGTATTATAATAAATTCATATTCGGTTTATAATGGCTAAAATGTGTATTATTAAAAATATAAGGTGGGGATAGGTCTAAAACAAATCAAACAATAGGTTTTGGATAGGTTTGGGTCATTTTATTAACCTTATCTTTTAGTTCTAACTCTTAGTTAATTAGTTTGACACTTACCATGTCACTTTGTATTTTTATATTATATACTTAATAAACATACACTATACATCCAAGACACCCCCAAGTGGTCCATTAATTACACAAATATCATTATATATTTCCTTTGGCCAAACCATATTTTTTGGAATAGAATATCAATTAATAATATAATACTTGTTTTAAAAACACATTTATGTCAATTTTGACACTATTCAATAATTGATTTTTGTTAAAGTTTAAAAACTTTATTAATTAGAATAAAATTCATTTAAAAAATCCTAAAATATAATATTAACCAATAAAATTATTTTATTTCATCAAAACCTTCAAATTATATTTATTTTAACTTTTATAATAACAATTATTTTATTCTTTTATTATTAAGGAAAATACGACATCATTATTGTGTCATAAATAAATTTAATTATTCAATGTCTAAAAATTATAAATAAAATATAAATATGTAGGAAATTTTTTTATCTTTCTAATTAATATTTATAGTCTAAAATAAAACATATATAACCCTATTTAAAAATTGTTTTGATAAAAGATATATGCTTGTGTCATTTTTTCATTTACATCAACTTAATTAATATAATTTGTAATTATCACTTACAAGTGGCTCCATGGGGTCCTATAATCGACCCAAATATTACCATGGTAGGAAATGTATAAACCAATAGGTTTATGACACGTTTTCGGGTAAATTAATATTATTATAATATTATTTGTTTACCATTATTTACCAGATTTACCCTTTAACAATGGTAAATAAAATATTTACCGAAGTAATTCTTCAAAATGTATAAAAATAAGAGTTACCTATTTTAAAAATTTGGAAATCCTGATTCCAAATATGGAATCCATTTATACAAATTTAAAACACATAAGTCGAAGAAATTAATTTAAAATTAATTCCCGTTGACGAAACCAAAATCGTTTTTAACAAATAATAACTATCAAAAGATTGACACTTTCTTATGTCCAGTTTAAATATAAAATTATGTCCAACGACCAAAATTGGATTAAATGGTAAAATTATAATCTAATTATATTTTAAAATCACTCAAATTCATAATTTATCACTATTAATTATTTCGAATAAAAAGGTTGTTTTTAATTAAAATTTAGTAATTTTATTATTCCTCAAAATATGAAAGTTATCAGAAAAGTACCAAAATTTCACCCTAAGAAAATTTTGATATTTAGAATTAAAAAATGAACTCTATTTTAACAAATTAAAAACATAAAAGTTTCATTTATTAATTTAATATTAATTCCCGCTATTAAAACCAAATGGCGAATTTTTAATAACTATCGAACAGTTGACACTTGATTATGTCCAATTTCAAAGTGGAATTACTTATAATGACCATAATTAGATTAAATGCTAAAAATATAATCTATTTATACTTCCATACCATTAAAATGTATAATTTATCAATATAAATTATTTTTATTAAAAAAGTTGTTGTCAGTTAAAACATAGTATTTTTTAGTATTCACCAAAATATGAAAGTTATCCGAAAAACACCAAAAATTTATTGAAACTAAATTATTATGTCCTGATTATAAAGAAGAATTTGATTTTTTCAAATTTAATATATAATAGATTTAAATATTTTATTTAAAAAGAATTTTCCATTAAAAGGCGGTAAAATTGCATTTTTTGAAAAATAATACTTTTATCTGAAAAAAATGTATTTGTTCTTAAATTATGTATAAAAAAATCATAATATGGATTATAAAATTTTATGGATTATATAATCTTCAAAATTCAGTTAATACTATTCATAACCTTTTTTGAACGGCTTGTTTGTAGAGTAATGGTGCGCTAGAACTCGGTGTTACGTGTAGTGAATGTTATTGAATTACTTTGAACAAATAACGTACTATGAAATATTGGGGTGTTACATTCTTCCCTACTTCAATAAATTGTGGCCTTCCAATTTTAAATTATTTTTTGAAAATAGAATTTTTAAAATAGAAAATACCTTTGGGAAAACCCACATCGGAAATTGGGTTAGTAAAATTTAGTCTTAATATGATGAAAATGGAAATGAAAGGGTTACCACAAAATTATGATCTCGATAAGGAGAACATTGGTGGCAATTAGAGGCATATAATTGGAGAAAAAATGTAAATATTTATAGGTAGTGATTTAGGTCATCAATCAAAAACAATTGTAAAATTGAGGGCTTTAATTTCATCAATCTATGATGATTTAAAATACCATCAGTTCAACAAAACATATGGTATTAGGATAACACATTTTTTTTTACGATCCCCTTCACTAAAGTATAAGAATTAATTTCTTTATTGAATAAGAGAAGAACAAAACTATATATTTGAGAAGTAGAGTCTCATCCTTTAACTATGTTCTACCACAAACCCATCTTTCTCTCTAAAAGATGATAAAACATAAAAATAATATTCTATTTATCCTATTCGTATAGGTTAAAAAAAATTAATTTAAAATTCATCTAGAAGAACCATTTAGAAACTATATTATTCAATTCCGGGACATCATGTGGGTCAGTGGTAGGTGATACACCCTTGTCGCCCTTCGGTTGTGGGTTCAAGTCTCGCAGCATTGCCGGAGGTGACGGGTTGTCGTTCGATCATCGGGTTGTCATTTTTATGGAAATCCAACAAAAAAATCAAACTAGACTTATCCAAAACACTTCTGTCGAAAATCACAGTCCAAAATTTATAAGGTAGATAAACACAATGAAGATCATTTTTTCCATGTAAAAGCATGTGAACACCGTCATCATGTATTCTTTTAAAACACTATAACATCCTGAAATACCATAAAACCTTATTGATTACATTAATGATCCATTTTTACTTATAGAATACTGGATATACTCCTTATATCCAAAAATATTGTAAACTACAACAATGATGGAATATAAAAATCATTAATTAGTTTCAAGGTAATCAAAGAATATCCAATATAATTTATCCAAATCAATCATGTATTATTTCAAAGTCACTACCTCGGTATCATAACCATACTGTGGGTTATCATTCTCTCAACCATATATTTTCCAAAAAATTTAACCTTCGATTGAGTCACTTTTCTTGGTTCCACACAATCTCAAGTCCTTAATGAAAAAGTACTACAGTACAATCCTTATATACTCCATAATTATTATAACCAGTACATTGTTGATACAACACTCAAATGAAATAATTCTCTAATAACAACATAATAACTCTAATCATTCCTCCTCATCTGTGGTAGTATCATAACATGATTATTATCCAATAGTATCATTTGGGGAGTACACTGATGATTTGGACATCCGTTCGCGTAGTGTCCCAACTCCTTGTAGAAGAATCATTGTTCATTTGAAACCTTTTTACCCCTGCAGTCAGGTACTTGGTGTCCTTTTTCTCTCACTTATAACATACTCCCATTCCATTCAGGAAAGTTCTAGGGTGTTTCTTTCCACAGTTATCACATATGGGAAAATTATTATTTTCCCTCTTTCCTTTATCCATATTTCTATCTTCCATCCTTTTCTTCTCTGAATTTCTTTCAAATCCATAGGACTCTGAGAACTATTTACCTATCTTATCAACACATGATACTATTTATTCATATGATGATAATACATGGGAGACTAATTCCCTTCTAAATTCTGGCTTAAGACCATGAATGATATGATCTTACTTACTCTTTGGATCATGCATATTGCTGGAGTTCTCATTCCTTCTAATGAAAACCATTTCTAAACTACGACATACACTAGATTAGTTTATGAATATAAATACCTAATCCCAAACTTGTAAAACACCTAAAATAAATTAAACAGTTTATGGATATAACCCATTCTCATAAAAATGTTTTCTTTGAGTAAGTATATACTCATAAAACATTCATAACGTTTTTTAAATTAAATGAGAATTATCCTAAACATATCCCCCAGGAGTGTCGTAACCAAGAGTGCAGCAAGGCTCATTGTCATTCACCAGTTCCCATTTTATTCTAGTTTAAACTAGTGTTTTCAGGTTTTACCCCTAGGTACATCTATTCTAGAGCCGCCTCTTCCTGCTCGTATCCAGATAGGGATGTATTGCTCAGAAAAATAACAAAATCTATACAATAACAAAATTCTAGGAAGTTCTTCTATACTAATCCCCAAATTACATCTTAGGTCAATGTCCACTAATTAGATTTTATCTAAATCTAGCTTCCATGGTTTGTACTAAAATTCCCCTGATACCAATTGTAATGCCCTGACCCCAGTTATCCAGAGTCAATGCATTATTACATAACATAGGCATGATCAAAAAAGATCATGTCTTGAAAGACCAATTATTTTAGTAGGCATGGACATACTAGATACATTAATAAATGTTACATTACATCATAAAGTGAAAAACAACAATAACATAGTCTACATAGTCCACACTTATATCCCCTTCAGACTATCCATGCAGGTCAGTTATAAAATATTTCATAAAATCCTGGGAAAAATAAAACATACAAAGGGGTGAGCTCAGATGATTATTAAGGATAACAATATATTGTAAACCATCATAAATAAACATAAACATTTAAGGTAATGTATAACTAAAACAAAATACTTTTAAACATGAACTTCAGTATAATATGGAAAAAATAAAATGAAATAATGCCATTTACTTCTTCACATGGATATTCTAATAGTCTAATAATCACATTCAATATCAATAACCACTTTCATAATGATGGAATGCATAATTACAGACTATCATAACCACGTATCTAAGGGCTCGTGCCAAGACTACAAATAAGATTTTGTCAAGGACTCGTGCCAAGACACTAGTTTGTCTAATGAGACCTTCTGATGCATCGAGGAGCTATAGCGGGCTCCACCAATCACTTATTTTTTCCAATGCATTCCTCATATGAATAGGTTTAAACATAACATAAAAATTCATATTAAAACAAGCATACGAAATGTCAATACTTTCTCCATAAACCATAATGGTATAAAAATAACACATCCATAATCAAACATATCACAAAACCTTCAATACAATATGGAAGATTTATATCATAATAAATCAACTTCAATAAGATTAAAATCCATGAAAGGATATTGACATAGATGAAATCAAAAATATTTGAGAGAAATATCTCTTTTTTGAAATCATTTAAAAGTCACACATTTATTAAGGAAGTAATTTAAAAGAGATTTTTGAATCAAAGTGTCCCATACCACTTTGAAACTTTTGAAAAGAAATATCATTTACAAACATTCATGTCCACCTGAATAAATCTTTAAAATTATTTTGAAAACATTGATATTAATTAAAATGATTTAGAAGGATAAATATTTAAAACATTAAAATATCTGATCTTGATAAAGAGTACCTTTCAATAATTAATAAAATATTAATTTTGAAATCATTTAAAAGTTGAATAATTATAAAATAAAACATTTAATTTCAATATATTATTATAATCTTGTAAGGGAGAATTCTATGATTTTATAATGGTGTAATATATCTGCACCCTCCGTATAAGTTAAAAAAGGCATTTTACCTTAATTCTATCGAAAAGGTTAAAAAGGACCTTGTTTGGAAAACGAAGAAAGTATTACTTTATAAAATTCTTATAAAAAGTAAATCAAGGGTATAAATGACTTTAACCCATAGTCTTTAAAATATTAAGAATGATTTGAAATACATTTTTAAGAAACATGGTTGTGGATGATAGAGGTCCTAGTAGAGAATTACGTATAAACAACCTCGGATAATGAAGAGATTGTGAAATAAACCCTTACTAAATTCATAACTTACGAAATATACACCCCATGAAAGAGTTATAATAAAATGAATATGTAAATACACATAAATTAAAGTGAATTATAAGAATAATACAATTATCTGCAGTACATACACCACACAAAAGGTAATACTGGCAATATGGCATGAATCTCACGGGAATAAGGAGTGAGATGAAAACCCCTTACATTGTAATTTTCTTGGTTGAGGGTAGGTTAACCTCATATATAATAGTTAAATCATTTTTATTAAATTATACAAGAATCATATACATATATATTATATCATATATGATCATTTAATATTTCCTTGTTAATAATTTTTTATTATTATCGTTGTTTCGAGTGTTAACTTACTCGTTTTATTTTATATATTTTGGTACATAAGACCTCTTTGTTATGGATATGTTGTATCTTATTCATATAAAGAATGATATAAAGTCCATAAACATTATTTTTAATCATAAAACAATAATTATTCTTGAATGGATATTATGGGGAAATGAATCTCATTGCGTTCGTGGAGACGGTAGTCCGTACGTACGCACGAACGCTACTTCCATTTCATTTTTTATTTTAAAAGGAATAAAAACAAAATGTTAAATAGGTATATTATTATTACAGTATAATATAATATCTTATATGTGTTACTTAAGTTCATTAACACCTTCCTTTATACGTTCCGTGTATGGAATGAGCGAGTCATATCATTTTGTGGGGGCGGTAGTCCACACTTCCTCAAATGAAATTATTGTATATATATATGTAAAATGAAACAAATAATAGTATAATAAAAAATGGAATTACAGAAGCTTATTTATAAAATAAATTTCATTAATATCATATTTTATTATAGTTCCATCATAATGGCCACCATGAGAGGTGGTAGGAGATAATTGAACAATCATCGTTTCGTGAGGCGTCTGGTTTCCATCCACAGAAACATTATGTTTTTCACCAATTAGATGAAGGTGTGTGTAAGTGTAGTTCGAATAAATCTCATAAAAATATCTTTGTATATTCATTATACTGGTGGAGTTACAAAAGAAAATAAAAATAAGAGTTTAGGGGTTGGAGAAGTAAAATAAAAGAAAATAAGCTAAGAGAAATCGTTACCTTTAATTTGGGTTACTCGCTTTGGTTTGAACCAAAAAGGACTCTTTTAGTGCCTTATGACTATGGTAAGGATTATAGGAGTCGGATAGAGATATAGGGAGATTAATTGGGAAGATTTTGGATGATCCAAAAGGCTTGAGAGGTGTGAGGAATCAGTTAGATGTTGTGTCCTTTTATATGGGGGAGGAGGGGCTCTTTAGGAAAAAACTAAATTATTATTTTATAATAAATTCATATTTTGTTTCTTATGGCTTCAAAGTTAAATATTCAAAGTCTAAGTTGGGGATAGGTCGAAAAAAACTCATCCAATAGGTTTTCGACTGGTTTGGGTCACTTTATTAACCTTATCTTTTAGTTTTAACTCATAGTTAATTAGTTCGACACTTACCATGTCACTTTGTATTTTTATATTATATAGTTAATAAACATACTATATACATCCAAGTGACCCCCAAGTGGTCCAATAATTATACACCTATCATGATATAAGTCTTTTGGACAAACCTTATATTTTTAAGAATATAATATCAATTAATAAAATAATACTTTTATTAAAAACTCATTTATGTCAATTTTGACACTATTCAATAATTGAATTTTGATAAAGTTTTAACAACTTTATTAATTAGAGTAAAATTCATGTAAAAAATCCTAACATTTAATATTAACCAATAAAATTCGTGGATGTCATCAAAACCTTCAAATTATACTTACTGTAACTTTTATAATACCAATTATTTGATTTGTTTATTATTAAGGAAAATAATGCATCATTATTGTGTCATAAATAAATTTGATTATTCAAAGTCAAATTTTTATAAATAAAATACCATTATGTATGAAATATTTTTATCTTTCTATTTAATATTAATAGCCGAAAATAAAACATGTATAACCTTAGGTTAAAATTTTTTTCCTAAAAGATATATGTTTATGTCATTTTTGCATTTACTTTAACTTAATTAATATAGTGTCATTATCACTTACAAGTGACTCAATGGGGTCCCATAATCGATCAAAAAATTACCATGTTCGGAAATATATAAACCAATAGGTTTAGGACACATTTTAGGGTAAATTATGATTATTATAATATTATTTGTTTACCCTTCTTTACCAGATTTACCCTTTAACCATGGTAAATAAAATATTTCCCAAAATAATTATTCAAAATATGTAAAAATAAGAGTTAAATGTTTTCAAAATTTGGAAATCCTGATTAAAAATATGGAAAACATTTTTCAAAATTTGAAACACAGAAGTGGCATAAATTAAATTAAAATTACTTCCCGTTGTCAAAACAAAAAGCTTGTTTTTAACAAATAATAACTATGAAAAAATTGACACTTTCTAATGTCCAGTTTAAATAAAAAATTATGTCCAATGAAAAAAATTGGATTAAATGGTAAAATTATAATCTAATTATACTTTAAAATCACTCAAATGCATAACGTATCACTATTAATTATTTCGATTAAAAAATATGATTTTAATTAAAATTTAGGAATTTTCACTATTTTTCAAAATATGAAAGTTATCAGAAAAGTAAAAAAATTTCACCCTAATCTAATTTAGATATTCCAAATAAAAAAATGAGGTCTATTTTACGAAATTCAAAACATAAACGTTTCATTTTTTAATTTAAAATTAATTCCCGCTATTAAAACCAAAAGTTGTATTTTTAATAACTATCAAAAGTTTGACACTTGTTTATGTACAATTTCAAAGTGAAATTACTTAGAATAACTATCATTTTATTAAATGGTAAAAATATAATCTATTTATACTTACATACAATTAAAATGTATAATTTAACAATATAAACTATTTTGAATAAAAATGTTGTTTTTAGTTAAAATATAGTATTTTTCACTATTCACCCAAATATGAAAGTTATCTAAAAAAAACCTAAACATTATTAAAAAGAAATTATTATATCCCTATTCTAAAGAGGAAGATTATTTTTTTCAAATTGAATATATAAAAGTTTCAAATATTGGATTTAAAAAGGCTTCCCCATTAAAAGGCGGTAAAATTGCATTTTTTTAAAAATTATTCTTTTATCTGAAAAAAATTTATTTGTTCTTACATTATATCTACCAAACTCATAATATGGATTCTAAAATTATAAGGATTAAATAATGTCCAATATTCAGTTAATACTATTCATAACCGCTTTGGAACAGATTTTTTGGTAAGTGATGGTGCGCTAGAACTCGATGTTGCATGTAGTGAAAGTTATTGAATTACTTTGATGAAATAACGTACTCTGAAATCGTGGGGTGATACATTATTCCATCCTTCAATAAATTGCATCCTCGCTATTTGAAATTATTTTTCCATAATAAAAGGCTGAAAATAGAAAATACCTTTGGGAAACCCCACATTGGAAATTGGGTTATTAAAATTTAGTCTTAATATGAGGAAAAGGGAAATCAAATGGTCACCAACAAATTATGATCTCGATTAAGAGAACATTGGTGGAAATTAGAGACATATAATTGGAGGAAAACGTAAATATTTATAGGTAGTGATTGAGGCCATCAATCAAAAAAAATTGTAAAATTGAGGGCCTTAAATTCGTCAATCTATGATGATTTAAAATACCGTCAGTTCAAAAAATAAATTGGTATTAGGATAACATATTTTTTCTATGATCTCCTTCACTAATGTATAAGAATTAATTTATTCATTGAATAATAGAAGAAAAAATATATATAATTGAAAAGTAGAGTCCCATCCTCTAACTATGTTCTACAACAAACTCATCTTTCACTCTAAAAGATAATAGAAATTAAAAATAATATTTTATTTATCATATTCATATAGGGTTCAAAAAAATGAATTTATAATCCATCTAGAAGATCCCTTAAAAAACTACATTATTCAATCTAGGACATCACGTGGGTTAGTGGTATGTGACACACCCTTGTCGCCCTTTGGTTGTGGTTTCATGTCTCGCAGCCTTGCCGGACGTGACGAGTAACCGCCCGACCTACGGGTTGTCCTTTTTATGGAAATCCAACAAAAAACTCAAACTAGACTTATCCAAAATACTTCTTGTCCAAAATCACAGTCCAAAATTTATAAGGTAGATAAACACAATGAATATCATTTTTTCCATGTAATATCATGTTAACACCTTTATCATATATATTTTTTTTAAACACTACAACATCCTAAAATACCATAAAATGTTATTGATTACATTCGTGATCCATTATTACTTATATAATTCCGTATATACTCCTTATATCCAAAAATATTGTAAACTCCAACAATGATGGAATATAAAAATCATTAATCAGTTTCAAGGTATTCATGAATATCCAATATAATTTATCTAAATCAATCATGTATTATTCCAAAATCACTACCTCGGTATCAGAACCATATTATGGTTTATATTTCTCTCAACCATATATTTTCCAAAAATTTAACCTGCTATTGAGTCACTTTTATTGGTTCCACACAATCACTAGTCCTTATTGAAATAGTACTGCAGTACAATCCTTATATACTCAAAAATTATTATAACAAGTACATTGTTGATACAACACTGAAATGATATAATTCTCTAATAACAACATAAGAACACTAATTATTACTCCTCATCTATTTTAGTATCATAACTTGATTATTATCCAATAGCATCATTTGGGGAATACTCTGATGATTTATACATTGGTTCGCATAGTGTCCCAACTCCTTGCAGATGAAGCATTGTTCATTTGAAACCTTTTTCATACCCCTACAGTCACGTACTTGGTGTCCTTTTTCTCCACATTTATAATAATCTCTCATTCCATTCAGGAAAGTTCCAGGGTGTTTCTTCCCATAGTTATCACATATGGGAAAATTATTCTTTTCCCCCTTTCCTTTATCCAACTTTCTCTCTTACATCCTTTTATTCTCTGGCATCCTTTCAAATCCATAGGACTCCAAAAACTCTTTACTTATCTTATCAACACATGAGAATATTTCTTTATATGATGATAATACAAGGGAGACTATTTCTCTTCTAAATTCCAATTTAATACCATGAAAGATATGATCTTTATAACTCTTTAGATCATGCGTATTAGTGGAGTTCTCATTCCATCTACAGAGAACAATTTCTAAACTATGGAATACACTAGATTAGATTATGAATAGAAATACCTAATCCCAAACTTGTAAAACACATAACATAAATTAAATAGTTTATGGATAAAACCCATAATCATAAAAATGTTTCCTTTGAGTAAGTATATACTCATAAACCCTTCATAATGGATTGTAAATATAATGAGAATTATCTTAAGTATATCCCCCGTGAGTGTTGTAACCAAGAGTGTATCAAGGCCCATTGATGTGCACCAGTTCTCGTTCGAGTCTATCATAAAGTGTTGTTTTTGGGTTTTACCCTTAGGTAAATATGTGCCAGAGCTGCCTCTACTTGCTCGTATCCAGATAGGGATGTATTTCCAGGAAAACTCACAAAATCTCTACAATACAAAAATTCTAGGAAGTTATTCTATACTAATCCTCAATGTCCATCTTAAGTCTATGTTCTCTATCAGAGTTTATCTAAATCTAGCTTCCAATGTTTTTACTAAACTTACTCTAATACCTACTGTAATGCCCCGACCCTAGTTACCCAGAGTTGGTGCATTATTACATAACTTTTTCATGATAAAAAAAGATCAAGTCTCGAAAGACTAATTAGTTTAGTAGCCTTGGAAACACTAGATACATTCATAAATGTTACCTTACATAATAAAGTGAAAAACTAAAATATCATAGTCACCATAGTCCACACTTCATATCCCCTTCAGACTATCCCTACAGTTACACACTTGGTGTCCTTTTTCTCCACACTTATAACAATATCGCATTCCGTTCAGGCAAGTACCAGGGTGTTTTCTTCCCACTGTTATCATATAAGGGGAAATTCTTCTTTTCCCTCTTTCCTTTTTACATCTTTCTATCTTCCATCCTTTTCTTCTCTGGATTCCTTTCAAATACATAGGTCTCTGAGAACTCTTTACTTATCTTATCAACACATGATACTATTTCTTCATATGATGATAATACATGGGAGACTATTTCTCTTCTAAATTCCGGCTTAAGACCATGAAAGATATGATATTTCTAAATCTTCGGATAATTTGTATTGCTGGATTCCTCAATCCTTCTACTTGGCACCATTTCTAAACTATGACATACACTAGATTATTTTATGAATAGAAATACCTAATCCCAAACTTGTAAATTACTTAACATACATTAAAAAGTTTATGGATATAACCCATAATCATAAAAATGTTTTATTTTAGTAAGTATATACTCAGAAAAACTTCATAATGTTTTGTAAAGAAAATGAGAATTATCCTAAGAATATCCCCCGGGAGTGTCGTAACCAAGAGTGCAGCAAGGCTCGTTATCGTGCATCAGTTCCCGTTTGAGTCTAGTTCAGAGCAGTGTTTTATGGTTTTTCTCAAAGGTACATCTGTGCCAGAACCACCTCTACCTTCTCATATCCAGACAGGGATGTATTTCTAGGAAAACTCACAAAATCTCTACAATACCAAAATTCAAGAATGTCATTCTATACTAATCCTCAAAGTCCATCTTAGGTCTATGGGATCTAATCAGAGTTTATCTAAATATAACTTCCATGATTTGTACTAAACTTCCTCTAATACCAACTATAACTCCCCGACCCCAGTTACCCAGGGTCAGTACATTATTACATAACATTTTCATGATAAAAAATATCAATTCACAAAATACCAATTAGTTTAGTATCCTTGGAAACATTAGATACATTCATAAATGTTACATTACATCAAAAAGTGAACAAATACAATAACATAGTCTCCATAGTTCACACTCATATCCCCTTCAGACTATCCCTGTAGGTCAGTTATAAAATATTTCTTCACATCCTGGGAAAAATAAAACATCGAAAAGGGTGATCTCAGATTCTCAGTAAGGATAACAAGATAGCAGAAACTTTAATAAATAAACATTAACATTTAAGGAAATTTATAACTAAAACAAAATCCTTTTAAACATGAACTTCAGTATAATATGGAAAAACTAAAATCAAATAATTCCATTTACTTATTCAAATGAATATTCTACTAGTCGAATAATCACATGCAATATCAATAATGACTTTCATAATGATGGAATGCATAATTCCAGACTATGATAACCACGTAGCCAAGGCCTCATGCAAAGACTACAAATAAGATTTTGTCAAGGTCTCGTGCCAAGACATGAGTTTGTCTCATGAGACCTACCGATGCATCAAAGAGCTATAGCGGGCTCCACCCGTCACTTATTAATTCTAATGCACTCATCATGTGAATAGGTTTAAACATTACATAAACATTCGTATTAAAACTAGCATACAAAATGTCAATGCTTTCTTTATAAACCATGAATGGTATGAAAATAACACATCCACAATCAAACATACCACAAAACCATTAATACAATATGGATGTTTTGTATCATAATAAATCAATTTCAATAAGATTAAATTCCATCAAAGGATGCTAACATAGATGAAATAATGACTATTTTGTAGAAATATATCTTTTTTGAAATTATTTAAAAGTCACACATTTATTAAGGAAGTAATTTAAAAGAGATTTTTGAATCAAAGTGTCCCATACCCCTTTGAAACTTTTGATAATAAATATCATTTCAAAACATTCATGTACATATAAAAAAATCCTTAAAATCATTTTGAAAACATGGACATGAATTAAAATGATTTAGAAAGATAAATAATTATAACATTTAAAATTATGATCTTGATAAAGAGTACATTTCACAAATTCGTAAATTATTAATTTTGAAATCATTTAAAAGTGGCATAATTATAAAATAAAACATTTAATTTCAAAATAATCTTATATTCTCGTAAGGAAATATTCAATTATTTTATAAGGGCAGAAAATAGCCACACCCACTGTATAAGTTAAAAAAAGACATTTTTACCTTAATTCGGTCGAAAAGGATAACAAGGACCTTGTTTGGAAAACGACAGAAAGATTTCTTTATAAAATTATTATAAAAATTCAAACAAGTGTATAAATAACTTTAACCGATAGTCTTTAAATTTGTAAGAATTATTTTTAATACATTTTTATGAAACATTGATATGGATGATAAAGAGGCCCCAGAAGATAATTACGTATAAACAACCTCAGATAATGAAGATACTGTGAAATAAACCCTTAACAAATTTGTAACTTTTGAAACATACAACCCCTGAAAAAGGTATCATACAATGAATATGTAAATATGCATAAATTAAAGTTTATTACACAAAGAATACAATTATGGGTAGTACATACACCACACAAAAAGTAATAGTGGCAATATGGCATGAATCTCACGGGAATAAGGAGTGAGATGAAAACCCCTTACCTTTAACTTTTCCTTGGTTGAGGGTAGGTTAACATCCTGTATAATATTCAAATCATTGTTTTTAAATTATAAACGAATCATACACATAAATATGATATCACATATGATCTTTTAATATTTCCTTGTTGATAATATTTTAGTGTTATCTTCGTTTCTAGTGTTAACTTACTCATTTTCTTTTATAAATTTTGTTACATAAGATGTGTTTGTTATGGATAGGTTGTATATTATTCATATCAAAAATGATACCAAGTTATTAAACATTACTTTTAATCATAAAACGAGAATTATTCTTGAATGTAAATGATGGGGAAATGAATCTCATCGCATTCGTGGAGACGGTAGTCCGTACGTACGCACGAACGCTACCTCTATTTCATTTCTTATTTTAAAAGGAATAAAAACCAAATGATACATAGGTATATTATTATTCCAGTATAATATAATATATTATATGTGTTACTTATGTTCATTAACACCTTCCTTTATATGGTCCATGTATGGTATGAACGAGTCCTATCACTTTGAGGGGGAAGTTGTCCCCATTTCCTCAAATGAAATTATCATATTTATATACAACATGAAATGAATAATGGTATGCTATAAAATGGAATTTCAGAAGCTTAAATATGAAATAAATATCATTAATATCATATTTAATTATAGTTCTATCATAATGTCCACCATGAGAGGTGGTAGGAGATAATTGAACAATCATCGTTTCGTGAGACGTTTGGTTACCATCCACAGAATCATTATGTTCATCACCCATTAGATTGAGGTGTGTGTAAATGTATTTGGAATACTTCTCATAACAATATACTAGAATATTGAGTATACGTTTGGTGTTAAAAAATAAAATAATAAGAAGATTTTAGGGGTTGGAGAATTAAATAAAATAAAAAAAATCTAAGATAAATCGTTACCTTTAATTTGGGTAACTCCCTTTAGTTTGACCCAAAAAGTACTGTTAAAGTGCCTTATGCCTAAGGTAAGGAATCTAAGTGGAGGAGAGGAACATAGAGAGATTAATTGGGTAGAGTTTGGATGATCCAAAATGCTTGAGAGGTTTGTGAAATTGGTTAAAAGTGGTGTCCTTTAAGATGCGGGAGGAGGGGCTCTTTAGGAAAAACTTAACGTATTATTTTATAATAAATTTATAGTCAGTTTATATTGGCTCGAAAGAGGATTATTAAAATTATATGGTGGGTATACGTCGAAAAAAACTCAACTAATAGGTTTTGTATAGGTTTGGGTCACTTTATTAACCTTATATTTTAGTTTTAACTCTTAGTAAATTAGTTTGACACTTACCATGTCACATTGTATTTTTATATTATATAGTTAATAAAGTCACTATATACATCCAAGAGACCCGAAAGTGGTCCATTAATGATACAACTAACACGATATAAGTCTTTTTTCCGATCCTTATATTTTTAGGAATAGAATATCAGTTAATAATATAATAATTGTTTTAAAAACTCATTTTTGTTAATTTTTACACTATTCCATAATTGATTTTTCTTAAATTTTTAACAAATTTATTAATTCTAATAAATATTATTTAAGCAATACTAACATATAATATTAACCAATAAAATTCTTTAATGTCATTAAAACCTTAAAATTATATTGATTTTAACTTTTATAATACCAATTATTTGAATCTTTTATTATTAAGGAAAATACAGCAACATTAATGTGTCATAAATAAATTTACTTATTCAATGTCAAAAAAAACTATAAATAAAATAAAATTATGTATAAAATATATTTATATATATAATGAATATTTATAGTCTAAATTTCAACCAATATTACCCTATGTGAAAATTGTTTTCTTAAAAATATATGCTTATTTTATTTTTGCATTTACATTAACATAATTAATATAAAGTGTCATTATCACTTAAAAGTGGCTTCAAGGGGTCCCAAAATAGACCCAAAGATTCCCATGGTTGGACATGTAAAAAACAATAGGGTTATGACACGTTTTAGGGTAAATTAATATTATTATAATATTATTTGATTACCCTCGTTTACCAGATTTAACCTTTAACCATGGTAAATAAAATACTTACCAAAGTAATTAGTCCAAATGTCTATAAATAAGAGTCAACTATTTTCAAATTCTGGACATCCTGATTCCAAATATAGAATCCATTTTTCCAAATTCAAAACACATAAGTAAAATAAATTAATTTAAAATAAATTCTCGTTGTTGAAACAAAAAGCGTGTTTTTAACAAATAATAACTATCAAAAGATTGACAATTTTTTCAGTCTAGTTTAAATATAAAATTATGTCCAATGAAAAAAATTTGGATTAAATGGTAAAATTATAATCGAATTATACTTTAAAATCACTCAAACACATAATTTATCACTATTAATTATTTTGATTAAAAGTTTTTTTAATTAAAATTTTAGCAATTTTAACTATTCATAAAAATATGAACATTATTAGAAAAGTACCAAAATTTAACCCTAAAATAATTTTGATATTATGAATCCGAAAATGAAGTCTATTTTACCAAATTCAAATCATATAAGATTCATTTATTAATTTAAAATTAATTCCCGCTATTAAAACCAAAAGACGTATTTTTAATAACTATAAAAAGTTTGACACATATTTATGTCAAATTTCAAAGTGAAATTACATAAAATGACCATCATTGAATTAAATGGTAAAAATATAATCTATTTATACTCTAATACCATTAAAATATATAATTTATCAAAATAAATTGTTTGGATTAAGAAAAGTTGTTATCATTTAAAATATATTATTTTTAACTATTCACCCAAATATGAAAGTTATCATAAAAACACCAAAACTTTATTGAAATTAAATTATTATGTCACAATTATAAAGAAGAATTTTATTTTGTCAAATTTAATATATAAAAGTTTCAAATATTGGATTGAAAAAGGCTTCTCCATTAAAAGGTGGTAAAATTGCATTTTTTGAAAAATACTTCTTTTATCTGAAAAAAAGTGTATTTGTTCTTACATTATGTCTAAGAAACTCATAATATGGATTCAAAAATTATAAGGATTATATAAAGTTCATAATTCAGTTAATAATATTCATAACCGCTTTTGAACCGCTTGTTTGGTAAGTCATGGTGTGCTAGAACTTTGTGTTGCGTGTAGTGAAAGTTATTGAATTACTTTGAAGAAATAAAATACTATGAAATCTTGGGGTGTTACACCTAAGGCATAAGAGGATTGTATTGGATGAATTATGTGATAGGTTGGGCCCTCTATAGCCCCTCATTGCATCGGTAGGTCTCATGAGAAAAAACAGTGTCACAAAACAAGGCCTAACAACAGTTACGGTTCAGGTTAAATTCTTAGACATAGACGGTTCAGGTGAAATTCTTGGACATAGATGATTATGATCTTTGAACAAGGCCTTGACATAGTCTGGAATTATACCCTTCTATTAATTTTTTAGTAAATGACCAACCATGGGATTTTCTGACTAGTAGGATATCCATGGTTTAGAGCCTTTTGTATGCACAAAATGAATAAATGGAATGACATGATATGTCACAGTAGTTGTAGACATGATCCACTAAACAATATCTTTATGTTATTAAATTTGAAAAGATATGGATTTGACCATCATGATAAGTGCACTAGTTACGTTCATTATTACATCCTTTTTTATTATGTCTTGTGCACTCAGAACTGCTTTTCTAGTAGTATTCATTACCTTGCATGTTGTTAATAGTCAGGTATTATACAAGGATTTAATTTCCCTAATTGGAACTACGTACTCTGATCATGATTAGATGTTATGTTTATAGTTATCTTTATTACAAGATAATTAGTTTCCCAATTTTTAAGTTTATTTTCAAGAATAATATTTTTCTTTTCAGTAAATAATGATTATTTTCAAGTTGTTTTCAAACCCTTTACTAGGCATACTTTTCTCACCCTTCGTTTTTGTTTTAAAAAAATTTCAGGTATGGGTTTTTTCTAAAGATGTTTTTCAGAAGCAGCTGGTTTCCTAGAACCTATACCTCATAATCCTCTATAATAATGGGACATTATGTAATACATGTAAATGTTTGAAATTTAATTTTGATACATCATGTCTCACAGGAACCGGCTCCAGGCACTCGGAGGCCGGGTCCTTATGTACAATGTAGAAACTTCTACTCAGTTTCAATTTTTTGTCATAAAATAAAAACTCTTATATAAAGAAACATGTCTAGTTCAATGTTTTAGATAACATGACTTTTCCTCGATCTCATCTTTCACCCTATTCATCTTTAAGTCATGTGAAAAATATTTTAAAACATGTTATGAGCATAAAAATCCAATTAAGGGTTATAAAATTAGGAAAGAAAACATTATCCCATAAATAAATACAAATCAATGAAACCATACCTTTCAATCATAACATATCTCCAGAAATAATAAGATTTACTAATAAAATATAGAAATTATAAATCATAAAGGTAACTTATGGAATACATAAGATACTTACATTGTAGATTTCACAGCTACGTAGGGAGATACATTTAGAATACCCATCACAGTATATTCCATAAATCTCTTATGATAAACATTAACGCTTACCTCTGTCATGTTACCCAATTAATTGGAGAGCTATCTCGGGTTCAACCGCCCTAGGTATGTCACGGAATGGTTGCACCCAAATTTACCCTACAAGTGTGTGGTCGTTGTATAAGAGGTAGGGGTCGAATCCACATGGACCAATGAAGGAACATAAATACACTATAATTTTGGAAGGATTTGGCTATGAATTGGCCAACTATTCAAATTAAATTGAATTTAATAACTAGTAATTTAATTTAAAGAACAAAATAAAAATAAGAATTCAATTAATTAGTCTAAAACAATTAATTCATATCAGTTGATCCTAAGTTGTTACCTGGGTTAGTTTGGATGTATTTATTTTCTTGTAACATTAGATTCACTAATTCAAGACACATCCACAAATTGATATAATTACAAAACATTATTAAAAAATTTATTCACTACACAATTATAACGATAATCACCAATAAACCTAGAGGATAAATTTAATGATCACTCCTAAGAATTGGATCGTACTAGCACTTGAAATGTTGGCGAAGATAAAGAAGAAAATAAATCATCAAATGAAAATATTAAAGTAATGAAATGATTATGAATATAAGCACGTCAAATAACATCCAATACACCACATGAAACTCCCTAGGATCAACCCATAAGGGTTTAGCCCTCAATTAATTATATGATCTTCAAGGATGCAGAATGTAGACTCATAAGGGCGGAATTGAAGAAGCAAAAACAACAACAACAAAAATGATCACTCCACCGTTGTGTGATAAATCATAGGTTTTGGTGTGAAAAAGTTCACCCCTTGAGGCAAAGGTATCAAGGTGATATGAATAAGAACATAACAAGGGAAGGAGAAGAAAATTTATTGAAAACTAAGGTGATTCGAACAACTTACATGAGAACGAAAAATGCTAAAAAGTCAATTTGTCATAATAAAATTACAATAAAATTAAAGCTCCATGATCCTTAAAATACACCACCACTACTGCCTTAAATAGGAATTTTTGAGGTATTGGACCGATCCCCAATCATCCCAGGTTCATTTAATTAATTGTGTTGGGGAATGGTGGGTGGAAAATTAATGGAAATTTGAGTTTTCAATTCTTGTCCCGAAGTGGCATCCAGTTTGCATCCACAGGGAAAACGTGCTGAAAGGACCTTATAGAAAGCCGAATTGGAGTGGGTCATAGAAGACATAAATGAATCCTCGGATGTCCCCTAATAGTCTCTAAACATTCAGCCAAAAATAATATTCTTTAACCGAGATATGATTTAAATGGTGGGATGTTTTTTTGGGCCGCAAAATCTGGCCTAGAATTGCATCTTCAAATTTTTCTGCCTGAATCACTACCATTTATGACGAATTAGCACTCGATCTAGTAGAATTATTTCTTTCTATATATATCTTCTAGCCTCCAAGGAAATTTGGCCTTCATTGGGCCAGTATTGTGGCCCCCACAATCTCATTAGTGGGATGATATCCAATCTGCCTTCTCCAGAATTGTTTCCTTTATTCGCTAAATATCCCCATCATCCTTTATGAATCATCCATTGATCTGTATGTGAAAATTGTTCATATTTATGTTTATATCCATTTACCCAAATATTAAATTAAAATAAGGATAATTACATTCTATAAAATCATATGAAACATTGGGCCTAAATTGGAGCACATTAAGCATGAAATGCACAAATGATGAGAATGGATGTTCAAAATTAAAATCCACTAAATCAGGCCCATAAGATAAAAAATGAAGATTTAATAGAATTAAAATGTAATCCACATATGTTTTCTAATTGGCTAATAACACCCCCTATCTTGAGTTTTTCTAGTACCAAGAAAAATATATCTCACAAAAATAAAATTCAAATATCCTTTTCCAAAAACATTTTAATACACAATGCTAACCCAAAGACCTCATACCAAAAAATTATGAAACCCAACAAAATAATTTAAAACCAGCTAAGTCCAGAGGCATAACCCAAGCCCAAGCCCACTCATTTGTTCAAATTCATTTCCATATTTCATCCAGTTTCAATTAAGCATGACGAAGTGTTGTGCATCACAATGGACATGGGTGTTCATTTTCATTCAAAGGGTGAAAATAGGCAAGATATAGGAGGAATGATATTTTAATATTATGCTGAGTATTCAAAATAGTTTATGTTTTTTGTTTTTTTGTTTTTATTTGTTTTTTTCACTTTTTCCATGGTAATTGAAATGGAACTCAATCAAGTAAACCCATGTAGCAAGAATTTTCCGATGACTCCCAGGTTCAAAGAACATAGAGAACCATGTGAAGCTCACATACTCAGGAATCATCTCAAGTTTACTCAATCAAAACCAAATTCAAATTACCAAAAATAGAGTTATAATGCCCAACTGCAAGCCAGATGTAATGACCTGAATCCGGATTCACTCAAATGGTGCCCCGTAACAGGCTCGCCACATGACCTCAGACATGTTTTCCCAAACTCCAGAGGCTTCTGACTAGCAGCGAGGTCATTGGTGAGTCATTAGGGAAACTATGTCATCATTTGGTAAGGTATACAAAGAAAAAGAAATAACAGTCAATAGAGGAAGAAGTAAACATCATACAATAACTAAAACTAAAGAGTGGAAGCAATGTATAATATAAAAATCATGAAAATGAAATAGTAGGTACAAGTATCTATGGAAATCAGCAAACACAACGACGTGCTAAAATTCAACTGAGAACAAAGCACTAAAAGTAAACAGCAAATACAGCAGCATCGCAATCCTAGGCTCAGTCCTATGCTTTCCAGATCCAACCTGCAATCTTGTACATGATGTAGAAGGGACAAAATACCTATCCAAATCTACAACCATATAATATTTTTAGGCCGAAATGCAGGACCCAACTAGGGTGTGAGACTAATCCCAGTAGGCAATCATCACAAGATCTGTTCCCTACTGTTAGTGAGCAATATAGAAAACATAAAGGAAATAAATATATCAGAGAACAAGCATACTCTATAGAAAACAATCCTAAAATTCTATATTCACATTTTATTATTTATTTGAATCTATCATTTAATTTACAAACAAGGATCGTAGCAAACAACTCTATATTTCAAGGCGTAACAAGTAGCACAACAGGTATCTCAGGAGACTACCTAAACAAAAAAGCAGTACAAAACCTAAGCTTGTTCTTTGGCTTGGAAAACTCGTCACAACCAACCAGACAAATAATAACCTTGACTCTCTGGGTGGCTCCTATTGTATGACCCATCTAGTCAAGTAAACATACACAAGCACAGACACTCTGGGAAGCTCTCACTGTTAATTCCCTTATGGTCTTTCAACAATAGATATATACTCTCTGAGAATCCCTTATGTCTAATTCCCCTTTTAGTCTCGCTATGTAACTAAGGACACTATGAGGAAGCATAATGTCCTATTCCCATAGGTCCTGCGATCGATACTCATATATAAAAGACTCTCTAGGGAAGCCTTAATCGTCAATTCCCCCTTTAGCCTACCGCACTAGGTTCACATAGCCCTGAGAAGTTTATTCATGTGTAACCAACTTTTAGTAGCCTAAGTAAGTTCAAAAACTACTTGGCTAATAGCTACAATGCATCAAAAATTCTAAATAGAAAGCGATACATGAAATCAATTATAACAAGCAACTAGCATTTGCAAAAGGGTTTGCCTCACAGGAAAACTGTGCCAAACGACAATAAATATCCAAACAAGGAAAACACCCATGGGTGATTCACAATCATGAAAACAAGCATACATTATATATCTAATAACATCAAACATACTAGAAATCTAAGGAAGATAAATAAACAAGATCAAAACCATAACCCGAGATACCCGATACATGGGTATCCGACACTTTTGCACCAAAAACTCAAAGACATTAAACGTAGGGAAACAAACCACTCACCTCGATCCTAGGAGATCGATATACTTGAACCACAAGGATTGATTCTCCTTAGACCGGCGTAGATCTACAAAAACTCACAAAACACTCAACCCCTGATAACCTGAGAAAGAATAAGAATTGGGAAACAAAGCTCTAGGAGAATAGAGAGCTTAGTACTGTGGTTCCAACGTAATCAACAGCGGTCGATTCAGAGAACGGACGAAGGATGGATGGCTCGGAGATGATCCATGATTGCACGGAATGCTCTTGGTCGAAAAACCTGGAAATGAAGATGGTTCGGTCGATGGGGCGTGACCCCTATCCATTTAATGAAAAAAAGAAAATACACAGTGTGTACTCAGATATTCCATACTCCTCTTTAAGCGGCCTCCACATCACCCCGACACACAGTGTGTGTGGTCCAGACATGGCTATAACACGGTCTCGAGTGAAAAAGGAGTACACGGCATGTAGTTATAAACTACATGAGGTGTACTTCAAAAATTTCTAGAATCTCCTCTTTTTTCCAAAAACGACCAGAAAAGGAAAAATGTACCTTAAAAGAAGGTCCAAGTTCTTACAAATATCCCCCCTTAAAGAAATTTGTCCCTGAATTTCCCTAACAAGGTAGTGATGACGGAACCTCAAACAACTCTGGCCACTGTGATCGCATATCGGCCTCACTCTCCCAAGTCTCGTCATGTACATGGTCGTGCTACCATATCACCTATACCAAAGGAACAAACAACACACAAAGTACCTTTTCACTACGATCAAGAATCCTTATAGGATTCTCCTCGAACGACGCATCCTGATCCAGCTCAACCTCCTCAGGTCAAAAAACATGATACAGTTCTGAGAAAGAGCATCGAAGGTGAGAAACATGGAAGACGTCGTGTATAGCCTGATATCTCTGAGGTAACTGCAACCTATAAGCTACCATCCCGACTCTCTCCAGAACCTCAAATGGCCCGACGTATCTTGATGAAAGCTTACCATGTCTCCTGATCCTCTTGTTGTTATATTCTCAAATATGAAACCTCAAAATTCATTATCTCCATTTTATTACACAATTGTTAAGAAATGATTGAGTAACTGATAGGATGGGAGGTTGAACATTATGGACTTCACTATGATTGGAATCTTTAATCATACTTGAGAGGGCATGAAATTTATAATTTAAGAATTCATTATCCCATTGATTGTACGTCTCATCGGGTGTGGGGTAATTAATCAAGGGTTGATGAAAGAAATTTTCTAATTTATGGACTTCCCGATATTGATTATCCATTTGATCCAAGCATGAGTTTGTTACATGGTAATTTGGAAGATACTCCATTGGAGAAGACAGAATGTTGGATTCTAGATTCTCAAGACACACACAAATAGAAAGGGGTAAAGATAAGAGTGATGGGGGTGAGAATAGAGAACTTGGGGTGAGAAAAGGATGATGTGTGTCAAGGTACTTACTTGGGTCCCTGGTAACGGTGCCAAAATTTGGTTGCGCCCAAATTTACACTACAGGTATGCAGTCGTTGTAGTACAGGTAGGGGTCAAATCCACAGGGACCGAAGAAAGAACCTAAAGACACTCTGATTTTGGAACGATTTGGCTATGAAGTGTCCAACTATTCAGATTGAATTAATTTTAATAACTAGTTATTTAATTTAAAGAACAAAACAAAAAGAAACATACAATTACTTAGTCTAAAAAAATTAATGCATATTAGTTGTTCCTATGTTGTTACCTGGGTTAGATTGGATGTATTTATTTTTTTTATAACATTTATTTCACTAATTAAAGACACATCAACAAATTGATATAATTCCTCAACATCATTCACCAATTTAATCCGAACAAAATTTCAAGTCTAATCACCAATACAGTTAGAGGATAAATTTTCTGACCCCTCAAAGTAATGGGATCGTACTAGCACTCGAAATGTGTCATTGTTAAATATGGCGAAGACGAAGAAGAAAATAAATCATCAAATGGAAATCTTAAAGTAATAAAATGATTATAAATTTAATCATGTCAAATTACATCCAATCCACCCCATGCAACTCCCTAGGATCAACCAATAAGGTTTTATCCCTCCATTAATTTTATGATCTCAAAGGAAGCAGAAAGTAGACTCATATGGGCGGAATTGAAGAAGAAAAACCAACAACAACAAAAATGATCACTCCACCATTGTGTGATAAGTCACAAGGTTTGGAGTAAAAACGTTCACACCTTGAGGAAACGGTATCAAGGTGATATGAATAACAACCAAACAAGAGAATAAGAAGAACTTTTATTGAAAACTATGGTGATTTGAACAACTTCCATGAGAAGGAAAAACGTTACAATGTCAATTTGGCATAATAACATTACAATCAAAACAATGCTCCAAGATCCTTAAAATAATCTACCACTACAGCCTTAAATAGGAATTTTGGAAGTCTTCGGACGATCCCCCATCATCCCATGAGCCTTTAATTAATTGTGTTTTGGAAAGGTGGGTGGAAAGTTAATGAAGATGTGACTTTTCAATTCTTGTCCCGAAGTGGAATCCAGTTTGCATCCACTGAAAAGATGCGCTGAAAGGACCTTCTAGAAGGAGGAATTGGAGTGGCCCATAGAAGACTTAAATTAATCCCTTGATTTCCCCTAACATCAAGTAAAATTTATTCCCAAAATAATATTCCTTTAGAGAGATATGATTTAAATGTTGGGCTGTTTTTATGGGCCACAGAATTTGGCCCAAAAATGCATATTCAACTTGGGCCACCATATTCACCAAAATTTAAGACGAATTGGAAATGGCTCAAGAAGAATTGTTTCTTATTCTATATGTCTTCTATCCTCCCATGAAATTTGGGCTTCATTGGGCCTATATTTTGGGCCCACATTCTAATCAGTGGGATGATATCCAATATGCCTTTCCAGAATTGTTTCATTTCATCGCTAAATATCCCCATCATCCTTTATGAATCCTCCATTGATACCTAAATAAAAATTTTTCATAGAAATGTTTATATCCATTTAAAAAAATATTAAATTAATATATGGATAATTAAATTATATAAAATCAGATAAAAATTTGGGCCTAAATTAGTGCACATTAGGCATGAAGTGCACAAATGATGAGAATGGATGTTCAAAATTAAAATCCACTAAATCATGCCCATAAGATCAAAAATGAACATTTAATGCCATTAAAATGTAATCAACATATGTGTTTTTATTGGATAATCATGAAACCATCCATATACATAAACAATACAAAATAACCATGAAATATTCGTACTACATAAAACAAGCATAATAGAAAGATAACATTTCCACATTTCAATCACAAAAAATCATTTCTTGATATATACATAATCAATTTTTTATCAAACCATTTTCAAAACCATTTAAAACATTTAATAAAGAGATTTTTTAATCAAAGTGTCTCATACCACTTTGATGCTTTTAAAAGAATAAAAATTTTAAAAAAATTATGTTCATATAAATAAATCCATAAACCCATTTTGAAAACATTGACACTAATGAGATATATTTAGAAGGATAAATCATTAAATCTTTTAAAATTGTGTTTTAGTAAAATAGTCTCGTAACACTTAAGAAATATACGACTAAAATATTTAAGAATAACATCAAAAAAATGTATAATATCATGAGTATAACGAGATTCATGACATATTATTTCTAAGGGATTTATATACACCATATAAAAGTTAATTGGTGCATAACCACAAATAAGTCTCAATGGAATTTAAATTAAGACAAAATCCCTTACAAAGATCATATCATACGATTAAAGATAAATCAATGACATGATTATGTGTGAAAAAAATAAATACAACCAATATATGTGGATATTAAGTATAAAACAATCATAGTTAATTCACACATATTTATAGAAATACAAAATAAAGAAGTTTATGTTTAAACCAATGAATCAAAATTGGGTAAATAAATCACCTTATAGAAATTTGTGAGCCTAACAATGTCGCTTTAAAATTCAGAAAATGAGTTTATGAGAGAGAAAAGTGTATCACATCACATGGACATAAAATGTACCGAAATAAGGATATATAATAACATATCCCAACATAAACAAAATGTAAATTTAAAAGACATTATATAAAAGAAGTATTTAACAAAAAGAAATGGGTAAAGATTTACCGAACAAATATCATATAAATGATGTTAGAAATTATCAATTTGGAGATTATTTGAATAAATAGTATATCCCCACAAATGGGCGTGGAAATTAAAACATCAATAAACAGACATTGATTCCACACATAATCATATCATGACATAATTAAGAATTAGGAGATTAACCCAATGAATGGAAATTGTGTTAAAAAGTACCCTTAACGATTGGTTAAATTTTGAAATATACACCCTATGAAAAAATGATCATACAATGAATATGTAAATTCCCATAAATTAAAATAAATTAAAAAAATAAAATCATTGTTAGTTCATACACCACACAAATGGAAAAAATCGCATGTATATATAGAATCTCATTGGAATAAAAAGTGATATTAAAGCACTTACCTCATGTTTGA
Source organism: Viscum album (assembly GCA_963277665.1). NCBI lineage: Eukaryota > Viridiplantae > Streptophyta > Magnoliopsida > Santalales > Viscaceae > Viscum > Viscum album. The sequence continues at coordinate 1,942,610,525 of OY728140.1, read as the reverse complement.
CTTGACTCATTTGTTCCGTGTTCTTCCTGAATAAGAAACAAAAGTTAATTTATACACGATTTAAAACCTTTTTCAAGTTTATTATTCCTTTTATTCAAATTATTTCCATGACATATCCATTATTAATTATTTGATTTCATATGGAATATTTTTTCGATGTTCGGAACTTGAGAAACAAAAACGATCTTGTTATAATTACAAATTGTCGATGTGGCCCATAGTATATTATCTCTAGAATGATATTAATGATTTAGATAAAATATATTTTATATATATCCAGTATATATGTATTTATAATATACCATAACAGTTTGACATAATAAATGAAATGCACTATTCATGGAGACGGTAAGTCATATGTACGCATTAACGATACATTCGTTTATATTTTCATTTTTAAATGAATGAAAACTAAATGATACATTGGTATATAATAACTCCAGTATAATATATATGTTATATATTCTATATATGTTCATAAATTCCATCCTTTATATGTTCCATGTGTAGCATGAATGATTGATATTACTTTGAGGGGGCGGTAGTCCGCACATCCCCAAATGAAATTATCATATTTACACATTATGGAAATCAAAAAAGATATGTTTTAAATGAAAAATATAGAAGTATATAGATAAAATAAATATCATAAATAACATATATAATTACATTTCAACCATAATGAACACCATTAGAGGTGGGAGGGAAAATCAAACAATCATCAATTCGTGAGGCATCAGTTCACCGTACACAGAAATATTATGTTCGTATCCATTAGATGGAGGTGTGTGTAAGTGTATTTTGATTAATTCTCATAACAAAACCCACGTTTAATTAGTATACATGTGTTTTTTTATAAACAACGAATGGTATGATCATACGGATAGATGAATTAAAATAAAAGAGGAGAAGTTGGGGGAAGATGTTACCTTTAAATTGGGAAAGACCATATCATTTGAACCAAAATGCTTTCATGTAGTGTATTCATCCTATGGTAAGGATTCTAGGATAAATATAGGGATATTGGGATATTATTTGGGAAGAGTTTGGATGATACAAAGGGCATTATAGGTGCTAGTAATGGGTTTGATGTTAAGGACTTTTATAACGAGGGAGGGGTTCTTTAGGAATGTTTGAAAGTATTATTTTATTATAATTTGATTTTAATTTTCAAAACGTCCCAAAATTATTAAATAATAATATAATATGTCTTTTGTTCTAGATAAAATATAAAAATAATAATTTTATACGTTTTTTATATTTTTTTAAATTTTATAATCTCATTTATTTAAATCATTCATTAATGAGTAAATCACTGAATCACCATTGTGTCATAAAAAATGTTATTTATATGATGTATAAAAATTGTAAATAAAATAACATGATGTGGGAAATATTTTAATATTTCAAATGAATATTTATAGTTTATGAAATAACTAATATAACCCCATATAATTTTTTTTTACTAAAAGATATATGATTATTCAACTTTTGTCTTAACTTTAAATTATTTAATATAAAATGTCATTGTCACTCCAATGTGGCTCTATGGGGTCCCAAAATCATCCCAAGGATATCCTTGGTCGGAAATACCTCATTAAATAGGGTTACGGAATGTTTAATGGTAATTTAATATTATTATAAATTTATTTTTTCATTCTTATTTAGTAGATTTACTCTTTAACCATGGTAAATAAAATATTTACTAAAGTAAATTTTCATAATGTCTAGAAAAAGTTACCTATTTACACAATTTGGACCTTATGATTCAAAATAATGAATCCATTTTTCTATATTAAAAATACATAAGTAATAGAAATTGATTTAAAATTAATTCCCACTATCAAAAACAAAAAAGCTTGTTTTTAGGAAACAATAACCATTAAAAGATTGTCATTTTTTAATGTCCAATTTCAATGTGGAATTAATTACAATGAACAAAATTTGATTAAAATGTGAATATGTAATCCAATTACAGTTTAAAAAAATTTAAATGAATGATCTAACTATATAAATAAATTATATGAAAAGAGAATTTCGAATTAAAATGCGTTATTTTTTCACTATTCGTATTTAAAAATAACTTAATCAGAAAAATGAAAAAAATTTACCAATGTTAAAAATTGAAGTCCTCATTCTAATGAAGAATTTTATTTCGTCAAATAGAATATATTTATGTGGGAATAACTATATTTAAAAAGGGTTATCCATCAAAAGGCAGTAAAATGACCTTTTAAAGAATATTATAGTATTTCATGCTTAATATTGGATTCATTCTCATTTTAAGCCTCTAAAATTTATTGGATAAATTAAAGTCATTTAAAAGACATGTATAATCATATTTTAGTCAGTTTTTTTCATTCCCTCCAATACAATGGAAAGGAGTTAACTACCATTTAAAATAATAATAATACTATACTAATTTTCGGTATAACTCAATGTTGTGTGAGACATAAGATTTCAAAGAAACCCATTATTGCATGTTGAGTATGATATCGAACAAGGTGTAATATTTAATGTAAAACTTATATTTAACTGCCAAATATTAATAAATATGATAATGTAATATTGTCTATTTATGAGGGATGTGACCGCGGACCACTCTAGTGGCCCAAAGTGTTATACCCAACGACACAACGAGTGAGACCCAGTGGGCCGAGCCGGTCCGGACTGAGTTAGGCCTAACCAAATAGGGTCATTTTTAGGCCAAACTGGGCTGGGTTAGGGCTAACTAGATCTGGTCAGGTCCAGACAGTCCAATTGGACCCATACTGAATCTTGGTTAGACCTTTTCTGAAAATCAATCATAACATTAAACAATGTGTCCATTTGAAGATATGTTTACAGAGTTGGGACCCTTGCGATGTGAGAGTTAATTTTAGATACTTTTTGTGAGTCTTTTTTAATGTTGGAATTCAACCTAATGTATTATGAGTAGGTTCCCCTGAAACTAGCATGCTACGAGTGGAATCATGCGGCTATCTATGACTTGGTGACTACGCGACATGGGGGATGCACACACCATCGATGCCCCATAAAACATCTATTCTTAGTGAACCATCCATAATCTGTTCACCATACATGCTCCATTTTCCATCAATGCTCCATGCATCATCGACGCTCCGTGCTCCATTGATGCTCTGTGCCACACTGACACTTTGTATCCCATATACACTCTGTGCAACATCGACACTATGTGCTCCACCAATGCTCTATGATTCATTGATGCTTCAGGTTCCATCAACATCCCAAGTGATATCAACTCTCTATTATCCATCGATGCTCCATGTTCCATAAAAAATCTATGCACCATTGACTCTCCGTGTACCATCGACAATCTATGTGCCATCAATGCTACGTGTTTCGTCAAACCATCGTTAACTATTGATGCTACTTTTTCAATTGTTGCTCCATCCTTGATCAACACTATATGCGGCTTGGAAACTAAAAGATTTATTGGTTACAATAGAAAATTCATGTCTTCGCGCATTATACATTTACCTATGTTTCCATTGTGGTTTACTTATCGTGTTTCTTTTTTGGTGTACTTTGTGTGTTTACATTGTGGTTTTGGGGTTTCCTACTGAGTATGGTTTTACCCACCCAGTCATGGGTTTTCTTGCTTAGGTCATGTCTTGTGTAGATGATTGATACTTTGATGGATCCCAGGGTGGAACAAGACCGGGTCATTATTAGATAGTTCAAACTAGCATGTAGTGATAATATGGCTTCTGGAAGTTGTATTACACCTAACCATTATGTAGGATTTTCTACGGATGAGTTGGAGGAGCTTGTTCATTTAATTTGGCAGACTCTTTAATTTGGTGGGCTTGTAATCTAGCCTAGTTTACTTTCCAGTTTTATTACCATCGTAGTATGTTTTTTGAATCATAGTGTATGCATTAATTGTCTACATTATGGTTTTACATTTAATCATTTTTCTCTTGGATGTTTTTGTATAGAGGTACTTGGGAAAATTTATCTCATTTGTGGGATATGACTACACAGTACAAGTCTCTAGCCCCTAGCCTAACAGATGTGGGCTTGGGTTAGTCATATCATGGGGCCCTTTGGGACATGTAACGAGAGAGTGGTATCAGAGCATACGTTAGTTCTACTTTAGGACTAAGAGACTATGAGATTGGTTTGGGGAAATAGTATTAAGTGTTTTGAGATTGGATTTCACAAAAGGGGGTACAATATTGGAGTGGCATCCATCGTTTCCATATACCATGAGTCTGAATTCTATGTTTTGACTCGGTATATTAAATCACTGGATACAGGGAAAATAAATGGTACATGCATCACATAAGATTTTGAGTGTCTTCTCATTACCTTATAGAGTCATCTCACTATGTATACTCTATTGATTGTAGTAAATATTGATCTATTTCAGGATGCCTCCACATAGACAACCAGATAGCATTCTGATGTGTGATCATGAGGATGATCTGCCTAGTGATGAGCCATCGGTACATGGACCAACAACGAATATTGATCCTTCAGGTGGAGTAGTAGTGATACAATAAATTACAGAGAAGTAGTTATTCCAGCGCTACCGGTAGAGGATTCACATAAAATCAGGGCATTGTATGAGTTAAAAATGCAAAGGCATCCCTGGTTTTTGAGTGAAACTGATAAACATATAGTTGGGGATTGGGTAGAGAAATTTACATGGGTCTTCTACGTTTTAAGGATGACTTCCATCCATATGGAAGTTCTTACCACAATCCTTCATTAGGACACAGTTGGGAGATGATGGAGCTTTGTGGTCCAGACATATGAAGAGATGAATCTATCTTGGGAATACTTTGAGATTATTTTTATGGAGGAGTTCTTTCAGGTGACGTTACTCTTGAGGTGCATACAGGAGCTCATGCATCTACAGAAGGGTAGTCAGACAGTAGCAGAGTACTCGACGAGTTTTAAAAATCCTTCACACTACTCCATGAATATAGTAAATGATCATTTCTTTAGGCCTTGGACATTTTAGTAGGGGCTATGATGAGAGAATAGGGCAACCATAATATCAATTGTGATCCTTACATATACTGGAGTCTTGGAAAGAGCCCTGATCGTGGAGATATTTTTGGTTTAGTATACACAAGCAGTTATAGCTACCAATAGGAACCAGGGAGCTTGTCTACGGGGGTAGGTATTTGACTGTAGATTCATGGACCCATGTGGGTCATCCACTCATTGAGATGAACCTATGTTATGAGATCAAAGGTGTGTGGCTCCCATGGAATCACAGTCTTAGGGAGCTGGTAGATAGGGATGAGTCCACCTTCATACGATGGATGATTATGACCCTGGTTCTCCCCAGATTATTAGAGGTATGATCTATGTCGTTTCCACCATAGATGAAGTTTTGATAGCCACATGTAATAGTCACACTTTTTTTAACATGACTTTTGTTTGAGAATCTGAGATTATAGATGAACATTTTAATTTATCCCTATGCATAGTGACTCGTACGAGGGAGGATTCAACAATCACACACCGTTGCAGATAGTGTGCCCTTAATCTAGGGGGTGAGAGTTTTGGTTTGGATGTATTTGTGGTAGGGCTGAGGCTTTACAACATGAATCTTGGACTAAAATGGTTATCCAAATCTCATTCCTAGATTTACCATTTTAGGCATATTTTGTGTTGTGTCCACAGGGATGGTTCCATGATTTCATTTGTAAGTGAACGAGAAACAGATGTCGTGCATAATGGAATCACACATAGGAGGGTTCAACCAATCACACATTACTTTGCCATCCAGAACCTAAGTGTAGAATATGATTGGATTCCATAGTTTCCTTCAGTTGTGGAAGAGTGTGAGGATTCCATTTCAGATGATGTCCCTATATTACCTCCCTAGAGGGAGGTATACTACTGTATTGACCTATACCCCGATACGATACTGATATCTACACTTGAATATTGGTTGCATATTATAGAGCATCTTGATTTGAGGGAATAGCTAGAGAACTTACAAAGGAAGGGATTTGTGAGACTCTATGTTTCACCCGGGGTGGCACTATTTTTTTTCATGATATTGAAAGAGAGCCTGAGATTATTTGTGGTCTTCTGATGGTTGAACCTGGTGACCATGAAGAATATGTACCATATACCAAGGATTAACGACCGATTCGATTAGCTGAAGGGAGTGAGGTGGTTCTAAAAGATAGAAATCATATTTGGTTTCCACTATATTCATGTGTCACGTGAGGATGTACTGAAGACAATACTCATATGTTGGTACGACCACTATGAGTATTTAGTGATTCCATTTGGAATGAAAAATGCCTCGACAATGTTCATGGGACTCATGAACAAAAACATCCTTCATTAAATAGACTAGTTAATGTCACATCCATGAATTATTTTAATGGTATTTTTCATGTAATTTCTATTATTTCATTGTTTATGGTAGTTTCCTATGTATTTTTGGAGAAAGGGGTGTTTTCATCATGATTTGGTCCAAACTGTGAGCCAATTTCAAAATTTAAAGACAAATTTTTTCTCTCTCATAACTCCTTCATTTTTTAACATTTTTCACCTATTAATCATCCCGCATGGCCTACCCTAACCTATTAAAACCACATTATCCATTAGGACCCCTTAAGAACTCATTATCATGGTGGGTTAGGGTGATTTACTCAGGCATTGGGACCACCCGTAAACACATTTCCTGTTAAAACAAATTTATTTATTTCATACCTATTATATTTTTAATGTTTCATGGTGATTCCACCTCTCACCCAATCCCAAAATCCCTATCTCACTCTCATGTTCCATTTTACCTCTTTGGAGCTCATATTCATCACAGATTATGGAGAACTTGCTCAAAGTTTCTCAAAACATCAATATTTGAGAAGGTAATCTATATCTATCTTAAATTAGTAATTTTTAACTCTTTCTCCCCCATTTTAGTCCCCATATGACCTACATATCCTTATTTGAACCTCTATATCTAATTTTTATACTCGGAGAATCAGTTATCGGTGTATTTGGGGAAATTTTGTCTAGATCTCTCAAGTAAGTGGGTTTCCTTCATTCCTCCTCCCATTGGATAATGGTTTATTCCATTTTTATTGAAGATCATAATGTACAGAAAGTAGTTCTTTGAACTTATGACTTGATCTTGGGATTCTGGCTCTAATATTTTTGTTTTAGGTTTCTTTTAACTCCCTTGTGGTGCGGCGGTGGTGCTGTTGAATTTTCTCAAAAGGATTTATTGTTTTTGACACACTTGGTAGGTTATTCCATGTTTAAGCACTAATATATTAGTTATCATTTCTTTATTTCTATTTTTTCCTACTTCTCTATCATTTTTCATGATTTGAAAAAACAATTTGGTGGAATTTGTTAAGAAATTGATTTTTAAGTGTTGTTTTGTTCTAAAAATGGGTTTTTTAAATGTTCATTCCATGTTGTACCATTTGGGTATGTTTTATAATTCATATTAGGGAATTATTAAGATGTTATAATACTACCAATTCTGGTTTTGGGTGATATTTTTGTGTATTTTGTTTTCAAAGAGGGATTTTAGGTGGATTTAAAGTGCAAAGTTTGGTGATATTCCTTGAAAATATTTTATGGAAATTCTAAATGGATTATTGAGTTATATAAATGGGGAAAATCTTGTGTAGCTAATATTTTGAGTGTGAATGAACAGAAATGGTGTTTTTATATGAAATTTCATTTGGTAGCATTTGGAAATTCATTGAGCACAAAGGGGGGAACCTGGGTATCTAGGTTGGCAGACGTGTATTTGTGTGCTAGTGATCATAAGTGGTTTCTTCCATGGATCACTTAGAAAGATGGACATTGGTAACACCAAAAATATATAATGATGATGAATGGGGACCACTTGGTTATGGATATGTTCCCTACTTGTGGGTTGTGCATGAGAACATATATTGTTTTGGTTAATTTACACCGATATACGAGGTACATGGGACCCAAAACTAACTAGTTCTTAGGGATGTTCCAATGATTAGTGCTCATTGAATCTTTTGTATTTATTATTGGATTATAGTGTGTTTTGATTGAATATTCAGTTGCATACATATTTTATTAAAATCTGTTTATCCTTTGAAATAATCCTTTGAAAGCTATTTAATTTTTAAAGTTTCAATCTTTAGAAATTATTGCCATCATTTGTTGGTTGTTAAAACATGCATGCTTTTTTTCCATTAATGATTAACATATGAAGTCTTTTAGGTGGTATATTGTTGCTCTTAGGCTCAAAAATACTTAACACCTGGGGTTTAAGTAGACTTGATCATATTTGGGATAGGTGAAGGCAATGACTTGGGTAATGGAGATTCGGGTTGTTAGTGTCCTTCATGGTGCGGTGTTATGGGGACAACTAGTATGTGATGACCCCTTATCATGTGGTGTTTGTTGGTATCTTTTTCTACTATGTTTATGTATATTTCTACCTCTTGTGAAATGTTTATCCCTAGGTATCCAGTTCTTAATATCTTTTTATTTCTTGTTTGGTAAGAATTTTCAGATTTTGTTTATTGATTATTTTTTGTTGTTTTTTGTATCCATACTCGGGTAAATAATTACAAAAACAATATTTATGATACATGGGAACTTGTTCCTGAATGGGGGTATAGGGAAAACCCTATAGAAATTTCCATGGATCGAGTCATGTTCCATTTTTAAGGGTGACCAGATTCAGTTTGTGAAAAAATGGTATCAGAGGTGAGGTTAATGTTTTTGGGTTATATTATTATTTTGGGATAAGTATGGCTAGATATGTGCTAGGAGTATCCAGGATCAGAGTTTTGGTCACGATTCAGGTGCTTGGACCACACCTCTCATGATAGACCTCAAGTCACCAGGGGACATTGGAATTGTTTGTTTGACTTCAATTCATGGTGAGACGTTTGGGCTACAGACTACAAGAAGACATCAAATGAGGGTAAATTAGTTGTTTATTTAATTGTTGTAATATATTTGATGTTGTTAATGAAATGTTTCTAAAATTTTGTACTGATTTTTTCTCTTGTGACTGTTGCCTTTTGTAGCAATATCCCTCCTTAGAGAGCTCACATACTCCCACAGGAGGAAGCCAAAGAGGGCTCTCCCTCGCCAGTTGATCATAGGTTGGTGGTAGCTGTAGTCTAGGCTGTTCAAGATCTAGGGCAAGGATAGACTCATATTCCTTATCCTAATATATTTAGAGAATAGGTATCTGATCCAAAAAAGACATAGCCCAAGAGTTCCTAAAAAAAAATCCTCCTACATTCTGAGGTAGCACAGAACCCCCGGAATCATTGGAGTGGATCAAGAAGATCGAGCACATGGTTGCGTTTCTTGAAAAAATAGAGGAGGTAAGGGTGAGGTGTGTATCTTTTCTGTTAGAGGTTCTCATATGTATGTAGTGGGAATTAGTTCTTCAAGCTGGGAATAATGAACATATCAGTTAGAAGGACATTAAAATTACCTTCAATGACTAATACTTCCCTTAAATTTTAACTTATTCTAGATCCCAAGAATTTATGGAACTTGTTCAGGGAGATATGTTAGTGATGGAGTATTCCAAACTTCATACTTATCTAGTCTATCATGCACCTGAAATGGTCTCTAATAAGCAGATAGAGGCACAAAAGTTTGAAAGGGGCTTGAAGTTAGTGATTTATTCTTAGGTGTTACTGTTTAAGATAAAGACCTATACAGAGTTGGTTGACTGGGAATGTATAGTGGATATTGACCACAAGGAGAGGTTTGGTTTCTCTAGGATAGTATCAATGATTGGAAGCTATACTTAATCAAAATAGAAACAGAAGTGAGAGGAGTAATAGATGAAAGGAGGTGTCAATTCAAGACACTCTTCTAGGATACATTCATCTGTGGATTTTAATGCGAGGTTCGTCATGTTCCACTAGTGTTGGAGGACATGGAATATCATAGAAGAATGAAAGTCTCCTCGGAATCCCTATTATCATTTTGGATGTATGGGACACATACATCATTTTTGTTGGATGACACATCCTATTCAGAGTGGGGAAGGTCCAGTGGATTCCAGGGGAGTGGCAGCCTAGTAAGAGCCCTCAAGGATGAGGGGATCTCAGTTTGGTGTCCATGGTTAAAGGGTCATATTGTCTTCTAGGAATGGATAGCTCATGGAAGTTCAACATGAATGATGTTTTTCCCAGGTAGATAGTAGGCATCTTCATACGATGGATCAAGAACCAGCGAGATCGGATACGAGACCTTAAACAGTTCTAGGTCCCATCTTGATTGTATCATATATAGTTGCTACACTTTTTGATAGTAGTAATTTTGTTTCATTCATCTCTATCCATATTTTGAACACGCTGAATTTTCCAACTGAGCTTTTTTCTTTTGTGATGGAGTTGGTGGCACTACTAGGAATGATTGAGCAGTGTTTCAGGTTCCTATCGTGTGTGATTTCCATGTTAGGGGTTGAGATGGTGTAGGGCCAACTACTATTAGATATGGATCCACATGATTTGATACTTGGACTGGATTAGTTGTTACAGTTTTTAGTGCACATCTATTGTTATAGGCAGTTGGACAGTTTCAAGAAACCTAAAGGGAGTCGTAGGGTTTTCCTTGGGGATTGGGATCCTTGGTCGGGTCGTGCATGACCTCTACTCCAAGATTTAGGGAATATAGTCTTCCCGTTATCATTTCTTGTTCTAGTGGATGATGGTAATTCTCTTGAAGGTGGACTACTTCATGAAGTGCATGGGTTTCTAGAGATATTCCTAGATAATTTTTCAGAATTTCCTCAGGAGTGGGATGTGGAGTTCTTAATATATTTGGCACTGGGAGAATAACACACACACATATATATATATATATATTCCCTAAAATCTTATAGACCCCACTGAGCTAAGGGAATTAAAGATACCACTAGACAATTTAGAATCCAAAGGATTCATTCACGTGAGCATATCTCCTTGGACCGCTCTTGTTCCTTTTGTAATGAAGGATGAGGGACCCCTCTAGTTCTATATTGATTACCAGAAGCTGAACAAGGTAACCATCAGGAACAAATATACTTTTCCCTAAATATATGGCTTATTTGATCAGTTGAAGGTAGAAAATAGGGTTTAAAAAATATAATTATCTTCCGGTTACCATTAACACATGGAGAAATAGGTAGAAGTCTTAAAGACAATCTTCCAAAGTAGACATGGCTAGTTTGAGTACTTAATCAGTCCCTTCAGATTCGACAATTCTCCAATAGTCTTTATGGAACTCATGAATAGGGTGTTCCACCAATATCTTGATTCGTTCATTTTGGTATTTTTTGATGTCATCTTAGTTTACTCTAGATTTTTAGGAACACAACTTTATTTTCGAATCATTTTGGTCACCTTGTGAGAGCATCACATTAATGCAATGTTTTCCATGTGCACATTCTTGATCAGGAAGCTGATTTTTCCAAGGCATTTGTTCTAGGAGCAGGGGGTTTCAGTGGACCATCTGAATATTAGTGATGTTATGTCATGGGAAAATCTAAAGGGCATGATCAAGATAAGAAGTTTCCTCTTCCTGGTTTGTTACTACATGATGTTTTTTTGGGATTTCTATGGCTTTTGTTCTCCCATTATGGAACTCACCTGAAAATGGGTAAAGATTGTATGGGCCCCAGAGTGTCTAGAATCCTTAGAGTAACTAAAGAAGTGGTTGGATACTACCCCCGTTATTATTTTTCTGGAGGGTGGAAAGGGGAATGGGGTGTATTGAAATGGTTTAGGTATGGGTCTTGGGTGTGTGCTTATATAGGGGTATCATGTGGTGGAATGTGGTTCTCTCCTACTCTGACAAAAAAAACTAATTATCCAACCCATGACATGGAGTTAATAGTGGTGATACATTATTTTAAGACTTGGTGTCACTACCTCTTTGGGGAGAAGGTTGTGGTCTACTCTGATAAAAAAACATGGCCTACATCTTCTCGTAGAAGGATCTCAATCTGAGGTAGCATTGCTGGATCGAGTACGTGCAGGGGTTCAACTTTGTCATATTCAATACCTCGGATAAGGGAAATGTGGTGAAAAATTATTTTAGTAGAAATGTACCAGTGAAAGCCTTGTGGAAGTCCAGTTATTAGTGAAATTTGATTGGGCTCTTTGCTCAGAGGCATGTGGAGACCAAGGAGCACAATGGAGGTGGATTCAGGGGGAGAATTTAGTTGAATCCTTCTCTCTTAGAGTTGACTCATTGAGAACAACCCTATTATGAGAATTTTCAGTAGTAAAGGAATTTTCTCATTGTGGGGAGACATCTTCTTATTAGTCAAAGTCTCAAGATGAGATCATGTCCGTCATGGTCCGATCAATAGTTTCATCGTATCTACAGATGGTGGTGATGTAAGATAGTAACCAGCCTCAATGATATTTCCATATTGGTGCCACAAAGATGTATTATAATGTGTGTTGGCAGTTTTGGTGTCCATGTATTAGATAAGACATGGTTGACTTCGTTTTGATATGTTATATATGTCAGCATGTGAAAGTGGAGCACCACAAGCCCTCCAGTTCACACCAACCATTGCTCATTCCTACATGGAAGTGGGAAGAGGTCACCATGGACTGTGTTATTGGATTTCCTTGTACACCTTGGGGTAAGAATTACCTATGGGTCATAATTGATCATCTGACCAAATCATCCAACTTCATTCCAATCAAGGATACAACAAAAGTGGATGAGTTATGGAAATAGTAACATCAGAAAGTGGAAGCGATTTATAGTCTAAAATTTGTATTCATCTCCAATAGAGACCTTGTTTTCACTTCTGGTTTTGGGAAGGCCTTCAAAAGGCCTTGGGGTATTAGATTAAAATGAATACAATAGAACATCCTCAAATATATTTTTAGACAGAGCGGGAGAATCATATTTTGGGGGACTTGCTTCATACATGTGTTTTAGACATTTGAGGATATTGGGATAGCCAATTGGGAATGGATTAATTTTCTTATAATAACAGTTACCAATCGTTGATTTGAATATCTTCTTTTGAGGTTCTCTATTTTCGGCGTTATCAGTCCCCCTATATTGGGATGAGGGAGGTTATAATTCACTCTTGGGGTCGATCCTTGTTCCAGAGACGTTTGAGAAGTTCAAGTTGATCTGAAAACACTTATTGAAAGCTCAGAGTCACCATAAATAATATGTGGAATGGAGGAGTCAAGAATTAGAGTTTTTAGTGGGTGACAAGGTTCTCTTGAATGTGTCCACTTGTCTAAGCCATCAACATTATAGAAAGCAAAGTAAACAGACACCACGATATGTTGGACCTTTTAAAATAACCAAGAATATTGGAAATGTGTCATATATGTTGTCTTTCCCTTCTCAATTGACATCCATTCATGACATCTTCCAGATATCCCAGTTGAAAAAGTAAAACCCAGATCCATCTCATGTGATGAAATGGGAAGAACTAGAGATATGTCCAGATTTATCGGTTTTTAACGGTTGGTGTGAATTCTGGACTCCTGAGAAAATTTTATTCAAAGGAATAACATTCCTCTTGTTGGATTTCTCTTGTAGTGTGTGGCGGATGAGCATGAGACATGGGAGCAGAAGTCTAGGGTTGAAGAGCAGTTTTTGTTTCTCTTTTCTGATCAGGCATCAAGATGACTTTCCGAGGGTGGAAATTCTATACAAAGGGGAGAATTGTCACATCCATGACTCATTTTAAAGGTATTTTCATGTAATTTTTAATCTGGATTTTTTCATGGGGGTTCCTGATGTGTTTTCTGATAAAGGGGGTGTTTTCATCATGATTTGGCCCTAACCATGAGCTCATTTCAAGATTATAAAACAAAATTTGTTTCATTTATAACTCTTTTTTTAAATTTTTCTTCCATTACACTTCCCACATGGCCTCCCTATACTTTTCTAACCACCATATCGATTTGGACCTCTTAGGAACTCATTATCATGGTGAGTTTTGGTGATTCATTCAGGCATTGGGCCAACATGTAATCCCAATTCTGGTTAAAAAAAATTATTTCCTTCATATCTCATTAATTTTCTAATGTTTTCAGTGATTCCACCTCTCACATGAGCCCAAAATCCTTAGGCACACCTCCATATTCCATTATGCCAATTTGGAGCTCATATTCATCGCAGATTATGGCGAAATTGTTCAAGATTTCCCAAATCATCCAGATTTGAGAAGGTTATTTTGGTTATTTTCATAAATCATTAATTTTTACTCTATTACACCCATTTCGATCCCCAAATGACCTACTCATCCTTATTAATACCTCCCTAACAGTTTTGGATTCTTGGAGAGTCACCTATTGGTGTATTTGGGGTTTTTTTATTCTTTATATCTTAATTAAGTGGGTTTCCTTCTTTCCTCCTCCCATTGGCTAGGGGTTTCTTACATTTTTGATGATGTTCCCAATATCCTACAAGTAGATATTCTATCATAGGTGTTTATCTTGTGGTTCTTGGTCTAATTTTGTGGTTTTAGATTTGTTTTTACACCCTTGTGGTGCAGCGATGGTGCAGCTGAACATTTAAAAAAAGATTAGGAGTTTTTGATGCATTTGGTATGTGATTCCATGTGTAAGCACTATTATATGAGATATACATTCATGATTTCTATTTTTACCCTACTCTACAATCATTATTCATTCTAAGATAATTATTTTTTGTGTAATTAGTTATGAAATTGATTTTTAAGTGACTTTTTTGTGTGAAAATTGGTTTTTTAAATATGCATTCTATGTTGTACAATTTGGGACTATTTTATAATTTATGGTAAGGTCGTATTATAATATTTATCTACTACCAATTCTGTTTTGGGGTAATATTGGTGTATATTTGGATATTAAAGAGGTCTTTTAGATGGATTTTAAGTGCAATGATTGGTTTTATTCCTTCAAAATGTTTTATGGAAATTATAAATGGTTTATTGAGTTATATAAATGGTGAAAATAATTTTTAGTCTCTTTTTTGAGTGTGTATTACCATATTTGTTTTTTTATATGAAAATTGTATTTGGTAACCTGGGGAATTTTTCTGAGCAAAAAAGGGGAAACCCAGGTATCTGGGTGGGTGGATGTGGACTAGTATTCTAGTGATCCATAGAGCTTTTTCCTTGATTTACTAAGAATGTTGGAAATTAAAAACACTAAAATAACTATAATGAAGATGATTGTGTACTACTAGGTTATGGTTATTTTCCCTACTAGTTTTTTGGGCATGATAATAGGTATTTTTATGGTTACTTTACACCGAGATATGTGGTACATGGGGCCCAAAACTAACAAGTGCCTAGGGATGTTACGAAGATTAGTGCTCATTGAGTAGTTTGTATTTATCATTGGATTGTTGTGTGATTCGATGGATATTTCAGTAGCTTACATGTTTTATTGAAATGTGTTCATCCTTTTAAATCACCCATGGAAAACTATGTACTTTTAAAAGTTTCATTCATTAGAAATTATTGTAACAATTTATATTTTCTAAAATATTGCATGATTTTTATCTAGTAATTAATACCATATAGAGTTTTTTGGGTGGCATAATATTGGTATTAGGATCACAACCTACTTACTCATTTGGGTGGAACTAGACTTGAACATGTTTGAACCATGTCAAGGCAAGGTCTTTGGTGATGGTGGTTCCATTTGTTAGTTTCCATCATGGGGCGGTGTTGTGGGGAATGATCGTGGGTGATGACCCCTTATCATATGGTGTTCCTTGGGTTGTTTTGATGCTACTTTTAGGAATATTTGTACCTATTGAGTAATGATTAGACCCATGTATCATGTTCTGAATTTCATTTAATGCTTGTTTGGTACAAATTTTTAGATTCAGTTAAATTATTGCTTTTGGTTGTTTTATGTATCCGTACTCTGGTAAATAATTCCCAGAACAATATTTATGATACACAAGAACTTTTTTGAGCCAGTGGAGATATGGAACGCCCTGCGAGATTTTCCTCAGACTAGTTCGTGTGCTAGTTTTAGTGAAGACCAGATTCAGTTCTTTACAGGTTCATCATTATTTTTAATGAAGACATCCTAGAGTACTCAACATCTAAGGAAGAAAGTTGAATACAATTGAGGATGGTCCTGGAAACACTCTGAGAGAACAAAAATTATGGGAAGCTCTCAAAATGTATGTTCTAGATTTGGGAGGTCCACTTTCTGGAACACGTCATTTTAGAGGATAGATTTACGATGGATACAATGAAGATTGAAGTAGTGTTTTCTTGGTAGCCACCCAAGAGTGTTACCTAGATGTATAACTTCGTGGGTTTGGATGGACACTATTGGAGGTCTGCACCTGAAGATTCACGAGTTGCTGAAAAATTAATGACCTTGACCTGTAAGGGTTATCCCCTTGTGTGGAAAAATAATTTCCAACAGTGCTTTCAATATTTGAGGTAGAGGTTGAAGAGAGCATCTATCTTGAGATTATTGGAGGACAGTGTTGGGTTTTTCGTGTTCTTTCAAACATCAGGGACCACGCTTGGTTGTGTCCTGATGTAGGGGAATATGGAGATTGCCTATAGTTCATGCTATTTGAGGATGCATGATCAAAACTACCAAACCCATGATCTTGAGATAGTACTGATAATCTTTGCATTGAAGATGTGGTGACACTACCTAATGGGAAAGCAGTTTACCATATACTCTAACCACATGTGTATGCCGTATTTCTTCTCCCAGAAGGATATGAACAAGATATATTGAGGACGGTTATAGTTCCTCCAGAACTATGACATTGAGATTTTCTATACTCCATGGATGGAGAAAATAGTGATAGACGCGTTCAGTAAGAGATCGAGCATGCAGTTGTAGAGTGAGGTGTCAGATCAGTTAGACATCTTTCATATATACTTTGTTGGTGGAAATAGAGAAGATTACCTCCAGTCAATGGTTGTCAGCCCTCCACTCTTTCAATGAGTCAGAGCATTCCTTGGAGACACCGAAAATGAGACTTTTCATGCTCATATGTCCACAGGGCATGCCCTTGATTGATATTAAAAAAGTGGGGAGCACATAATTATCTTTATAGGACATATAGTAGTACCAATGATGTTGTGGGAGGAGGATCTGATGGAGTTCTGAAGATCCCCTTTAGAGGTACATTTTGGTGTGGAAAATATGTAACATTACCTCTAATGTCAGTTCTGGTGGAGGAAGAAAAAGAATCCATTGGCAGAGTTCATTTCTTGGTTCCCCACTTTTCATCATGTGATGGATGAGCACTAGATTCCTGAGGGCATGACCAAAACCCTACAGTTT